>OZ035935.1:2814726-3433367 GCA_964034925.1 Tricholoma hemisulphureum | reverse complement strand
ATGAAACAGGAGCTAACAAAAAATTTGCATATTCAAGCTAATATCACAGTGCCAAACTCATGAAAGGAACGTCCTAAAATGTGCATAATTATCCGATGGGATCGCAAGACAAGTCTACACTCTAATCAAATGAATGATCAATCACAGGGTTAGAGCAAAACAATCATGTGTAGCAAAACCTAAGCATATGAAAAATGCTTCAGATGAATGATCTCAATCTAGGGAATGGATACAATGTGGCTGCATCATGCAAATCTGATAAATATGGTACTGCAGAATTTCAGTAGACTCTGCCATACAACAATATTGTTCTATAAGTCCTATTGCCTATGGATAATTACTATGACCAAAAATCAGCCTGTAAGTTCTATCTCACTATTCAGAAATCCAGGTAGTTCTAATACACACACAACAGGCACATTGCTTACAGAGATTATTGTTGACCATGCGGCACTATGCCCGACACAACTGTTAGTCGCATCATACAGTCAGGTGTGTTATCCACCATAATCTGCATACAATTCAACATATTAAGCGCGAGGCCAACCATGCAAGCAGAACGACAACATAGCCAAACAAGTAGAAACCATACAGGCTGACCGTCCTCATTGCTGGAAACTTGCAACGGTTGCAAATTCTGATGGTGAACAAGAGGAAATGGTCTTACGATTACAGGGAATCATTTGTGATAGGAATCCATCTCATTGTAAGGCCTCAAACCATGTGAGTACCAGACAAATTACCTAAAAACCATATCCAATACATTCCACAGTGCCTCACATGCTCGTAAACATCTTCGGCAATCTATCATGCTTACCGGGTTTGGTGCCAATCAGACAGAAGCCTGCATCAAAGGCATCCAATCTCTTTTTCGCTTTTTTGAACAAGCGCTACCCACAGACTCAATTGAGGTCTGGAGCTCATCACTCTTCGATGGACACCAGGCAATTAACATTGGCAACCGATATTTCACTGACCAGCATGACTTATCTGACCATGAGATGGTACCCTTCAAGAGCTCAGTAGACCCTGACGGAATACTCAAAGAGGCAATGGGCACTGAATTTGTTCATCTGCATGAGAACGAGGTGGAATATTTCGAATGTGTGGATGATGGACAAGGTAGAAAAAAGTGAGTACCTCATCATTCTTCTATTACCAACATCTGCTAATTCAAACCAGATACGTAACCATCGAGCCCAGTAAAATAAGCAAGGGCGACATTGTGGAGGCACAGGTATCATTCGTGGTTATTCCAGTCAAGAACAAAAAGTATAAGCTGCTCGTAATACTACGAGCAATCACTCTTGTTGACTCCCAACCAACCAAAGTGAAGTTCATCAACCATGAATTAAAAAGAAAATCTCTGACATGTGATGCAGGATGCTGCGACAAAAAGAACACAGAGACCACGACCCATGAGGCAAGTCCAACCAGTTCTTAAGAGAAGAGTAGGATACATGTGTGATGCAGATGAGGGACCAGGCATTTTAAAGAAGTTGAATACTGGTGTGTCACCGATGGAGAGCTAGATGGATATACCATTACAATATTGGATCTGCACTACAATAAACTTCAAGTTCAGCCCTTTATTGCTCTATATATCGTTTGTTGGAACCACAACAGGAGATTCACAAATGCAAAAAATAAAAAAATATACTGAATGCAACCATGTTAAATAAGACTTTTACATCTGCATACTATAGCAAAAAAGGATGAAATATAAGGCCTAGGACACATGATCACCAATTTGTTATATCTGTCTATGCAACAGGAAAACAAGGGAATGGTTCACGCGATCACAAATTTGTTACATCTGCCCAAGCAACAGGAAAATAAAAGAGATATGGTTATTGTTGTGTAAAGTCATGTATCGTGGATATCCAGTTGTTCATTCTCAAATCGACTAACGCCGATTCAGAATGAACTTAACAGGATATCACGATACATGACTTTACACAACAATAACCATATTCCACAGTTTTCTGCTCATCAATAATATATCACTATGATGTTATTTATGTATTTTCTTATTGAGAAATTCACATTTTTTTATTAGTTTTGTAAATCACTAAGTAACTTTTTTATTGATTCATTCATTGATAGTTTAAACTACAAAAATATATTTACCAAAAAGGTTATGAGTCCTCAAGTTTAATTGAGACTGTTTGAGGTCACAAGTGAAGGATTGAGTGAAGGTGAGTGAATTGACTGGGGGGAAGTGAGCCAGAGTGGCAGGCCTTTTATATCTTTCTGGAGTGTGCACAGACCATCTCCAGAAAGTATAAATAGAGGGCCTGTTTGGCACTGGCACTCATTCTTCCCTTCCCCCACTACTCTACTATACATCTCTACTGTAACTCTACTGCTCTATACTGTGTGTAGTCTACTATGGGGAGACTATGGTAGTGTTATAGTAGTGTAGTGTAGTGTGTGGGGAGGTTATGATAGTATGTATATATGCTGGAGTAGACTAGCTTCTAACAGAGACTCATTCTTTATCTTCCCAGAAAATAATGACTTTTTTCATTCATTCATTCACTCATTCATTCATTGATAATTTGGACCATGGCAATATGTTTCCAAAATAAGCCAACTACAGTCTAACTTTTAACTGGACATATTTATATACTATCTGCCTTGAAATCAGAAGCTGAGTTCAAATATGTTATTTATTTGATTAGATGATCTATTATTTTATTGCTTGTTGATTACAAATGTAAATAAATATAAACAAATATTTGTTTTTGTTTATGTGTTTACTTTGACTGACTAAAGAGATATTATATTAGGGATAAATATGATGGGTAAATATGACCAAACAAATATCAATACTACACATACCATCAATATGCAAATGATTTTTATCAGAAATCATTATGATTTGCTTGAAATTGCTAAACCTCTTTGTTTATTTATATTTGGCTCTTACAAATATCTTTGCTGAACTCAGCTTGAAAATTCCTACAAATAAATTTTATTTATTTTTTGCCCATCAAACCTTATATTTATAACTGTATAGCATAACAGAGGGAGTATGAACTTTAACTTGTCAATTTGCATCTTAAACTTGAACCACTACCATCTCTCACTCAAATGCATATTCTGATTTTTCCTCTTGCTATATTGCTCCAGTTTTTTTTGCTGTGGCTTCAGCCATTGCACTCTTTCTTATATTTTCTACCATGTTCTTCTCTCCTCACTCCATCACTTGCATGTAATGTGGCAACTGTTTACCCCGTGTCTTTGAGGCATGGGTTAGATGGATTGTCTGGGAATTACCCCAATAAAACTTCTGGGAACAACCCCAATACAACCTCTGAGAACTATCTCAATAAAATATCTGGGAACTACCTCATTAGTGATCATGATCAATTAGGGCATTATTGTTAGAATGTGGTAGACTAATCTTATGGACTTATGCACAGTTAGTAATTCATTATTACTCACCAAGGCCCTTCTTATCTACATTACTACATTATGCTTACTATGCCCTATCTATCGGCCTCCTATCGTCAGATATGACTCATTAGCACGTAGTAATCATAGATACGAGACTGATATATAAGTAACTAGTCATACTGATGTATTCTCTAGTTACTTACACTCAAATCATTGGTGTTTCATCCACATCTCTTTTTTTTTTTTTTTTTTTTGTTCAACAATTTATAGCGCGGTGTACGTACACAGTCCGCGGGCACGAAGTACAAACATACTAGAGTAAGCTACGCTCTACTATACCAGACCCCTGCCGGTGTGAGACCTTCCTCCCTCTTTTAACCTCTAAGGCGGGCAGATAGACCACATATAACGCTCGCTGGAGCGGGAAGGCAGAGCCGCGCCCTTGCGCCGCCGCATGCCGGAAGACCCCCCACCCGCAGCTAGATCGGTCCCCCCACGCGCGGCCAGCCGAAGCCAGCCGGTGAGTGGTGTTGATTCACCGTAAGCCCCCAGAAGGTCCTGGAGGTTAACCGAGTTCCCTAACGGGCAGAGGGGAGAACCACTCCCCTCATCGAGAAATGGGCCACCGGACCGGCGTCCCTGCCGTCCGATGAAATGCCTGGCCGAGACCCAGTGGGCCTAAAGCCTGTGGATATGGGTACACCTTTGGGCGGCCGAGGCCCCCACTGGTATGCTCATGACAACCCCAGGGACGAGCCCCAGGAGCGCCCCATCCATAGCGATGGGGTGCGTGGTAGCGCCGCCTGTATCCAGACAGGCAGCTTGCCGACAGTGGATAGGGGGTGTTACCCCCCCTGGTCCGTCGAACGAGCAGGTCAATGACGTCGCCGACGCTGGCAACGCCGCGGGGGGAGGGGCCCCTCAGAGGTGTCAGTGCCTGGTGGCAAGCTGTCCAACACTTCAGATAGATCCCGGGCGCTGCCTATGACAGGGGCCGAGGAGGAGGTCCCTCCTGCCAGGACGCGATTAATCACGCCCTCGGCTTGAGGGAAACGGAGGGCGGAGGCAAGAGTTGCCCCGGCCAGGTAGGCGAGCCGCTCTGGAATCCCAGAGGCAAGCAAATCAGGTGAGATACATTCCATCCACTGGATGGTGGTATTCAGCATGTGTTCCACCGCTTCAGCTTCATCCGATGCTTGGCGCATAGCTGCTGGGGTGGGAGGAATCGAGGAGCCCCCCGGGGGGGGGGCAGACCCCAGTGGAGAAGGAGGGAGGGTGGGAACGCGGTCCCCATCCCCCATAAACGTGTCGCACAGTGTATATGCAAGGGAGCAGTCCGCCTGGTGCCTAAGGGCACGCTGACGTTGGAGAACATGGCCTGGGAGGGCCAGGACGTGCCGGGCACGGTGGAGCATGGGGCCATCCATTGCCTCATGCGCCACAGACACCGGATGATCAAAGGGGTTGGAGACCCCCTCGTCGTCACTGTCGTCGACGTCAGACCAAGATGATGAGTCTTGATCGGACTGATCGCCTCTCCTCTGGAGGGAGCGGAGGGCGGAGAAGGGGTCCCCAGTGAGGGGGAAAAACGGATTGTCGAAATCGAAGTAATCAGTGTCGTATTCCATAGAAAATGCAAACGCGGACTCAGCAGAGGTGGTGGTTGAGACCAAGATCCTAGCGTGGGAGAAGTGCGTCCAGCCCACTTTAAAAGCAGGAGGGTGTGGCGTCCCCGCGATCGCTTGAAGGGAGTGAGCAGGGCCCCAGGCCTGCGCAGAGGGGGGGAAAGAGATAAATCCGGTGGGGGGGTGTACCCCGCTACCGCCGGAGAATGGAGTCGCTGGCTCGATTCCAAGGCTCTAGAGATCCGGTAACGCGGGTCCCCATAATCAAAGTCGATGCACAGATGTACATTACACACCTGGAGCCACAGATCCTCTCCAGGGATCCTACAGCCCCGCTAAGTGTCCCCCCCCTACCCCAACATGTTCTCCCCTCGACCCCAAGGCAGGGCCCCCAGCCGAAGCCGGCAGTGTTAATTCACCGTCAAGCCCCCCCACCTAGGTGGAGGATGCCCCATCCCAGAGCCTCAGATCATCGAGTCAGAGCAGGAGTGAGAGAGATAGAGAGACGACTCCTGAGGCAGTCATCCGGGAGACATCCGAGGAGATCGGACAGACAGATCGGCGGGGTGCTCAGGACTGCTCCCAAACATCCCTCCAGGGATCCAAAGGTCAGGTCTGATCAGAGATCAGGCCAGAGGACAGACCGCTAGGCGACGAGCCAGGCGTTGTGAGCAAAATTCCCATGGGACGTTGTGGTGGTAACAAGTCAAGAAGCGATGTTTCATCCACATCTCATTCAGCACACTCTTAGCTGCGTTTGCGGTTATCTGACGAGCTCTCTCTCTCTCACCTGTCATATTACCTTTGACTTCAACAATTATGTCATATGTCATCTCCCTATGCATTATCCTGTATTATTACATCAACCTTTATCTAAACCTCAGTCCCATTCCAATCCTGATGACTTGTCCATATGCATGTTAGATGTATCTGAATATTGTCTATTGAAACCTCTCCCTAACTCTAGTCAATTTAACTTTGTGAGTAGTTGTGGAAAGATGGTCACCAAGGTTGGAATACATTTATTCAAGTGGTGGAAGTCATCTTCACTACTGGAACTGTACACCAGAGTTTTTTTGACATTTATAAAATGTTTTGATCTTGGATTACAACATAATATCTGTCTTCAAATTAACTTGAAACTTCAAAGAAATTTGCTCAGAAGACATGATTATATTGCAAAAATGAGGAAAATCAATAGTTTTTTGCCTGTCATTGTTAGTCTGTCTTACTTTATGTCTAGGCTTCTCACATATCATCTTAGAGCATTGCTACTTGTTGGAATAGGCATCAAAGTCTTACTTTGGGGTAGAGGGCCAACACTTTGTGTGGCAGGTACAAGTCCTTTTATTGTTACATTAATATCATAAATAGCATAAATAGCAAGAGTTCCAATCCCATCTAAGCATAAATAGCCAATACAAGGCTTTTTCCTTGACATATTTTCAAGTTATCATATGTAATGTCTTGTAACTTAATGTCACTATCACAAATATTGCCTGCAGTTATGCCATCATGATACCATATATCTCCTGCAGGTGATACTATTCTAGATGTAAAGTGGTTGGCACCATGATATACTATGCCTCTCAGGTGAAACACTGCTGTTTGATCATCTACTTGTAGTCTGATTTCATGACTAGTATCAATGCTTGTATTGGGATATTCTAAGACCAACAGCTTTGGAACCTCTAAGTAGTTAATCTTTTTAATCATAGGACTTAAACAATCTAGGCATGTCATTTTTGTTGGTCCATAAAGATCAGATACCCAATCTGAGGTAGAGAGAGTGTCACTCACATAAGGACTCAACAAGTATTTAAGGCCATGATTTACTTTAGCTGTAGTATATTCACATGCAGTGCATATCTTCTGGGATTCAGTTAAAGTTCTATCTGATTGTAGCATGGTAAAAACCAAGTCTCCAACACTGGCACCTATTTGTCCCATTGGGAATTTGGTAGCATCTAATTCATGCAGTTGAACTCTTAAAGTATCTCTGATATCTTCCAATGTTACATGTCCTTCCAAGATGAACTTTGGAGTAGAGTAGGTCACATGATCAAATACATATCTGAACCCAGCTTTAAATTCCAAGTCAGATGATGTATAATTTTGTCTAATTATAGATGAGGCTATAGTTAACCTTTTTGGTAAATATATTTCTGCCATTTAAACTATCAATGAATGAATCAATAAAAAAGTTACTTAGTGATTTACAAAACTAATAAAGAAATGTGAATTTCTCAATAAGGAAATACATAAATAACATCATAGTGATATATTATTGATCAGCAGAAAATTGTGCATAACTTTTGTAAAATGTCATGTGATTGTGCAAACATGTACAAACAACAAGACATACAACTGACCTATGGGTATAGTCATTCAAACAAGGTATATTATCTTGACTAAATCAGTTTTGATCTATTTACTATAATTATCTATATCAATAAGACCAAATAATGCCACACAATGATGCCAAGAGTTGATGCAAGGGGGCTGAAATCACTTTGCAATACCAAAAGGTCTATTTTATATAAAATTTCCATGTTGAGACATTTTCCCACACTTTGAGTAGGTCACATGATCAAATCAGGCACATATCTGAACTCAGCTTCAAATTCTGAGTCAGATGATGTATAATTTCATCCAATTAGAGAGGTTACTATGGTTGGCTTATTTGGGAAACATATTGCCGCAGTCCAAATTATCAATGAATGAATGAATGAAAAAAGTTACTATTTTCTGGAAAGATAAAGAACGAGTCTCAATAAATTGAGGACTCGTAACAACACTTGGCTTGTTTCTATTTGAAATATGGAGTGATTTTTGCTTGTAAATGTACCAATTTGTTACTATCTGAAAGAATGGCAAACATCCAAGCCCAAGATATAGTGACACCTATTTCTATAATTATTGGGGGTGAACTTCAAACAAGTTTACTTCAGAAGAACTTCAACCTTTTATAAACAGACATAGCACTGCAGAAACATTCAAGTTTATAAGTTACCTAAGTCTATTGGAAGCAACTGATGTTAAGGCAGAGCCTCAACTACTAAGTCCAAGTTATCGAGTTCGTTAACGACGAGGCTTTCGTCGCTAAGTTCAATCACGCTAAGACGGAGGCTTTCCGCTTAGGTCGAGTTCGTTAATGAGCAGTTAAGGTAAGATTGCCTAGGTCAAGCTAAAGAGCCTTGACCGTGAATTACTACAGTTTATATAGCTACAAGTACCTAGCTAATCGTCTAATAGTATGTGAACACGTACTACTTGCTGCGCGCACAGCGATATAGCTGTTATACTACGGAAGGCTATGTCTACTGTAATGTAAGCGGCTGCGCTTGTTGCTGCGCTACAAACAAAAGTATCTAATGGGCGCTGCCCATCGAATCAGTATCTGCTAAGTATCAAAAAGGAAACAGAGTAAAAGAGACTGGACATAAGGAAAATCGTAACATCACCCCCTCTCTATCATCAAAGTTTCCGACTTCGACCTTTTCAGAACTCATCTACCGTCGATCGAGATGTGTTCGGCGTTCTGTAAACCCAGAAATGTGCGTCTCCCAGTGGATTGATAGGAGGCGGCAGAGGAGAATGGTTTGGGCGACGGGGAATGTACGTGTCTTCAGGGGGTGAGACCAGCTCTAGGGGGACGACGACGAGGTCTTCTTCGGCGATCAACGTTGGATGGGGTGGAGGCGTCAGGTTGCGATCGAGGTTGACAAGGAGGAGGTCTCTGTCAACGTGGATCGAACGTTCGGTGGAGCGGATGGATTGGAGGGTGAGGAAGAGGAAGATCAACCAACAAGTAATAAAGAATAAGAAGATTGTCAGGACAAGGATATTTGAGATCTGCATGATGGGGTGTTTGCGTTGTCAAGTCAGCTTCTTCTTCTCCTCTTTAATACTGGCGAAAACCAGGGTCGGGTTCTCCTGTGACATTAGCCCAAGCATCTCCATCAAATGTCGCTAAGTACTTGGCGCCTGGTTCTTGATCGGATCTGTCATCAACAGGGACCTGTCGCGGTGGAGTGTTACGGTATCTGGGAGGGGGTCGGTTCGGGTTTGATTTGCAATCTCATGAGTAATGACCCAGTCCTCTCTTTCTGCAATGGGAACACTGGTAGAGGTTGCAGTAGGAGGCGAAATGCCCCTGTCCCTTGCATTTGAAGCAGTATTCTCCACGCATATGCGGCAGTACTTCCGAGCTAGGCTGGGTGGTAGAGAGTCGCATTGATGGAACAATGAGAGGGGTGCGTGTTGGATGATGTAATCTGTCACATGATGTGGGCCATAAGTGTTGTAATAACCTCACTGTATAAATGTGCATCCCAATGAGGTGTAAGACACATATGCAGCTAAGGAGGTGTCAATATAGTCTTAGGTTACATCAACAATAACCAACCAAGTTGAATCAAATAAGACCTGATAGCTCAGTGGTAGAGCTACTGGTATATGTCCAGGAGGTCCTGGGTTCAATCCCCAGTCTGGTCATCTTTTCTGTCTTAACAGGTTATGGGCCCTGCGCTAAATAAGCCAGGCTGTGCTGCTTAGTCAGCATGATGCTTAGTCATCCAAATTACCTAAGCAGAATTGTATGATGTGCCAGATTAGGGGAGTGTGTTGGATGATGTAATCTGTCACATGATGTGGGCCATAAGTGTTGTAATAACCTCACTGTATAAATGTGCATCCCAATGAGGTGTAAGACACATATGCAGCTAAGGAGGTGTCAATATAGTCTTAGGTTACATCAACAATAACCAACCAAGTTGAATCAAATAAGACCTGATAGCTCAGTGGTAGAGCTACTGGTATATGTCCAGGAGGTCCTGGGTTCAATCCCCAGTCTGGTCATCTTTTCTGTCTTAACAGTGCGGCTTCGGGGCGTGCTACGCGAAGGCTGAAATGCATTGCCAGATACTTTGCGGGCTGACAGTCTGTGAGTGGGAGAGGTCGCTGATCCAGGAGGGGACAGCTCGTTTCGAGAGCGGGATGGACCGGACCTCTTTGCTATTCTGGGTCGAGGGCGGCTGGTGGATGGAACAGGAGGGTCGTACCGATTTCTGTAGCTGCTGACTGCGGATTCTAACCCTCTCTCCAACATCTGGCACAACATACTGTGGGCTAGGTGATTCAGGCTGACGATGTTCTCGAGAAGAAGGTCGTATTGTCGGAGGGGTTCTTTGAGGTCATCATTCAAGAGGTCTCGGATGAGCGTGGCTCGGTTCGCGGGGTCAGAGAGGTAGTCGTGAACGGATTGGGCGAGAGGAGGAGGAATGGGGAGAGGTCGAGCGCCGGCGGGGATCAAGGTAGACATAATAGTTAGGTTGTTCGAGGTGATGGTTGCGGTTTGGTTTGCTGGTCGGTTTTTAGAGGTGTTTCTTTTCCTTATATGCATTAAGGAGGTCCGCAGCATTTCCCAAATTGTCCGTAGGTTCCCAGGTGTTTTCTGAGGTGGGGTAACCTAGCCACTTCACCAAGAACACATGTCCTCGTCCACGCTTCTTGTGCACGATGATCGCTTCGACTTCGTGTTCCTCTTATCCGCCGATGAGGTCAGGTGGTGGCCTCAGGTAATTAGGCCCGTGAGCATCCGTTTCGCGATAAGGGGTCAGGAGGGCGGCATGGAACACCGGGTGGATTCTCCACTGATGAGGAAGTTTCAGTTTGTAAGAGAGTGGCGATAGTACCTCTTTAATAGGGAAGGGTCCTTCTCTTTTTGGGGAGATCTTCCTTGTGACGTCTGTCAGTTTCAGGTTTCGTGAGTCCAACCAGACCTTCTGTCCTTTCTCGAATGGGGAGAACTCTCATGACTTGTTCCTGTTAGAATAGGTAATCTAGTTAGCATCGGACTCAACCTATGGCCAGTTTAGTCAGTAACCATTTCGTCGTTTAGTGTATAGTATTGCATCATCAGTGCCGGAGCGCATGATGTCATTGCACAGTCAATGACATCATGCACTCCACAGTCCATGACATCAGTAGTTTATACTTAGCACGGCTTTATGTATATAAGTAGATGTAACTGGAGACTACCTCTCTAGTTACAAAGACTCTTATACACTGGTTAACGCCCTCATACCTCTTAAGCTCTGTTGGCTGTCTTCAGTGACACCTTGTATCACTCAACATTTGTAACTCCATCTAAGTCGCCCTCCATGTCCACTGCTCCTCAATACGCCAACCCTGCGATTGTCGAATCTCAGCAGCAGTCCATGGCAGACGCCATCGAACACGTCTGTGACTAGCTTGATGAAACTCCTCAGCATCCCAACGCCCTCTCTGGCGTCGTCCAGTGGATCATTGATATTGCCACCAGCATCATCGCCCTCATCGAGCTGCTCGCCGCCTCGTACGCCCGTCGCATCATGGACCTTGAGTCTTTTGCACGAGATGCACCCCCTCCTTCGTCGACCAAGACTACAGCTCCTTCCTCGACACCCTCAGTGCCTACCACATCACGCCTCAAGCGTTGTGCTAAGTGCCATGCCCGCGGTCACGACGACTCTGTCTGTCGCACCGCCGACCCCACAGCTATGAGAAAACGGATAGCAGCAAACAGCAGAAGAGCACGAGAGGCGCGCACTGCGCTCCCCACCTATCCTGCCTACCCCCTTCCTAACCATCCATCGCTGCCGCAGCCAACGTTCCCTCTCCCACCTCAAGCATCTTACTCTGCACTTGTTGCAGATGCCACCAAGCTTAGAAGACGGAACGCCCAATCCTCTAGAGACAGACGCCGCCGGCGCCCACCTACTAACGTCGACACCTCCTAGATTAGGGGAGGCTGTTAGAATAGGTAATCTAGTTAGCATCGGACTCAACCTATGGCCAGTTTAGTCAGTAACCATTTCGTCGTTTAGTGTATAGTATTGCATCATCAGTGCCGGAGCGCATGATGTCATTGCACAGTCAATGACATCATGCACTCCACAGTCCATGACATCAGTAGTTTATACTTAGCACGGCTTTATGTATATAAGTAGATGTAACTGGAGACTACCTCTCCAGTTACAAAGACTCTTATACACTGGTTAACGCCCTCATACCTCTTAAGCTCTGTTGGCTGTCTTCAGTGACACCTTGTATCACTCAACAGTTCCGCCATGACTTGTCGAGCCAGTTCGTGCGCTGCCAACGCTTCTGTTCGTGCATTTAATAACTGGATGAAACGTAGTTCAGCTGCGGGCACGTCGCTCTTCTGATATGCCACCGGTATAGCCCTAGGTTCGTAGCCCATCATTAGATAGAATGGGGAGTGTTTCACCGCCGAGTGCATCCTTTGATTGTGTGCGAATTCTGCTGTGGACAGGAGTTGCCTCCACGTTTCAGGGTTGTTGGTGCAGAACATCCGAAGATAGACCTCGACCTCTTGGTTTACCCGTTCTGTCTCTCCATCAGTTTGAGGATGAAATGCGGTACTCATCGACAGTTTGATCCCAAGGAGTTTTCCGAGCTCTTGATAGAGTTTCGATGAGAATCGAGGGTCTCGGTCAGAAATAATCCTGTCTGGTAGCCCAAATCTCGTGTAGACGTTTTTCAGATATGCATCCGCTGCCCCTAACGCATCAATTGTCTTGTTGCAAGGGATTAAAATTACCCCCTTCGTAAGACCATGGTCTACCACGACCATGATTGAATCAAATCCGTCCGAAGTGGGTAGATCTGTGATGAAGTCTGTCGTGACTAGCGCAAATGGGCGTGTCGCTGTGCTTTTGATTGGTGTCAAAGGCGGTGTTGTTGGGTGCGTGTTGACTTTCATCTGTTGGCATTTCGCGCATCCTTCTACCCATTTCTTGATCAATGTTGTCATTCCCAGCCACCAGTAGTCTCGTCGAATGAGTTCGATCGTTTGATACTGTCCTGGGTGCCCGGATGGAAGTGAGTTGTGATACTGCTCAATAATCCGTTTTTGTAGATCAGCGTTCAGCGGCACGTAGCAACGGTTTTTAAAGAATAGGACATTATCTTTTACTTCCCAATCAGCCAGATCAGACCTGATCGGGGGTGTTCCGTTGGTTTTCAGTGCCTTGATCGCATCAGCAACTAGTTCATCTTTCATAGTTGCTTGGATGAGGGCCGTTTGCATTTCTGTGTCGATGACGTTGACAAAGACGTTCTTTGGGAGGAGCGTGATGTTTTCGTTGTCATTTTCTATTCCTTTTCCCCAGTCTTCTCGTCGAGAGAGGGCGTCGGATTGTATCATCTGTGATCCGGGGACGTGTAGTAATTTTAGCTCGAATTCTGATAAAAACAGACTCCACCGGGCCTGTCTTCGGTTCAGTTTCTGAGCGGTCCTGAAATACGTCAGGTTCTTGTGATCAGATAGGATCGTGACAGGGTGCGGGCTCCCTTGGAGGTAGTGTCTCCATGTTTCTAGTGCGCGTATGATTCCGAGGAGTTCTCGATCGTAGATTTCGTAGTTTCGCTGTGTCACGTCGAGGGAATGGGAAATGTAACCACAAGGGTGCCATTCTCCATCTGTTCCTTGTTGTCGTAATACAGCGCCGGTAGCAAATTTCGAAGCGTCGGATTCAATGGTGAAGGGTCGCTCCGGGTTTGGCATCTGTAAGATCGGTGCCTGTGCAAACTTTGCTTTTAGCGCATCAAAAGATTGTTGACATGCCGTTGTCCATTCAAATTTGACGTCTTTTCGGGTTAGGTCATTCAAGGGTCTCACTAGTTCGGCGAACCTCCCGATGAATCTTCAATAGAAGTTTCCGAATCCTAAGAAGGATCGTACTCCTTTGACATTAGTCGGTGCTGGCCAATCTTTGATTCCTGCTAGTTTCGTCGGATCCATTAATATCTGATCCGGTTTGACGATCAAGCCGAGGAATTCGACTTCTTGTACGTCGAACTTGCATTTTTCGGGTTTCAAGTACAAGTCGTGTTCTTCGAGTCGTTGCAGAACTCGTCTAGTCCGTTCTTGATGTTCTTTGAGATCTTTTGAGAAGATGAGTATGTCGTCCATGTAAATGACTATCCATCCTTCGTCAATCATGTCCTTGAAAATCTCATTCATCATCGCTTGGAACGTAGCGGGAGAGTTGCATAGTCCGAAGAACATCACCATTGGTTCAAACAGTCCTTTATTTGTTTTAAAGGCTGCTTTCCATTGGTCACCCTCTTTAATCCGGATGTTGTGGTATCCCCATCTAATGTCGAGTTTCGTGAACCATTGCGCTCCTTTGAGTTTGTCGAGAAGATCGCTGACTAGTGGAAGGGGGTAAGTGTTCTTAACCGTTCCACCATTTAAGTAGCGATAGTCTTGACATGGTCGGAGGGCTTCTGAGTCTTTCTTTGCGACGAAGAAAAAGGGGGAGGCCATTGGGGATTTCGACGGGCGGATGTAGCCTTTCTTGAGATTTTCTTCAAGAAAGTCGTCCATTTTGGCTTGTTCAGTGGGTGACAGTGGGTAGACCTTGCAGTCTTTCAGTACGAAATTGTCTTTCAGATCGATGGCATGGTCCCATGGTTTGGATTCAGGGAATCGTTCGGAAGCGGCTTTCTCAAAGACCCGTTTGTAGTCTCGGTAACGTTCTGGTAGTAGATCGTCGAGAGTTTTGTTTTTTTCCGGGTTATCTGTCTGATCATCGTGAGCGAGTTTCTGTGAAATGGAAGTCTTCGCTCTTATCCAAATCCCTTGTCCGAAACAAAACCGTGGGGTAGTCAACGAAGAGACGATCCTTGATATCCTGGTCGTTTTTCTGGAGTAGGAGTATCTTGGTGTTTCGTATTCTTTGGTGAGGGGTGGTTCGGTGACGTTGTTGGGATCGAAGATTCCTAAGACCGGTTCTCCTTTGACATAAGCGATGACAAGGTCTTTGTTTTCGGGTTGGATTTCATTTCGGAGTGGAATGTCTTCCTTCGGAGGGTTCGGGGTTTGTTCCGTGATCGGTTTTTCTTCCGGTTCGGGGGTGATGGAGGAAGTGATGACATTTTCTTCTTCCTGTGCCTCATCTGTGATCCGTTGTCCAAATGCCATTTTGCCCATCATTTCCCTGGTTTTGGCCACAATTTTTCTAATACGAGTGAGCCGTTCTTCAGGGAAGGTAAGGGTACCTTTCTTCCAATCGATGTGAGGGTTTTCTGTTGGATGATGTAATCTGTCACATGATGTGGGCCATAAGTGTTGTAATAACCTCACTGTATAAATGTGCATCCCAATGAGGTATAAGACACATATGCAGCTAAGGAGGTGTCAATATGGTCTTAGGTTACATCAACAATAACCAACCAAGTTGAATCCAATAAGACCTGATAGCTCAGTGGTAGAGCTACTGGTATATGTCCAGGAGGTCCTGGGTTCAATCCCCAGTCTGGTCATCTTTTCTGTCTTAACATTTTCTTTCCAGAGCCAGGGTAGTCCAAGGATTACTGATTCTTTCCCTAGACCAGTTATCAAATATTTCCCCTTTGTCTGCGTATCTCCGACGGTTAATCGGGTCGTGGTGGAGTGGGTTGTGCCTTCTTTGTTCAGGGTGCCGTCGGCATTCCAGGTTTTGATCGGTTTTGATAGGGGTGTCATTCGTAGTCCACGGCTGCGCGCGAAGTCTCGATCAATAAATGTTTCTGCAGCTCCTGAGTCGAGGAGTGCTTCTGTTTCAACGATTCCGGTTTCCGTTCCTAGCTTAACAGGGATGCGTATAGATTGTTTGCCCATATTAGCTACTAGTACAGAGGAAACCAATAACTCAGCGGGGTCTGACGTCGTTCCAGTCCGCTTCTTTAAAAACCCTTGTCTTCAAGGATGGCGAGGGCCTTCTCCCTCTCTTCTTCGTCTAACTCTGCCATCATGGAGCGGAGATTCTTGTAGACCCCTTCGCCAGTCTTCTTCTGCCAGGGTTTTGGAGTGGACGTGGTGGCGACGGTCCCGTCTTTTCTGTGATCTCCGGAGCGGTGTCCGGGTTTGTGACAGATGAAGCATAACCCCTTTCTCATGTGTTCCATGCTCTTGGAGTTGGATAGGTGGTTAAGGTCGAGGGCGGGTTCGCGTTTGACGGTGGTGGTGGAAGGTGCGGGGTAAGCAGGGCGTAATTTTCCCGTAATAGCGCGTGCTCTCTTCCACTGCCCATCGTACTTTGCGGCAGCCTTCATCATGTTTTCGAGGGTGGTTGGGACTGTCTCCATGTTGTAGATTTTCTCTACGAGTTTGGGGTTCAGTCCGTCAACGAAATATTCAATGAGGGAAATATCTTCGTTTATTCCAGTCCTCCCTTTCAAGATTCTAAACTCCGAGATGTAGTCTTCAATATCTCCAGTCTGTTTCAGGGTTTTGAGCCCGTGGCATGCGTCTCCGGCGTCATCGATTGGTGAGAACGCATTCTTGATTTCTGTTTTGAAGGCTTCCCAGGTCCCCCATGGGGTGGTCTGTTCTCCCTTCGCTTCTGCCCATCCTGCTGCAGTTCCTCCATTCATAAAGGAGAGGGCGAAGATAATTTTCTTGTCGTCGGTGTCATAGACGTCGGGGTTCGCCCTTAAGTAGAGCGAGACTTGTGAGAGGAACTTGCCGGTTTTGGTTCGCTCTCCGTGGAAGTCGGTGGGCGCGCGAAGCTTAATTTCTTTAATGTTCTGTGCGGCCATGTCGATAAATGGGTCGGGGTGTTCTTTGTCTGGTTCTGAGTCGGATGATTCGAATTCTTCGTTCTCGAGATAACGAAAAGGTTCAGTGGCGGTTCTCTGGCTAAACCAGCGTTCTGTGGGTTCGGAGTAATGTACTAATCATCCCTTGTGTTGATGCCACAAGGAGTCAGGTTCGGGGGTAGCACCACGAGGTGGGCGGTCAGGGGTTTGTCGGTTTGATTGTTGAGATAAAGCGTCTGCTCTTGAGGAAGAGGACGTTGTGGATCAGCTTGACCTTTTGTTAAGGCAGAGCCTCAACTACTAAGTCCAAGTTATCGAGTTCGTTAACGACGAGGCTTTCGTCGCTAAGTTCAATCACGCTAAGACGGAGGCTTTCCGCTTAGGTCGAGTTCGTTAATGAGCAGTTAAGGTAAGATTGCCTAGGTCAAGCTAAAGAGCCTTGACCGTGAATCACTACAGTTTATATAGCTACAAGTACCTAGCTAATCGTCTAATAGTATGTGAACACGTACTACTTGTTGAGTGATACAAGGTGTCACTAAAGACAGCCAACAGAGCTTAAGAGGTATGAGGGCGTTAACCAGTGTATAAGAGTCTTTGTAACTGGAGAGGTAGTCTCCAGTTACACCTACTTATATACATAAAGCCGTGCTAAGTATAAACTACTGATGTCATGGACTGTGGAGTGCATGATGTCATTGACTGTGCAATGACATCATGCGCTCCGGCACTGATGATGCAATACTGTACACTAAACGACGAAATGGTTACTGACTAAACTGGCTATAGGTTGAGTCCGATGCTAACTAGATTACCTATTCTAACACTACTTGCTGCGCGCACAGCGATATAGCTGTTATACTACGGAAGGCTATGTCTACTGTAATGTAAGCGGCTGCGCTTGTTGCTGCGCTACAAACAAAAGTATCTAATGGGCACTGCCCGTCGAATCAGTATCTGCTAAGTATCAAAAAGGAAACAGAGTAAAAGAGACTGGACATAAGGAAAATCGTAACAACTGAATTGCAAGGCTCAAATGTAGGATTTATTTCAGCTGATGTACCATTTATAACTTTGTTACCAAAGCTGACAGTTGCTGAACTTGGAGCCATTGCCAAATGTCATAGAATTCCAGTTTCTTCCAGAAGTAAAAGTCAGGACATCCAAACTTCTCTGTGTGAACACATGTGTGATAACTGTGAATTATATATATCTATATTTGAAATATTTGTGGATAGAACAGAGGTTGCAAACAAAAAAGCATGTTAAGACAGAAAAGATGACCAGACTGGGGATTGAACCCAGGACCTCCTGGACATATACCAGTAGCTCTACCACTGAGCTATCAGGTCTTATTGGATTCAACTTGGTTGGTTATTGTTGATGTAACCTAAGACCATATTGACACCTCCTTAGCTGCATATGTGTCTTACACCTCATTGGGATGCACATTTATACAGTGAGGTTATTACAACACTTATGGCCCACATCATGTGACAGATTACATCATCCAACAAAGCATTTCATTTAAAGGCTGTAAAAAAGAGTCAGTCTAATGATCCTGACTATAAGTCAGCACATCTTATTGCAGTAAAAAAGAACCAAGTCAATGATCCTTTTTTTTTTTTTTCAACAATGTTTAACGCAGTGCATGGTCGCAGTCCGCGGCTATCTACTTTACAAGCAGATAACGGGTATAAGGACGTAAGATATGAGGGGAGACTACCGCCCCGATAGAGCACGTGAGCACCTGAAGGCTCGCATGCCGACTGCTAGGTCGGCGCGCATATGTTAGAAGCTAGTCTACTCCAGCATATATACATACTATCATAACCTCCCCACACACTACACTACACTACTCTAACACTACCATAGTCTCCCCATAGTAGACTACACACAGTATAGAGCAGTAGAGTTAGAGTAGAGATGTATAGTAGAGTAGTGGGGGAAGGGAAGAATGAGTGCCAGTGCCAAACAGGCCCTCTATTTATACTTTCTGGAGATGGTCTGTGCACACTCCAGAAAGATATAAAAGGCCTGCCACTCTGGCTCACTTCCCCCCAGTCAATTCACTCACCTTCACTCAATCCTTCACTTGTGACCTCAAACAGGTTATGGGCCCTGAGCTCTAAACTGTGCTCATTACTTCTTTCACCATCTGCTTTGATCTTTTATCATCCTCTACTCTCTACCTCTACCCTGTGGTGACTTTATTTCACTTCACCTTTTCCATTCTACAACTAACACTAGTTAGTTGTAGTCAGTCTATAGATAGTCAGTAGGGACAAAAGACCATTCCCAGGTGGTCTCTATAGTGAACTGTTGGGTCTGTGCACTTCAGTGGGCCAGATTTTTTTCCTACCTCAGAAATATCCAGGTAGTCAACCCTGTGATCTGGGAGGAGTTACAACTGCACTGTAGTTTAAGGTGTTGACTTGCACACACTGGTGGCTGAAGAAGACAGGATCAAGACCCTCTTTGGACACCATTCACAGTCACTAGAACCCTGCCTTTTTCAAGGATTTGGTTTGCATTCTAGTTGACTTTACCTCTGCATTTGCATCCTATTTCATTTTCCCTCATCATACACACACACTCCAACCTCTCCAACCCTCACCAATCACCAATCACACATCTCCAACACAAGCCATGTCTAAACTCCCAGAAATCCAAAAACTAGGAACAAACAATTATGTTCAATGGAGTGGAGAAATGACAGCTTGGCTAAGGGCAAATCAACTTTGGCAGCTAGTTTCTGGCTCAAAAACTCGCCCTCAAGTCAGGGAAGGCTCTAAAAATGAAGAGTCTGACCAGGAGAAGCAGGATGCTTGGGATGATAAAGCAGAGAAGGCATCTGGGTGGCTTTACCTTATGGTGGAACCATCCCAGACTGTACACTTCAAGGGAAAGGATGGAGACCCAGTTGCCATGTGGGATTCACTCAAATCTGTGCACCTCCAACAAAAACCTGGTGCCAGATTCAATGCTTATGATGACTTGTTCAGCATCAGAAAGTTAGAGGAGGAGTCTTTGCAATCACTTGCAAACAGGGTGGATGCTGCTTTACAACACATCCAAAATCTTCGCCCTAAAGACTTCACTCTTGACAAGCTGGATGAGGAATTACTTTGCATGGCAATGATTAGGGCCCTCCCAGAGGACTACAACAACTTTGTGTCAAATTTGATGCTTAGTGAAAAGTTGGACAAGACCATCATCACTCAGGCTTTCCATACAGAGGAAATCCAGAGAACAAGGAGATCTGCACCTCAAACCTCAGAGGTTGCAAACAAAGCCACCACTTCTAATGCCAACAATAATAACAGAAGGCAAAAGAAGTTCAACAACAACAACAACAACAACAACAATTATCCTCCTTGTTTCTACTGTGGTGAAAAAGGTCACAGCATTTACAAGTGCCCAACTTTCTTGGCCACAAATCCAGCAGGAGCAAATGCCAAAGCCAATACTACCCAGGAATCAGCAGGAAAGGCAAGTATCTATCCCTTAGATAAATTAGATAGTACCCCCTTTTCTCATCATGCTAATTATGATTGGAATACAGACTCTGGAGCCACTTCACACATGACTCCCCACAAACATTGGATTAGAAATTACAAACCTCTCCAAATTCCCATTAGATTAGCAAATAACACCATTATTTACTCAGCTGGTATTGGTAGTATACTTTTTAAACCTTTTATTAATGGAGTAGAATCACAGTCTCTTCTTTTTAGTAGAGTATTACATGTTCCACAACTCCAAAATAACCTCTTATCAGTACTATACTTAGTTAAAAACAAAGATTACAGAATTTACATAGATACACAGCATATACATTTCATACAGACTGGTAGAGTACTATTTACTGCTAGCATTAACAGCCAGAATGCTGCATTCCTGAATGGCATCACCATGCCTGCCTGCTTGGAGACTGCCAACTTGTCCTCTACCCTTCCACTGGACTTCAGCCTATGGCACAGGAGATTTGGGCATTCTAACTGTGACTATGTCCAACAACTTTACTCAAAGGACATGGTCACTGGGATGAGACTCTCTGTCAAATCCAAGCCAGACCCAATCTGCCAACCTTGCCTAGCTGGGAAGATGCATGCCAACCCATTCTCCACCTCTGAATCCAGAGCCTCTAAACCATTGGAGCTGGTTCACATTGACCTTAAAGGTCCTATTCAAATCAAATCAATTGGTGGATATCAATACTGGATCATGTTTGTTGATGACTGCACTAGATTCAAGTGTGGCCTTGGACTCAGAAAGAAATCAGATGCCCTTGCTGCATTCAAGCAGTTCAAAGCTTATGCTGAGAACTTGCATGATGCCAAAATCAAAACCATCAGAGAGGACAAGGGCTCTGAGTTCATGCCCAATGAATTCAACCAGTACTGTATTGATAATGGGATTCAAAGGCAGCATACTGTCAGGAACAGGCCACAGCAGAATGGGGATGTTGAAAGGGCTCACAGAACTGTATCAGATCTTATCACAGCTATGCTGACTGAGGCAAACTTACCTGTCCAGTTCTGGTACCATTGCTTTGTGGCTATATTACACATTGTAAACAGATGCCCTACTGCACCACTTGCAGGAATGACCCCCCATGAAGCTTGGCATGAAAAGAAACCTGATGTCTCTCACTTGAGGGTATGGGGATGCTTGGCATATGTACATGTCCAGAAGGATAAAAGGAGGTCATTTGGACCACACATGGAGAAGTGTGTCTTTGTTGGCTATCCCCCTGGATATAAAGGATGGCAATTTTACAACCCAGTATCCAAAAAGCTTATCATCTCAGAAAGGGCAGAGTTTGATGAGAGATACTTCCCTGGGATAAAGCCTACTGTAATAAATGCCATCCCTACTCCACCATCCTTCAATCCTGTCAATGGCAGTGACATGCCAGATTTGGGGGAGAATAACACCACATCTAGAAATCAGTCAGCCACTTCCACTATTCTCCCAACTGTCATCCAACTCCCTATGCCTGCAGACCCTGTAGCCAATCCCCCACCTGTCATTCCTGATCCTGACCCTGAACCAGAAACTCCACCTCAGTCTCCTCCATCTAGCCCTGCACCTACACTTCCAGAATTACCTCCAACTCCAGAGCCACAAACTCCCCCATTGGCACTCAGGAGATCCAGGAGAAATGTCCAACCCCCTAGAGAATGGTGGAGAGTCAGACAATCCCCTGTTTCCCCACAGCCATCTGACTCTGGCTCTGACTCTGACTCAACTGAGCCTATGTCCAACTCAGAAGAGCCTGAGGAAGAGGAGGAATTCTCAGGAGTAGCATGTGGTATCTATGAGCCTAATACTTATAATCAGGCCATGAAATCACCAGATGCAGGGTTGTGGCAGAAGACAGCAGAAGATGAAATAAACTCTCTTCTTGCTAACAGGACTTGGGACATTGTACTACTTCCAAAGGACAGACAGGCAGTTGGAAGTAAATGGGTATTCAAAGTAAAAAGGAATGCTGATGGCTCTGTAGAAAGGTATAAAGCCAGGGTTGTTGCCAAAGGCTGCTCTCAGAGGCCAGGTCTTGACTACACAGAGGTGTTTGCCCCCACCTTTAGAATGGCCACCATCAGAACCATTATTGCACTTTCTGCAAAACATGGCTATGACCTGCACTCCATTGACATATCATCTGCCTTTCTTAATGGAGATCTGGAGGAGGACATCTACATGAAACAACCTCCTGGCTTTGAGCAGTTTGGACCAGATTATGTCTGCAAACTAAACAAGTCATTATATGGTTTAAAGCAATCTGCCAGGCAGTGGAATAAGAAGCTACACATCACTCTCACTAGTTTGGGATACAAGAGATTGGATTCAGACAGGAGTGTCTACCTCTATTCCAAGGATCAAGTCTTAGTAATCATACCAGTCTTCATTGATGATATCACATTGGCATCCAACTCCACAGACAAGATGGAAAAGACCATCACTGAACTGGAAGCCCATTTTAAACTCAGAAGACTTGGCCCAACATCTTGGCTCCTTGGTATGAAAATCACTAGAGACCTATCCAATCACTCCATCTCCCTCTCCCAACACCAGTACATCCTAGACATGCTAAACCAGTATGGACTTTCTGACTGCAACCCAATCTCCACCCCTATGAATCCTGGCCTTGTACTTCAGAAAACTCAATCACTCCCAGATGAGGACAAGGAGTACATGTCTAAGGTGCCCTACCTATCAGCTGTTGGCTCCCTTATATATCTCTCACAATGCACTCGCCCTGATATTGCCTTTGCTGTGGGCACTCTTGCCAAATTCAACTCCAATCCATCACCCATCCACTGGAAAGCTGTCAAACATCTATTTAGATACTTGCAAGGCACAAAGGACTATCAATTGGTCTACAAACCTGATTTAGAGCAAGAGTTGTTTATCACATACTCTGATGCCAATCATGGTGCATGCAAGGACACTGGGAGATCTACTGGTGCATATGTGGTCAAGATTGGTAATGGTGCAGTTAGCTGGTCCTCCAAACTCCAGACTGTAGTTGCCTTGTCTTCTACTGAGGCTGAATACATGGCAGCAGTTGAAGCAGGCAAGGAGTTAAAATGGATGAGAAGTCTATTGGGGGAATTTGGGTACAAGTTCAACAATGCTTCTACACTTTGCATTGACAACCAATCTGCCATTAATGTGTCTAAAAACCCTGAACACCATGGGAGGATGAAGCACTTGGACTTGAAATTCCACTGGCTGAGAGACAATGTGGAGGCAGGAATAATTAAACCTAAATATGTTGGTACAAATGATATGATTGCAGACTGTCTTACAAAACCATTATCTAAAGTAAAACATGACACTTGTAGAATTGGACTAGGATTAGCACAAATGTAGATACATGTAGATATGCAGGATTAGGGGGGGTATGTTAGAAGCTAGTCTACTCCAGCATATATACATACTATCATAACCTCCCCACACACTACACTACACTACTCTAACACTACCATAGTCTCCCCATAGTAGACTACATACAGTATAGAGCAGTAGAGTTAGAGTAGAGATGCATAGTAGAGTAGTGGGGGAAGGGAAGAATGAGTGCCAGTGCCAAACAGGCCCTCTATTTATACTTTCTGGAGATGGTCTGTGCACACTCCAGAAAGATATAAAAGGCCTGCCACTCTGGCTCACTTCCCCCCAGTCAATTCACTCACCTTCACTCAATCCTTCACTTGTGACCTCAAACAGTAAGACCATCTCTTCTTGACTTGTTACTACCACCATGTGCCGTGGGAACATCCTCTACACTGTCTGACTCGTCGTCCAGCAGTCCATCCCCTGGCCTGATCTTTGATCAGACTAGCCTATCCCACTCTCTGGGGGTCATGTGGGAGTTTTCCTGACCCCCTGGGGATTGGTCTGACCGATCCCTGCGGATCGTGCACAGATGCCCACTTAGGGGGTGTCCTCTTGTCCACCATCTTTACCTACCTGGGCTCGATGATCCTGGGCTCTGGGATGGGGCACCTTCCACCAATCGGTGGGGGGGTTCGACGGTGAAGTAACACTGCCAGCTTAGGCTGGAGGTCCTGCTCTGGGGCTGGGGGGAGAACTCGCTTAGGGAGGGGGGCGATCCTTTGGATTTTCAAATCCCTGGAGAGGATCTAGGGACTTAGTACATCTGCTTTCACCTCTAAGCTACTGTACGGCTACAGGACACTACTTACTCTCTGTGGGTGGGTCCTTGCTCCATGCTAGGGACATGTGTGCCAGTGCCTCCTCTCACTATGCCCCCTCTGAGTGCTTGCGCCCAGGGGACTCATATGCTCACCTAGAATGCGTGGGGCTGGCGATCCCTGCTGCTCACAAGAGACCGAGCCACTCCCAGTGCCCTCCTGCTATCAGGGGGCACTGGAGTACCTATGATCGTTGAGATCAAACAGTGGAGGGCAGGGGGAAACGCTCCCCCAGCACCACTATTTCTGGGCCCACAATGCATCGTGTTGAGGACCACACTCTACAGCAATGGACGCACACCGCGCACCAGCCGTCAACTAGGCTGCCATCCTTGTTGGATGGCCCCACAAGTGGCCCTTCCCACCTTAACCCCATCTTCTGTTTCCATGAGGACCACGTTATGTTTGGGGTACACAGCGCATTGCTGCTGTCGCACCTGCTACTTTTCCGGACCAGGGATGGTACTGTGGTACCATGCCACGTCCACATCGAGAGTCCCTGGTGCATCACCGGGTCTTGCTACATCATGCACCCTGTCACTATGGGCAAGATGCTCCTGGTGTTGAGACAGAAAAGATGACCAGGGATTGAACCCAGGACCTCCTGGACATATACCAGTAGCTCTACCACTGAGCTATCAGGTCTTATTGGATTCAACTTGGTTGGTTATTGTTGATGTAACCTAAGACCATATTGACACCTCCTTAGCTGCATATGTGTCTTACACCTCATTGGGATGCACATCTATATAGTGAGGTTATTACAACACTTATGGCCCACATCATGTGACAGATTACATCATCCAACACTTTTATTGTTTTCTTTGGCCTTTTTAGCTTTCTTGTCTGCAGAAGGTCCATGATCTTTGCTGTCACTCACGATGCCCTCTTCATTGTTATCATTACTGTCAGGCCAACTAATCTTATCATCCTCATCATCATCTTCGTCAACACCATCATCTTCGTCAATGCCATCATATTCATCAACACCATCATCTTCGATGCCATCATCTTCAATGCCATCATCTTCATCAATGCCATCATCTTCAATCCATCATCTTCATCAATGCCATCATCTTCGTCAATGCCATTCAATGTTTTCCTAGAATATACAGTTGCGATGGATCAACAAAACAGATAACACACAAGTAAAAAGGCTACCCAACCTTTTCCCTTGGCTGGAATTATGATTCACAGAGTTTGTCTTCTTTCCTTTGGCCTTGGAGGGAGGCTTACTGGTTTTCACAGGCAAGCCTTTTTTTGACTGTGGTCTACCAAAAGAAAAAGAAGTTACAATAAATAATCTATCAGAGAACTGCCATTCAACAATGTAGATATGTACTTCTTGTCTTCAGCAGGCTTGGATCTAGGGATCTTGGGGGGAGCTTTCTTGGATGGCTTGCTAAAAATACATGAACATTGAAGATGTAAGTAAGCCAATACAATTCACAAAGCAGCTGAACATACAAAGGTGTTTGATTCACAGAATTACCTGGATTGGGCCATTGCTTTTTTGGGGACTCTTGAACAGGGCTGGAAAGATGAATTTAGATATGCAATGGCATGAGGAGCTAGCCTCGCACCTATTCTGGCCACCTTTCACTTCTTTATGTTTAATTCCTCTAATTATTTGTCAAATCTGATGCAGAACATCCGTGCAAACCACTACTCACCTCGCTGGGGTCTTCTTGGGTGTTGGTGTGACTGGAGGCTTAGTCGCCCTACCACAGGTATGACACTTTTGGGGAGTGACACTGATACACCATAGAGACAAAGCACTCTAAGCAGAACCAAAGACTCACATTTCCGTAATAGGCGGCTCCCTGTGCAAATTTAGCAAACACATATGCAAAGATACTTCAAAGTTGAAACTTACGGGTCTTCATTGGATACATCGCTGTCCTCATCACATCTGAAAGCAAGATTAACTGGTATGCATTGCCCACATAGCATAGTCATACCCAAACACATCAGAGTCAATGTAATCGTCACTGTCGCTGTTGCTTCCATCAGAATCATTGACAATAAATTCTGGGGAGGTTGGCTGTTTTTTCACTTTACAAGGAGGCATTATGAGAAAGTGAGAGAGGATATGGGAGAGCAGAGCATGGAAAACCTATAAAAGTACAAGATCTTTTAAGGGTACACAAAAAAAAAAACCCCCGAATATTCCATAATAAGCCTGCCTTCCAATAAGCCTGCCTTTCCATGCTTTGCTGAAAACACAAAAAAAAAAAAAGGTTTCAGTACAGAAAGGAAAAACTAAACACGAGAACCGATTACAAAAACCCATCAAAATAGCCGTCAGCCCTGTACAAAGTAGTGTGATCCATAGCACAACAGCATTCAAACCGCTATTAGAACAAGCCTTCTACATGGTGTTTTTGTCTAGTGAAACTGTTGAAGTCAAAGGTAATATGACAAGTGAGAGAGAGCTTGTCAGATAACCGCAAACGCAGCTAAGAGTGTGCTGAATGAGATGTGGATGAGACACCAATGATTTGAGTGTAAGTAACTAGAGAATACATCAGTATGACTAGTTACTTATATATTAGTCTCTTATCTATATTACTACGTGCTAATGAGTCATATCCGACGATAGGAGGCCAATAGATAGGGCATAGTAAGCATAATGTAGTAATGTAGATAAGAAGGGCCTTGGTGAGTAATAGTGAATTACAAACAGTGCATAAGTCCATAAGATTAATTTACCACATTCTAACACCATGGGTAAAAGAGCAACGGAAAAATTGTGCACTGAATTTTCCATGCCAGCGGGGTTAGAAGAACGAGTCTTATGTAAACATAAGAACTTGTAACCTTCTAAACTGTCACCACCTGTTCCCGGGATTTGTTAAGTGGATGATAGATCCAGACCTGTTCATCAAATGGAGTTTTTTTTTTTTTTTTTGTTCAACAATATTTAACGTGGTGCACGAGCGCAGTCCACGGCTATCTACTACAAGCAGGCAGCGGGTATACGACGTAAGTTGGAGGGGAAACTACAGCCCCGAGAATGCGCATGAGCGCGAGAAGGCTGAGGTGGACGACCGCAGTCTCGACCTCGTAAGCCAGACAGCAGAAAGAGAGCGCTCAGGCGCCTCCCCGAACCAGCCCTGCCGAAACTCCCTCCAGGCCCTACTAAGCCAGACCGCCCCCCAGTCCGTCCCCCCTCAGCGGCCCCTATTACCTGTGCGCGCCCACCGACGCAGCGGTGCAGGAATGACGATTACAGGGCTCCCCGCAAGTCGCCCAACCCACTAGCCATAAGGCCCAGTGGGGTCCGAGGTCCCCCGGTCGCCCGGGTACAACCCCACGCCGCTTAGCCCCCCCGCGCACGGGAGGGTACCCACCATACGGTGGGCCCCCTGACCTTGCCAGCGACGAACCCAAGGTTCGGCGTTACCAACCAAGAAGAGGCCCGGTCCGCGGGACAGAGCAACCGTTCAGCCCCGAAAGGAGCCCCGACACACCAGACGGGGGTCATACGCCCTGCGCGTACCCCTCATCCTGGGTCCCACCCCTCGGGGGGGGCAAAGGCGAACGCTCTGGGGTTCGCCTCCAATAACTCCACCAGGTCCGCGATGAATCGCGGCGCCTGACGGTGTTTCTTACGCTTCACGTGTGGACACACGCGGAGCAAGTGATCCCGGTCTTGTAAGGGACGGGGGGGGCAGGAACAGCGATCTTCCTCGCTGGGAAAGAAGCGAGCGCGGTAGCTCCCAATGGGGGCGTGCGCCGTGATGCACCGGCAGAGCCGAGCAGTCAAGCTGCAATCGAATGCAGTTTCCTTGAGCCAAGGCCCCATACCTGAAGTAGTGGGGAGTGCTGGGCCCTTACGCTGGGCCCTAAGGTCCAGGAAGTTTCGACCTCGGTACTTGGGGTCCGCAAAGCGGGCCCTCCAGTCCGTCTCGGCTGTCTCGGTAAACGAGGCGACTAGCCAGTTACGGGTAGTGCGGGGGGACGCCCCCAGCGGAACCCTGAGCGATGCTGCCGCATCATGAGCAAGTTTATGGACCGCCCATTCCGCTTTGGAAGGGACGAACCACAAGTGGATGGAACGTTCCTGGACTCTGCCGAGCCAGGGGCGCAGTAACCTGCACGCTCTGATGGCATGCTGTTGCCCTCCCTTGGGGGAACAATCCGCCCACGTCTCGAGGAGAGCGAGGGAGTCGGTGAAGATAACCATCTTGGTGCAACCAGCGGCGACCGCCGCGGCTGCCCCAATTTGGAGTGCCATGTGTTCCACGTCGGACGCAGAGGCGCGTCCCGCGGCTGTGATAATCCGGCGCACCTCCTGGTTTCCTCTGAAGACCAGTGAGGCCGCCACGGCCTGGTGGGCTGTTCTGGGCACCGACCCATCGCAGCTCACGACGAGGGTGGACTGTTCGGATCTGGCCTCCGCCAGTACCCCGTCCAGTCGCCCGGTGTATTCTTTGTATTCGTCCGACCCTTTAGGGGGCGGGCGGTGAAGGTTGACACGATCTCCTAAGAGGTCGACGAAGCGAGCGCCAGGCTGACTCTCGGGGCCGTAGGCCTCAAAAGTCTCCGTGACGGGAGCGCAGATGGCCGCCGCATCCACCGCGGGGGATATCAGTTTGCGCCGCATAACAGGCGGGAGGTCCTGCAGGCACAACCTGTGCCGGGGGGCGTCTCCCATCAGTGGCCCTTCCAGAATGGCTCTGAGAGGGTGTGTGCGCGTCAAAGACGCTGTCCTAAGACAGCTCTTGTCGGCCAAGCGCCGGAGCAGCTGGGGCATAGGCCACAGCGCTGCGAGAGTCTCCATCGCCCCGGAGGGCGTGGTACGGAAGGAGCCCGTGATCCAGCGCGCAGCGGTGTGCTGCATCTGGGACAGGGCCTTAACGATTCCCTTGGTACGAGTACCGCGGCAAAACCAAAGGCGGAGACCATACGTCGCCACTGGGATGACGCACGATCGGTAAAGCAGGCGTTTATTCGCCGGGGATAACCCCCTGGTCGAATTGCCTAACATTCGCATGGCGCTCACCGTTGTGAACGCCTTGGTGGTGTAGAATCGGACGTGCTCTTTAAAGGAGAGCTTCCGGTCGAAGAAGAACCCTAAGTACCGCCAGACTGGTTTAGGGCGTAGGGGGGTGGCTCCGGTAAAGGGAGCGACACCCAGATCGATGGGCGGGTTGGCCGCCGAGTTGGCTCGAGAGAAGTGGAACACCTCCGATTTGGCATGTTCCAGTACCAGACCGAGGGCTGTGAATAATCGGAATACTTCGTTGTATGCCTCGACAAGCTTGGGGAGGTTATCCTCCAAGCGTTTAGACTGGGCGATGAGCGTGCCGTCGTCCACGTATGAGATGAGATCCGTCGAGAGACTATGAAGACTCTCGAAGAAAAGCTTCATGACCGGCGCTAGATACAGCGCCGAGCAGACGGGGGAAAGGGCGGACCCCTGCCCTACGCCGACATCCGCGGAGAATTTCCCCGAGGAGTCAGAGTTCCATTTGTAAACCGTAAAACGGCCAACCAGATAGGAACGGAAGAAATTCACCACACACGGTGGGAAACCGGATCGTTCGATAATTGTCAACAGAACCTCATGGTTCAGAGACGGGAAGAATTGAGCGATGTCGAAAGCGACAACACTCGTCTGCAGGCCCTTCGCCCAACCTGCGCGTACGAGGTGGGTGAGGTAGACTCCAGCGTCCTCGGTGGACCTCTGGGCGACGCCCCCAAACTGGTTGGGGTGAAAAACGCCGTGCGCGACTCCATCGAACTGGAGTCGTCGAGAGAGCATCTTCTCGACAAGTTTACCCAAAGTGTTCAGAAGCACTATCGGCCTGAACGACTTGGGAGTGGAGTAGTTGGGTTTACCCGGCTTCGGTATGATGACCGAAGTGGATTCCTTAAAGTGTGCGGGCCAATGGCCCTGGACGACGCACGCTTCCGCGATGCGTAGGAAAAGGTTGGCAACCTCGACGTCGCCAGCCCACCGTTTCAGGAACGACCATGTGACATGGTCCGGTCCTGGAGCAGAGCGTGATGAGCACGCTTTGAGAGCCTCCTGGAGTTCCAGGAGGGAGAAGGGGATCCACCCCCTTTGGGGGAGGAGGTCGAAGTCATCCAGCACTGAAAGGTCCACTGCACGGTCGTTAGCCGCGTTGTAGGTGCCATCCAATGCTGACCATAGGGATTCCAGCGTGTTACAAGGCTCACCCCCATAGGAGATGGCCTCATGCGACGGGAGGTTCCGTTGCTTGACCCAGGGCATTAAGTCCCAGGGCCGTTGATTAGTAACTGAGACTTCTCTGATGCGCTCATCAAAGAACTCCCGCTTGGCGGCTTTCACCGCCTGTTTAAACATTTTCCAGTCCTCGGGGTCCCGGGATAACCGGTACTCGTCGAGGGCTATATAGCATTCATCTGTCCACCACTCCTTGGAGCGGCTGCAGATGGTTTTGGATTTGGCGTGCGCGGACCAAGCCGCCACAAAAGCGTCGGAGATAGCTTGCACTACCTCGTCAATCGCCGCCGGGGAGTTCCCCTGCCAGTTGGCCAGGGCAGACAGACGGTTGGAGACATCACCTAAGTAGGCGGTTTCCTCCTCCGAGTCGGGTCATCAAATGGAGTGATGAGCGGTGGCAAAGGCAGTGGACCGCGTGGCATAGGTGGGATATAGGCAGGTGCTGGGGGTTCAATGGTGGTTTTTTTTTTTTTTTTGGTTCAACAATTTATAACGCGGTGCATGATCGCAGTCCGCGGGCCTGAGGTAAAATACAACCTAGTACACTACGATTCGATCATACTCTAACCCCCGCCAGTGTGATACCCCTTTCTCTTTTGGTAGCCGCTCAGGTGGACAGGTGAGACCATGGATAATGCCCGCAGGGGCGAGAAGGTCCGCCGCGTCTATGCGGCTCGTGAACCAGAAAACTCCCCCCCCAGTGGTTACCACGGTCCCCCCACGCGCAGCCGAAGCCGGTGAGCGGTGTTAATTCACCGTAAGCCCCCAGACCACAAGGGCCCGGAGGTTAACCGTTTCCCCGTCCGGAGAGAGAATGGTGGCCGCTGCCCGTGAGCAGCGGACCATGGGCCCAGTGCTGACACTGTCCCATGAAGGCACCTGGCTGTGACCGTGTACGGCCCAAATGACGCCGGTGAAGGTGGGCAAGCAGGGGGAAGAGGGTGGTTGGTAACGACCCGCTTCTCCTGCTCATCCAAACAGGCCTGGGACGAGTCCCAGGAACACTCTACCCGTAGCGGCAGAGTGTGTGAAGGGCCCCGCCCCCCTTTAGAGGGCGGGCGGGATGCCTGACGGCACGGGCGGGGGGCAGCCGCAGCCAGTCCCAGCCTCGGAGTGAAGGATAAGTTATGCCGCCATCGTGGACGATGGTGGCGATGGGGAAGGGGCCCCGTTGGAGTCTCAGTAGCAGCCTCAGCAGGCCCGCTTCCTGATCGTCCAGAAGAGCCGCGGGCCGCATTAACGAACGCAGCCGGGGGGGGGATAAGTGTGGTCCCCAACACACAGTGTTGTAGGCCCATAAAGAGCAGTGCTGGGGGAGCGTTTCCCCCTGCCCTCTGCTGTCTGATCCCAATGATCACAGATACTCCACTGCCCCCTGCTAACAGGCAGACAGTGGGAGAGGCTCGGTCTCTTGTAAGCAGCAGGGATCGCCAGCCCTGCGCATCCTGGATGAGCGGATAGGTCCCCAGAACACAAGCCCAGAGCGCAGGTGTCCAAGGGAAGCATGATGAGAGGAAGCGCCGGCGCGCAAGCCCCTAATGCGAGGCAAGGACCCACTCACAGGGAGAAAGCAGTGTCCTGTAGTCGTAGAGTAGCTAAGATCCCAAAAGGAAGTGAAAGCAGACGCACCAGGTCCCTAGATCCTCTCCAGGGATCTGGCAATCCAAAGGATCGCCCCCCCCCCCTAAGCGTGTTCTCCCCCCGACCCCAGAACGGGACCCCCAGCCTAAGCCGGCAGTGTTACTTCACCGTCGAACCCCCCCACCGATTGGCGGAAGGTGCCCCATCCCAGAGCCGAGGATCATCGAGCCCAGGTGGGTAAAGATGGCGGACAGTAGGACACCCTCTGAGTGGGCATCCGTGGGGATCGGTCAGGCCAATCGCCAGGGGGGTTGGGATAGCTCCCAAACGACTCCTGGGGAGTGGGATAGGCTGGTCTGATCAAAGATCAGGCCAGGAGATAGACTGCTGGGCAACGAGCCAGACAGTGTACAGAAAGTTCCCACGGCACATGGTGGCGGTAACAAGTCAAGAAGAGATGAGGGCCGCACCATTCACCTTTGGTTTGTCCCCTCCAAGCAGGAGTGGGCAGTCCATAAGCTCGCCCATGACATTGCAAAGTCCATCAGGGTGCTGCTCGGGGTTTCCCCCCGGACCACCCGTAACTGGCTACTAGCTACCTTCGACGAGCTGGCAGCAATGAACTGGAGGTTCCGCTTTGCGGACCCCAAGTATCGGGGGAGAAACTTCCTGGACCTTTGGGCCCAGAAGAAGGGCCCCGCAACCCCCTCGACCTCTGGTCGAGGGCCTTGACTCAAGGGCACTGCTCATGATAGTGTTCTGACGGCTTGGCTCTGCTGCTGCATTACGGATGCTCCCATCGGGAGCTAGAGCGACCAGTTCTTCCCCAGTGAGGACACTCACTGCACCTGCCCCCCGCATCCGTATCAGGGGCTGGTAACGCCGAACCTCGTTCGTCGCCGACAAGGTCAGGGGGCCCGCCGTGTGGTGGGTACCCTCCTGTGCACAGGGGGGCTAAGTGGCGTGGGGCTGTACTCAGGCAACTGAGGGGCCTCGGACCCCACCGGGTGTTATGACTGGTGGGTTGGTCGACCTGCGGGAAGGCCTGTAATCATCATTCCTGTACCGTCACGTCGGTGGGCGCGCGGAGGGAAAGAGGGCCCCCATCAAAAGGGAGGGGTGAATCAGCAAGATCGTAAAGATCAAAGGAATCAGTGTCGAATTGCATTGACAAAGATAATTGCGCACGCAGAGAAGGTGGTGGTTTGAGACCAAGACCTTAGTGTGGGAAAAGACACCTGGCACCTGAAGAGTGGAGGGGAGAGAGTCGCCCAAAGATTGCTCGAGATGGGGAGCAGGGCACCAGGCCTGCAGAGTGGGAGGGGAACTAGTGGGCCCAGTAGGAGAGACACACCTGGAGGGAGGTGTGCATACCTCCACTGAGCGAGGTGGATCTGCTAGTTCGAATCCAGAGCCTGGGGGCCTGTACCTAGTAAAGAGCCCCGTAGTTAGCGTCCATGCAGATGTGCACAGTACACACCTAGAGCCCAGGATCCTCTCCAGGGATCCTGCAGCCCTGCTAAGCGTCCCCCTCCCCCCGGGCATGTTCTCCCCTTGATCCCAGGGCAGGACCTCCAGCCAACGCTGGCAGTGTTACTTCACCGTCGAGCCCCCCCACCTAGGTGGAGGATGCCCCACCCCAGAGTCTCAGATCCTCGAGCCAGAAGAGAGATGAGAGAAAAGTGAAATGACCCCCGAGGCAGTCATCCGGAAGGGATCCAAGGAGATCGGATAGACGGATCACCAGGGTGCTCAGGACCGCTCCCAAGCATCCCTCCGAGGGTCTAATAGTCAGATCTGATCGGGGATCAGGCCTGGGTGTTGGATGATGTAATCTGTCACATGATGTGGGCCATAAGTGTTGTAATAACCTCACTGTATAAATGTGCATCCCAATGAGGTGTAAGACACATATGCAGCTAAGGAGGTGTCAATATGGTCTTAGGTTATATCAACAATAACCAACCAAGTTGAATCCAATAAGACCTGATAGCTCAGTGGTAGAGCTACTGGTATATGTCCAGGAGGTCCTGGGTTCAATCCCCAGTCTGGTCATCTTTTCTGTCTTAACACTGGGGATGGACAGCTAGGCGATGAGCCAGGCCTTGTGGAGAAAGTTCCCACGGGACTTTGTAGTGGTAACAAGTCAAGAAGCGATGCGCCCTTGGGACCTGATGCCCTGGGTGAAGCAGTGCAACCTCCCGTCGTGTGAGGCCATCTCCTATGGAGGTGTTCCCTGTAACATGCTGGAGTCACTTTGGACTGCTCTAGACAGCAACAATGCTGCAGACAACCGCTCCATTGACCTGTCTGTACTGGAGGACTATGACCCCCTCCCCACCAGGGAGTGGATTCCCTTCTTGTTAGAAGCTAGTCTACTCCAGCATATATACATACTATCATAACCTCCCCACACACTACACTACACTACTCTAACACTACCATAGTCTCCCCATAGTAGACTACATACAGTGTAGAGCAGTAGAGTTAGAGTAGAGATGCATAGTAGAGTAGTGGGGGAAGGGAAGAATGAGTGCCAGTGCCAAACAGGCCCTCTATTTATACTTTCTGGAGATGGTCTGTGCACACTCCAGAAAGATATAAAAGGCCTGCCACTCTGGCTCACTTCCCTCCAGTCAATTCACTCACCTTCACTCAATCCTTCACTTGTGACCTCAAACACTTCTCCTTGCTCAAACTGCAGGAGGCCCTCAAGGCGTGTTCATCACGCTTGGCCCCAGGACCGGACCACGTTACGTGGTCCTTCCTCAAGTACTGGACGCACAACGTTGATACGGTGCGCCTCTTTCTCCGCATCGCTAAGGCATGCGTCATGCTCAGCCACTTGCCGACGCACTTCAAGGAGTCCACCTCAGTTATCATTCCGAAGCCGGGGAAACCCAACTACTCCACACCCAAGTCGTTCAGGCCCATTGTGCTGCTGAACACCCTGGGCAAACTTGTCAAGAAGATGCTGTCTAGGCGGCTTCAGTTCGACGGTGTCTCACACGGTGTCTTCCATCCCAACCAGTTTGGAGGCGTCGCCCAGCGTTCCACTGAGGACGCTGGGGTCTACCTCACCCACCTCATTCATGCAGGGTGGGCCAAGGGCCTTCAGACGAGTGTTGTCGCATTCAACATAGCTCAATTCTTTCCCTCCCTGAACCACCAGGTTCTGCTGGAGATTGTTAGGCGGTCAGGGTTCCCACAGTGTGTGGTGAACTTCTTCTGCTCGTACCTTGTAGGACGGTTCACCACCTACAAGTGGAACACAGACACGTCGGGCAGGTTCTCTGCCAATGTGGGCGTCGGGCAGGGCTCCGCTCTGTCCCCTGTTTGCTCAGCGCTCTATATAGCGCCGGTCCTCTCCCTCTTCTATGCGAGCCTTCCAAGGCCGCTAGCAGACCTGATCTCCTATGTCGATGATGGCACACTCATCGCGCAGTTCCCCCGGGTGGAGGAGAACCTACCCAAGCTCGTGACAGCATACAACTCTGTATTCCGTCTCTTCACAGCCCTGGGATTAGTCCTGGAGCATGCCAAATCTGAAGTCTTTCACTTCTATTGTGCCCGGAGGGCAAGTAACCCTCCCATTGACCTTGGTGTCGCCCCGTTTACAGGGGACACTCCCTTACGCCCTAAGCCAATCTGGCGGTACCTGGGCTTTTTCTTCAACTGGAAGCTCACCTTCAAGGAGCATGTCCGGTTTTATACCACCAAGGCGTTCACCACCGTGAGCGCCATGCGCATGTTGGGCAATTCAACTAGGGGGCTCTCCCCAGCGAACAAGCACCTCCTCTACCGGTCCTGCGTCATCCCTGTGGCGACGTACGGCCTGCGTCTCTGGTTTTGCTGAGGTACCCGTACCAAAGGCATTGTCAAGGCCCTGTCCCAGATGCAGCACACTGCTGCGCGCTGGATCACAGGCTGCTTCCGCACCACCCCCTCTGGGGTGATGGAATGCCTCGCCGCATTGCTGCCTATGCCACTGCTGCTGCGCCGTCTTGCCGATAAGCTGTCTCAGGACGGCTACTTTGATGCGCACTCACCCTGTCCGAGCTATCCTCGAGGGTGATCTGGTCGAGGCCACCCCCTGGCATCCATTGTCGCTGGGTAGCGTCCCGCCTCCACTTCGACAGAAGATCGTGTCCCCTGCGGTGGACACAGTCGCTGTCTGCAAACTCGCCACCGAAACATTCGAGGCCTTAGGCCCTGAAAGTCAACCTGGCAATCGTCTGTTGGATCTGTTCGCGGACAGAGTCACTGCCCACCGCCCCCCCAGGGAACGGACGGATACAAGGAATATATCGGCCGACTGGATAACATCCTAGCTGAGGCTAGGGCAGACCCGGAGGGCCTCGTTGTGAGTTGCGATGGGTCTGTACCCAAGCCCACTCACCAGGCCGTGGCGGCTGCCCTCATCTTTCGGGGTGAGCAGGAGGTGCGCCACGCTGTCACTGTCGCCGGTCGAGCCATCTCAACCGATGCCAAACTTATGGCGCTGCAGATGGGTGTGTCCGCGGCTCTGGCTGTCGGATGCAAACGTCTCATGGTCTTCTCTGACTCCCTCGTGACCATTGAGTCGTGGTTGGACTCCTGCGCCCTTGGTTCAAACAGGACCAAGGCCGCACCATCCACCTCTGGTTCGTCCCCTCCAAACAGGAGTGGGCAATCCATAAGCTTGCCCATGATGTCGCGACATCCATCAAGGTGCTGCTCGGGGCCCCCCCGGACCACCCGCAACTTCCTGCTGGCTACCTTTGATGAGCTAGCAGCAATGAACTGGAGGTTCCGCTTTGCGGACCCCAAGTACAGGGGAAGAAACTTCCTGGACCTCCGGGCCCAGAAGAAGGGCCCCGCAACCCCCTCGACCTCGGGTCAGGGGCCGTGGCTCAAGGGCACTGCTCATGACAGCAGCTTGACGGCACGGCTCTGCCACTGCATTACGGCGCACGCTCCCATTGGGAGTTACCGCAACCAGTTTTTCCCCAGTGAGGACACTCACTGCACCGGCTCCCCGCGCCTGTACCAGGACCGGGACCACCTGCTTCGCGTGTGCCCTCACCTGAAGCGCAAGAAGCATCGGCAGGGTCCTCGATTCATCGATGACCTCATCGAGTTTTTGGAAGTGAACCTGCGCGTTCACTTTTGCCCCACCCGAGGGGTGGGATCCTGGATGAGGGACACGCGCAGGGCGTATGACCCCCGTCTGGTGTGTTGGCGCACCTGGAGGTGGCCGAAAAGTCGCTCTGGTTTCTGGGCCTGTGACGCTTCTTGGTTGGTAACGCCGAATCTTGCGTTCGTCGCCAACAAGGTCAGGGGGCCCACTGGTTGGTGGGTACCCTCCCGTGTGCAGGGGGGCTAAGCGGCGTGGGGCTGTACTCGTGTTAGAATAGGTAATCTAGTTAGCATCGGACTCAACCTATGGCCAGTTTAGTCAGTAACCATTTCGTCGTTTAGTGTACAGTATTGCATCATCAGTGCCGGAGCGCATGATGTCATTGCACAGTCAATGACATCATGCACTCCACAGTCCATGACATCAGTAGTTTATACTTAGCATGGCTTTATGTATATAAGTAGGTGTAACTGGAGACTACCTCTCCAGTTACAAAGACTCTTATACACTGGTTAACGCCCTCATACCTCTTAAGCTCTGTTGGCTGTCTTCAGTGACACCTTGTATCACTCAACAACTCGGGCAACTGAGGGGCCTCAGACCCCACCGGGTCTTATGACTGGTGGGTTGGTTGACCCGTGGGAAGGCCTGTAATCGTCATTCTTGCACCGATGTGTTGGTGGGTGCGCACGACTAATAGGGGCCGCCGGGGGGCAGCTGTGTGCTGGGGGCTGGGGTGGGTTAGTAAGCGCCATCGGCATCTCTTCTTGACTTGTTACCACCACCTTGTACCGTGGGAACAACCTTCACACTGTCTGGCTCGGTGTCCAGCAGTCCATCCCCTGGCCTGATCGTTGATCAGACCAGCCTATAGTACTCTCTAGAGGTCGTTTGGACTCTATCCCAACCCCACTGGTGACTGGCTTGACGGATCTCCTTGGATCGTACGCGGATGCTCACTATGTGGGTGTTCTATTATCCGCCACTTATCTCTACCAGGCTCGATGATCCTGGGCTCTATGGTGGGGCACCGTCCACCAACTGGTGGGGGGGTTCGACGGTGAAGTAACACTGCCGGCTTAGGCCGGGGGTCCTGCTCTGGGGTCGGGGGGAGAACGCTTAGGTTAGGGGGCGCTCTCTTAGAGGTTTCCAGATCCCTGGAGAGGATCTCAGGATTTGGTGCGTCTACTATGACTCTACCTTGAGGGTTAAGCTATTCTACGGCTACAGGATACTGCCCATCCTATCTGGGTGGGTCCTTGCTCCACGTCAGGGGTGTGCGCGCCGGCGCTTCCCCTTCCACGTCCTGTGTCGAGCACTTGCACCCCTCGCTTGCGCTCCCAGGACTTGTCTGCTCACCAACACCGCGCGGGGCTGGCGATCCCTGCTGCGCACAAGAGATCGAGCACCGCCTGCTGCCTCCCTGTTATCAGGGGGCATCAGCTTATCTGCGATCGGTTAGATCGGTCAGTGGAGGGCAGGGGGAATCGCTCCCCCAGCACCACTATTACCGGGCCCATGACGCATAGCGCCAAGGGCCGCACTGCACAGCAATGGGCGCATACCGCGCACCAGCCGTTTTCTGGGCCGCCATCCCTCGGCGATGGCCCCCTAAGTGGCCCCTCCCACTACAGCCCCGCCCTATGAGGGCCGCGCCATGTCTGAGGTGCACAAGTGTCCAACCCTGTGCCCTCCACCTTTCCAGACTGGGGGCGGTGCTGCGGTGCCGCCTCACCTCTGTTCTCTGGAGTGCCTGGTGCGTCACCAGGGCTCACTACATGCCTCCAGCCGCTACGGGCAGGGGGCTCCTGGGGCTTATGCCTTAGGCTCGTCATGGGTACGTGGTGCAGGGGTTCTACTCCTGCCTTGCGTACCTACCTTTACAGGCGCCGTTTGGGCCCTCTGGGCCTCGGCCCACCATTTCGTCGGACGGTGCCCAGGCCCGGTCGACGGTCCGCCCTTCGATGAGGGGGGTGGTCCACCTTTTCTCCTGCTAGGGAACACGGTTCACCTCCGGGTCCTTCGGGATGCGGGGGCTTACGGTGAATTGACACTACTCACCGGCTGGCCTCGGCTGGCCGCGCGTGGGGGGACCGGACTATCTGCGGGTGGGGAGTCTTCTGGCATGTGGCGGCGCAAGGGTGCAGCTCTGCCTTCCCGGCTCCAGCGAGCTTTATATGTGGTCTATCTGCCCGCCTCAGAGGTTAAAAGAGGGAGGAAGGTCTCACACTGGCAGGGGTCTGGTATAGTAGAGCGTAGTGTACTCTAGTATGTTTGTACTTCGTGCCCGCGGACTGTGTACGTACACCGCGCTATAAATTGTTGAACAAAAAAAAAAAAAAAAAAAAAAAAAAAAAAAAAAAAAAAAAAAAAAAGTAAGCGCCATCGGGAGTACTGGCAGGGCTGGTTCGGGGCGGCGCCTGAGTGCCCTTGGCCTGTAGCTTGGCTATGCTGTTTGAGGTCACAAGTGAAGGATTGAGTGAAGGTGAGTGAATTGACTGGGGGGAAGTGAGCCAGAGTGGCAGGCCTTTTATATCTTTCTGGAGTGTGCACAGACCATCTCCAGAAAGTATAAATAGAGGGCCTGTTTGGCACTGGCACTCATTCTTCCCTTCCCCCACTACTCTACTATACATCTCTACTCTAACTCTACTGCTCTATACTGTGTGTAGTCTACTATGGGGAGACTATGGTAGTGTTAGAGTAGTGTAGTGTAGTGTGTGGGGAGGTTATGATAGTATGTATATATGCTGGAGTAGACTAGCTTCTAACATACCCCCCCTAATCCTGCATATCTACATGTATCTACATTTGTGCTAATCCTAGTCCAATTCTACAAGTGTCATGTTTTACTTTAGATAATGGTTTTGTAAGACAGTCTGCAATCATATCATTTGTACCAACATATTTAGGTTTAATTATTCCTGCCTCCACATTGTCTCTCAGCCAGTGGAATTTCAAGTCCAAGTGCTTCATCCTCCCATGGTGTTCAGGGTTTTTAGACACATTAATGGCAGATTGGTTGTCAATGCAAAGTGTAGAAGCATTGTTGAACTTGTACCCAAATTCCCCCAATAGACTTCTCATCCATTTTAACTCCTTGCCTGCTTCAACTGCTGCCATGTATTCAGCCTCAGTAGAAGACAAGGCAACTACAGTCTGGAGTTTGGAGGACCAGCTAACTGCACCATTACCAATCTTGACCACATATGCACCAGTAGATCTCCCAGTGTCCTTGCATGCACCATGATTGGCATCAGAGTATGTGATAAACAACTCTTGCTCTAAATCAGGTTTGTAGACCAATTGATAGTCCTTTGTGCCTTGCAAGTATCTAAATAGATGTTTGACAGCTTTCCAGTGGATGGGTGATGGATTGGAGTTGAATTTGGCAAGAGTGCCCACAGCAAAGGCAATATCAGGGCGAGTGCATTGTGAGAGATATATAAGGGAGCCAACAGCTGATAGGTAGGGCACCTTAGACATGTACTCCTTGTCCTCATCTGGGAGTGATTGAGTTTTCTGAAGTACAAGGCCAGGATTCATAGGGGTGGAGATTGGGTTGCAGTCAGAAAGTCCATACTGGTTTAGCATGTCTAGGATGTACTGGTGTTGGGAGAGGGAGATGGAGTGATTGGATAGGTCTCTAGTGATTTTCATACCAAGGAGCCAAGATGTTGGGCCAAGTCTTCTGAGTTTAAAATGGGCTTCCAGTTCAGTGATGGTCTTTTCCATCTTGTCTGTGGAGTTGGATGCCAATGTGATATCATCAATGAAGACTGGTATGATTACTAAGACTTGATCCTTGGAATAGAGGTAGACACTCCTGTCTGAATCCAATCTCTTGTATCCCAAACTAGTGAGAGTGATGTGTAGCTTCTTATTCCACTGCCTGGCAGATTGCTTTAAACCATATAATGACTTGTTTAGTTTGCAGACATAATCTGGTCCAAACTGCTCAAAGCCAGGAGGTTGTTTCATGTAGATGTCCTCCTCCAGATCTCCATTAAGAAAGGCAGATGATATGTCAATGGAGTGCAGGTCATAGCCATGTTTTGCAGAAAGTGCAATAATGGTTCTGATGGTGGCCATTCTAAAGGTGGGGGCAAACACCTCTGTGTAGTCAAGACCTGGCCTCTGAGAGCAGCCTTTGGCAACAACCCTGGCTTTATACCTTTCTACAGAGCCATCAGCATTCCTTTTTACTTTGAATACCCATTTACTTCCAACTGCCTGTCTGTCCTTTGGAAGTAGTACAATGTCCCAAGTCCTGTTAGCAAGAAGAGAGTTTATTTCATCTTCTGCTGTCTTCTGCCACAACCCTGCATCTGGTGATTTCATGGCCTGATTATAAGTATTAGGCTCATAGATACCACATGCTACTCCTGAGAATTCCTCCTCTTCCTCAGGCTCTTCTGAGTTGGACATAGGCTCAGTTGAGTCAGAGTCAGAGCCAGAGTCAGATGGCTGTGGGGAAACAGGGGATTGTCTGACTCTCCACCATTCTCTAGGGGGTTGGACATTTCTCCTGGATCTCCTGAGTGCCAATGGGGGAGTTTGTGGCTCTGGAGTTGGAGGTAATTCTGGAAGTGTAGGTGCAGGGCTAGATGGAGGAGACTGAGGTGGAGTTTCTGGTTCAGGGTCAGGATCAGGAATGACAGGTGGGGGATTGGCTACAGGGTCTGCAGGCATAGGGAGTTGGATGACAGTTGGGAGAATAGTGGAAGTGGCTGACTGATTTCTAGATGTGGTGTTATTCTCCCCCAAATCTGGCATGTCACTGCCATTGACAGGATTGAAGGATGGTGGAGTAGGGATGGCATTTATTACAGTAGGCTTTATCCCAGGGAAGTATCTCTCATCAAACTCTGCCCTTTCTGAGATGATAAGCTTTTTGGATACTGGGTTGTAAAATTGCCATCCTTTATATCCAGGGGGATAGCCAACAAAGACACACTTCTCCATGTGTGGTCCAAATGACCTCCTTTTATCCTTCTGGACATGTACATATGCCAAGCATCCCCATACCCTCAAGTGAGAGACATCAGGTTTCTTTTCATGCCAAGCTTCATGGGGGGTCATTCCTGCAAGTGGTGCAGTAGGGCATCTGTTTACAATGTGTAATATAGCCACAAAGCAATGGTACCAGAACTGGACAGGTAAGTTTGCCTCAGTCAGCATAGCTGTGATAAGATCTGATACAGTTCTGTGAGCCCTTTCAACATCCCCATTCTGCTGTGGCCTGTTCCTGACAGTATGCTGCCTTTGAATCCCATTATCAATACAGTACTGGTTGAATTCATTGGGCATGAACTCAGAGCCCTTGTCCTCTCTGATGGTTTTGATTTTGGCATCATGCAAGTTCTCAGCATAAGCTTTGAACTGCTTGAATGCAGCAAGGGCATCTGATTTCTTTCTGAGTCCAAGGCCACACTTGAATCTAGTGCAGTCATCAACAAACATGATCCAGTATTGATATCCACCAATTGATTTGATTTGAATAGGACCTTTAAGGTCAATGTGAACCAGCTCCAATGGTTTAGAGGCTCTGGATTCAGAGGTGGAGAATGGGTTGGCATGCATCTTCCCAGCTAGGCAAGGTTGGCAGATTGGGTCTGGCTTGGATTTGACAGAGAGTCTCATCCCAGTGACCATGTCCTTTGAGTAAAGTTGTTGGACATAGTCACAGTTAGAATGCCCAAATCTCCTGTGCCATAGGCTGAAGTCCAGTGGAAGGGTAGAGGACAAGTTGGCAGTCTCCAAGCAGGCAGGCATGGTGATGCCATTCAGGAATGCAGCATTCTGGCTGTTAATGCTAGCAGTAAATAGTACTCTACCAGTCTGTATGAAATGTATATGCTGTGTATCTATGTAAATTCTGTAATCTTTGTTTTTAACTAAGTATAGTACTGATAAGAGGTTATTTTGGAGTTGTGGAACATGTAATACTCTACTAAAAAGAAGAGACTGTGATTCTACTCCATTAATAAAAGGTTTAAAAAGTATACTACCAATACCAGCTGAGTAAATAATGGTGTTATTTGCTAATCTAATGGGAATTTGGAGAGGTTTGTAATTTCTAATCCAATGTTTGTGGGGAGTCATGTGTGAAGTGGCTCCAGAGTCTGTATTCCAATCATAATTAGCATGATGAGAAAAGGGGGTACTATCTAATTTATCTAAGGGATAGATACTTGCCTTTCCTGCTGATTCCTGGGTAGTATTGGCTTTGGCATTTGCTCCTGCTGGATTTGTGGCCAAGAAAGTTGGGCACTTGTAAATGCTGTGACCTTTTTCACCACAGTAGAAACAAGGAGGATAATTGTTGTTGTTGTTGTTGTTGTTGTTGAACTTCTTTTGCCTTCTGTTATTATTGTTGGCATTAGAAGTGGTGGCTTTGTTTGCAACCTCTGAGGTTTGAGGTGCAGATCTCCTTGTTCTCTGGATTTCCTCTGTATGGAAAGCCTGAGTGATGATGGTCTTGTCCAACTTTTCACTAAGCATCAAATTTGACACAAAGTTGTTGTAGTCCTCTGGGAGGGCCCTAATCATTGCCATGCAAAGTAATTCCTCATCCAGCTTGTCAAGAGTGAAGTCTTTAGGGCGAAGATTTTGGATGTGTTGTAAAGCAGCATCCACCCTGTTTGCAAGTGATTGCAAAGACTCCTCCTCTAACTTTCTGATGCTGAACAAGTCATCATAAGCATTGAATCTGGCACCAGGTTTTTGTTGGAGGTGCACAGATTTGAGTGAATCCCACATGGCAACTGGGTCTCCATCCTTTCCCTTGAAGTGTACAGTCTGGGATGGTTCCACCATAAGGTAAAGCCACCCAGATGCCTTCTCTGCTTTATCATCCCAAGCATCCTGCTTCTCCTGGTCAGACTCTTCATTTTTAGAGCCTTCCCTGACTTGAGGGCGAGTTTTTGAGCCAGAAACTAGCTGCCAAAGTTGATTTGCCCTTAGCCAAGCTGTCATTTCTCCACTCCATTGAACATAATTGTTTGTTCCTAGTTTTTGGATTTCTGGGAGTTTAGACATGGCTTGTGTTGGAGATGTGTGATTGGTGATTGGTGAGGGTTGGAGAGGTTGGAGTGTGTGTGTATGATGAGGGAAAATGAAATAGGATGCAAATGCAGAGGTAAAGTCAACTAGAATGCAAACCAAATCCTTGAAAAAGGCAGGGTTCTAGTGACTGTGAATGGTGTCCAAAGAGGGTCTTGATCCTGTCTTCTTCAGCCACCAGTGTGTGCAAGTCAACACCTTAAACTACAGTGCAGTTGTAACTCCTCCCAGATCACAGGGTTGACTACCTGGATATTTCTGAGGTAGGAAAAAAATCTGGCCCACTGAAGTGCACAGACCCAACAGTTCACTATAGAGACCACCTGGGAATGGTCTTTTGTCCCTACTGACTATCTATAGACTGACTACAACTAACTAGTGTTAGTTGTAGAATGGAAAAGGTGAAGTGAAATAAAGTCACCACAGGGTAGAGGTAGAGAGTAGAGGATGATAAAAGATCAAAGCAGATGGTGAAAGAAGTAATGAGCACAGTTTAGAGCTCAGGGCCCATAACCTGTTTGAGGTCACAAGTGAAGGATTGAGTGAAGGTGAGTGAATTGACTGGGGGGAAGTGAGCCAGAGTGGCAGGCCTTTTATATCTTTCTGGAGTGTGCACAGACCATCTCCAGAAAGTATAAATAGAGGGCCTGTTTGGCACTGGCACTCATTCTTCCCTTCCCCCACTACTCTACTATACATCTCTACTCTAACTCTACTGCTCTATACTGTGTGTAGTCTACTATGGGGAGACTATGGTAGTGTTAGAGTAGTGTAGTGTAGTGTGTGGGGAGGTTATGATAGTATGTATATATGCTGGAGTAGACTAGCTTCTAACATATGCGCGCCGACCTAGCAGTCGGCATGCGAGCCTTCAGGTGCTCACGTGCTCTATCGGGGCGGTAGTCTCCCCTCATATCTTACGTCCTTATACCCGTTATCTGCTTGTAAAGTAGATAGCCGCGGACTGCGACCATGCACTGCGTTAAACATTGTTGAAAAAAAAAAAAAAGGATCATTGACTTGGTTCTTTTTTACTGCAATAAGATGTGCTGACTTATAGTCAGGATCATTAGACTGACTCTTTTTTACAGCCTTTAAATGAAATGCTTTGTTGGATGATGTAATCTGTCACATGATGTGGGCCATAAGTGTTGTAATAACCTCACTGTATAAATGTGCATCCCAATGAGGTGTAAGACACATATGCAGCTAAGGAGGTGTCAATATGGTCTTAGGTTACATCAACAATAACCAACCAAGTTGAATCCAATAAGACCTGATAGCTCAGTGGTAGAGCTACTGGTATATGTCCAGGAGGTCCTGGGTTCAATCCCCAGTCTGGTCATCTTTTCTGTCTTAACATGCTTTTTTGTTTGCAACCTCTGTTCTATCCACAAATATTTCAAATATAGATATATATAATTCACAGTTATCACACATGTGTTCACACAGAGAAGTTTGGATGTCCTGACTTTTACTTCTGGAAGAAACTGGAATTCTATGACATTTGGCAATGGCTCCAAGTTCAGCAACTGTCAGCTTTGGTAACAAAGTTATAAATGGTACATCAGCTGAAATAAATCCTACATTTGAGCCTTGCAATTCAGTTGTTACGATTTTCCTTATGTCCAGTCTCTTTTACTCTGTTTCCTTTTTGATACTTAGCAGATACTGATTCGACGGGCAGTGCCCATTAGATACTTTTGTTTGTAGCGCAGCAACAAGCGCAGCCGCTTACATTACAGTAGACATAGCCTTCCGTAGTATAACAGCTATATCGCTGTGCGCGCAGCAAGTAGTGTTAGAATAGGTAATCTAGTTAGCATCGGACTCAACCTATAGCCAGTTTAGTCAGTAACCATTTCGTCGTTTAGTGTACAGTATTGCATCATCAGTGCCGGAGCGCATGATGTCATTGCACAGTCAATGACATCATGCACTCCACAGTCCATGACATCAGTAGTTTATACTTAGCACGGCTTTATGTATATAAGTAGGTGTAACTGGAGACTACCTCTCCAGTTACAAAGACTCTTATACACTGGTTAACGCCCTCATACCTCTTAAGCTCTGTTGGCTGTCTTTAGTGACACCTTGTATCACTCAACAAGTAGTACGTGTTCACATACTATTAGACGATTAGCTAGGTACTTGTAGCTATATAAACTGTAGTGATTCACGGTCAAGGCTCTTTAGCTTGACCTAGGCAATCTTACCTTAACTGCTCATTAACGAACTCGACCTAAGCGGAAAGCCTCCGTCTTATGACTATCTATAGACTGACTACAACTAACTAGTGTTAGTTGTAGAATGGTAAAGGTGAAGTGAAATAAAGTCACCACAGGGTAGAGGTAGAGAGTAGAGGATGATAAAAGATCAAAGCAGATGGTGAAAGAAGTAATGAGCACAGTTTAGAGCTCAGGGCCCATAACCTGTTTGAGGTCACAAGTGAAGGATTGAGTGAAGGTGAGTGAATTGACTGGGGGGAAGTGAGCCAGAGTGGCAGGCCTTTTATATCTTTCTGGAGTGGGCACAGACCATCTCCAGAAAGTATAAATAGAGGGCCTGTTTGGCACTGGCACTCATTCTTCCCTTCCCCCACTACTCTACTATACATCTCTACTCTAATTCTACTGCTCTATACTGTATGTAGTCTACTATGGGGAGACTATGGTAGTGTTAGAGTAGTGTAGTGTAGTGTGTGGGAAGGTTATGATAGTATGTATATATTGTTAAGACAGAAAAGATGACCAGACTGGGGATTGAACCCAGGACCTCCTGGACATATACCAGTAGCTCTACCACTGAGCTATCAGGTCTTATTGAATTCAACTTGGTTGGTTATTGTTGATGTAACCTAAGACCATATTGACACCTCCTTAGCTGCATATGTGTCTTACACCTCATTGGGATGCACATTTATACAGTGAGGTTATTACAACACTTATGGCCCACATCATGTGACAGATTACATCATCCAACATATATGCTGGAGTAGACTAGCTTCTAACAATTAGGTTCCACGGTGGTTCCTGGATAAGCAAAATGTTGAATTCGTCACTTTGCGACTCAAGCAGCGTGTCAAGAAGTCCATAATTAGATACATGTAGATATGCAGGATTAGGGGGGGTATGTTAGAAGCTAGTCTACTCCAGCATATATACATACTATCATAACCTCCCCACACACTACACTACACTACTCTAACACTACCATAGTCTCCCCATAGTAGACTACACACAGTAGAGCAGTAGAGTTAGAGTAGAGATGTATAGTAGAGTAGTGGGGGAAGGGAAGAATGAGTGCCAGTGCCAAACAGGCCCTCTATTTATACTTTCTGGAGATGGTCTGTGCACACTCCAGAAAGATATAAAAGGCCTGCCACTCTGGCTCACTTCCCCCCAGTCAATTCACTCACCTTCACTCAATCCTTCACTTGTGACCTCAAACAGGTCAGACAAGAGGGTGTGGGCCACGCGGCGCCCACGTACCTCAGCATAGCATTTCTTAATCCAATCACCGTTGAAGCGGTGTTTCCAAAAGTTGCAGCGATGGTTGTCGGCTGTGTGTTCCTTGTGGCAGTTGGGGCAGTGAGGTTAGGCATTGGCACGGGTAACCTGTGGGTCATTTTTTGCTGACCCGTACCCGTACCCGCGTCTACCCGTACCTGCAACCCGCGGGTCACGAGGCACGGGTCACGGCGGGTACGGGTTTCGTTAGGGGTTGCAGTAACAAAAATACATTTATCTAATTATATATTTAACTACAATTATAAAACCACCCTACGAGCAGGTGCTCGTAGGCATGGGGCGCCGGTGGGCCCAACGAAACAAAAAAAGAAAAGAAAAAAGGAAAAGAAGAAAAGAAAAGATGAAAGGAGAAGAAAAACGGAAAAAAGAATGTGGCCCGCTTGTCGCTGCATCACCCCACCCGCGCTCCACCCCACGAGCAGTGGCTCGTGAGGCTGGGCCGGGTGGTGTCAGTGGGGCTCCTGGGCCCTCCCGCCATGTCCCCTCGGCTGTCGGGACCTGCCTTCGCATCCCCTGGGTTCCTGGTGCGCCCTGGCGCCCATTGGGGCCTCCCGTCGTGTCCAGTCACGTCCAGGGGGTGTCCCCAGGGCCCTGGGGGGCTCCCGTCGCGTCCCATCATCGTCCTTCACCCCGCTGTCGTCTGGGCTGGGTGCCGTGTGGCAGGTCGGGTGGGAGTCCCCTCGGTCGAAAACCAAGCCCCCCGACCACCCCGCGAGCAGGGGCTCACAGGGCTGCGTGAGGGGCTGTTTGAGGCTGCTAGAGGGAGGGGGGAAGGAGGGGGGAGCGTGGGGGGGGGGCGTCAGTGACGTGGCAACAGGAGGGCTGCGATTCGGGGCGCACCTCGCGGGTACCCCGCTCTCGGGCCTCCCGGCACCTCCCTGGGGCCGTCCAGTTCCCCTTCGGGCCCCTCACATCCCATTTGAGTGGGGAGGAGGGGCGGCACGCCTGGCGTTCGTAGTTACAAATAGAAAGGCTGAATTTCTTTTTTGTTAGCTAAAAAAGAATTGATAACGTAAAAACAACTTACAATGGAGCCTGTGGCTCCCATAGAGTTGGAGTACAAGAGGGGGGGAAGGATATAGGAGGGGGAGGGGGCGCTGTGAGGGGGGCGGCCGTCGTTGTTGGAAATGAGAAACTGAAAAATAAAATTTATTACTTTTGAAACAAAATTGATAAGTTAAATAAAAATCCTTACCATAGGGCCACAGGATGGAGGGGGAGGGAGGGAGGGAGGGAGGGAGGGAGGGAGGCGGCATCATTGTGAGTGGTGGTGGTGGTGAATGGTGACTGATGGTGACGCGAGTGTGAAAAAAAATAGTTTATTAGTTTAAAAACATAGAAATGAAATGAAAATACTTAATATTGGGCCCCATAATGATGGAGTGGACGAGGGAGGAGGGGAAAGGGAGGACGAATGAGGGAGGCAGGCGGTTGTGCAAGCGGCTGTGTAGTAAAAAAAACATAGGTAAATAACGCATGAACAATCAACGAAAACGCGATTACTTTGTCCACACAAGGCCAAATGGCCCGTGCGCATGCCAGGAGTATATAAACCCTCCCATTTCGAAGTTTTCAGCTGGGCTCGCCCCACCTATTTATTTTTTAATATGTAGTTATGTGACTTTATGTAAATTATTTAATATATATTGTGTTCCCCACCCCCCGTCGCCTCCCTCTTGGTGATGGGTAGGCACGGGTAGCGGGTAACCACTCCACGACCCGTACCCATACCCGTAACCCGCACGGGTTACGAAACCCGTGCTATTCCCTAAGCGAGGTGGATGGGGGCACGGGAGTTCTCCGGCGTGGGGGGGATCGGGGGCGTCGCCTTAGCGTTGCCCTTGCAACAACCCACCAAGGTACAATGGTGTTCCTTGCGGTGGGGGCCGCTGCAGATGGGGCAGCGGATCTGCGGGGCGCAGCAAGCGTTGGTCGGGTGACCCCACTTCCAGCACCGTTGGCAGAGGGAGACGCCGGGGTTGGCCTGGGCCTTGCGGATAGGACAGACGTATGGTCCGAACTGGACTGCCTGCTTGGAGAGAGCCTTGGCTCGTGCGCCACTGACTGAGTCAGAGACTGTTAGAATAGGTAATCTAGTTAGCATCGGACTCAACCTATGGCCAGTTTAGTCAGTCCCCATTTCGTCGTTTAGTGTATAGTATTGCATCATCAGTGCCGGAGCGCATGATGTCATTGCACAGTCAATGACATCATGCACTCCACAGTCCATGACATCAGTAGTTTATACTTAGCATGGCTTTATGTATATAAGTAGGTGTAACTGGAGACTACTTCTCCAGTTACAAAGACTCTTATACACTGGTTAACGCCCTCATACCTCTTAAGCTCTGTTGGCTGTCTTCAGTGACACCTTGTATCACTCAACAGAGACGTTCATGTATACCATAGCAGTATCAGACTGCTTGGAGTTTCGGACAATCCAGAGAGGAGCGTTAAGGACGACTAAGTCCTTGAGACCGGACTTAGCGATGAAGCTGAGCACTGACTCCACCGTGGTGGGGCGGTGATCTTGGAAGTACGGCACGTCAATAATCTTCATGTATGACGTGGAGGAAGGGAGCTCCGCAGTGACGCAGAGGTCCCCGACAAACGCCGCAGCAACCGCCTGTCGGACAATGCGGAGGTCCTCCGCAGAGGCCACAGCGTCAGTGGCAATGGAGTAGCCCCCATATGTCAGAGAGACCGACTCTGCCCAGAGGGTGGAGCAGTGGAGAGACAAAGCCAGATGGACCCTCTCCAGGATCTCGTGGCTTTTTACAAGGATGACCTGAGGAGGGGGCATACCGCCTTCCCCGGGAATTGCGTGGACGATGACGATGACCTGTCGTCGCGACGGGCCATGGACGGTGGATGAAGCTTTGGGCTTCGACGCCGTGGGTTTAGCCTGCTGGTGCATGGCAGCCAGCCTGGCGGTAGGGAGTTTGGGGAGCGCTTTGGCCATACAGACCAAGCCGTCCACTGAGGAAGTGGGGACATGGCCGCCCTTGAACCAGGCGGCCTGTCCGAACGTGGGAGCCTGGGCAGGGCCAGGTCTAGCCGGGGGGGCTCTTTGCTATGGGATAGCAGGGAGTGAATGCCCGCCCTTGGGGCTGGAAGCGCGGGGGAGGCGGTTGGCCAACCCACCACGACGCGGAGGGGGGGGAGCAGAGCGCACCGGGGCCGCAAGGGGCATGGGGATGTCCTGGATCGGGGCAGGGGTCGCCTCTCGATCGAACGAGTCGACGAACGTGTCGAATGACATGGACCTGAGGGGGTCCATGACCTTAGCCAAAGGTACTCCGAAGTTATCCGCCGCCCAAAGGAGGCCGGTCAACGCGGAGACGATGTCGGGGAGGCTGCCCTGCAGCAACTCCTCAGATGCGCCCCTAGAGGCTAGGGAGCCCAAGGTGTTGGCACCTTGGACAATGGACTCGACCAGGACTCTCACTTCGAGCTCGGTCACCGGGTCGATGTCATACATGTCCCCGTCTTCTTCGTCGGACGAGGGAGTGGTGCTGGGGGGACCGCCTGTAACGACAGTCGAGGCCCTGGAAGCAGCTTGCGAGGTGCTAGACATGCGCGGCGCATGGGGGGTGTCCTGGCTGTGGCTGTACAGTGATGGCGAGGTAGACGAGCGAGGCGTGCGGACTGGGCCGGCCTGCGAGGGAACTGGGGGCCTCCCAGTAGGCCTAGTGGCCACCGGCGAGGCAATAGAGGAGGGGGGAGCTCTGCTGGGAGCGGGGGGCTCGACATGCGGGTTGCCCCGGATCGCGACGCCCGATCCTCGTGTGGGTTGGGAAGGCGTTGACATGCACTGCTAGCAGTGTGGAGAGAACCAGATCAGAGAGATCGAAGACGAGCAGAATGCCACAGAACAGATGGAACGGTGAGTAGCTGTAGAGGTGTGGCTGTGCACGTCATGGTAACAGATCAAGAAGCGATGGAGAGGGAGCTTGTCAGATAACCGCAAACACAGCTAGGAGTGTGCTGAATAAGATGTGGATGAGACACCAATGATTTGAGTGTAAGTAACTAGAGAATACATCAGTATGACTACTTACTTATATATCAGTCTCTTATCTATGATTACTATGTGCTAATGAGTCATATCTGACGATAGGAGGCCAACAGATAGGGCATAGTAAGCATAATGTAGTAATGTAGATAAGAAGGGCCTTGGTGAGTAATAGTGAATTACTAACAGTGCATAAGTCCATAAGATTAGTTTACCACATTCTAACAAATGATGAGCTCAATCCCATGGTGATTGACCTCCTCTTTGTTAACTCAGCAGACGAATTTGTCACTGAGCACACCATCTTCCTGGAGCATCACAGATCCTCAGATCATGCACCCCTCCTGGTGTATATGAAAACTCCCATCTACCATGTCCCTCTGTGGACCAAGTGTTAAGACAGAAAAGATGACCAGACTGGGGATTGAACCCAGGACCTCCTGGACATATACCAGTAGCTCTACCACTGAGCTATCAGGTCTTATTGGATTCAACTTGGTTGGTTATTGTTGATGTAACCTAAGACCATATTGACACCTCCTTAGCTGCATATGTGTCTTACACCTCATTGGGATGCACATTTATACAGTGAGGTTATTACAACACTTATGGCCCACATCATGTGACAGATTACATCATCCAACACACTCCCCTAATCTGGCACATCATACAATTCTGCTTAGGTAATTTGGATGACTAAGCAGCACAGCCTGGCTTATTTAGCGCAGGGCCCATAACCTGTTAAGACAGAAAAGATGACCAGACTGGGGATTGAACCCAGGACCTCCTGGACATATACCAGTAGCTCTACCACTGAGCTATCAGGTCTTATTGGATTCAACTTGGTTGGTTATTGTTGATGTAACCTAAGACCATATTGACACCTCCTTAGCTGCATATGTATCTTACACCTCATTGGGATGCACATTTATATAGTGAGGTTATTACAACACTTATGGCCCACATCATGTGACAGATTACATCATCCAACACCGCCAGGGTGAAACCTTTCTCTCTCTTTTCGCCTCTTAGGTGGGCACGTCCATGGATAAAGCCCCGGTGGGGCTGGAAAGACCTGCCGCGTACACGCAGCGCAGGGCCCATGCAACTCGCCCCCCACAGCTAGCCCGGTCCCCCCACACGCTGCCAGCCGAAGCCAGCCGGTGAGTAGTGTCAATTCACCATAAGCCCCCGCATCCCGAAGGACCTGGAGGTGAACCGTGTTCCCTAGCAGGGAGTGAAGTGGACCACCCCCCTCATCGAGAGGCGGACCGTCGATCCAGCATGTGCACCGTCTGACAAAATGATGGGCTGAGGCCCAGAGGGCCCAAACGGTGCCTGTAACGGTAGGTACGCAAGGCAGGAGCAGAACCCCCGCATCGCGTACCCATGACGAGCCTGAGGCATAAGCCCCAGGAGCCCCCTGCCCGTAGCGGCTGGAGGCGTGAAGTGAGCCCTGGTGATGCACCAGGCACTCCAGAGTACAGAGGTGAGGCGGCACCGCAGCACCGCCCCCAGTCTGGAAAGGTGGAGGGCACAGGGTTGAACAATCGTGCACCTCAGACATGGCGCGGCCCTCATAGAAACAGAGGGCGGGGCTGTAGTGGGGCCATCGCCGAGGGATGGCAGCCCAGAAAACGGCTGGTGCGCAGTATGCGCCCATTGCTGTGTAGTGCGGCCCCTGGCGCTATGCGTCATGGGCCCAGTAATAGTGGTGCTGGAGGAGCGATTCCACCTGCCCTCCACTGTCCGATCTTAGCGATCATAGATAATCCACTGCCCCCTGATCACAGGTGGGCAGTGGGAGATGCTCGATCTCCTGTCGGCAGCGGGGAGCGCCAGCCCCGCCACAGTCCTAGTGAGCAGGTGAATCCCATGAGCGCACACATAGAGTGCAAGCGCCCAAAAGGGAGAAGGAGGAGGGCCGCGCCGGCGCGCATACCCCAAGTGCGGAGCGAGGACCCACCCAGAAGAGGTGAGCAGTATTCTGTAGCCGTAGAGTAGCTTAAACATCGAAAGGAAGATGTAGCAGACACACCAAATCTCTAGATCCTCTCCAGGGATCTGAAAACCTCAAAATGAGCGCCCCCCTACCCAAGCGTTCTCCCCCCGACCCCAGAGCGGGACCCCCAGCCTAAGCCGGCAGTGTTAGTTCACCGTCGAACCCCCCCACCGATTGGTGGAAGGTGCCCCACCCCAGAGCCCAGGTAAAGTAAAGTGGCGGACAGTAGAACACCCACTTAGTGGGCATCCGCGGACGATCCGAGGGGATCGGTCAAGCAGATCAGCAGGGTGCTCAGGAATACTCCCAAGCACCCCCCAGTAGACGATATACACTGGCCTGATCTTCGATCAGGCCAGGGGACGGACTGCTGGACGGCGCGCCAGACAGTGTGGAGAATGTTCCCACGACACATGGTGGTGGTAACAAGTCAAGAAGAGGTGGTGTCCGTGGCTTTGGCCGTTGGGTGCAAACATCTCGTGGTCTTCTCTGACTCGCTCGCGACCATAGAGTCGTGGCTAGACTGCTCTGCTAGGGGCAGTCAGCAGCATGCCCTTTGGGCCTGCTGTCTCCTGCACCCATGGTTCCAACAGGCCCAGGGCCGCACCATTCTTTTTTTTGTTTTTTTTTTTTTTTTTTTTTTTTGGTTCAACAATTTATAACGCGGTGCACGATCGCAGTCCGCGGGCCTGAGGTAAAATACAACCTAGTACACTACGATTCGATCATACTCTAACCCCCGCCAGTGTGATACCCCTTTCTCTTTTGGTAGCCGCTCAGGTGGACAGGTGAGACCATGGATAATGCCCGCAGGGGCGAGAAGGTCCGCCGCGTCTATGCGGCTCGTGAACCAGAAAACTCCCCCCCCAGTGGTTACCACGGTCCCCCCACGCGCAGCCGAAGCCGGTGAGCGGTGTTAATTCACCGTAAGCCCCCAGACCACAAGGGCCCGGAGGTTAACCGTTTCCCCGTCCGGAGAGAGAATGGTGGCCGCTGCCCGTGAGCAGCGGACCATGGGCCCAGTGCTGACACTGTCCCATGAAGGCACCTGGCTGTGACCGTGTACGGCCCAAATGACGCCGGTGAAGGTGGGCAAGCAGGGGGAAGAGGGTGGTTGGTAACGACCCGCTTCTCCTGCTCATCCAAACAGGCCTGGGACGAGTCCCAGGAACACTCTACCCGTAGCGGCAGAGTGTGTGAAGGGCCCCGCCCCCCTTTAGAGGGCGGGCGGGATGCCTGACGGCACGGGCGGGGGGCAGCCGCAGCCAGTCCCAGCCTCGGAGTGAAGGATAAGTTATGCCGCCATCGTGGACGATGGTGGCGATGGGGAAGGGGCCCCGTTGGAGTCTCAGTAGCAGCCTCAGCAGGCCCGCTTCCTGATCGTCCAGAAGAGCCGCGGGCCGCATTAACGAACGCAGCCGGGGGGGGGATAAGTGTGGTCCCCAACACACAGTGTTGTAGGCCCATAAAGAGCAGTGCTGGGGGAGCGTTTCCCCCTGCCCTCTGCTGTCTGATCCCAATGATCACAGATACTCCACTGCCCCCTGCTAACAGGCAGACAGTGGGAGAGGCTCGGTCTCTTGTAAGCAGCAGGGATCGCCAGCCCTGCGCATCCTGGATGAGCGGATAGGTCCCCAGAACACAAGCCCAGAGCGCAGGTGTCCAAGGGAAGCATGATGAGAGGAAGCGCCGGCGCGCAAGCCCCTAATGCGAGGCAAGGACCCACTCACAGGGAGAAAGCAGTGTCCTGTAGTCGTAGAGTAGCTAAGATCCCAAAAGGAAGTGAAAGCAGACGCACCAGGTCCCTAGATCCTCTCCAGGGATCTGGCAATCCAAAGGATCGCCCCCCCCCCTAAGCGTGTTCTCCCCCCGACCCCAGAACGGGACCCCCAGCCTAAGCCGGCAGTGTTACTTCACCGTCGAACCCCCCCACCGATTGGCGGAAGGTGCCCCATCCCAGAGCCGAGGATCATCGAGCCCAGGTGGGTAAAGATGGCGGACAGTAGGACACCCTCTGAGTGGGCATCCGTGGGGATCGGTCAGGCCAATCGCCAGGGGGGTTGGGATAGCTCCCAAACGACTCCTGGGGAGTGGGATAGGCTGGTCTGATCAAAGATCAGGCCAGGAGATAGACTGCTGGGCAACGAGCCAGACAGTGTACAGAAAGTTCCCACGGCACATGGTGGCGGTAACAAGTCAAGAAGAGATGGGTTCAATGGTGGTGACATGGATAGGCTCATCAAGAGTGACTGGGATGGGGGGACAATCAAGGGTAGTGAGGAAGTGATTCAATTCATACAAATTATGTGTTAGAAGCTAGTCTACTCCAGCATATACATACTATCATAACCTCCCCACATACTACACTACACTACTGTAACACTACCATAGTCTCTCCATAGTAGACTACATACAGTATAGAGCAGTAGAGTTAGAGTAGAGATGTATAGTAGAGTAGTGGGGGAAGGGAAGAATGAGTGCCAGTGCCAAACAGGCCCTCTATTTATACTTTCTGGAGATGGTCTGTGCACACTCCAGAAAGATATAAAAGGCCTGCCACTCTGGCTCACTTCCCCCCAGTCAGTTCACTCACCTTCATTCATCCTTCACTTGTGACCTCAAACATTATATCATCATTCCAAGTTGCAAATTATGAGTCCTCAATTTATTGAGACTTGTTCTTTATCTTTCCAGAAAATAGTAACTTTTTTCATTCATTCATTCATTCATTCATTGACATTTTGGACCATGGCAATATGTTTCCCAAATAAGCCAACTATAGTGACCTCTCTAATTGGACAAAATTATACATCATCTGACTCAGAATTTGAAGCTGAGTTCAGATATGTGCCTGATTTGATCATGTGTGTTTGAGGTCACAAGTGAAGGATTGAGTGAAGGTGAGTGAATTGACTGGGGGGAAGTGAGCCAGAGTGGCAGGCCTTTTATATCTTTCTGGAGTGTGTACAGACCATCTCCAGAAAGTATAAATAGAGGGCCTGTTTGGCACTGGCACTCATTCTTCCCTTCCCCCACTACTCTACTATACATCTCTACTCTAACTCTACTGCTCTATACTGTGTGTAGTCTACTATGGGGAGACTATGGCAGTGTTATAGTAGTGTAGTGTAGTGTGTGGGGAGGTTATGATAGTATGTATATATGCTGGAGTAGACTAGCTTCTAACATCTGTGATAAAATCTGTTGTTACAAGTGCAAACAGGTGCGTTGCAGTGCTTTTTATTGGTGTGAGTGGTGGCATCGTGGGGTGTGTAATGGCCTTCATCTGTTGACATTTGGTGCAACCTTCTACCCAGTTCTTGATTAACACAGTCATCCCCAGCCACCAGTTGTCTCTGCGGATGAGTTCAATTGTTTGGAATTGCCCTGGATGTCTGGATGATAATGAGTTGTAGTATTGTTTGATTATTCTTTTTCTGAGGTCAGTGTCAGGTGGTACATAACATCTGTTTTTGAAAAGACTAGGCCATCTTTTACTTCCCAATCTGTCAGATCGGATTTGATCGGTGGTGTTCCATTTGTTTTGAGTGCTTTGATTGCATCTGTGACTAGTTCGTCTTTCATTGTTGCTTGGATCAGGGCTGTCTGCATGTCTGTGTCTATGGTGTTAATGAAGATTTCTGGAGGAAGGAGTGTGATGTTTTCATTGTCGTTTTCCATTCCTTGGTTCCTATCTTCTCTTTGTGATAGCACATCAGATTGTATCATTTGTGACCCTGGCACATGCAAAAGTTTTAGTTCAAACTCAGATAAAAATAGGCTCCATCAGGCCTGTCTCCTGTTCAATTTCTGGGCAGTGCAGAAGTATGTCAGATTTTTGTGATCAGATAAGATTGTCACCAGGTGCATGCTTCCTTGAAGGTAGTGGCACCAGGTTTCTAGGATGCACATGATGCCCAGGCATCGCTTCTTGAATTGTTACCACCACAAAGTCCCATGGGAACTTTCTCCACAATGCCTGGCTCGTCACCTAGCTGCTCATCCCCAGGCCTGATCCTTGATCAGACCTGACTATTAGGCCCTTGGAGGGATGTTTGGGAGCAGCCCTGAGCACCCTGGCAATCCGTCTATCTGATCTCCTCTCACCCTTTCCAGATGACTGCCTTAGGGGTCATTTCACTTCTCTCTCATCTCTCTTCTGGCTCAAGGATCTGAGACTCTGGGGTGGGGGGGCTCGACGGTGAAGTAACACTGCCAGCTTTGGCTGGAGGTCCTGCCCTGGGATTGAGGGGAGAACACGCTGGGGGGAGGGGGATGCTTAGCAGGGCTGCAGGATCCCTGGAGAGGATCCTGGGCTCTAGGTGTGTACTGTGCACATCTGCATGAACACTTACTACGGGGCTCTCTACTAGGTACAGACCCCCAGGCTCAGGACTTGAACCAGCGAATCCACCTTGCTCAGTGGCGGCATGCACACCTCCCTCCAGGTGTGCTTCTCCTACTGGGCCCACTTGTTCCCCTCCCATTCTGCAGGCCTGGTGCCCTGCTCCCCCTCTTGAGCGATCTTTGGGCGACTCTCTCCCCTCTGCTTTTCAGGTGCCGGGCATCTTTTCCCACACTAAGGTCTTGGTCTCAAACCACCACCTTCTCTGTGTGCGCAATTATCTTTGTCAATGCAATTTGACACTGATTCCTTTGATCTTTATGATCTTGCTGATTCACCCCTCCCTTTTGATGGGGGCCCTCTTTCCCTCCCCTGCTCTGCGAGGAGAAGGCTAGATCAGGAGGATCAGGAGGATGGGTCCTTCTGGACTGATGACTCTGATGATGAGAAGGCAGGTGTTCTTCCCTGTCCTCATCACACCGTTTGTTCCCCTGCGCTGGACTTTGGGGCTTGGGCCTCGTTGATGCCTATCAGTGATGTCTGGTGGCAGCGCGAAGAGCATCGCGCTGCTGCAGCCCACCATGACTCGTTCACCTTGAATGACTTCTTTCTGGCAGACGAGCAACCTGCCTCACTGCCCTCTGCTCCCCGGCCGTAAGGTTGGGGAGACGAGGGCTATGTCCCCTCCAGTCGTGAGCGCGCTTCTATTGTCAATGACACACATGCCCTGGAGCACCTGCTGGACAGCGCCACCTACTGGGTGGGGTACATTCCTCAGTCTGCCCTCCCTCTAGAGACGAGGGACTCTATATGGCAGCTGGCTTGGGAACTTTTCATTGCCGCCACTGCCTGGTTCTCAGACTCGCCTCTGGCCATGGCCTTTGCGACAGCTCCAGACATCTCCTCCCCGGCTGCTGTTATCAACACAGCCTGCAAGACTTCCGGACACTTGAGCGGCACACCTGTTGCTGCTGCAACCGAGACTCCAATGGGGCCCCTTCCCCATTGTCGCCATCGCCCCCGACCGCGACATAACTAAAACCCCTGCAGACCAGGGGGGGTAACACCCCCCATCCATTGTCAGGCAATCTGCTCCTCTGGCAAGAGGCAGAGCCTTTCACACACCTCATCACTACAGGTGGGGTGCTCTCAGGGATCCATCCCTGGGCTCGTCTTGGGTGCTTAGGGGGAGGCTTTGGCTCTCTACCCTCTCATCTGCTTCCACCGGTGTCATTTGGGCCATGCACGGTCACAGCCAGGTTTCTTCATTGGGCAGTGGCAATGCTGGGCCAACGGTCCACCTCTGATGAGGGGACAGCCACCATTCTCTTCCTGGATAGGGGAAGCAGTTAACCTCCGGGTCTTAGGACCTGGGGGCTTGCGGTGAATTGACACTACTCACCGGCTCTGGCTTCGGCTGGCACTGCACGTGGGGGGACCATGGAAGCACCGGGGGGAGAGTTTTCTGGCTCATGTGCTGTGTGAGCGCGGTGGGCCTTCACGCCTGCAAGGGCAGTATCTATGGACTTATTGCTCACCTTAGCGGCTACCAAAAGACGGGGGGGGCATCACCTTGGTGGGGGAGAGGGTGTAGTCAAATTGTAGTGTACTAGATTGTGTCTTTACCTCAGGCCCGCAGACTGCCACTGAGCCCCGTGTTATAAATTGTTGAAAAAAAAAAAAAAAAAAAAAATTATGCCCAGGAGTTCTCGATTATAGTTTTTGTAATTTCATTGAGTTGCATTGAGTGAATGTGAGATGTATCCACATGGGTGCCATTGCCCATCAGTGCCTTGTTGTTGAAGGACAGCACTGGTGGCAAATTTCAAAGTGTCTGATTTGATTGTGAAGGGTCTTGCTGGATCGGGCATTAATAGGATTGGTGCCTGTGCAAATTTGGCTTTTAGCACATCAAATGATGTTTGGCATGCTTTTGTCCATTCAAATTTAATATCTTTTCAGGTTAAGTCATTTAGCGGTCTTGCTAATTTGGCAAACCTCCCAATGAATCTTCAATAGAAGTTTCTGAATCCTAAAAAGAATCATACTCCTTTGACGTTTGTTGGTTCCAGCCAGTCTTTGATTCCTGCTAATTTTGTGGGATCCATTAAGATTTGATCCTGTTATGAGTCCTCAATTTATTGAGACTCGTTCTTTATCTTTCCGGAAAATAGTAACTTTTTTCATTCATTCATTCATTCATTCATTGACATTTTGGACCACAGGATTATGTTTCCCAAATAAGCCAACCATAGTGACCTCTCTAATTGGACAAAATTATACATCATCTGACTCAGAATTTGAAGCTGAGTTCAGATATGTGCCTGATTTGATCATGTGACCTACTCAAAGTGTGGGAAAATGTCTCAACATGGAAATTTTATATAAAATTGACCTTTTGGTATTGCAAAGTGATTTTAGCCCCCTTGCATCAACTCTTGGCATCATTGTGTGGCATTATTTGGTCTTATTGATATAGCTAATTATAATAAATAGATCAAAACTGATTTAGTTAAGATAATACACCTTGTTTGAATGACTAGACCCATAGGTCAGTTGTATTTGTTGTTGTTTGTACATGTTTGCACAATGTTGGGATTATGTATACAAGAGTATACAGGCAAGCCAAGGCAGTTAACATGCCTAGGGAATATTGCCAGAATATGCTAAGTCATATTAACACATGCAGAGACATATAGGGGAATCCACAGTTAACACATGCTACAGGATTAAACATCCTGCAGCATGTCTATCATAGGCTATCAGAGACAGAGCCTTGGATAGAGTGTCTATGACACACCCTGCAGGAAGTCTAGGACTTACCAAGCCATGATATCATATGTCACTATTATTGACACTGTTATAGGGGATATGACAAAGTTACTCCACTATTAACTGGTACAGGGGTCTATTACAGAATACCTCCTTTATATACTATAGGAGTGCATTACACTATACCTCCTAACTGTGTAGTATAAATATTGCACATCTTGTAGAAGGTGGTAATAACATTCCTCCCTGTGGCAGACTCCCTCATACACTTACCTTTGACTTAAACTCAATACCTCAAAAACCTCGACCTCATCTTGTGCTCAACTTCCTGATCCCAATACACAATCACATGACATTTTACAAAAGTTATGCACAATTTTCTGCTGATCAATAATATATCACTATGATGTTATTTATGTATTTCCTTATTGAGAAATTCACATTTCTTTATTAGTTTTGTAAATCACTAAATAACTTTTTTATTGATTCATTCATTGTTAGTTTAAATGGCAGAAATATATTTACCAAAAAAGGTTAACTATAGCCTCATCTATAATTAGACAAGATTATACATCATCTGACTTGGAATTTGAAGCTGGGTTCAGATATGTATTTGATCATGTGACCTACTCTACCCCAAAGTTCATCTACTGCATGAATTAGATGCTACCAAATTCCCAATGGGACAAATAGGTGCCAGTGTTGGAGACTTGGCTTTTACCATGCTACAATCAGATAGAACTTTAACTGAATCCCAGAGGATATGCACTGCATATGAATGTGCTACAGCTAAAGTAAATCATGGCCTTAAATACTTGTTGAGTCCTTATATGAGTGACACTCCCTCCACCTCAGATTGGGTATCTGATCTTTATAGACTAACAAAAAGGACATGCCCAGATTGTTTAAGTCCTGTGATTAAAAAGGTTAACTATTTAGAGGTTCCAAAGCTGTTGGTCTTAGAATATCCCAATACAAGCATTGATACTCATCATGAAATCAGACTACAAGTAGATGATCAAACAGCAGTGTTTCACCTGACAGGCATAGTATATCATGGTGCCAACCACTTTACATCTAGAATAGTATCACCTGCAGGAGATATATGGTATCATGATGGCATAACTACAGGCAATACTTGTGATAGTGACATTAAGTTACAAGACATCACATATGATAACTTGAAAATATGTCAAGGAAAAAGCCTTGTATTGGCTATTTATGCTTAGATGGGATTAGAATTCTTGCTATCCATGCTATTCCCAACACCAACGTAACAATAAAAGGACTTGTACCTGCCACACAAAGTGTTGGCCCTCTATCCTAAAGTTTGACAATTAGCCCAAGGAATTTGACTTCTTGGATGTTGAATTTGCACTTCTCTGGGTTGAGATATAGGTCATTATCTTGGAGTCATTGGAGGATTTGTTTTGTTCATTGTTGATGTTCTTCAAGGTCATGTGAAAAGATCAGGATGTCATCCATGTAAATGATGACCCATCCTTCATTGATCATGTCTTTAAAAATGTCGTTCATCATGCCTTGGAATGTAGCGGGGGAATTGCATAATCCAAAGAACATCACCATTGGTTCAAACAGTCCTTTGTTTGTTTTGAAGGCTGCTTTCTATTGATCTCCTTCTTTAATCCAGACATTGTGATATCCCCATCGGATATCGAGCTTTGTAAACCAACATGCCCCTTTTAATTTGTTGAGGAGGTTGCTGACTAATGGAAGTGGATAGGTGTTCTTGATCATTCTGTGATTAAGGTACCAATAATCTTGACAGGGTCAAAGGGCTTTGGAGTCTTTTTTTGTGACAAAGAAGAAGGGTGACACCATAGGTGATTTCGACAGTCTGATATATCCCTTCTTTAGATTTTCTTCAAGGAAGTTGTCTATTTTTGATTGTTCTGCTGGTGTTAAAGGGTAAACTTTACAATCTTTTGTTAGAAAATCATCTTTTAGATCAATGGCATGATCCCAGGGTTTCAATTTGGGGAATTGTTCTGATGCTGCCTTTTTGAATATCTTTCAGTAGTCTTGATATTGTTTTGGCAGGATATCATCAAGGGTTTTCGCTTTTTCTGGGTTGTCAGATTGATTGTCATGGGTGAGTTTCTGAGAGATGGAGGTCTTGGCTCTGATCCAAATTCCTTGTCTAAAGCAGAATCATGGAGAGGTTCTTGATGATAGAATCCTGGATATTCTTCCTATACTGTTGGAATAAGAATACTTTGGTGAGTCATATTCTCGGGTGAAGGATGGCTCTGGTTTTGTATTGTCAAATATCCCAATGACTGGTTCCCCTTTGATGTATGCAATTACCAAATCTTTGTTGTTAGATTTCAGATTGTTGTCCTTTATTAGTCGAATAGAGGGGTCATCCTTTCCTTGACTAGTCATTTTTTCAGGGACAGTGTCTTTTTCTGTGACAGGATTTTCCTTTTTGGGGAAAGTTTTCTGGGTTTGATCTTCAGTAGTTGGTCTGAATGCTGTGTTTTTCATTAATTCCCTAGATTTAGCAACAATTCTCTGAATTTGGACAAATTGTTCTTCTTTTTCAGGGAATGTGATGGTACCTTTTCTCCAGTTGATGTCAGTGTTTGAGGTCACAAGTGAAGGATTGAGTGAAGGTGAGTGAATTGACTGGGGGGAAGTGAGCCAGAGTGGCAGGCCTTTTATATCTTTCTGGAGTGTGCACAGACCATCTCCAGAAAGTATAAATAGAGGGCCTGTTTGGCACTGGCACTCATTCTTCCCTTCCCCCACTACTCTGCTATACATCTCTACTCTAACTCTACTGCTCTATACTGTGTGTAGTCTACTATGGGGAGACTATGGTAGTGTTAGAGTAGTGTAGTGTAGTGTGTGGGGAGGTTATGATAGTATGTATATATGCTGGAGTAGACTAGCTTCTAACAGTCAGGGTTCTCTTTTCTGAACCAGGATAATCCTAGGATCACTGACTCTTTTCCTAAGCCAGTTACCAGATATTGTTTGTCTGTTTGTTTATCTCCAATGATGAATCAGGCGGTTGTTGAATAGGTTGTTCCGTTTTTGTTCAGGGTGCCATCGGCATTCCAGGTTTTGATCAGTTTGGCCAGGGGTGTCATTCTGAGTCCACGACTGTTTGCGAAGTCTCGGTCAATGAATGTTTCTGCTGCTCCTGAGTCAAGGAGTGCTTCTGTTTTGACAATTTTGGTTTCTGTCTCTAGTTTAATAGGGATTCTCATGAACTTTTGTCTCATATCAGCTACTAATACAGAGGAAACCGTTAACTCAGCAGGGTCTGACATTGTTCTAGTCTGCTTCTTTAAAAACCCTCCTTTTCAAGGATTGTGAGGGCCTTCTCTCATTCTTCTTCATCTAATTCTCCCATCATGGTGTGGAGGTTGTTATATAATCCTTGCCCTGTCTTTTTCTGCCAAGGTTTGGGAGTGGGGAATGTTATAATTGTCCCATCTTTCTTGTGATCTCTGGAGCAATGTCCAGGTTTGTGACAGATGAAGCATAGCCTCTTTCGCATGTGTTCCATGCATTCAGTGGTAGATAGCCAATTGATGTCAGTGGCTTCTTTCTTGATTGAGGAGGTGGATCGGGGTTTGTAAATGGTGCATGTTTTTCCTACAATGGCATGTGCTCATTTCCATTGGCCATTGTATTTTGCAGCTGCTTCTATCATCTTCTTGAGAGTAGTGGAGACCATCTCCATGTTGTAGATCTTTTCTGTCAGTTTGGGGTGTAATCTGTCAATGAAGTATTCAATGAGGGAAATGTCTTCATTGATCTTAGCCCTTCCCTTCAAGATTCTGAATTGGGTGATGTAGTCTTCAACATCTCCGATTTGTTTGAGTGACTTCATCTTCTGTCATGCATCTCCTGCATCATCGATTGGAGAAAATGTGGTCTTGAATGCTTCTTTAAGGTCTGTCCACGTTCCTAAGTTCACCTCTCCTGCCTTTGCCTCTGCCCATCCTGCTGCTGTGCCTCCATTCATAAACGAAAGCATGAAGATGATTTTCTTGTCATCAGTGTCATAGATGTCTTTATTCACTTGCAGGTAGAGGGAGACTTGAGAGAGGAATGTGCTTGCTTTGGTTCTTTCTCCATGGAAGTCAGTGGGTGTGCTGATCTTGATCTCTTTAGATGTGGATGTCATGTCATAATTGTCGGTATCAGTGCCGTATTCTGTGAGGAATTGATTGGTGGGTTTGGGTTCAGTTTCTTTGACTTTGTCTGGGTTGGATGGCTCAAATTCTTCATTGGCAATGTATCGGGGTGGTTCAGTGCTCGTTCTCTGGCTGTACCAACATTCTGAGGGTTCTGAGTAATGTACTAGTTGTCCTTTGTATCTGTACCAAAGGGTATCGGGTTCAGGGGTGGTGCCTCATGGCAGTTGGTCAGGAGATTGTCAGGTGGGTCGTCTGGAGAGGGAGGAGTCTGCTTTTGAAAAAGAGGATGTCATGGATCAGCTTGACCTTTTGTTAAGGCGAAGGCCTCAACTACTAAGTACAAGTTATTGAGTTCAGTAGTGGCAAGACTTTCATTGCTAAGTCAAATGACTTTAAGTCAGAGGCTTTCTGCTTAAGTCAAGTCGTGTATTTGGAGCAGTTAAAGGCCTGTAATTGCCTAGGTCAAGCTAGAGAGCCTTGACTAATATCTACTACAGTTTATATAGCTAAAACTAGTACTACATGGCAGTACATGTAAACACGTATCTAATAGTAATAACAAGTCAGAGTAAGTAAAGCTGTACTGATGCTGTAGAGACATGAGGTAAATAACTAAGCTATCTACTTGGTGTTTCTAGAAAAGGAGAATGGGTGCTGCCCAAGCAAGTCAGAGATAAGACGAATCAAGGTAAGCACTGCCGTGATGATGAAGGAAAATGAGATAGATGAAATAGGAAATTCATAACAACTCTTCAGTGAAATGTGTGGTTTCCAAGGAGAGTGCCTTGGCTAAGATCAGGGAGAGGTGGTCAGCTTTGAAAAATACTAACAACTGTACTAATACTACTATAGGCCTTACCACATGAGTCTACTTGGCATTATTTACAAACTACTGAATATTATTTTTGGTGGTGGTCATTCTTGTCTTGTTGGTTGATGAACCAGCGTTTCAAATCATGTTCTTAATAGCTCTCCAATTACTGTACTCAGAGCATCTGTTCTTGTCCTAACACCAATGTTGATGGCTTTGCTGGATACCCTCATTGGTATCATGCTCCATCAGTTTGCTATCCATTTACAAAACTTTGAAGACTTGGCAAACTTTTCCATCATCAATCACTCAGCTTCCCTTCTGTCAACAGCAGCAACTTTGAAGATGTTCCCCTTCAATACAATCATCCATCAGCTTTCTCTTAATCTGTAAAACTTCAGACATTCAATATACATCTCCTGCAAGCGCCTTCGCAGTCATTCTGCTATCTCATTGTCAAATGACCAACATTGATTACTGTGCTAGATGTCCTCATCAATATCATGCTCTGTCAGCTTTCCCTCAAACTGTAAAACTGAAGACATTTGATATGCATTTCCTGAAAGCACCTTCACAGTAATTCCGCTATCTCATTGTCAAATGACCAATGTCAATTACTGTGCTAGGTGTCCTCATTGATACTATTCTCCATCAAATTTCTCTTGATCTACAACACCTCAGAGACTTGATACATGTTTTCTGTGAGTGCCTTCACACCAATTTCACTGTCTTGTTATCGAAAGGCCAAGTTTGATAATTGTGCTGGAAATCCCATCTATTGAATGGTATATCAAACATCAGAGAATAATAATGATGCATAATACCCCCTTTGAAACTGTTCTTTACAATCATAGATTGCTGTGATGTGACACTATCAATGCTTTTATAGGGTATGCGGAGGACGCTTCCCGACTCCCTGGGGTGGATATGCTCAAGGAGGTTGGACGGTCATTCGCCACATCCCTTGTATGTCGATCTTGCCTTTGTATATCGCCCCCATAACTGTTCTCATCTTCTCTCATTAGTCCCGTTTGCCATGCATCCTTGACAGCTCTCCTCTGGATGCCAGAGTCCAAGACTGGAAAAGGAAAACCCAGAGGGAGTTTGATCCCCTTGTTGGATGATGTAATCTGTCACATGATGTGGGCCATAAGTGTTGTAATAACCTCACTGTATAAATGTGCATCCCAATGAGGTGTAAGACACATATGCAGCTAAGGAGGTGTCAATATGGTCTTAGGTTACATCAACAATAACCAACCAAGTTGAATCCAATAAGACCTGATAGCTCAGTGGTAGGGCTACTGGTATATGTCCAGGAGGTCCTGGGTTCAATCCCCAGTCTGGTCATCTTTTCTGTCTTAACACCCCTCGAAGATGCGGCACTCTGGACATCCAAGACAATTCTATGCCCAACATGCCATAATCCAATCGAGACAAGTTAGTCTCTACACCTCAAGCTTTCCGATGCTAAAGACTGACACTGGCTCGAGTGGTTATGACTAGTGAAGGGAGTGGTTACTTCCAGGATAAATTTACCATCAACTGTACACACCCCGGCTGTACGTCACTGCCCATTACAAAGACCACACTGGCAGTCAGAAAATTGGTGGAGGACCTCGTCAGGGATGAACCATGACTCAGGTCGTACCTAGCGTAAGTGTAAAATCGTGTCTGCTCAGTATTCTTACTCTTACTCTCCTTTGCATAGGGGCACCCTGCATACTGCGACGGTCAGCGAGGACATGGCCCGCAGAGCAATCGTGAAGGACAGTTCTCGTTGTGCAACTTTCATTTGCACGAGCATCATCTATCATCACTTTGCAAGTGATTGGGTACTTCATCTTCTCTGTCCCCCTATATATACTTCTACTATCATGGTTGTCAAGGTGATTGATATTTTGGAAAATGCTGTTTTTACATGACTAGCAAAAGGTTTATCATAGTGGCCTCAGTTCCCTGATGTGACATCTCTCATTTCTAACTCCTATCAGTGCATGGATTCATACTACCTTCAGAATCAGCCTGTTTTTTTGTTGATCCTTTAAAAAGTATTTCCCTAACCTCATACTCCTAAGGGGGTGTCAACTGTATTATCTGGAATGATAAGGAACAAGTCTCAGATAAACTTTGCAGTCCAATCAATCAATCAATGAAAGTCCTTATTTTCTGGACAAAACTTCAAGATTCATAGCATATAATAGGCTTTTCAACTGAGTTTTGACACATCCACCATCAGGAATGGGTTTAGTACAGATGTCAGATCGTAAACATGTAAAATGTTCTCTATGTCCGACAAGGACTATAAATAACCTAAAATGACATGTATGGGTTGATACATGGCTAAAATAGACATGCCATACACTTTCATTGCTAAGCAGAGGTCACTGGTCACCAGAGCCAGCTAATAATGGTACACTCTATGTATTAACTGTAACATAGTCAGTATCATTCACAATCATGTAAAACAGAAAGTCACCATGCAGGAACAGTTAAAGGAATCTTCACACTTGTCTGCATCCCCATGCTGGTAATGAATATCTGTAATATAATAAAAACATGGACTTACTGCAAGACCCTGGGAGACAGGCAAGAAGCATCATAACAAAGAACAATGAAGTTTGTGACACATACTGAAAGACTAGTCTCTTTGTACTTGACACTCATGTCACCAGCAGTCAGCCGCATAGCTTCAATTGCTTCATCCAGGGTGACACTATAAACACCATCACTAGCCATGGAGAGTTGCGCTGCGGTCACTGCCTTCACAGCTGCAAAAATTTAGGTGACACATCAAGAGATTTGAAAGCAATATTACCTCCCAGGCTATTTCGTTCCTTCAAAAGGGTATTAGATCAAGATGCAATCAGATGGTCATGTAGACATACAATGCAGGGAACCTGGACAAGACCATCAATTGGGTCACATGTAAGACCTAGATTGTGTTCTAGTGAACAAAAAATAAACTTCAGAAGACCAACAACCAAAGATGATCCTAGTATCACCAATCCCAATCTCTGCAGCCTATAAGAACTATGAATATATGCTATATTGATCATTCTGACATCACTAACCTGCAGTATAGTTTCCGGAGGAGCTAAGAACAAGAGTAAGGAATAAGGGCGATATAGACGAGACTGTCCCCACCTCCCATACAAGCTGCAAATCCAGCACTGGCCATTGAACAGGCAACTTGATCAAATCGCAAAGGTAGGTCGCCGAATGAATCAAGATCGAGAGGTACATACCTCCTACTTCTGCCTGACAACCTCCCTCAGCCGCCGATATGGTACTCCCTCGTTTGAAGAGCATTCCAATAGCCTATCAGCACCATACTCAGAACAGATAAATGGTACGAAAGGAGCATACCGAAGCAGTCAACAAAAATGTTTCAATGCTTTTTTCTGTATCGTCACTCACGAACTATGCCAATGAACTCCTGCAGGGACAATAATTATGGGAGAAACAGACCTCGATAATATACTTCAAGACAGCCGGAATTACACCCGCAGCACCATTTGTAGGAGAAGTCACGATCCTACCACCTGAAGCATTTACTTCGTTGACAGCGATGGCATAACATGATAGGAAGTCCATCGCAGGAATATCCGTTTTCCTCTGATGGCAAAATAATAAGTTGGGAAACAAACCTGAGATGGACAACTTACAGGTGGCATGGGTAACACAGGATGATCAAATGACCCAACAACTCTTGCCCCACGTGCAGGAAGAGACCTTGATCGCCATTTACTGTTGTCATGACCAAGTTCCGGATGCGTCTCCTCTCCCTGATCAGGAGCAGCAATAGTTATGGTTGGCTGTGATTCTATACTAACTAGACCCGGTGATGTTACGCCGGGATACAATCTGCGCTTGGGAAGGAAGAACAAAGAAAGAATGAGGAAATTAAGAAAAGGATGAGAAGATAGATAGAGGCACCCTCGCATTAGCCTTCTGTAAAGCATGGGTGCACGTCTTCTAAGTCCTAGCCGTCCAGGAAGGGTGGTCTCAGAGGATGATACCCCTGTACGAATGCAGTCGTCCATAACACTCCAAATCTTCATGATCTGCAATTGTGTTGGACTGGGGTTCAAATAGGAAACAAAACATGTGCACCTTGCCATGGATTTCTTCATCTGTGTAACCGAAGGATTTCTGTGTCGCAACCGTACAAACTTAGGGGAACAGGACCATGGAAGGCGGGGCGACTTACCTCGTTGTCGTGAACGATCTGAGCAATTGTCATCTGTTTCTCAAGCATCATTTCCACCTGCCGACAGACAGGAGAGAAAATAATATACATTGTATTTCCTTGCCAATGCCAATAGCGTGTCTCCTGATGAGAATGGGTACGGAGGAAGGGCATTATCTGATTCGGAATAGGGGGGCGGATTCGGGTTGGTCTCAGAGTAAGTTGGTGCCAGATGTTCCTTGTTCGGCTCAGTGAGGGAGTGACTTTGATGAAGGCGGGCCAAATGGACAACACTCTTATCAACCCCCTTGTAGTACAAATTTTCACCCACTTTGGGGGAATATTTATAAGTCATGTATTTAATCTCTGGACTGAGAACACGAACCTTTAGTTTTTTCATTTACAACAAAGCCTCCTCCGACGCTGAAATACTCGTTCGTTGCCAATAGATTTCCATCCTTGTCGAAACAGCTGAAGCGCATTCCATTTGGATGTGTTTTCAGAACATGGTCCCAACGCCAGAGCATGTCGCGATTCATATCATAAGTGATGCGATGGTGACCGCCGAGAAGCAAAGCCTTTGTATCAAGAATAGATTGATAACGAGCAGGTATTGTTCCAGTATCGATGGATTCTGGATCAGATCCTGTAGCGATTTGGTGTAAAGATGTATCACGAAGAGGGGTAGATATAAACCTTCGAGGCCAAGCAGTATCGCTTGGGGTGTATGATGGCTACGAGCGTGGTTGGATTGAAAACTCTATCTGGAGTGGATGAAAACGCATACCCTTTTCCTGGAGTGAGGTCAGGAGGATGGATTGAGGAAAACAATCAGAGGTACCTGTTGCTGCGAGGGAGCCATACCTGAGCAAGGAGGTCAGGGAGGGTACTAGAGGGAGTTCCAAGAGACGCACAGCATAACTTTCACAGTTCTGACCTGACAGAAGTCGAACGAAGAAAGTGGATGAAGATGCTCGGTGACGCACCTTCTCTAGCAATTTCAGTTCTTTGAGGTCGGTAATAAAGATCTTTCCTGCGCGCATTGGACCAACAGTGTGGGAGGACGAAGGGCCGACTGGAGAATGTTTGGAGGAAACGTGTCTAGAGTAAGGTAGGCTTGAGACGTACCGCCTATGCTAAAGAGATCAAAGGTAGAGATGACAGCATGCTGTGGACGGTTGAGAGCCGAGCGGGAATAACACCTTGCGAAGAAGGAGCGACATTGGAGATGGAGGGAGAGCATTGCAATGCATGACGTGGGGGCCACTGCTGGTGCATTTTCACAAATTTGTTTACCCACGCCGTCAGGGTCGTCCCCTATCCCCGCCTTCATCATCGTCCCACACGGCGAGCTCGTTCCATTATCCGCGCCGGTCGTTGGGCTCCACTCTTTCTCAAGTATATTGATCTCGAGCGGTGGGTGGTATTGACGTCAACCGCGACCAGTGTTGCAACTCTTGCCACTATGTCGAAAGCTTCCAACGGCCCCAGCAGTATCTATGCAACTCCATCCAGGACGGACCGTATGCCTTTCCCTCAATCTACTCCGTCCCCAGCACATCGCCAAGTCGCTACATCCTCTACTTCTTCCTTAGCAATTCCCACCTCGGCCCCATCCGTGTCCAAAGATCGACCTCTTACCACCGCCTCTCTTCTCAAGTCACACGCGGGTGCCTCAGATCCCAAAGCAGCTGCCCTCGAACATGCCATAACCGAACGAAACACCCTCTCAGCTCAAAATGCCCAGCTGTGGAAACTCATTGAAAAGCAACGGGCAGGTTACAATCAAATACTCAAGGAACTCGAACGCGTCAGGGCAGAACGCGATGCTTTCAAGTCCAAACTCGGGCTCTCAACATCTGCCCCCACAGGGAGTGGCGACAGACGATACAACACCAGTAGTGTAGATAATCGTAGTGTTACCAGCCACACTGAGAACGGTTCGTCCAGGGGCAATCATTCAAGCTCTGATCCCACCCAAGCAACTCCTCGACATAATGTTGAGGACCCACGTATGTCACCCTTTTCGTTCTCCTAGCGTCATCGGACTGAACGTTCCCCTCTTAGCGACTCCTAGATCCCAACATCACCCAACTCTCCACTCCTCCCGCTCTCACGAACCTCTCTCCCCTCGCGACCGTGATCCCTACGCCGGCTCCATTACCACCTCTTTTTTGCGGTCGCAACCACTGCCTCCACCTCCTGCATCCGCACCTTCTGCCCTTGACATCCCCCCTTCTGCAGAACCCTCTCTTAGGTTGCAGAAGCCTGCCCCAAACCCCCTCGCCGTGCCTCCCTTAAACCTAACTTTCCCTACCGCCGACACCCAATCAACGAGCGCTGGCGGTCAATCAACATCAGCTTCTTTCACTCAATATCCTCCTTCAAGCCACGACAGCTGGATTGGAAACAGCGAAATACTTTCCTCCGCTGTAACCCATGGATCACCACCAATTCCTCAACTCATGACAACACCTACTTCGTCCCCCAACCCTACCACAGGCATAACCACTCCTTCAAACGGAATGCTTTCCAGTATTGTAGTGGGGCCCAGGTCCCAGGTGCTCTCCCGGGAATCCCGCGTCTCCCTTCCGGATGAAGCAAAACAATACATAGCTAACATGACTGACTCTCCTATCACCAGCCCAGGAGTCGATGCGTTCGTCACCAAGTTCGGAACCCCTTCTCGTAGCGTTCCTCCGCAAATACAGATTCCTGAAATGGCCGGGACTTCTAGCATCATTGGTGAACAGGATAGCCCAGGTGGTACTAAGGAGTTTTTAGATCTGAGAGACGAGGATGAGAACGAGAACGAGGATGAGGATGAGGAAGGGAGTGAGAATGATGGTAATGACGAAGATGACGATGAAGATGAAGATGAAGATGAAGATGAAGATGGTGGAGAGTCTGCGAACATGATACCGAAGGCTGATGCTGACAGCGAAATCCTCCCTGTCTTATCTGCCCATGGAAGTTCACGATCACAATTGCAAGTACGAGAATCACTCCAAAGTGAGCTGCCAGCTGAGCTGCAAGAAAAGAGTGGCAATCCTCGCGCAGACATGGACGAATTCCCTTTACCGCCTTCAAATTCGCATCTACAAGGACAGCAGGCAATGGCTCAAGCGCATTGGCATCAACAGGTGCATATCCACGGATCCACACCATCAGAAGTACTAGTACTGCATCCCTATCCGGAGATAATGACATCAAACAATATGGGGCATCGGCAACTATTGAACTCTGCACCGCCTCCTTACCCTAGTGACCGCCTCGAAACCCCGTACTCTGGACAATATCACCAACAGCAGCAACCGATGCGCATAGACTCGCACCATCAGCACCACCAGTCAGTACACCCTGTTCCCGCCTCCTTCCGTGCCCTCCCATTGCTTTCATCCGACCTCCCCCACACGACCATCGCCGTCTCACACTCGTTCGTGCGGCCGAATGATCGGGGCAAGGAAGTTCTTTCGTTTGTTGTATACGTGGACCCAGGAAAGGGGAAAGAGGGGTGGAAGGTAGAAAAAATGTATTCTGATGTTCTAGGGCTAGACCAACGGGTACGCAGCAGTGTGGCAAAAGGAATAGGTAAAAAGATAGCCAACTTGCCAGAAGGAAAGCTGTGGAAAGACCATGCGCCTGCCAAGGTCGACCAGAGAAAGGTGCATGTAACCTGAATTGCTCCGCTTACTTCTCTAATCATGCTCTATTTTTTACTCTCAGGCCGTACTCGAAAACTACCTACAGACACTCATCAATCTGCCTGTGAAAAACAACAACGAAGTGATCGCTTTCTTCACCTCCGATATTATGCGCGAAGCCAAACAACCAGTCATGCAAGCCGGACATAAGGAGGGGTACCTGACGAAACGAGGGAAGAATTTTGGGGGCTGGAAGACTCGTTACTTTGTCTTGCAGGGACCGGTGTTAGAGTATTACGATTGTGTTTGTCTCGATTTCCTTGGTTTATCTCATATTTTCTCACTATAATTTAAACAGCGTGGTGGAGCACATCTAGGCTCCATAACTGTAACAGGCGCTCAAATCGGACGGCAGCAACGAAGCGATCGGACATCGAACAGTGACGAAGAGAAGGAGTATAGACACGCTTTCCTCATCGTAGAAGCCAAGAAAGGACCAGGAGGCAGCCATCCACGGCATGTTCTATGTGCAGAAAGTGACGAAGATAGGGACGGCTGGGTCGAGATTCTTGTCCGGTATTTCTCGGGAACATATAGCGAGGAACCCGTCAGGTATGGCCCTAGCCCCATCACAGTCAATGTGGCTACACACCAAAATGGTGCTATCTCTACGGTTCAACCCCGTGCTAGCACTAGTTCGAGTGATAGTCCATCTTCGTCTCGTCGACCTGTTCGTGGCCTGTCGAAGGATGATATCTCGATATCCAAGGGTCCAGCAGTCCCGATATCCCAACTTGCTCCAGATCCCAGCAATGCGAAACTCTTCCAGCCGGCGCCACAGCCGGAAAACTACACACAGTCTTCCAGCCCCGCCAAGTCAACGGAACCTTCTCCGACTGACAGCCCAGGGGCAGGGGTAGCCTTCGAGGCTCACAATCGTAACGCTCGGAGGATTCTAGAGCGGGGCCAAGAGCAACCTTCTAGTCTTCCAGACTCCTCACCTTTGTCGGGAACTTCCTCATTCCCATCGGAGCTTTCGAGTGGGCCGCTTGGTCAACGTGCAAACTCGGAGCTTGGACATTATCCAGATTTACAAGAACCTCAGCATGGTCGGCGGAATCGTCAAGTCTCCCCCGACCGACATCGCACCCGAGACCCCCATACCGAGCGGAAATCATTCCATCCCACACTAAATGTTGTTCAGCCCTCGCCGGTTGCTTCTTCACCCACTGACCGAATACCATCACCCGATAAGCTTGACGTGAACAGTAAAGTCAAGATATCGGGACCTATGAATGGTACCCCTATCCCTTCAGGGTTCAAGTTCGGGAAAGATGTACCATCCGTTTCCGAGGCAGCTGCGGCAGAGCGACGCGCTAAATCCCGATCCTTCTGGGGTTTCGGAAAAGCCAATGGTGATTGCTCAACTCGAACACCGATACGTTTTGATTTACCTCTCATTTGTAGGTGATAAGTCTACTCAGCCAGCGTATGTCCCTCGTGCAGTGTTTGGTGTTACCCTGGACGAAGCGCTCGATGTCGCGCAAATCGCTAACCTTCCGGCAATTGTTTTCCGATCCATACAATATCTGGAAGCCAAGAAAGCAGACCAAGAAGAAGGCATATACCGACTGAGTGGCAGCAGTGCTGTCATCAAAAGTCTGAAGGACAGGTTCAATATGGGTCCGTACGCCATCTTCGATTTTCCTTTGTCTTATTCTAATTTGATCGTAGAGGGTGACGTAGATCTTCTTGCATCCGACGAGTATTGGGACCCGCATGCCATTGCAGGTCTTCTCAAAAGTTTCTTGCGTGAACTTCCAGCGAGCATTCTTACTCGTGACCTGCATCTTCGATTTTTAGCTGTCATCGGTGGGTGTTAGCTATTTTGTCATGGTCACGATCCTGACCTTATCTCCCAGATTTTGTAGATCCCCAAGAGAGGATCAAGGAGCTCTCCTACCTTATTGCCGCGCTCCCAATCGCGAACTACACCCTACTTCGAGCACTAACCGCTCATCTGATCTTGATCGTGCAAAATTCCAGCGTGAATAAGATGACCATGAGGAACGTTGGGATCGTATTCAGTCCGACACTCGGCATTCCGGCTGGAGTGTTTAGTCTGATGCTTGGGGAATTTAACCGAGTTTTCAACGTCGAAGTGGACACAGATGGTCAGACCGGAGGACATGATCGACCATCGGAGTTCCATCCCCGCAATAGTCGACAGTATTCGGACGCAGCTGCTGACCAGCTTCTCGGCCTAGCAGGCCGTACCCTCAAAAGTTTGTACTATCTTTATCGTTCAAAAATTCTGACTCATGCTTTGTTTCCAGCTCCTGCGGAGGAACCTCCATCAGATGGTGATGACTTCTCCATGCAGGAAGAAAGCGGAACTGAGACCACTGAAGGCGACTTCACTATGGACTCCTCTTCGGAGTCTAGCCCTGCACCTTTCTCCCAGCTGAACGAGCCTCCGATTCGAACAATTACTCCTGATACACCTGTCGCATCTAAAATGTCCAAGGCATCGAACGTTGCTGCTACCAGACTGCTGAACGTTTCTGTTTCGCCATTGGACCGAGGCACTGGCCAATCCAGGATGATTGGTCTCCCGTCATCTCCTCGGTCGCCTGCACGAACCCCAGATAACTCGCAAGGAATGACTGATCGACACAATTGATCCTTTTTTATCAGTGTTTGATACTTATGTATATATACCCGTCTTGATACCATCATGAGTCTTGTAGTGTTGCTTTTGTACCTATTATCTTGATAGTAGTAACTTTTTTAAAGACTCAAAAGAGTTTGATTATGACGTAAACTTATACTTGTTTTACGAACTATCATGGGATTCAAACAAGCAGCGGTTCTTGCCTCCGTTTCCTTTTTCCTTGGTAAATTTTAACTGATATCGCTCGCCCGCTTTCCAATCATGCAATCCTAGGTGTCTTCTTCATTTGCTTCAATGTCGATCACCGGATTTTATGGGGCCAGATGACCGAAGATGTAGTTGTTGACGGGTTTCAGTTCTACACTACCTTCTTCAATGCGCCTCCTGCCATCAAGGTACATCCCATGATCACGCTAAGCTAGATGTTCAGTCTCAATTCCCATAGGCGCTGTTGCATGGTATGGTCGGCGTTGGGATTATTGGCCTTCTTGCCAAACTTCACAAATGGGACGACAGTGCCATGTTCTTCGATGGCTCATGTTTAGGTATGGCTATTTTCATAATGCAATCGTTTTCTGACTTATCTCACAGGAGCCTATGTGCTTTGTATTTCGATGTATCTGACAGTAACGATTCCTGCTCTACGGACTGTTGTGACACCTCTAGAAGGTGTGGACACACGTGAAGATAGGATCGAAGCCATGCGTGTCCTTTCCGCAGGAAATGTAATGATCATGGTGGGCTTGGGAGCCATCCTTGTTTTACAGGTATATAATCGTTGCGTTGTCGGACAAAATCCTGAGCTTTCATGTATAACAGGCAGGGCAAGAATATGCGAGGCGCGCGGAGATGAAGGCATTGACGAAGTTCGAAGCAGAAGAGAAAAGGAGGGCCCTACCTACTGAGAGAAAGGACCAATGAATACTTCGTGCCAACGATTACCACGCACCTGGTGTGTACCTCAGCCATCTTTAATCAGGTTCGGAAGCACTCGAGCCCAAGAATGTTAATTTAATTCTATGGTGGCAGCAGACGTAGACTGTAACCAGCAGTACTTATAGCCATATTGCCATCAGCTTCACAGAAGCCATTTATCAGTGGACCCAGATGTTAAGGCATACAAAGTAATACCCAGTAATGAGCACGGAGCCGGCTACCCCTGGGTAAGCCGGCGACAGCGTCCAGCTGAGCGACAAACGGTCACACGCCCGCTGGCAGCCTTTCTCCCTCAACGTACTCACAATCGCTCAAAACTACCTTCGTCGAGTTTTTCTCGCTCCGTACTCTCATTTCGCCGAACCCCCCCCCCAATCCTTATTGTCGTTACTTCACATTATTCTTTCACCTCTCAAAAAAAAAAAAACTTTCTGCATTAGTGCAAACGTTTTCCCGCCCACAGTCATAGTGCTAGACGAGGCTGGATTCGTCTAGTATTCGGAGTTTAAATATATAAAACAAGAGCGCTAACTTAGATTCTCCCCAAATCATCTGAAATAATATGGCCTCGTATGATTTTTTCACGACCAATTCCTACCTATTGTCGCTCAAATACGAAAGTTAGAATCCCAAAAACCTCTTGGGCAGATGATGTTGATGAGCTAGGTGAAACCAAGTTTCCCTCACATGAATTGAGGACTCATCTGAAAGTTTCAAGAATCCAAAAACGAAGATTTCGTTGATGAAAACGGAATAAGGACAACCGTGGAATACACTGTGAATGATGATGGAAAAAAAGTGAAGGTATCTCAGTCAATGAAAATCACCGATACCACCAGGTCTCAATTCCTCCTATAATACAGATTACACGCCGTGTCAAGCGCACACTTCAAAAATCTGTCGTAGAACATGCTGTTGCTGAGCGACAAAAATGGGCCAAGTTCGGCAAGGAGAAAGGAAACAAGCCGGGCCCAGATCGCGCCACGACAACAGTCGGAGAGGCAGTATCGTTGAAGTTGAGTGCAGGGAACAAAGTATGCTAAATTTCCATTCTCCTCGCATTTCTTAATTTAAAAAAATTTATTTAGGCTAGTGAGATGGAGGCAGCCCCTGAAGAATCCCCGAAAAGTAAGGTGTTAAGAGCCGGCGCTGGCAAGGTTGTCTGCAGGTTATGCAAAGGCGAACATTTCACCGCAAAATGCCCTTATAAAGATACATTGGCAGGGCTGGAGAGCACAGGTGAACCCTCCATCTCTAAATAGTTGTCATGCATTCTCATCTTTTTTTTTTTTTTTCCACAGAAGCGGTCCTCGCACCAGATGACGATACCCCCGCCGAAACCAGTGCCCCCACCCCTTCCGCCCCTGCAGGTGGCAAATACGTACCGCCTTCCATGCGCGGACCCGCCGGAGCACGTGCAGCTGGTGAGTCGATGCGCGGTTCCGGGAGCCGGGATGATCTGCCCACGTTACGGGTAACAAATATCTCGGAAGATACGCAGGAGAATGACCTACGCGAGCTGTTTGGAGTGTTTGGAAGGGTGGCGAGGGTATATGTTGGGCGAGACCGGGAAACAGGTGCTGGGAAAGGGTTCGCATTTGTGAGTTTTGAAGATAGAGCGGTAGCGCAGAAAGCGATGGAAAAGGTGAATGGGAAGGGCTATGATAGCTTGATTTTAAGTGTGCAATGGAGTCGTGAGTCGCTATTTTTCCATGCGATCATTTCACTTACCACGGCACACAGAACCTCGTCCGGAACAGAGATGAAGTTTTCGGGTGACTTTCTTGCTCGCGTTTCTAAGCAATAACAATTTTCGGTGTCCATACTCTTTGGATTCCTATATTTGGAATTACGATGACAATTGAAAGGCTCAACTTATGCAGATCCAACCGAGGCACGTTCTTTCAGTCGAGCCCCTCCTTATTAACGGGACGCCCACACCACGTAATTTACAGGTAATGTTGTATCGTCTAACCACCAGAAAGAAGGCTGCCCCACGATGATGCCAGGTGTTTAACAATTGCCTGTTCTGATGGAGCCGTCTAGCTTCTTAAGTAGGGTCAGATCTTACAACCATACCGACTGCATGTGTATCATGGACGTGCGGATGAATATATCATTTCCAAGGTCTAACTGTTCTCGCGATGATTCGAATACGGCTTCTCATCACCAACAAGTAATTTTTTTTGGTCCATGAAAAGCGATATAACGTGACCCCTGCGTCGCGGCTGCGCCTTGTTGAATATCTCCGGAGTACTCTCTTTCGTAATGGTTTGCCGTTCAGAACGCAAGATCCCCAACCCCTCAAGATCCCGGCTTCCCTCGATTCTTGGAACCAAATTATGTAGATGAATCAAAATCCCACGTTGTTCACGTCCGACTCTCTGATTTCAGGTGCGTCACAGAATCATGAAAGTACTTGTGTCTCTCTCACACCCAAGGCGTCGGGCCGTGATGGCCTTTCTTCCAACCAGACAGTTCAACCTCAGGTTTATGACGAGTCAATGACACAGTGACCTCTGTTCGTCGTCATGTTGGACAAATTGCCATGAAGCATTTGCCCAACTCCGAATGCTGCGGTATCTCGTTGCGCTTGGCTATAGGTTAAGCGTCTTCCGACGCAAGTAGCAATCCGACCCGCTTATCCCCATTAATAAATCCACCCCATTCTGAATCTTCTGATGCGAGCACGAAAGTCGAGAACCTCTGCCATAATCCCATCTGCCTCACGGGTGTATGGCATGCCTCAGGTGCAGGGCCTGTCTCGTTCAGGGCGAATGCAACTGATCCAAGTTTGCCCAGTGCTTCTCTACCGAAGTCTGGCTGAGCCTCGACCCTAGAATGCCAATCCCCCCTTAGATACCTTGCGGATGAGATACATGATGCCTGTCTAGGAGAATAGGAGAAGGACCGCAGGTCCTTGTTCTCTGTGTAGAATCAGCAGCCGGGCCTCCGGTTCCAATGGTGTCCCGTTTGACATGTTAACGGGTGGACATGCATCGCAGATATTTGATGAGTAGTCACTTTGGGAGTTGGGGTGGAGATCAGCAACCAAAATGTGGACAAGTTTCATCTCATCTCCGCTCCGAAGCAGGTGAGCGGAATGATCATCCCAGCACCAAGCATCCCTTGCGGTATGGAATGGCTAGAATGCGCTGTACTCTCCCTCTGTGCTCCCTCGTGCATCTGGTTTCCCATGTCATGAGTATGTCTGCAAGGTATTTCACACACGCCCCAAGTATAGGCATGCCATGCCAAGATCACCTATTTGTAGTGACTCGCAACAAAAGGTGATAGTGACGTCTGAATGTTTTATGGAGTGTTAATCCGGGTAGGCTCCACAGTGGCATAGAAGAGCACTCCACCGTAGGGCCGAACGAGTAGCATCATGATATGAGAGACAGGTTGCAAGTATAGGAGTGTTTGTGGGGATACTGCGTCCATGGTGGCCAAGATGTAGACTACATTACATAGATAAGACCGGGAGAAAGATAGGCGATGGGGGTGGGGCCTATTGGCGATTCTTCTTGAGACGGCAGAGGATCGGGGAGGAGTCTTGTTTTGGCAAGTAGATCTAGTCACGGCGCGTCACAGGTTGATACAAACTGTCAAGGCACCGCAGGCTGTCGGCGGAGAAGAGAAAGCAAACAGGGACAAATAAAAGAGAGATGGGATCTGAGGTTTTTATAAAGGCGGGTTGGGAGAAGAGATTTGGGTGGTCCGACTCGAGTGCAGCGATGGACACTGACTGGTGCTTGACCTGCGACTGCCACTTTGTAAGTTTCTTTCTCTCTCCTCTCTCTCTCTCTCTCTCTCTCTCTACTTTACTCATTATCCTCACTCAGCAAGGCTCTGGTCCCTACTGCTCTACGGACTGTAAAGATAGAGCTGGACCTTCACACTACACAACACACGATCCCGCCGCCATCATCGCCTGGGCTTCCGAAATTCCCCCCTCTTCCCCTGGCCCCTGCACACCACGTAGTCTTCGCTCCACGTCTCCTTCGTCCTTCCTCCCACCCAAACTCCTTCGTTCAAACCATCGCCCCGTCGCCCCAACGCTGTCCATGACAACCCCCCGCCCCGCTCCCTCTTCTCCCTCTCGTCCCATATCCACTCCCCAGCAACCTCCCCTCTCCATCTCCTGCTCCCACAGTATTGGCGAAACGTCCGTCCTATCCGCACCCACCGACTCGTCTCTCGCCACTCCCCCTTCTACCCATTCCATTCCCTTCTCCCCATCCAAGCATCTCCCTCACCGACCATCCCTTCTCGGCGCTATCGCTACTCACGTCCGCTCTTGGGTCTCACCACTCGACTCATCTCTCCCTAAGCATCGAATCTCTGCTCCCTTGCACAACATCCCACCCAGTGATTCCCACAGGTTCACTCTTGTCGCCCACAATCACCCCCCACTCTCATCTGCAGTGAATATTTCATTTTCATCCTCGTCCTCTCCCGACGATACTGCTCCCGTCTGGCATTTGTCCAGTACCATTCTCGTCGATCCGCCGCCCAAGAGCAACCAGCTACCCTCTAAATCTCGAGGGCGCAGATTGTCACGTGCTGTTCTTTCATGATGCACCCTACCCACACACATACACGCTCTCTATTTTTTTTTCTGTTATCCTCCTCATAGATTCCCTCGTTCGACATCTTTCTTCTTCCTAGCATGGACAGCGGATGTGGATGGATAGATCTCCACCTCAGACACGAACGAGTCTTCCTCTTTATCATTATGATCACCCTTACCATGCATGCTTATTATTCTCGTACCATTCCTTGCAGGCAATGCATACCCCCCACCACTCCACCACCACTATCCCCTAAAAATGACCTTCACGTATAAGCCATATCTCCTTCTCTCGATACGTCACGTACAACTATAGACACAGGGCCGTGATACCCTTGTACCCATTTGTATCCAAATCGCCTCTAGCAGGCATAGCAATCATCACCAGTTTCTCGGTTCTTTCCCACACTATGTCGTTCCTTGTGGCATGCCTTACCCTGCATCGGCTCAAAACAAGCCCAGAAACGACAGAAGCTACTCCGGGTTGTCACTATGATACCTGCCTGACCTCCCCTCCAAGTCCTTCGCGGCGAATCGTATAGATTACATGGACAAGCGCATCCGTGCTGGGCTTCTTCTATTTTCTATTCTTTTAGCTTTTTTGTGTTACACAACAATGACACCATGTTCTAACCCACATGATACCCAGCCACTCCCAGAAATCAAATCTTAACTTTACACCTTCCTTACACGTCCGCCTTCTCGTCTTCTCGAAGACTGAGGAAAATGATGCACCATGGCCGAAGTTCGTATCTTGCTGCGGGTTGCTAATCGCCCTCATGTTCTCATAGCCATGTTAACAAGTTGCCGGATTGTTTTCTGTATCGCGTACGTAAGTCGCGTGTTTAGTAGGGTCCTCGGTTATCTTACTTGGAGTAACTTTACTTAAACTTGCTCCTCGAGGGACATAAGCTTCATCCTGCAGGGAAGCAGAACCCGTAGCCGATCGCAAAAGTCTGGAACTCATGATGATGATGATTATTATACATACAGCGCCACACATTTTTCCTGTCGACCGCACCACTTCATTTTGACCCCTTACGACATGATTGCAAAGGAGGGTGTTCTCATTTTGGGTCGAGACTCGATCTGCGCTGTCTGTTAAGTTACAATATTATTAATTAAAATGTAAGTTCTAGATCTGTCACGGTGGTCTGCGTCCTGTCAATCACAGCTTGCCAAACTCACATAATGAGATGTGTGTACTGGACTGTGTGCATGGATCGACTTGTCGAATCTATGTATGTGTCCTTGTTATCATACACAGAGTGGGATGGTCAGCAGGAAGCATTACGGGAATAGCCCCAGCGCCCGAGGATTTCACATTCAACTTGTCATGTACTAACTAAAAGGAATGTCATTGCTATCGTCTGGAATTCCAGAGCACTAACCTCCGCCCGTTCAACGTTACGGTTCTATAGCCGATCCCCTGGCGCAGTTGGAATTTTTTTTCTTGCCATCCAAATGGCCTGCTGATCGTTTTCAATAGCAGCTGCATCGCGGCATCAAAGTCACAATATCGGCGGGGCCTATCAGAAGACGGATCGTGGGCTACATAGGGCCTTCATACAAGCTCATGTGACAGGCTTCCCGGTCATTCCGATGCAGAGATACAACTCCTGACCTGCACCTGGCATGAAGAGAAAATATTGAAATTACAGTGATCATCCGCCCTCCCGGACCAAGTTTATTTGTGCCTAATTGACATTTGTCGGTGCCTACAACTGCCGGAAGCGTTGCACTAGCCCTTTATTGGCGCAAGAGAGCGGTTCCGGAGTCAAGGATCCATCCCTGCTCAGCTGTTCTCGTGGTTCTGCATCCCAACTTTATATGGTCCCATCGTCACAGTCGCTAGGATCTTTTATTATGACCATCTACCAAATATCCGCTGCACTATATATTGTCATCAAATGTCAGCTCTTGCGAGTTAATATCTCAGGCTACTAAGCATGATTTGAATAACAGTCCCTGTGGGGCGCGTCCCAATTGGAAACGAGAAAGATGTGCGCATCCGTGTTATATTAACTACCTGTAAGTATCAGCTGTCCGGAATTTTTCAACTTGGTGGCGCTGGTTTGAATAGCGGAGATACTGATGCCAGGCCCCTTTAGCGATGGGATCGAGATATCAGGTTGTCGGTTAGAATTCAATGCGTCAGGGTTATATGTAGCTAGCCAGCCAGCCAATGTAGGCCAACGTGTTTCGGCACCTTAATACATATAACATAAGCAGAACAGAACGAATTGTTAGAGCGTTGTCGATTTTTCCATCATACTTCAGGCACTGTTCGCCCGGTAGACTGACAGGTGCTTCAGATGCGCAAGCATTTGACTCTCATCAGGCCACAATCTCGAGCTTGTCTCCAGATCATGAGCCGCCTCCGTAACTGCCTACTCCACCTTGATCATGTCGGCAATAATCTGCAAATAACTATCAGATCGAATTCATTCAGGGGATACCGTGCAGTTGAAACCAAGTCCGAGGACTATGGATTCAGAAACCTTAAATAAAAAACGTCCATGTGGATGAGGGATCGAGGATGGATGTCTTTCAGTCCAGGGTGGATCGCGATCCTCCCAGGTACATAGACCACAACTTACAATGTCTAAACGACGAGGCACACAGGTGAGTACGGACGAAGGCAACATACTTTCCTTTTCTTTCGTTACAAACCCACACGATGGGGTAAATAGGGACACAATCGGCTCATTGAGGGGGTTGGAAACTAATCGACAGACGTCAGCTAACAGTGAGTATGTGAAGGTAGCGGGGCTTACCCGGGGGGTGGGCCAGCAAAGCCGGGAGGTGGAGGGAATGGCATACCAGGAGGAAAGCCAGGAGGTCTGAATCCAGGGGGTGGCCCCGGCATGCCTGGGGGAGCAAAAGGCATTGGTGGTCGCGCCAATGAAGGAGGCCCCACTACATAGCAATATTGTTAGCATAATAATGACACGAGAACATGCATCTGAAGGCATACTAGGAGGCATCATTCCCATGCCACGGCCGGCAGGCATGCCTCGGCCAGGACCAATTGGAAGCTAAAAAGGTCAACCATCGACATCGCATTTAGTGCTAACATCCCTGGAAGACGAACCGCATTTTTCTTGTCCTCATCAACAACGGGAGGGGGTCCCTCGACACTCAAACTGACAACAGTCTCGCCTCGCAAGATCACGAGTCCAAGAGCTCTTTTCATTTCTTGTTCCGGAGCTGTCTCCTCTCCTGGCTTTTTCTTGGGCCGTACCCGCCTGAACTCCTCACAATCCGCCAGAACCAAGTTCATGTGACGATCAAAAGCAAGCATCTGGCCAGTCAACGCCCTTCCATCGTTGATTGTAACTTTGAGTCTCCAATTGATGAGACTCAGCATTTTTCCGCCTTTCGATTTTGGAGGAGGCTAAGGGATCGACCATTGAAAAAAAAGATAGTTAGCAGGATCGTTAAATAACATGACATTTAAGCGCACCATGGTGAGCGATGATATCGAGTTCAACGACGATCAAGACAAGCGCTGAAATTTCCACCCAAACAACAACAAAGCTTACATAAGTCAAATACATATAGTCCAATCCGTTCTATCATTCGGACATCTGGATTTTGTTTGCCAAACTGCGACGAGCGTGACATCCAACTTCTATAGTATCCATCGTTGGAGACTCAGGAGCAGTTGGAATCGCTGGACCTAGTTCCAAATTCGTAGTGAAGATCGAACATGCGACGAAGCGGACCTCTACTTGTTATTACCATCTCGTACACACGTTGATCGGACTTGGGGGAGCTACTGGGCTACGATCGAAGACGCATCTTCTAGGTTGGCCTAGTCACCATATATATCCGCCGTGGGAAGTAGACACAGTATCGTGAATAATGTCCTCTATCGACACGAGACTTACCAGGCTTGTCGGAATACGAATCTACCTATACAATCGATGCTTGCTCCTTGTACTAGGGATCAGTCACCGGTCTACGAATCTATGTATTTCTTTGGCCAGTAGTCGTACTGTTTCAATTAATGCTCCAGGAATTCGAACTCCAATAGTCAGCGCTGCAATGGCTTACAGGAATGGAGGTGCAGCTCACTTCTTTTCTTTTTGTGTCTCCAAGGGTGATGTTTGGCTGGTAATGTCATCATGGGAGGTGGTTTTGGATTCATCGAAAGTGGTATGTCCATGTACACCTATCAGCAACATCCGTTGAATATTTTGGAAAAGGTCTTGAAGACCTTACCCAGAGGTCAACTTCCCCCGCGACCTCAGGCTTTTGAAGGTGGACATCAAATCTCCATTGCCCATCGGTATTGGTTATCTGGGCTGGACACTCGATCAAGCGCTGAAGACTTCCCTTTCGAGCCGTATGGTTCCCATTTGGGGTCGGTCTCAATAAATGGATTTAATATATTCACGACAATGAGCGCTACCCAGGCGCAACCATGATCTTTGTGCAATCTAATTCCATTGAAGAGGCACTTGTTGTCATCAACGATTAAGTGTTGCGCAAAGTTGGGGATGCCATGCTTCATCCGTGTCCTTCGTACTAACTTTAGTGCAGAGATAGAGGCTGGTGGACATGGTTCTATCTCGTGGATCCCCAGTTCTGACTTGATATCCTAAATTCTCTCTGATCCCTGAAACTGGCCTACCAATCTTCACTGAGAGCAGAATGGTAAATGGTGGCCATCCTTCTGCTCTTACCCTAGCGCTTCAGGAGCTGCGTTTGGAACCCGCTTTTCACTCCCCAGAGAGTTTATATACAAATGTACTGTGTCAATCCATTCCTGATGCCAGGTCATCTTTGTCAGTTCGCACCATGGCTTATTATGCCTGTCATAGTACGATGGGGCTGGCCCTGTGGAACAGACGCTACGGTAGAGCATTATGCAACAGTCTGTTTTGTTTTTATAATCACAGAAATGATCATTTATATATCACATTTCTAGGTACCGTGGAAGACTTTGACAGCGGAGTGGATGTCGAAACTTTGCACAGGAGGTGTGGCAAGCAAATGATACAAACCGGGCTGGAGCGGGCGTTGGCTTGATGAACAAAGTGCAACCGGCTAAGGTGAGCCATACGGTTTGACTCCAAGAAACCATGAAAGATGCTAAACGATAGGATACTGGATGAAATGGATCGTGAGTGTATTGAAAAACTAAGCTCAGTTACAAATTTCCTGTGCAGTATTCGATTTTTGCATCACGGCAGCTTCAACAAGGACTTTGCCCGCCACGGGTGAAAAAACCGGCCTGCGGTCCTCCTACGTACATAGACAGTTCCCTGAATTACGAAGAGCGTACCTCGGGGGAGATTTGCGCTCCTTGGCCAACATCTCAACGTGTGGTTTAAATTTGTCTGAGGCACGACCTAACGTAATAAGAGTATTTTGTTCTAAAAGTTACAACATTGCCTGACGATCTTATACATTCGAGTGTCATTGATATACATATAACTCAGTGAACAATCTCCACAGTGAGGTCGCCCTGGTTGATTGAATCCCCTAGTGCAAAGTATTGACCAACGCAAATATTCAGACTGGTTCAAAGACACCCACCTTCCTGAACAACGACGCGTTTGATATGACCAGATACGGGTGCCGTCACGGCGGACTCCATCTACAAGAAAAGATCAGCAGGTAGATCACACAACAGGATCGGCTTTGCTTGCCTTCATCGCGCTCAAGACTAAAAAAGATATTGTCAGCTGACATTCATTGCACATCATCACGACGCCACTGACCACAAAGAGGATCTCCTTTCTTGATCTCCTGACCTTCCTTGACCCTCACTTCGACAACCACACCCGACATGGGGGCACCAACTGATCCAGGGTCACTTGTAGCCTTCTCCCGCGAAACTGTCTCGACGGCTGAATTCTTATCTTCAACTGACACCGGGCGGACCTGGTTGTAAAATTTACAAAGATAGCGTCGGGCAGTCAAAAAAAGTGGCAAAGAGCTTACTTCTCCATTGACTTCGAACCATACATCACGTTGAGCTTGTCCTTCGACGACAGGGCCGACCGCCATCAGGCGGATAATGAGTGTCTTGCCCTTCTCGATGGATATGTGCATCTCCTCGCCTGTTTCTGGGCGGCCCAAGAAGTATCGTGTGGGAATAACGCTAGTGTATGTGACAGTCATCAACAACTGGTTCCGACCAAGCACGGAACCACGGACCTCAGGTCGCCATATTTCTCAATGAAGCCCTGGTACTCCTCGAAAACCTACAAGCCACAAGATCCTTAGCGACGAGAAAGGACCATACTAGAGAGTGGGGACCTTTGGATACATGACGTAGGATGTCACGTCTGCATCTGTGATATGCTTCCCAAACTTGCTCCGCAATTCTGCCTTGATCTTCTTGAAGTCTAGAGCTTCCATGTTCGCACCTGGGCGGCCATCGATTCGGGGCTTATTCCTGATTATTTTTGTGCGCAAGGCCTCTGGGAAACCTCCCACAGGCTGTCCAAGGTAACCCTGGAAGAATTCGACTACGGAAGACGGGAAGTCGAGGGTCTCTGCCTTTGCAAGTACATCGGCCTTGGAGAACGAGTTGGATGTCATCCACTGGGCAAAGTCACCTACGACCTTCGACGAGGGCGTAACCTACGATGCTTGGGTTAGAAGATTGGCTAAGAGACATCAGCACGAGCTCTATACCTTGATGATATTTCCGCACTACGAAAGAAATTTAATTCACATGATCCTGTCAGAGAAGAAATCAACATACAAGGTCATTGGCTTCAATGTATTTCCGTTTAATCTCTGCAAGTATAGGCTCTTAGCATCAACAGAATGATGCAACTTGATATAAGGGAACCTACCTTCCCACTGCGTGCCAAGGCCGAGCTGAGATGCCTGGAACTATGGTGCAAAACACTATCAACCAAAAAAGATGATAAAGACGAACAACGTAAAAATGCGCACCATGAGATTAGTATATTGTCCACCTGGCATCTCATGGTCAAAGACACTGGAATCAGATGCTCGGACGTTAGCCTCGAAGCAGCTGTACAGCGCGCGAACTTGGGTCCAATATGAGTTGAGCGCTTGGATATCCTCGTAGCGGATTCCTGTTCCCATTTTTGTTTGCTCTAGAGCCATACACACGGCGCCCATAGAAGGCTGAGAAGTCAATCCAGACATGCCTGAATGATATATCCATAAGCCTGGCATTATTATTCAAGTCAGTCGAAATAACACCCACTGTCAATGGCGACGTCAACGACATCCGCACCCGCTGCAGCACACGCGATCATGCTAGCCGCAGCAATGCCTGCGGTGTCGTGAGAGTGAACGTGGATGGGAAGATCAGGGTGTGCCTTCCTGATAGCACCAATGAGGCTGTAGAGATATTTCATCTCCGTTAGTTCATTTTACACGCCTAACCGGATCGCTCGTCTCACAGTTTCGCAGCCTCGGGTTTCAGTAAACCGGCCATATCTTTGACGCCGAGGACATGAATACCTTCCTGTACGAGTTGATCCACGAACTCGAGATAATACTTCAAGGTGTACTTCGTCTCCTTCGGGCTAGCAACATCTCCGCTATAGCACACGACGGCTTCAACAACTCCGCCAGCCTGTTTCGCAGCGTCGATACCTAATCTCATCTACACATTTTCATTCGTGAAGTGATTTGTGCAGTAAGACGGATCACTTACGTTTTCTACACGAAAAAAAAAAGAGGGAATTAAGAAAACATTACTCGAGTCAATCGATGCTTACCAAAATAATTCAGCGAGTCAAACACCCTGAAGATATCAAGGCCGTTCTCCACAGCTTTCTTTGAAAAGTCATAGATCGCGTTATCACTGCGAAATAGTGTGGTAAAATTTCAAAAATCAAAAAGTCCGTTGGACAGGAGACTCACGGATAGCTCGTATACCCGACACCATTAGCGCCACGGACTAGGGCCTGGAATGGAATATTGGGTACCAGCGTTCGAAGTTTCCTCTGTAAAAATCGATTCAGCAATTATGTGGGCCACAAGACATGAGAAATATACCAAGCGCTCCCAAGGATCCTCATACAAGAACCGCATCGCAACATCAAAGGTCGCGCCACCCCAACACTCGATACTGTACGCATTCGCCAATGCATAACTCGTTTCCTTCGCAATATTCACCATATCAATCGTGCGCAGGCGTGTAGCGAGCAGAGACTGGTGCGCGTCGCGCCACGTTGTATCCATGATCAAGCATCCAGGGTACTCGCGGACGGCCTTCGCGAACGCCTCCGGCCCGTGCTCGACGATGATGTTGCGCCAGCCGACGGTGCATGGGAGATAACTGTCGAGCGATGGGCCGCTCTCTGGGTCTTCTCTATTCTGTAGCTTGGGGATAACAATGTCAGTTTTGAGGCCAGGCTCGCCCTGTCCAGGTTGTCGGTGAGCTCGAGCACAAGTTGAACAAGCACGTCCACGTACAGTCTGGCCCTTGATAGAGCTCCCATTGACGGCGAGGTCCCCAAGGTATGCTAGCAGTTTTTGTGCGCGATTCTGGCTTTGCACCAACTTGAAAAGATCGGGGGTGTCGTCGATGAACTGCAGTCAGGAGTCGTCATCGCGGCGCAGATGATAAAGACAGGGTGTACAGACAGTTGTCCACGTTTTGCCTCCAATGAAGATATCATGGGTAAGAAGTCGGAAGAGGAAAGGTATGTTAGTCTGTATTCACTGTCGATAAGAACATTATGCAGGACGGCACGACTGCCACTCACCTTGACACCGCGGATACGGAATTCCACGAGTGCCCGCAGCATCTTACGGCGGGCAACCTCATAGGTCGTCCCACTCACCGTACACTTGACCAGTAAACTGTCGTAATGGGGCTAGATATACCCGTCATCAACCCAGGAGACGCGCTGATACGTTGAAACTAACCGTGATCTGCGCTCCAGCGAAACCAGAACTAGCATCAAGGCGGACGCCGTTACCACCTGCACTTCGATAGACTTCAATCTTTCCTGTGTCAGGCTGGAAACTCTGAGACGCGTCCTCGGTGGTAATACGACACTGGATTGCGAAACCACGCTTGGTGATAGCATCTTGTGTGAGGCCGAGCTGAGGAAGAGTTGCGCCAGCTGCGATCTGAATTTGCGCCGCAACGATGTCAATTCCCGTGATCTCCTCTGCAGAGGCAGATTGATCAGCATTAAACTCCAATATGACTTTCGCACTCACCAGTAATGGTATGTTCAACTTGTATACGTGGGTTTATCTCAATGAAGTAATGTCTTCCCATCTGATCGACCAAAAACTCAGCGGTGCCAGCGTTCCTATACCCGACACTCTTCGCGAGTCTGATGGCATCGTTTAATATAGCCTGCCTGACTTCTTCTGGGAGATGCGTCGCCGGTGCGACCTCCACGACCTTCTGGTGCCGCCGCTGGACCGAGCAGTCACGTTCGAACAAGTGGATGGTGTTGCCCACTGCATCAGCGAGGATCTGCACCTCAATGTGGCGCGGGCGTTCAAGGAAACGCTCAATAAACACAGTACCGTCGCCGAAAGCAGACTTGGCTTCGCTAACAGCGCGCTCAAAAGAGTTCTGGAAGTCAGACTGCTCGCGCACAACGCGCATTCCACGTCCTCCGCCACCCATGGCAGCTTTGATGATGACTTGTGAAACCCAAAAACAGTCACAACACGAAAAGCGGTAAGTCGATAAGGCAGGACGAACCTGGGAATCCATATTCTTTGATGAACGCCGCACCATCTTCGAAAGTGTCGACGGGTCCTGGTGTACCAGGGACGACAGGAACACCGACTTTCATTGCTATCGCGGGTATAAGTGAGCATATGGACAAGAGCCGGCCCGATCTCACCCAGGGAACGGGCCTTGGTCTTGTCGCCAAGTCCATCGATGACTTCAGGAGAAGGGCCAACGAAAGCAAGACCAGCTTGTTCGACCTTTCTCGCGAATTGGGCATTTTCGGCGAGGAAGCCATATCTGAGGTGCATACAACGATGAGTTATTCGTTCGGCTGAAAGGATGGCAGCGATCGTACCCAGGATGAATCATATCGACACCATGCTCAAGAGCGGTTCTAATAATGTCATCTTGGGCAAGGTATGCTCCGACTGGGGTCAAGCCCTTCCCGACTTGGTAAGCTTCATCGGACTGTGGGTCCGGAGATGAACAAACGACGATCAGGGAAGAAGAAGATGAAGCGCTCACCTTCTGGCGATGAGCCGATAAGCGATCCTCGTAGGAATAAATCGCAACAGTGTGCATCGCCAACTCGTGGGCTGTCCGGAAGACACGTATGGCAATTTCCTAGAGCCATAGACAGTGTGACGAAGAGTAGGGCGAAAAGGAGGAACATACACCGCGGTTTGCTACCAGAATCTTTGTCAAAGGCCCTCCATGGCCAGCAGCCTTCCTCCTCATGGTCTGGATGGAGTGAACGGGTGTGCCGGGTGCACTTGGCGACCCGGCGAAAAGGCCTGCGAGGCGAGGGGGGTGCAATAGCGAGGAAGACTGTGAAGCCATGGTAGAAATGAAAGAGCTTCAATCTGGGAAGAGATAAGACTGGGATTGTGAGACTAAGCTTAAGTATCTGTCACTGTCAAGATCAAATATATATTTAGCTACATATATGCATCATCAGAAATTACGATGAATACTCCCAGGATGCATTTTCACTATAATTAATGTACGTTCTGCCATTGTTGTATCATAGAATTACTAATTCTCCAAAACATGATCAGGATCTGCTGCCAGGGCATCGTTACTACGAACAATCTCTCTTGATGAATGCCATGCCATGCCACCCGTTTTCTTCCGAGTCCGATGCTTGGCAAGATCCGTACTACAGTATGACTTGAAAGTTGACAGACGGGCGCTGCTGACAGAAACCAAACTTCCGAGTCTGTGAAGTTGTGCGATGTTCAGGCAAGATCCACCACGGTCTCAGGAAAAACTGGTTTTTGAACCTATATGTCCCTTCCAGAATCCACGTCTCTGGTGCTGAGTTCAGCAACATCGAGTTTCTTCCCACATCACAGAGTAGACTTATCACGGGTGGGCATACTCGTATGCGTTACCTTCCTGAGCTACGGCATCGGTTTGCACGCGGGATAGCGGTTTCTCCATCAAGACTGGAACTCTGCGATGCGGCGGTCTTTGCTCCTTATGAACATTCTCCTCAACGCGTGGACGCGAGAACTCGGGTGTAGCGTACATCCAATACCTGCCCAAAACATTCTACGAGTGAATTTAAGTCATGCGAGATGTGAACCTCTACTGAAGGCACTCATCGATCTCCAAAACAAACCTTCATCGCTCGAATTCCGATTTCATTTCTATAGCCCAAGTGCTCTGGCGCAAAGCTCAAACCGACCGCACCAAACTGTTACACACATTTTACCGCCTGTCGATGTCGATCTCCAACCGTCCCTGTCCTCGCACACGATCCCTATCTACAAGCGGGAGAATCGTATCTGCCGCTCTTCGACCCTCCACTTTCTTCTGGTTATTCTTTGCCACCGCATACACCAGCCCCGCGAAGAAGCCCACCCCCACCGCGGACACTGAGCCAGGCGTGACTGGGTCCCCGAAGAACAGCATCCCCGAAGCAGCAACGGGCAGCTTATTCAGTGCGCCCACCATACTGCGCGGATTAGTCATTTGAGGATGTGGTACTCAACGACAAACATACCTATACGTTGTGCTACTAGTTACGCGGATGCACCAGGCTGTGGTGTAGGAGATGCCTACTGCAGCCGTCCCGGAGAATGCAATGGCCGTCAGAAGGAAGTTCCGTGTCTCCGCGGGGCTAAATGATGAGGCAACATTTCTAGATAGGGTTAAAAGCTGTATACTGTACGCACAAATTACGGTTGAGATTTTCGGTGCCCCAATCTTCCATGATAATCGAGCATACAGTCAGAATCGGAATGCACAATAGATTGTTGTAAAACATGGAATCCCAGTCTGAAAATCCAGTGACCTTTATTCGTTTTCGCATCGCGAGAACCTGGTAGCGAGAACTGTGCTAAATTATCCGGCGGGCGAACAAAAAATACATGACGCACATAGGCTGCACTCGTGAGGCAATTTACTAGCATCCAAAAGTATCCGATGTTGAGGTTTTGCACAGCACCTGTAACGGCTTGCAAAGAACCAGCGCTGATGCCATTGCTCACAGCAGGGAGTGAACTCCCGAGCGCGCTCGAGACGTCTGTCCATGAAGCAATAATAGATGAGATGACCTATAATTATGATAAATACAAAAAGGAGTGATGTAATATGAGGAACTCACCATAAAAACGAATGACACGAAGGTGAGGCCCGTCACTCGCCCACCGAACCAGACGACTTCTCCATACGCCTTGGGATGGTAACAATGGTTACAAAACAATATACTAAATGAGCCATACTTACAATTAGGATGATCGTCAGATTCTTGAATATTGTGTAAACCGGTATACTCAAAAATTGCTAACAAGAACGGTGTCGTCATTTCCCCCGTTTGGAACGAAAAGCCCTTCTTACTAGACTCTTCGACCCCGTGTAAATCACGCTGACGAGTAGCAAGCTGATGGGAAACCATGCTTTCGCGTCTTTCATGTCAAGAGTTCTAACAGAGATCAAGCCACTCCGTTTGACTACTATAACGCAAGCCACGCAGACGAATGATTGGATAGCAAGTAGCAGGAAGTTCATCGAGAAATTCGCCCCAGACACGACGAACTATTTTCGCCAAGTTGGGGCAGAATGACATGTGCAGGAATGTGGAGCACACCTTGTTGACAACCGTCATTAGAATGGAAGCGAGACAATAGGATACTATTGGTGGTACTGCAGGAACGTTCACTGTGAAGATTGTACGAAGTGTAATCCACAGGTACTCACCTGGAGATGTATGTGTCTCTTTCAACGCGCCAGTCGCCAGCGCCTTCTTGACCTCTGCAGCATCTTCCTGCATTGCCCCCGAGCGACAGCCGACGATTGACGGAGCGGCTTAGTTACGAAAATTTGCAACGACGTTTCAAGCCGTTATGTATGCGTCTGCCACTACAACACTGAGGAGATACGTCGAACTTGTGTTCAATGTAGCATGCCAGTGGGCAGAACTAAAAAAAGATTTACAATTCGTTTACCACGTGCCCTGAGTCAGACCTCCGAATCGTCGACGTCCTTGAGATTCGATAACTTGAGCTCGAGATGTCCTGGATCTCTACAGCCGCCTCAATAGGCATGGCCGTCGGTCCTCCACTAGTTTGCAAACTTTGTTCTAGAATTTGGTGCCACCCGTGATGTACGATACATGTTCTAGGTATATGCCGACCAAGCCTTCTCTATAATCCGCAAAAAGCGCGTCGCCCCTCACTCATGAATTAGTTTTTACTTAACTTTCAACTGTGTAGGGACTCTACAGGGTTCTCTCGTGATGTTTGTGCAATTCTGTCAATTTGTTTCGAGCTAGACAGCTGGATCTCGTTCTGACCTTTCGTGCAGGCTCATTGCCAATATAACAAGATGTTTCTTCTGGCTAGGGTGTGTCTGCTCCTTAGTGAACTGTATCGCAGCTGATTCGATACTTCAAGGAACCATTTTGAGTTTGCGTTGTTACTTCAATCAATTCTTATGATTCTGGCGCAGGTGTGTATCATGTAAATACCTTCATTGTTTGGAATACGTATCATCCTATGTTCAGCTAGCTCTCCTCTATATTTGTATCACCTATCGCCCAGCAATCAGTCCAGAGGTGATCGGAGGGTCGGGCCGGCCGTTCTCGTTCTGGCAATGGCAGGCATATACACGGTACATCGAGTTCCTTGCTGGCTTCATGTATGTCTCTCCAGGTTGTCCGTTGGTTTAGTGACATCTCGTCTTTAGACTCTGTCAAACCATTCTTTTCCTGATCTTTGGCCGCTCCAAGATATATGTCTCCATCCTTGGCTTTGTTGCTCTGGGACTTGAGAGTACGCTCCCTATACCGCAACTCATCAGGTACGCTCCCCTTCTGTCGTGTTGCTGTGTTACTGAGGGGGAATGCAGCAACTATCGACAACGATCTTTATACGGCTTTCGGATGTCTACGCTCATTGGGTGGGCAGGGGGAGATACTTTCAAGCATGCAATTTTTTTTTCATCGTATATCCTTCATGCCGACTTATTCATGCCTTCCCAGAGCCGTTTACTTTTTCCTCCAGCATTCTCCCATCCAGTTCAAGGTGTGTGCCATTTTCCAGTTATCGATTGACTTCGGTAAGTCTAGTATACTCTCAAGTTTGCGCTCCTTCTGAGTCTCATCAATCCTTTTTAGCCATTGTTGCCCAACGAATAATATATGGGAACGCACCACCAGCAACCAGTTTGCATAATGATGAGGACGAGTTAGAGGAGGCTTTGGCTCTTGCTACATGAATTCTACACCCTAGATAATGTTAGACTTGTTAGACATTGCAGTGGGAAGTCACGGTTTCTTGTCGGCTATGCACGTTGCACGTGAAGTCTAACAAGACCAAACAAAGCCTCCATTTCTTGCTGCCGCCTAACACGACTAGCGGCCTGTATACCATTACTGCCATGGATATTTCCAAACCCATTGCTTTCTGCGAGCATCTCCAGCTCTCCAGCCTCGGTATTCAGCCGGCATCAATATCTTTCCAGGTACGTCTACGCGACAACTTTTCGCTGGCATGCGTGGTATACTAACTTTCCCAATAGGTTCGTGGAAAGGCGAACGAAAGTGCAAGAAGTGAACTAATGTTCATTTTTCAGACTCTGACATTAGAATCCGACCATTTCATTTGTGTGCGGGAAAAAGTCAACGAACGAGACCAAGTCGTCATAATCGACCTTACCGATGCCAACAGTCTCCTACGTCGCCCAATCTCCGCCGACTCGGCCATTATGCACCCATCTCAAAAGATTCTAGCGTTGAAAGGCACGTTTTCTTCTGGTACTAGCCGTTTGTCGTTACAATGGATCCCACACAGCTGCTCGCACGTTACAAATATTCAACATTGAAACCAAGCAAAAGGTCAAGTCGCATGCAAACAATGAGGACATTGTTTTCTGGAAGTGGGTCTCGGAAACTACCATCGGCATGGTCACCGACTCCGCTGTGTACCACTGGTCCATCGCCGACCAGACACCACCACAGAAGGTCTTTGACCGTCACCCTACTCTTGCTGGTGCCCAGATAATAAACTACCGTGTCACCCCTGATGAAAAATGGCTGGTACTTATTGGAATCTCTGGAAACTCGACCAATCCATCTGCGTTCAAGGTCAAGGGCTCCATGCAACTGTACAGCAAGGAGCGGGGTGTCAGTCAACCAATTGAGGGGCATGCTGCGTCGTTCGCCGAGATTAAGCAAGATGGACACCAAAATCCGACCAAGCTCTTTACATTTGCTGTGCGCACGGCAACAGGTGCCAAGGTAATGTTATTCATAATACATCTAAGGTATCTAGCTGAAATATATGTGAAGCTCCATGTCGTGGAGATTGATCATTCAGCGCCGGACCCGGCCTTCGTAAAGAAGGCAGTCGATGTCTACTTCCCTCCCGAGGCAACCAACGACTTCCCTGTTGCCATGCAAGTGTCTAAGAAACATGGGATTGTCTACCTTGTCACGAAGTACGGTTTCATCCACCTGTACGACCTCGAGTCGGGTGCATGCGTGTACATGAACCGCATCTCGGGAGAAACTATTTTTGTGACTGCGGAGCACGAGGCAACGAACGGTATCATCGGTGTTAACAAGAAAGGACAAGTACTCAGCGTCAACGTCGACGAGCAGACTATTATTCCATACATTTTGACGACTCTTAACAACACTGACCTTGCGTTCAAACTTGCGAGTCGTGGTAACCTGCCCGGTGCGGATGACCTTTATGTCAAGCAGTACCAACAACTATTCCAAAGCGGCCAGTACGGTGAGGCCGCGAAGATTGCGGCAAATTCGCCCCGAGTAAGATTTGTCCTGTAGTATATTCTCAGCCGCCGCTCATGGGATGCAATTAGGGCATTCTACGCACTGTTCAAGTCATCGAATCCTTTAAGCAGGCCCCAGCAGTACCTGGCGGCCTCTCTCCCATTCTGCAATACTTCGGTATCCTCCTCGAGAAGGGTGAACTCAACCATCTAGAGTCTTTGGAGCTTGCCCGGCCCGTCCTCCAACAAGGTCGAAAGCAGCTTCTGGAGAAGTGGTTGAAGGAGAACAAGGTATGGGCCCACCGCTTGAATCATCCTTCATGCCAATAATTTTGGCCCTGCGTAGCTCACATGTAGCGAGGAACTCGGGGATATTGTGCGTCTCCATGACATGACGCTTGCGCTAAGCGTTTACCTGCGAGCAAATGTCCCGAACAAAGTTATCGCATGCTTTGCTGAGACTGGTCAAACGGAAAAGATCGTATTGTATTCGAAGAAGGTTGGGTATAGTCCTGATTATGCTGCGTTGCTGCAGCACATCATGCGCACCAACCCAGAGAAGGGGGCAGAATTTGCGATGCAGCTCGTTAATGACGAGAGTGGCCCTCTGGTAGACATCGAACGGGTAAGTTGTTAAGAGCACTAGTGGCAGTTATCCCGCATGACGATGATCCTTGTTCATCTAGGTCGTCGACATCTTCATGTCTCAGAACATGATTCAGCCTGCAACATCGTTCTTGCTTGATGCGCTTAAGGAGAATAAGCCCGAGCAGGGACATCTCCAAACTCGTCTGCTGGAGATGAACCTCGTCCACGCACCGCAAGTCGCCGACGCAATCCTAGGCAATGAGATGTTTACTCATTATGACCGGCCCCGCATTGCCAACCTTTGCGAGAAGGCTGGTCTCTTGTCACGGGTATGTGCTCTCGTAAAAAAAACTATCCTCCTTTCTAACAGCATACGCATGCAGGCATTAGAACATTACGAAGACCTGGCAGACATAAAACGGGCTATTGTTCACACTACAACTCTCCAACCAGACGTCCGTACTCTATTCAAGGTCTCAACTATATTTTTGCTTATACATCTCTAGTGGCTCGTCAATTACTTCAGTCGTTTGACAACTGAGCAGTCTATGGCTTGTTTGCAAGAAATGCTTCGTGTCAACATACGCCAAAACCTCCAAGTCGTCGTCCAGATAGCCACGAAATACTCTGATATCCTGGGTCCTGTGAAGCTAATTGAGATGTTCGAGTCCTTCAAGAGTTTTGAGGGTATGACTCTTCGTACTTTAAACCCATGCCTACGCTAATGGCACCTCCCGTAGGCCTCTACTACTACCTTGGCTCTGTTGTCAACCTCAGCGAAGATCCTGAGGTCCATTTCAAATATATTCAGGCCGCTACTAGGACTGGCCAGATCCGTGAAGTGGAGCGCATCTGTCGGGAGAGCAACTTCTACAACCCTGAGAAAGTTAAGAACTTCCTCAAGGAGGCTAAGCTCTCCGACCAACTCCCGCTCATTATCGTTTGCGATCGCTTCGACTTTGTGCACGACCTCGTCCTTTATCTGTACCAGAATGGGCTTACGAAGTTTATTGAAGTGTATGTACAGCGCGTTAACTCGGTTCGTACCCCGCAGGTTGTTGGTGGTCTCCTTGATGTCGACTGTGAGGAAGCGACTATCAAAGGGTTACTGGCCTCCGTCACTGGCAACTTCCCCATTGATGAACTTGTTCATGAGGTGGAACAGCGCAATCGGTTGAAGCTGATCCTGCCTTGGCTAGAAGCGCGTGTCCAGGCTGGAAGTCAGGATACCGCCGTCTTCAATGCTATTGCCAAGATATATATCGATAGCAACAACAACCCCGAGCAATTCCTCAAGGAGAATAATGTAAGTCGAACTGTATTCTACTTTATGCGTATATCCAGCTGATGAAGGATTTCCAAGCTGTACGAGCCTTTAGTTGTTGGTAAATTCTGCGAGGCACGGGATCCGTATTTGGCGTACATTGCCTATGCCAAAGGCTTCTGCGACGACGAGCTGATCTCTATTACCAACGATAACACGATGTTCAAGCAGCAGGCTCGCTACCTGGTTAAACGCCGCCAGCCCGAGCTATGGGGGCAAGTTCTTGTGCACGACAACATTCACCGTCGTCAACTCATTGATCAGGTATAACACTTGTGCGTTTGAGCTTAATTTGCTAAAGGCTATGTGTAGATCGTCGCGACTGCTCTTCCTGAATGCACAGACCCTGATGATGTATCAATTACTGTCAAAGCCTTCCTTCAAGCAGACCTACCCATCGAGCTCATCGAACTTCTAGAGAAAATTATCATCGAGCCTTCTCCTTTCAGCGACAACAAGAATCTTCAGAATCTCCTGCTGCTCACCGCTATTCGTGCAGACAAGGGCAAGGTTGTCGGCTACATCAACAAGCTCGAGAACTACGATGCTGGCGAGATTGCGAAGATCGCCACTGATCATGGTCTATTCGAGGAGGCCCTCACGATCTATAAGAAGTACGATCAGCATGCCATGGCGATCAACGTCCTTGTTGAGCATATCGTGTCTATCGATCGTGGCCTTGACTTTGCAAACAAGATCGACAAACCGGAAGTGTGGAGCAGGCTTGCCAAGGCTCAGCTTGATGGTCTTCGTATTAAAGACTCTATTGGTTAGCATGAAGTCTTCGCTGTTTTGGAAACGTCGCTGACTGAGTTACATAGACTCGTATATCAAGGCGGAAGACCCATCCAATTTTATGGAGGTCATTGAAATCTCTAATCATGCAGGGAAGCACGACGACCTTGTACGGTTCCTTCAAATGGCTCGCAAATCCCTCCGCGAGCCCAAGATCGACACAGAATTGGCATACGCATATGCGAAGACTGATCGTCTTCATGACATGGAGGACTTCTTGGGCATGACAAACGTTGCTGATATCCTAGAGGTTGGAGAGAAGTGTTTCGAGGATGAGCTGTATCAGGCTGCGAAGCTGTTGTTCAGTAGTATCTCCAACTGGGCGCGTTTGGCGACTACTCTGATCTACCTTGGCGAAAATCAGGCTGCTGTCGAGAGTGCTAGAAAGGCCGGGAACACACAGTGAGTATAGTGGTTGAAGTAGAGGATTTTGCAGCTAACGTGATTGAACAGGGTCTGGAAACAGGTTCACGCCGCTTGCATTGAAAAGTCTGAGTTCCGATTGGTAGGCACAAGTTCCAAATTCTTCTGTGTTGCATTGACAGTCTTTATAGGCCCAAATATGTGGTCTTAATATCATTGTGCATGCTGTATGGATTTTCTCTGCCTACTACCAGACCATCAATTGATGATATGATTTAAGGAGGAACTCAATGCTTTGATTCAAATGTATGAGCACCGTGGTCACTTCGAGGAGATCGTGAGCTTGCTGGAGGCCGGTTTGAGCTTGGAGCGTGCACATATGGGTATTTTCACGGAACTTTCGATTCTCCTTAGCAAATATAGGCCTGCCAAATGTGAGTGTTCGCTTGTGCCGCTTACTGTATAGCACTAACCGTGCTCTAGTAATGGAGCACCTTAAATTATTTGTTTCTCGCATCAATATTCCGAAGGTGAGTATTTCAACTTCTTTCAGTGGACTGGCCATCTGATTGGTACGTCATAACAAGGTCATCAAAGCTGCCGAGAGGGCACACTTGTGGCCTGAACTTGTATTCCTTTACATCAAGTACGATGAATTTGTAAGTTGAATGTCACCTACCAGATCTGTTGTGTACCTAACAACGCTTCAGGATAACGCAGCGTTAGCCATGATCGAGCGATCTGCTGACGCATGGGAGCATAACCAGTTTAAGGACGTCATTGTCCGGGCTGCCAATGTGGAGATGTATGTCTCGCAAAACTCATGCGACGTTTTCACTCATCATATTCTTCTAGCTACTACAAAGCCTTGACATTCTATCTACAGGAACAGCCCACTCTGTTGACAGATCTCTTGACTGTCCTAATTCCTCGGATTGACCATAGTCGTGTTGTTCGCGTTTTTGGGCAAATAGACCACATCCCCCTCATTCGGTCGTATCTGATCGCTGTGCAACATGTATGTCCTGGTATGCCTTTGATCTTGATCCTAAATCAACCTTCACCATCAGCTCAATATCGAGGCTGTCAATGATGCTTACAACAAGCTACTCATCGAGGAAGAAGACTACAAGACGCTACGGGATTCTATTGATAGCTTCGATAACTTCAACAACATCAGCCTTGCGCAAGAACTCGAGCGGCATGAACTTCTCGAGTTCCGCAGACTAGCTGCACACTTGTACAAGGTATAATTGAGAACTAGTTGGATAACAAAATGGCTTAAAATTCACTGTAGAAAAACAAACGCTGGGAGGAGTCGATATCCTTGTCGAAACAGGACAGGCTCTTCAAAGATGCTATAATCACTGGCGCGGTTTCTGGTTCAACCGATGTTGCTGAAGAGCTCTTGTCGTACTTCGTTGACATCGGAAACAAAGAGTGTTTCGCTGCAACTCTCTATGTCTGCTTCGACCTCCTCCGCTCCGACATCGTTGAGGAGCTATCATGGCAGCACGGATTGAACGACTTCTATATGCCGTACCGGATTCAGGTCCAGCGGTCGTTGGTTGAGAAAGTAAGCCTGCCCTAGCTGTGCCCTTAATTCTCGATGCTCATAGGTATAATGTGATAGCTGGCACAACTAGAGAAGGAGGTGAGAGAGCGAGCGAAGAAGGACGCGCAAAAGGAGCAGGTAGAATCGGAAGCTCCAATTATCAACCCAGGTTTCGGGGGTACATTGCTGTTGACGAATGGGTATGAGCATGTGTGATCCTATCTGTATATGTCCTTACGAGACTGATCATAGGTTCGGCGGGCAGGCTCCACCAATAAACGGCATGCATCCTGTGTGTTGACATTCTCTCTCGTCTTTGCCACCCCAACTTGCTGATTTCTTGCTATGCAGGTTATGACAGGTTTTGGCTATTGATTCGATTCCGCCCCACCTATCCCGTACTTGTATTATCGTTTGCATATAATGTACTGTTGTTCATTTCACTTTTTCAATAATCGGATGGTTTTCTTGCATGTTTTGTTTTCATCCAAGTTAGATTATGTTGAGACTCCAGATGCTACATTTCCCCTGAGAACATTAAGGACAATCGAAAGGAAGGTGTATGGTAGGAGGGAGGGAGGTATACATAGTGAGATACAATTGATGTAAGGTGGATGCAGAGTCGAAATCAACATGAATACTAGAAGGGTGCAGCCCACCCCACCTCTCGCAGTCATCAGTACGTATCCCGGATCTATCGTCACATCACGATACATCCACCCTCCCCTGGGCCCTTCGCGCGGGAGCTAAGTGATACCCTTGCTGCCTCATAGAATACTTCTGTGACCCCACGATTGTGTTTAGAACTGCATTCTTCAACCGTAAAATGAGCGGAGAACAAAGGTAGTAGAAAATGATACTGACCTAAATACCGACTCGCTCGTATTCGCCTCGCAACGGCTAACCCTTCCTCGTACTGCACCGGGTGCGTCCCGTGCCGCTGTAACCGTTCCCTCACTGGTCTATCGTCCCGCAGATCACACTTCAAAGCTGTAAGCAAAGAAGAATCGCTGGTGAATGAAGGGTCTGAGAAAGAAGATACAGTATACATACCGACTAGCACGAGCTGCAGTGTGAAAGTGGTCAGATATACAGTGGGAGTAGCATAGCAAGGGAAAAGTACCTTTACACCTGGACAGTATTCCAGAATCTCATCGAGCCACTGCGGATATGAGATACCGGATGTCACCAGATAGACGAACGCCATGCTCACCTTTGATTCGACGTTCTCCAACGATGTTGGATTGTCGACCTGGTCAATCGGAGATGCTCGTTGCTAGGCGCGGGTAGAACAAAGAAAAAGAAAAACGCACCGAAAAACAAATCATGATAACATGCGTTTCTGCATATGACAGTGAGCGTAGCCTGTCGAATTCTTCCTGTCCTGATGGCCCCAAAAGGGATCTATCAGATGCTACGGCGCAACACATTAACCATCATGAATCAAAAGGAGCTTACCAGCAGTGTCCCATAGACTCAGCTCCACTGGCTGCTCATCAACGTACAGGTCATGCACGTAGTTCTCAAACACAGTCGGCTCACTGTGTGACCCAGTTCTACAACATAGCAAGGTGAAAGAGGCTGAGAGCGTACTAGACTTGTGTGAAGAAGCCCCGCGTGTAGACATTGAGAAGTGAGGTCTTGCCTAGTCGGACGGGTTGGTCAGATACGGGCAGAAGATGCAAACGTTTGCTCACCTGTTGCGCCGTCACCACAAACGACAACCTAAGCAATTCACTGGTCCATTGCATATTTATCCCAGCATAGAAATTTCCTACCGCACCTTTCGTTGAATCTGATGCGCACAGGGCGTCAGAGAATGCAGTAGCCGAAGTGATTGGAGTTACCGGTCTGCTGCGGCCAAAAGCAGCACCTTTTGCGGAAGCCCCGCACATTGGCATGGGCTAGACAAGATGGCTGAGTGGAGTGGTGTCGACCCTACCGTAGGGTCTTCGAGTTGAAGATTCGAGTAGAGCAGGAGAAAGAATATTACGTGATCCGCGCCCGCTCACGTCTGATCAGTTTACAGCAAAACAGGTGTATAGTATAAGTACAAGATAACAAGAAAACACGCATGCCTATCATTACTAGAGATCCTCAATGACACAGATAACAAGATAGCGAAACCGCAGCGCAACGTATCAGTATCCTTTTTACATAGCCATCTCAGTGACAAAGTCCTGCCAGGTCGAATGCATGTTATTGTTAGCCTCAGGTGACCCCGACGTACGACGTCCGTTATGTGACAGGGGGGTCTGAAGTGTCGGTGACGACCCGAATCCGTTCACATTGACAAAGTTACCATTCATTCCCCCGTTGTTCATGGCACTCCCATAGTCATACACAGGGAAGTACTGTGGAAACGAACTCAGTGCACCATTCGTTGAAGGGTCGGCGGAGGTTGTCTGGATACTGCTCATCGGAGATGGGTGCGACGCCTGGCGATGATGAGAGAACTGATGTACTGCCGTCGGCGGCGCTTGGCGATTTACAACGTATGAACCTGGTTCTGTTTGGAATGTAGATGTAGCGGGTAGATTCGACATTCCATACATGGACACATCCTCTGGATATGAATTATGGGTGGATGGAATCGCGATTGATGACGAATGTTGCCGAGGTGAACTCTGGTTCTGGTTCTGGTTCTGGTTCTGGTTCTGGTTCTGAGCTTGCTGTGTCTGTTGTGGCACAAAGGAATCTAAATACTCCCAGATACTGGGATGCACCTGACCCTCCATCGAAGGTGATAGCGGCAATGGTACTACGGGATTGTGCGATGTCGGCGAACGTTCCATTATAGTCGGCGATGACGGCTCCTGCTTCGCTACCAAACGCGTCTTCCCTCCAAGCACAGATAGCTCGTCAATATCGTCAGCAGGCGTTGGCGGTTCAGACCGACTCATGGGTGAGACTCGACCCTTTCGGAATTCATCAAGGCTGTAATGCGCTTTCTGCTGCAAGTTCAGCATTATGCTCTGTTCAAATTTAGATGTGCCTCAAAGATATTGATGGTCGGACTTACTAAAACTTTTCCGGCACGGAACCCCCTCGCGGCTTTCGAAAACAGCTCGCAAGCCGAATCAAGCTGAACAAGCGCGGAGGGCGCCAAGCTCATCGAAGGACACCGAGTCACAATCGACCCCAAGATAATCTTTACCAAAACTGAAGTTAGATTCAGGCAACGTCGAGAGCGAAGCTGAGAAGCTTACCGCACACGAGAACATGTGAGTCCATAAGAACCATATCCTTTCGCTTAGATTTTCAAGTTGAGAATGGAGGTTACGCATCAACGCAACGAGAGAGCCTGCGCTGCGATAAGCAGCAATTACGGATGTTCCATATGGACTGCCCAAAGGGTCTTTAGGATGATCATTTATTGCCCGCGCAAAGAAACTTCGATGAAGATATAAGAGGTCTGTATATCATGATTCACCGTTTGCTCAAAAGATGTGAAGCGTGTACTCACTCATCTCCCTGATGGCCAAGACAATATGTCGCTGCAACGTCAGCATGATAGATTCTGGATAGCCGCCGGGCCGAGATTCAGTGCTCCCGAATCCAGCGACCTGAAGGATAGGCGGAACTGGGAAAGCTCGCATCTTGCGGTCTAGCTGTAGGACAGTTGGATAGGTGGGGGTCCTGGCCCCAAAGGCCTGATCATGGAGTAGGTTCATACACTCCGATGTGAAGCGGTGTTTCCAAGCATGGACTATATCGAATACAATCCAGTCAAGATTCATGCAGAAGGATGAAATAAATAAATAAACTACAGGCTTGTTCATCTGACGTGTCGTTGGCAAAAGGCATTTTACAATCCATATGGGGTAACGCGAAGGACGGTGGTCGGCCGAAGGTGAGGCATTGCCAAGAATCGTATGTGAATAGTTCCCAGAATAATTCGCGACGTCGTTGAGTTTCAACGGGGTCAACCTTCCACCTTCCACTATCACGATCTGGAAAACATATCTCCTATGACTAAAAAGAGTATCTGCATTTGAGAAGAACTCACGCAATCCAATCTGGCAAGTCGGGTGACAGGACTGTCAGTCAGATGTACGCACAAGAATAATTATAAATAGCTTACACTTTGGCCAATTTTGACTGCAATACCCATTATGGCCCACCGAGCTCCAGAGACATTGCCGTGCCGATCAGCCAAGAACAAATAGAAGGTCATGAGATACTGCAACGTGCATCGTGATTAGATCAACCATCACACTTCCGTCGAGATGGACGTACCAATGCTTGGACAGCATTGATGGTTGGTTCGTCGAACAAGGGGTGCTGGAAAAGAGCGGCCCTGGCGAGTTGATGGTACTTCTCTGCTTCAACACTATATGCAGGGAGGGAAGTGTTCATGAGAGTTCCGATAGCCAGGACCATGAACATCAACGAAAGGCGGTGGGAAACGAGGGGATCGTCCGAAAGCGGTCCGACACTAACGTCATAGAACTGGGCATATACCTGGCTGTCAAAAGTCTCCAAGGAAATGGGATTGTACCTATAAGGAAGATTGGGGTAACTTGGACAGGGCCATTAGTTAATCAAGCCGACTTACATCCACGCCGCATGGCTGTAGTATAGTGACCGCAACTCAAATGCCTTATCGGCGGGAGGCAGGTACCAGTAGAGGCGCTGGAGCCCAACACTGGCTGCCTCGAGGAGATCATTAGTAGGCGAGATTGGGATGGCTGAGGATCGCGATAGTATTTCTGAAGACAGGATATTTCGGAGGTTGGCAAGATGATCGTCCTGTTCATCCCCCTCGGGGGACTCATTCTATTGAGCAGAAAGTACTCGGTCAGGTAAAGGGAGGAGCGGGACAACAAAAAGTCGGCAGACCTGGAGGAAGTACTAGGAGATGGGCGTCAGACTATGACTGCGCATAGAAGAACAGATGTGGAGCTTACCCATGAGTTAGCTGTCTGACCAAAATATTTCGCTCGTCCTGAAAGTGTTATCGACAAAGATCCAAATGCGTCCACAACATCAGTGTTCTGTTCCTCTTCCTTGACCGTAACTTGGGGGTTATTTCTAAGGGGGGCCGCCTCTCGCTGGAGTGGTGCTTTTATCCGCAGAAGATCCTCAGATAGGAGTGGATGGGGATCCGAAGACAATTGGGCATGCGAGGATCGCAAGCCGTCTTCTAATTGACGGACACGGGTCGCGAGCTCTGCGATCTTTTCATGAAGTTCCTGGGTGGAGGCGAGAACAAATCTAGTTAGAGAATAGATGAATCAGTTAAAGTGGATTGAGGCAATAACACACGATCTATACCGATTCCCCTGGCCAGTCGTTAGAGAGCCCTGTCCGTCAAATTACAAAAATTGGCTGGATGCAAAAGAGATCAAAAGTGGCTAACATCTGGACAAATAGCCCCGCATCCACGCTTCACACACGATCCACACGGAATTGAACGATCGCAGCGCAGCTTAAGCCTTGGGATGTGAGTAATTAGGTGTGAGGAGGGTTTTGATAAGCAGTGGACTCGACCTTCGGCATTCAGCGCAGCTTAGACGAGTTGCACCCTTTCTTCGCTTCTTGGTTGGAATATTCGAGGAATGTACGATCTCAATTCTGTTCTCAGATGTCGGAGACGACATGGAGAGAGAAAGTACTAGATGGATGATGAGAGAAAGAGGAAGAAGACTCGTCCGTGATTCTGGATCACAGTGATCAGCCGCGGTCACTTGAAACATTACCGATATACAGTATACTTCCGTGTGCTGTGGCTGTGCAGCAGCATTTCATACATACCAGTACTGTATCCACTGTATTTGACACCCACAAAAGGCTGCTTCTGCACGAACACCGTCCCAGATATGGGAGCATTCCTCGTCATTCTACTCCTTTCCTGCGGTAACTCGACATCGTTACGATTACGCCATCTCAGCGCTGACGGCCTTGCGACGGCCCGGGATTTGATGATTAGCGTTGTGACATCAGGGTGATGGCCTTCCCTGACCAGATGCTATCTTGAATAGTACTTTGTCCCTCCCCTCGATACCCAGTTATTGCTGTGCAGGCTTCGCCGAGATGCAAATTCTTGTCACGGCCACACTGCTGTACGAATTGAGCTTCGGAATATGATTGGAATCAATTTTCTTGGTTTATTCGTCACATCAGAAGCAAATGTCGCCGGGGATTTCGTAGGGCCGCTTTAAAATATGCTCGCTGGTTGTTGTTTCAGGGTTCGTGGGAAGGATTGCCTTTTCGGTTACATAAGCTAGTGTTGACTCAGGAAATTCACATAAGTATTGGTATATGTATTATGTAAAAAACCGCCCATAGTAAATGATAGTGTGTCTGTCATAACCATAGTAATCCAGGGAACGAAAGCTGAGAAAGATATCAACAGTGTCATGACACAATAACAGGCTGCCTCAAATCCACACCATCTCCATGCACTTCCTTTACTGCATCCGCCACACTCGACCCCACACTCCCTCCATCCGACAAATTCGTAACATCTCTCACCACAACAAGATGCGCATGTCCGTTCACCTCCGTAGGTGGGCTGATGGGTTCTGCCACTGACGACGCGTCCGAAAAGCTGTACATCGAGTCCCTGGTACTCTTTGCCGCATTCGACTGGAACTGCGGTGATGCTGTGTCGATGTGACTGGGGTTCGACCCGGCGCGTGAACTGAAGAATTCGCCAAACTTTCGGGAAAGCGGCACAGCTGAGGCAGGTGCTGGGGGTCGGGGGTCGACTGCTGCTGGTGGTGGTGGTGGGACGGTCGCGGATTGCGGAAGAGTTGGCGTTCGCAGCGTAGCTTCTTTCCACAGCTTCAAGCCCCAACCCGCAACGCCCCTCTTGCTCTCATCATCCTCGTGGCCTTTGGCCATAGTAGGTGGTGTCGGCAGCTTAAGGGAGTTCAACCCACTGACTTCCTGAGCCCCAATATCGTTCTCCCCGATAAATTCCCGTAGTGCTTTGACGCACGTCTCGGATGCCTCCCTCGCCTCGGTGCACTCAAATAATTCATGTTTCGTATGTTCCAACTCGTCCTTCAAAGTCCGTACCTCCCTTCGCAATCCATCCATCTCTGCAAACATAAGATCCGGCTGTCCATGTTCGGACGGAGAGGGTGATATTCGACCGTACAGACCAGAATGTCGACGGGAGGAGCCCTCGGGTAATCCTAACGATTGCAAGTTGGCATTAACATTGAAATCCAAAGCTCCGGAGTCCGAAACGGAGGACATGCGTCGATGTCCACCTGGTCGACCAGTCAGGGGAACAAACGATGACCGTTTTAGAGCCATCGGCGTTCCGAGAGTGGGTATACCTGCTCTAGCCAAGTCAGAAGGCGAAGGTGCCATACTCTGCCGTCGGTTTTCCGTTTGAAGGCGCATCAGACCTCGCCTAGAAATCCAACGTCAGCAGAGCTGGTGGGAGTTGTGTAGATCTGGTACTCACCGACTCTCCTCTACTTTCGTTCTTAACATATTAATTGAGTCCTCGTCGTCTTGGATCTTCTTCTTTGCATCACTCAGCTCTACCTCCATCGTCATAGCCTTGTCTGTCATAAGCTGCAGTGCCTCTTGCACCTCCGCCTCGTGCGTAGCTGATAATGCAACCATTTCGAGAAGATTATCACGGTCTTTCGTTACTTCCGCTAGCGATTGTCGCAGTTGTTTAATGATATGGGCGAGAATGTACGGGTCCATAGATTCGCGTGTCGTATCACGGTCGTTGTTCTGCTGTGTGTGGGTCTCGGCGATATCGGGGGGCGTGGATGGAAAGGATTCCATATCCAATTGTCGTTCGAGCTCGAGGCTGAGATCGATCGAGAAATGCTTTCGGGGGGGTGCTGAAGAAGAAAGAGGTGCTTCGAACTCAATTGATTGTACACTGTTTTCGTCAAGATTAGGCATGGAGTTCATGAATGGAAGGATGTTGTTATGAGAGCCCCAGTTGCAGGGAGTGTGATGGCTAGATGTTCCAGATTGCAATGCAACGTCGAGTGCGGTCTTGTCACGTGCAGCGCGACACCGTCGCAAGTTACTTTTTTCATGATATCCCTTACATACCTCAACGCCAACAGCGATAATTATTATTAATTGTCAATCACCGGTTCATCTCGCATGTGAATTATATACAAGACGTGTGGTGGTTAGGCCTATTCATATAAGTACTAACCTCGTGTTCGCATCAAGGCTTGCCTGTTCAAGTTGGATGCGGCTGATAGTAAGTGACTTGATTGTATGCAGTGTTGTCTTACATAAAGTACTGACCTCGGCAATTACTACATAGGGGTACAAGATAATTGGTATACATATGTTGGTCACAAGTTGCAAACTTGCAAGTATTGCGTTGTATCGATGACAAGGAGAAGACTTCCGTATATCACGTGTCTCGTTACGATAGTGATGGATCCATAACTTTGGGAGGAAAGGACTCATAGTTGCTTCGAATGAGTTTCAAGTTTGGTTTCCTTGCACCAGCGGCAAAACAGTTAAATCAGAGTTGACTCGTAGTTATAAGTACCTGACCCTGTGCCCAAAAAAACATAAACAGATCTAGATGTCTTTCTAATCAAACTGTTCCCACGGTGAACCATAGTGTCAGCCTGACACTTAGTATGTCGTTAAGCTCATGTGTGTCATTTGCAACAGCTAGGGAGCTAATATTTCCTTGTTTGCCTTGATTTCTGTTGCATGCATTGACTGCATATGTGTGCACTTTTACTGCCATAATAAGTCAGGTAATACTGTCCTTATAAGGTGAGAAGGAGGTGGTGCCAGACTGCCAGTACACTTACACATGGGGCTCTGCCCTATATCCAGGCCAGTAAAATCATGTTAAGATAGTACATGGCAGGGATATCACTACAGGCATAGAGTAGAGGGGGAAAGGGAGGAAAGTGTGGGTGAGGACATTTGGCTGGTAGCCAAAATTTGGACCAGCACCCAACACCCCCAACTTGAATTTCCAATTCTTCATTCTAAAATTTTCCTCTTCTCATATACACTCCTGCATTTGTTTTATTTGTTAAAAACTTCACATTTGGCTGCATTTTTTTTTTCCTTTTCTCTATGGTTTACTCAACACTACATACTTACCTGGGTGTGCTGTCACTGTGTGGATACTAAGGGACTGCCAGGAGACCTGTTACTCTCTCCATGTCTGCGATATTCTCTGGCTCCCGAGTCGTGTTGAGATGGATAATACGGAACGAGTTGGTAATGCACTGGGTGATGGTGACGAAGGCACAGCTGGTGGCAGGGAAGATGGCAATGAAGGCACAGGGGGGAGCCGGGTGGTGGTGGACATAGTAGCAGCAGTAGTAAACCAAACGGAGTTGGGAAGAAAAGGTGTCGCAGTGGTAACAGCACCGAACCAATTTGTCAATCCCTCTGCAAGAAAACGATAACTGGCACTGGAGGAGACACTCTCAGGGAAGCCAGGGAGTCTGTGTTTAATGTTGCAAGTGGTCAGTTGTTTTCTCAATCCTTTAAGTGATAGACTTCTCTGCCCTCTAACAAGACGCTACCGCTCGGCCGTGACGGCGCGAGTGGGAGCCGGATGACAATCTATCCTCGCATTCCACGCCATAACCACGTCGCTCTCTTATCTCCAGGATAATTAGAGCAACAGCGACAATTGCAGATACTAAACGCCCTTGGCATCCTTGTTAGGCAGCACGAAATAACTGTAGGCGCATCGAAGTCCGGACACTTGTAGAGATCAGGCAACATTGAGCAGAATGGTAGCAAAAGGATATGGCAGGAGTGCCATCAGGATGGGAGTAATCCATTCTCGTTATCCAACTTCTGAATATTGTAGAATTCTGGGAGTTATATGATCCTGAGCGTCAAGGCCTTCTGAACAGTTAAAAGTATCTGGCGGGGGGAGGGGGGTTGGAACACACCGTAGGCTACCCTATCGCCGTTGGGGTAGTTCTGGCAACGCAAATTTCGGGAAGAACGGGGAACGGACCGACAACATCCCACCATAATTAGGATGTTGAGCAACTCTGTCTCGGAATCAAAAAAGTAATGAGAGCCACCGATCATCGGCGATCGTTGAACAAAGGTGATATGTATGAGAAGAGATAGGTTATGATCATGGATAAGTAGCAGGGCGAGATGATGGAGAAAGTTTGTTTGTACTGTACTAGTCTTATACGGGATCATAAACTTTTGAACCGCCCTGACCCCGCTGCCAGTGACCACGATGCCTGTACAGCTATCACTCCCGCCGTTGTCCAGTTACGATTCTCTCTCTTCTGAAGATTCGATCCCAAAATTCCCCCACACACGGGCGCAGCTTTCTCTGATTGCCCGTCAACACAAACCGCTAAACAGCAGCGTGGAGGGGGATGGGGACAACGGGGAAGACTTCACCCGGGTGTCCTCCACGGTCGTCAACAGAATCGTGGCACTGCTTGTGGATGAAAAGGAGGATGAGCTGAAAATCTTCCTGAAAGAAACGTATGGAATGGACGAGGATACGGTAAGATTGTTGTCTCAGCTGATGATGATACTGAACTTCTGGAGATAGCTGGAACAGAATGTCTTGGACTTGATGCACAAGCATCGAGATGATGTTGCCGGTGTTCCTTTTCTATTTCTCACCCCCACTCGTAGGCCAGTCTCTCGTCCATCGTCGCGTCCATCCTCTCGTGCTTCCAACCCTACGCGCCTCGTGGCTCGCCCAGATACTCCATCTTCTGCTCCTGCCTCCCCGCTCGCACTTGTATTTCGTCGCCCACATACCCCAGCAACCTCCCCCTTGGCTGCAGCTACTCCCCCATCCTCTTATATGTCTTGTAATAAAAGCGATTACTCCCCCTCTTCCTCCCCTGTCCAGTCAACTCAACAATACACCGCCAGTCTCCCCGCTTCCCCGCTCTCTTCTCCCCGCTTGCTCAATGCAAAGGCATCCGAGTTCAAGCCCATCCAACGTCCTCTCTCTGCCGCTTCCTCTGTTCCTGGCTCTTACCTTCGCACTGATACCCCTTCTCCTGATCTCTGGGCTCACAACTCACCTAGAGCTACCTCTAACCTCGCCATCGCCGCCCCACTCATTGCCGACCAATCTCCCTCCCTCCAACCTCGCTCTCTCACCCCCAGCTCATCCCTGCGCACCTCTCTCCGCCCCGAAGATGCCGAGGACGAAGAAGATCCATTCGATCCATTCGTCACCTCTTCTTCTCCCCCGTCCTTCCACTCTGTCACCGTATCTGACTATGACAACCCTCGTTGGCCATATCACACTATGCCCCCCTACAATTTCACTGACTCGCCTCCATCAAAGGAGCAAGATCTGCCATCCGAAGATCACTCTGGTATGCTTACAGACGGCATGACGCCATTTGACGTACTCTCCTCCGTCTTTGGTTCTACCCTCGCCCCGTCTGAGCTCGAAGACGCCCTCGCAACAAACGGGTTTGACTTTGACCGTGCTATGGCTTGGCTTATAGACAGGGCACTCCCTACCCCTGCATCCCCCCAGAATAGGATGCAAAACGTTGGCGGACGCGTCACTGTTGTGCAGCGAGATGCGGTTGCCGGCGCCCAACGTGGTAGGGGGTTCCCGAATAGTACTTCCCCTCCAGGTCCGCGGTATGGAAATGGCGCGGGCCGTGGCCGCGGCGTCACTGGAGGCAATCGTGTCTGCAGGTATTTCATGGCCGGAGAGTGTCTTCGAGCCGACTGTCGATTCAGGTAAGAGTGCATCTGCCTCTCTTCACTGGCGATCATTGATTCATTTAACATAGTCACGACCTCGAACGGGCCCTTTGTCGCTTTTGGCTCCGCGGAACTTGTGCTAAACAAGAAAACTGTGAATTTCTACACCGTTTACCCAAGGATGTCGACATATCGTCCCTCAACACTGTCATGGCCAGAGTCAACCTCCAGCCTGGCACTGGGCACCTCGCCCCTCTCAGCACCCCACCGGACGAGTTCCCCGCCCTCGGGTACGACCCCACAGTCAGTCGCAGTCGCGGAGCATATAACAGCCGGCCATACAATGACCCAGGGCGAACTCGGTTTGCGGCTGCTGTCAAGAAACCCACCCCCGCTGTTCAACCCTCGCTTTCTTCTATTACTGGTAATGGAAATGCACCTGATCCTACCCTCGCCGCGCGGCGTGAGATTATGGGTCCTTCCGCTGACAACCTGCACCACCGCTCAGCGATCGTCGCACCGCGGCCCTCGCCTCGCCTCAAGCTGCGCCCGCCACTCCTGCTCCCGACACTCACCACGGGTGAGGCGGTCAGTAATATGTACATGTCCTACCGGCAACGTGCGCTGCAGCTCGGAGCGGCCCGTAACGCGTGTTTGTCGCGTGCAGCAGACGCGTGGCGGCGCGGGGACGGTGCGGCAGCGAAGCGGTTCAGCCGAGAGGGGCAGGAACTGAATGCGAAGATGTCTGTGGAGATGGCGGGAGCAGCAAAGAAGCTTGTGTGGGAGCGGGTGAAAATGGCTGAGCAGGCAGTGAGGGCACGGGACCCGGGATGGTCGGATGATCCGGGGGATAGGAGCAGTAAGGGGAATGTCTGTGGAGGTGGTCTGGGCGTGTGTCTGGGGATTGCGAGCAAGGATACGGGGGACGGGTCAATGAGCGCGGATGAGAGGATGGAGTGTGTGTTGGATCTGCATGGGTTGCACTCGAATGAGGCGACGGAGGTGTTGGAGGAGTTTTTGCTTGCTGTCAGTCATTTCCCGATTATTATTTCGTTGATGCACTCGTATTTACTTTATCTTTATAGTTGGAGAAGGAGCATTTTTATGGTTTGGGTAAGTTTGTTATGTCAATTGTATCACTTCTCATATTTATATAAATAGCCTACGCCATCGTCGGGGAGGAGAAACACACCGGCATGCAAGATGCTGCTCGTGGCGCCTCACGCGCTCGCCTGGCCACCGGTGTCCGTGAGTGGGTGCACCGGTGGGGATACCCCTGGAGCGAGCGGGAAGGGATCATCTGCATTGATCCCTTGACTCATGCGTCGGAGTAGGTGATAGGGAGATTGAGCATAGAGAAGAACAAGGAAAAAGAAAAGGGATTGAAATCGGACCGAGGGAACTAACTAATTTTTCTTTGTTATTTCGTCCTAAACATGTATGTCGCTTGAATCTGTATATTCCCCCCCCCCTGCTTAGAAATGACTCAGTGCTGAGCACCTGCGTTCTCAGATTCGGAGGTTGTGCGTTGCTACCTTGCGTTGTGGTAGATAATCAGGTCGCCTCGGAGATGGAAGATAGCCTGGGACACATGAGCTGTGCCTGACTCGGACCTACGCCTCAGACTGTGCAACCCGCAGTCATCACCTTTCTGTCCTCGTTGCCGTGAAGAGTCACTCCTCTTTTGAGACCGTTGCATCGCGAGGGACGACAGGAACGACGGCCCTCTTCGACTTCGGACGCCGATTTTACCTTCCGTCTGAGGACCAACATGCATTGGCAGACTTAAAGCTACCACAAATATTGATAATAATAAAAATTGATAGAACCTTGGGAATAACGGGTAAACGGTTAAGGGGTGCTAGCACGCTGCTGATAACGTTGAACGCGTAGAATTCGAGAGTCCTTGATGCCGAAGTCGCGCATTCCGATGGCACATATGTAAGATTATTATCCTGCACTACTAGTAGTAGTACATTTTCCCACTACTGCCACACTGTCCCCTGGGCCTGAATACGGCGGTCGATTTCCGGGCAATCCTCGTCATCAATGATGACTCACTTGACTCACTTATCGTGGAAAAGAAGTCACGAACAGGGTCGAAACAGAAGATTGACAGGGCGAGTTTCTTGTTGTAACCGCCGAGAGAGAGAGAGAGTCCACACAGACGTCCAGGCTTGGCAAAGGCATGAATGGAGGTAAGATACTACGTAAGACTGTAGTGATGTTCCGAGTCGTCTTGCCAAGTGTCGTTCACTAGCGTCGTATAGTAGCACTGCAGGTCAGTTTTGTAGTCTAGTTACATATGGGTCCTCAGGATGAAACACAAGCGGAAATACTTCCGTTGGTACCATTGAGCGCCCCTGATCAGCGGTTCAGCTCCGGTGTCTTTGTGAAACGACGTGGTCGGCCACCCCGGGTATCAATCTGTATCAATCCATCAAACGCCACCAGCACCGAGAATCTGAGATAATTAAAATTTCAATGGGGATCTGCAAGGGATGAGCCAGCACCCACCCCCACCCCTGCGAGAGACTGCAACAAGAGGTATAGGTATAACAATTTTGTAGGCTCAAGTGATAGACTCGGATCCTTAGCACTGTTTTTTGTTGTTGTTGTAGCTCTAGACACAGAACATCGCTTTCGCTATATGGCTGCTTGGATCAGCACAACCTCCTCTCTCCAGCACTCCTTCGCATCTTTTCCGTTCGGATATTTACAACAATCTTTCTCACACGAAAACACCATACAAGTCCCCCAATCCATACCCCTTACTCCATCTCCATTTGTTTCTTCTTCTTCGCCTTTCAGAGCCTTCTTCACCATTTTTCGTCGTTCCTCGTCGCTCATCTTTCTGGTTTCTCTTCCAGCGCCCTGTCGGAGAACATTAATTAAGTTCGGCATGAGTTGACACTCGAATACGCGTTTGGCTTGGCAGGATGGGCAGGGTGCTAGTGATGGAGCGTACGTCCGCTTGGGCGTGTGTACAATTGTGAACACGGGTTTTGTGACAGGGAGTGCAGGGGCAGGCGGTGAGGGGAAGAGAGAGTTGAAAATAGTGTCGGATGAAAAAGGGAGAGGTGTACCGTCCAGTTCATATCTGGAATAGTCACTAGTCAAGATTTGTGAAAGAGACAGAAAATAATACGTAGCGAACCGAACACATTGTTCGCCTTCATATCCGACTCGTTTAGTAAAGCGTTCGAATACATGGTCCATTTCTAGAGAATCTTCATAGGCTTCAGAGGCCCACGAGATATCCTTACTACCTGTTCCATGACTTTCTCCTGGGTCTGTAACGCGAGCGCCTTGTGGCAGCGTAGGCTTAGGTTGCGGGGGGAGATATTCGGAGGCGGTAGAGAGGTACAAAGGGGGATAAGAGGGCGCCGATTTCCATTCGGAGTCGTTAATAGCTGCCGAAGCCATAGCGACCACAAGGGAGCTGTCAGAGGATGTCGAGTCGCTTTCGGTATCACTAGGGTCATCGTCAATGGTCTCGGTAGCGTTATCTACTTTCATCTCTGGTTGTTCAGGAGATGGAGAGAAGAGCTGATTTCCTCGGCCTAGGCCAAATGCGTCCAAGTTTTGGGGCATGCCCTTGATCTGTTTCATATGAGATCCTACACGTGGCACTACAACCATGGAGTTGGCATATGCTCACAGAAAACGGATTGACTTTTTCCGCCTTTGTTCGGCGCTCGGTTTCAGCGAGGGCAGATGTCTTGGCTTGTTCGGCTGCTCGCTTTTTGGCAAGCTTTGTCTCCAGTTTGGCTGCATATTTATCGTTGAAACGCAAACCTCGCCAGGCACGTAGGCTGAGATTCCAGTAATGAAACTTGGGTCGGGAAACACAAAGGCTTGGGGTGATCTCACCTGCCGTTTTTCCCCTGGCAGATAGGCCTTGAGCAACCCCAGATATACAATGCACGATCCATAGGGCTATCCTGGAACGGACACCAGATTTGGACGAGAAGCTCGCACGGTTTCGAGCAAATTTTGCAATGGGAGGAAGAGAAGGGTAGTTCACGAGAAGGAAGAAAAGCCTTTATCGAACAAGTATAAGAAAACGACTATAGTTTATACATGTATGAGATAGATCGTACAGGAAGGCCTCCGATGCGAGAAACCGCAGCGTCGTCGATGTCTGTAATGGAGTCGATAAGACCATCGGGGATACCCAAGAGGACGGTTGTTTCTACATCGGACCAAGGTTCGTCTTCATCAGAGTCGGACCAGCCAGCGTCAATGGGTGGGGCCATGTAACCTAACGGGAAGGAGAGTGAGCGTCGGTCACCAAGACGAATAATTTGAAGCAGAATGGAGAATCAGGAGAGCATGAATGGTAAAAGAAAATGATGGTATCGTCAATTTCCGATGAAACAACGAAACGGTGTCGCAACGGGTTCAGACTCGTCATCTAAGTATTCATCACTTGGAATGGGGAGCGGACTGCCTTGAACTCACCTCGAAATTTGACTACCAAGCTAAAACTAAAAAAACTAAAACGTCGGAAGCAGAAAATGATATCGGCTGAACCAAACACCGCCAAACTTTAACTATTACAGTCGCTTCCCGATATGGCAAGTACCGTTCGCTGACCCTTGAGAAGCATGGACTTTCTTAACGGGGGATTGTGTCGTCCGACCCCACTTAACTCTATTCCCCCCTCCCTTCTCACCATATCCTCTCCCTCCGTCCCTCATGTCCTCTGCCATCCCGTATGGCCTCTCCTCCCCCCTCCCTACAAGACATAAACGTCGTGGTGTCGCTCTCTCTTGTGCTGAATGTCGGAGGTGCGTCACCGTCCAATCTTCCAATCCCACTCCCTCTTCGCTTATTTCAAAATTCTTCAAGACTCAAGCTCAAGTCCGTTCTTTGCCTCGTCTATCAATAACATCTACTCACCGATTGTTGTTATTATCATTATTATTATTATTATTATTTATTAGGTGCAGTCGCATATTTCCGTGCAGGTCCGTCTTCCGTCGCGGTCCCCTTCAATTTATTTAGAATTTCTCCTCTCCAGCAACTGTGTCAAGAAAGGCTGTTCTGCAATTTGTCCAGAAGGTGCAGTTGTCGTCCTGCGATATCATCGTGGTCGCCTAACACACCTTAGGCTCTCTCACAACTGGCAAGGGTAACAGGTACCAATGCCGTGTTCTGCACTCTGCCACACCCTTACCTTCGTTCTAGATTCGTTCTTGCCAATACAGAAGCACTTCACGACAAAATAAACGAACTGTCAAATCGCGTTCGGCATCTAGAGGATGCTCTCGCACAATCCCACGCCGCAAATTCAACTTACCCACATCCCCTCTTGAGTGAAGAACTTCTACAAATCAAACGCCCGCTCGAGCGCGAACGCATGGATATACCTCCCGTTATCAAAGAAGAAACGATGGAGACCAACGATAAAATCGACTCCATAGGTTCTTTGTATGTCAATAGCCTCATCATCTTTCCACCCAAGGCTCACAAGTCCTTGTCCAAGGTCTATTTCTCACGGGGGACGCTCTACATTCTACGGTCAAACAGCCAACTCATGGGTAAATATATAATTAAAGTCCTGGATTAGATATTGATGCTTCATTCTTTTTAGTACCTTCTACAAGTATATTCTCGTCCTAGGTCCGCATCACCCATTTCAGCTAAATTCTTCATTTTCAGAACGAGGAAGGAACCGAGGAGGAGGATGACTCCCCAATTCAAGGCCCTCCGATGCCGCTGGATGTGGCCTGGCTCAATCATGCCTTTCCTTTCGTGTCACCACTAAGCAAAACGGGACAAGGCCAAGACCTCCGGGAATCAATCATAAGGTCGTTACCCCCGGCCGCTGTCGCCAGAAATCTGTGCGACATCTACTTCCGACACGCAGCGTGGATGTGCGTCACGCGTTATCACTCTATTTTTACATTTGGTTCTAACGGCAATCTAATAGGTACACTCCAATCACTGAGACTGACTTTTATAACACCATTTTTCTACCAATATACGAGCAGAACGCAGCATACCAGGGATCTCCCGAGTCACACAGCCTAGCCGTCTTGTTCATGGCGCTTGCCCTTGGAACACTTATGGATCTTGATAGACCTGCTCATTCCTCAGAGTCTAAACAGTTTTATCAATTGGGACGAGCGGCGTTGTCGCTCGACTCCGTGCTTGATGAACAATCTATTCCTGGCATCCAAGCATTGGTAAGCCCATTGTTGCTGACTGTTCTTATTATTTGTACGAATTGATTTCGTAGTTGCTTATGAGTCATTTCATGTTTCTGTCCGATATGGGAGGCCCTCGATGGGTCATCATGGGCATGGTCGTAAAATTAGCTCAAAGTGTTCGTCTTACTCCTCTCATTCCTTGCCCGCTGTCTGATCTTGATTTTAATAGATTGGATTACGTGAGTGATCTTGGGAAGATATAAAAAAAACTCGCGGGCGCTGATATGTATTGCACCGAGCAGATCGAGACAGTGGCAGATGGAAGCTGGAAAAGGACGAAACACAAAAGCGACGTGAACTGTTTTACGAATTACTGACTTATGACTCTTGGCTGGTATGCTTCTCTTCTCCGGATATATTTTAACCATGTGATTAACACTTCTCTTTTTTTTTTTTATAGAGTTTGACCTTTGGCCGTCCTCCCTCGTTATCGACGATTCACATCGATTGCAACCTACCTCATGACACATTTGTCACTGCGGCTGGGGACGTAGAAATGAGCTGTTTGTCTATTAGTACTTTTGTTTATGGTCGCTTAATACTAACCTCGTTATCGTTTCAGTTGCTGCGTGGAAGCACAGATTCTCGTACCAATGTCTTAGCTACGTTCACGATCAGGCATTTGGCGCTCGAACGCCAAATTACAAAGTCATCCAGGAACTAGACAAGAAAGTCCGCTCATACTACGTTCCGCCCAGCCTTCAAGTTCCTGGGTTTGGCGGTGCCAAGTTTGGAGCCGAATTGGAGCGACCGTCGGTCGAGCTTACGATGCAACGTTATATCACCTTCGCAATTAAGGAGATGAGTACGTATTTCGATCATCTCACAAACCTCTTCTTAATAGCTCTGTGTTTGTCTGCAGCACTGTTTTACATGCATCGTGGATACTTCGCACAAGCACTAGAGGATAGCCCCATGGATCCTATGGGCAGTAAATTCGCCCCGTCAGTTCTAGCTGCCTACTCCAGCGCTTGCTCGTTCGTCGGCCTGATAGAGAGTTTATTCAAACAACATCAAGGCATGACCGAAAGGATGTGGTTCCTCTTCACGCATGTTTTTTCCTGCGCAGTAAGTGTTATTCTTCCACTTCGTTCGGCGTGTTATCCTACCCCAGTCCGCGAATTTAGATCGTGCTAGGGTCTATTGCCGTGAAATCACAAATGGCGTTAGCACCTTCTGCGCTGTCGCATCTAGAATCTGCCCACAATTTGTTTGCCAGGGTTTCAGACCCCACGCGGACGGTTAAAATTCTGGTCAGTGCAAAAGAAGATTTTACAACTATCTGGCCTTTGATAGTATCTTTACCCAGCGTATTCTCCGGAAACTGAGAGAACGTGCACACGCAGCATTAGCCATCTCCCACCCACAGCAGAGGGACGTAGCACCACGTCTTTCGTCATCTTCTGGACCACTGATCAAGACTGAAACCGATGAACTATCAGCCCTCGGGGGTATGACGAGACTTGTTGAACGGAGATCCTCATCTTCTCCATCGTATTCTGGGTCCAGCCCTGCATCACAATCTTCATCCCCTCAGCCACTTCCCCCGCCACAGGCTCAAGACACTCACCATTCCTTTACTGAAGCTGCTACCGCTTGGCAGAACTACGGGCAAGTCCATCAGGGCTACCCTGATCAATATCGGATGCAACAATCCCACACCCAGCTGGACGCCTCCATGATGTACAGCGGGCAGCAACAGGCTCCCCCACTGGAGTCCATGTCGGATTACTACAGCTATTCGCCCCAAAGCGGGTATGGTGCTATGCAAATCGTATCTCATTCGGATATATCACCGACGAATCCTCCTTATGTACTGCCAGCTGACTCGTGGCAGAATTTCATGTCGCAGTTCAAGCAATAGCTTTCTATTGGTTTTATATTGTATCAATCTGTATCCTACTAGCCATCACATCACATCTTACATTACCATACGTTATATTATACACTTGTTATCTTTATTTGTTATCGTTAGTTATCTATCAATTGCATTGTATTGCTTCAGTACATTCTTATCTTACATTCGTCCTTGATTCCTTCGTCCAATTGGTTGCAGGGAGGGTTATAGCATGCCTGTCCCAGATGCTCGTACTCGGAACAAGATTAGCTTGACCCCTTCAAAAGTGCTTTCCACGTCGTGTGTTTCCACAGCATGTTGCAAAGACACGTTGATGCGACTCTTCCTTCATAGGATTCCAAGCAGACATATACCAAACATCCTACTTTCGAACGTACTATACGTGTTCGCCCTCCACGCAGGAAAGGAATGGCTCCTTGACCTGAACATAGGCGTTTTTTGGCTAGTCATGCGAGTGCTGGCGTGCGGAGGGTTGGGTGCCCTAATTTGGGAGGGGGTGACGGGCCAGGTGAAGAAGCGGAAGACAATTAATATCGAGGTCAGTGCTGCTGAGAACAAACTAGGTGTTCAGTCTGACGGTTTTCGAAGTGGTCAGTCTTGGCCATGTCGTCGCTATTGCTCTTCCTCCAACAGGCATGTCTATTTACGGCGCTGTCTCGGCTTCCTTCCACTCGGTGTGCGGTTTGTTTTATCTGATAGGGCTGATCTGTTAAATGTTGTTTTCCAGTGTGATACTCTTTACCCATTTCTCGAATTTGTGGATCGGAACGGTCACGAGTATGTCTTCGGTGAATCAACTATGTTTTCTATACCCCCTGACAGTTCTAACTACTCGTTTTGCAGGCCAGGAAGCTGTCAGCTATCGGCCTGGCATTCTTGATTTCTGTGTTATCTGATACACAGCTGTCCTCTGTCAATGCGTGGAGGTACCTTTCTAGTTATGGCGCATTAGGGCTTTATGCGCTATCTTCGAGCGCTCTCCAGCACACACTCGGAGTACTATCTCCATCTCTAGGATTCACCTTTACAATCGCTGCAAGCATACTGGGCGCGTCCGTTTTCGCGCTTCCGTTTTATGCCTTTAGAACGGTTTTGGTATGCTGTGTGTGTCCACTCTTATATCCCATTAACTAATTGGGTTATTTCTAGTTGGGTTTTCCGTCCGACTCTGCACTCTCCTTGATGTCCCTCGCCACCATTCCCGTCGTTGCTTTTACAGTGTTGTTCTTCACCCCGATTACTGCCCAATCTTTGAGTCACCTGTCTTTTACACCACAACATTTTCTGTTTTCGTATCCCGTCATTTCTGTAATCTCTGCAATCCTAGGTTCCTTGGCATTTTCACAATTCCCGACATTCAGCGACCTTTTCGTAGCGGCTCTCCTTTATGCCGGTAGGTTGTTATGTATTGTGATTATAAACGCCACCCATTGAGCTTATGAACAAGGTATGTACCCGGAGAGTGTCGACACCTTTTCAGGACCGCCCCGTACCCCAACTGCGCGGTTACTCAAATCATACTTGAAAACTGTTCTTGCAAATCCTGAATCGAGAAAAATATTCTATTTCCTTTGCTTGAACATGTGCTATATGCTTGTGCAAATGCTGTACGGAGTGTGGACCAATAGTCTGGGGTTGATCTCTGATGGTTCGTCCCACCTGTTCTTCTGCAGAACCTCAATAAATAACCGTTGGCTACTTCTGCAGCGATTCACATGGCATTCGACTGCATGGCAATTGGTGTTGGTCTTTTTGCATCTGTGATGGCGACATGGGAGCCAAATGAGCGATTTACGTACGGGTATGCTTGTTCATGGACATCTGATCTGGCTTGCAGTAATCGGTCTTTCTAGCTATGGCCGCATCGAGACTCTATCCGGATTTGCGAATGGAATTTTTCTCATACTGATTTCGATCTTCATTGTATTCGAAGCAATTCAACGCATGTAAGTCGTTGCTCATTGGTGTTGACGCTTTATCTGATTGTCGGTTCATGAAGTCTGGACCCACCCGAGATGCATACTGGCCAACTCCTCCTTGTAAGCACGTTAGGACTGGCGGTGAATCTCTTCGGGATGTTCGCCATGGGTGGACATCACCACCATGTAATTACTATCTTATCGATGGCCTGACGGTTCGCTGAAATCCCGACAGGGACACTCCCATTCCCATGGGCACTCTCATTCATCGAATGACAGCCACAGTCATGATGCGCCTGCACTTCCATCCTCTCACTCACACTCGCATTCCCATTCTCCACCAACCCTTCCATCCCCACTGCATTCACACTCGCATTCGCATTCGCCGCCCATTTCCCCTGACAATTCGCATCCTCATTCCCATGCGTCAACAAACTCGCACTCACACTCGCATTCACCACAAGAACTCGACAGCAGACTCCCGGACGCACAATCGCATGTTTATGCCCCACCACTTGTTACCCATCACTCAGGCAGCGATGCCCAGAAATCTCCTACAAGACGTCACTTCCGTGGTCCATCTATCACGATTCATCCCGACTCTTCTCGAGATCCCTCTGTGCTATCTCCCATCTCACCTGGGCTTTTCCAACCTTCAGATGCCCCTATCACGCCAAACTATCGGTTCAGTCATGATGAACATCTCGCGAAACATCATAATACCGGGCACGCTCATTCACATGCTCACGAAGGCCATAGTGACAATATGCGGGGTGTCTTTTTGCATGTCATGGCAGTAAGTTGGTTTCTTGATCTGTCGTCGAGCAACTCGTTTTCAACAGCATTGTAGGACACGCTTGGTTCTGTGGGTGTCATCATTTCGACAATACTGATTCAACTATACGGCTGGACGGGGTTTGATCCTATAGCTTCACTTTTCATTGCAGTTTTAATCGCTGCCAGCGTCATTCCTCTCGTTATGGACACGGCAAAAATCCTCAGTCTCGATGTATCCAATCGTGACGTTGTAATCCAAGAGGCTCTGAGGGAGGTGAGCGCATAAGTTCCTCGATGACTAGTAGAACATGCATTGACGATGCAACTCTAGCTCTCGTCCGTCCAAGGCTTGGCATCTTACACTGCTCCGCGATTCTGGCCCAAGGATGCGTCAACACTTATTGGATCGATCCATATACAACTCGAACCTTCCACCTCGTCGTTTGACCCTGGGGATCCGCATTCTAATCAACGGACTACATATACCAGATTAGACCGTGTGGTTGAGAGAGTAGATACATTGCTAAAGGAGAAGATACCCGGATTAGAAGAACTTACGATACAGGTTGAGGAAGGCAGCAGGTGAACAACAGCTATAACCTGATTTTATTGCACTTCTATTATTCCTGGCAGCTCTTTTCTCATGTATAAACGGTGCAGACTCAGATAGCTTTCTGGACTGGACTTGATAGATCAGGTTCTTCGGAGATTTTCCATGCGGTAGCTGGGTGAATTCTGCAAGTGTCAAGTGTACAGGACAAGGTCACAAACCACTTCCATGCTAGTCTATGACGAATGCCAGTGGAGGAATCGAAGTTCGCGAGGCGTGTCCTTTATCAACTGATACGAAGAAATAACTTCTGTTCGAACCATTCTATCTGGCCCTTCATCTCGAATCCTACATGTCTGGAAATTGTGCGATGATAAATAAGCGCTGCGGACTTCATGAACTTACATTCACCTCAGATGTTGACCGATACCCTGTCTTCTTTCGCCTTTGTGAAGGGCCGATCGTCTACCTTAGTAGTGCGACCGCACTTTGATACTTACCGACCGGGCGAATTGATATCCTCGAGTCCACGTGGGTTTGCCGACTTACAAAATGTGTAGCGGGAAAACTCCGAAGGCAGCTGCCAGGACCGAGATGACACGGCTAAAAGTCTCTTCTGTGCTCTGGCTTACCTATTTTAAGCCCAGTGAAGGGTAATGCCTGAAGGATTATTCGAGTGTCGCATGATGACTGAAACGGCAATTTGTATTGTAACAGGGTCAGGTTTCGGGGTTGAAGGTAATCGGTTTATATTCATAAGTCCACTGCCTCGTTTTCAATACTTCATCATTGCCAGAGATACTTGGGGCCGTCGGCGGTAACAAGTAGTCTTCGAAACAAGGCTGTGGAAGGTGATAGGCGCTCGTTGATCTGCAAGCCCGACCCATATCTTAACCCCATGATCAGGGTCGGTGTATTGGCAAATGCCGACGTTTCAAGATCAAAACTTGAGAGACGGTAATGAAGATAGGTCACCCTATCGCGTTGCTATACATTGATTAGCGCTACTATCTTCAGTCCATACATCAGAGACGAGTTACTTACGTCACAGTATTCATGGCTTTTTTGTCAATGCATACAATGGATATTCTCCAATCCCACTCTTTATCTTTGTCTGACCCTTCAACTCGAATCCCATATGCTCATAGACATTCAACTATAAAGTATCAGTGTAGGAGGCAATAAACCCTTCCTTTGATCAAGAATACTAACACTGTCATCCGTCATGGTATCCAGGCATATCGTTGCGCCATCTTCTTTGACCTTGTGGGAAGGCATGAGGAGAAATCTATTAGTAGCATATTCGACTCACCAATTGCTCAGCAAATGACATCATAGACTTACCGATACCCTTTTTGTGGTGCTCAGGAACAACGCCGAACATATGCAGGTACCAATTGTCCAGTATGAACCCTGAACCCATAGAAGCCTCTGAGAATTCCCTCGTGGCTGGCAAATACTAGATAACGGTGTTACGAAAATGGGGGCCCAATGAAAACCAGCTGGATATGAGCCTAGATCTGGGCCACGTACTTCATCATTCCACCATGATCTGAGCTCATTAGGTATTACCGAGAAGAAATCATCAGCTTCACGTTGCTCTTCCCTGCGCAAGACTTCCGTCACTGGACAGGTTCGACCCAAATACAAACAACTCACGTAAAGAATTGTGCCTGGCCAGGACCATACCAAAGACCTGCGCCAACGATGTCTCCTGGCTCGGGGCCAAACATGGCTACATGAATTTCACCTCTGGTAGCTGCAGCCCGGACATTCGCATTGAACCTGATTGGTACAAGCGACGTGTCGCCACCCAAGAGCATTTTTACATACTGTTCTACGAGAGTAAGATGAGTCTAATGATTTTTGCAGATACATGTTGATTGAATAGGGCTGACCATCCTTGAAAGCCGTCTGCAAAACTGCGACGACACGGATAATTTCCTGCTCTTTTGACGGGAGTTGAGATGCTAGACTGTAAAAGAGGGAGCATACTAGATCATTACCTGAAGGGCTCTTGAGACGTCGAACAGTCACAATAGTGCCAGTCATGTCTCGATACCGATGTACGGTGAAGGGTTGCACTGGCAATTAGCATCGATTGCCCTCTACATATATGCATGCAGAGTCATCCCGGCACCATCGGGGAGTATCACGAGTCGAATTTCGTGTCTTGCGGCGCGAACAGAAACAACTTGAAGCATCATCATGATCGATCGCGGAAGTTCGGCCCGGGCTGCGCCTACGCACGCTTACGCACCAGCACCGGCATGAACTTCAGTCCCATACTTAAGCTCAGTCGAGGCTTCTCTCACAGGTACTTGTTCTTTATATCGATGTCGTCCACTACCATTCATCTTCTAGTCCTTATCCATGGGATGTGGGGCAACCCCGACCATTGTGCCGAGCTCGGTCGCATCGCTCGCGAAACACATTCAGAGCCGAGCACAGAGGGCGTAGAGCTCGAAGTGTTGATTGTAGAAACGAACCGAGCAGAGTCAACACATGATGGCATTGACTGGGGCGGGGAAAGAGTTGCTAAGGAGGTGTGGGCGTCCTCGTTTGCAGACTGGCGATGAAGACTAGCTGATGACGTTTCCACTACAAAGGTGATGGATAAAATTAAGGAGTTGGAAAGCAGCGGGAAAAGGGTCACCAAGTTTTCTGTTACCGGATATAGCCTGGGGGGTCTTGTGGGTCGCTATCTTGTCGGGTTGGTTCTTATCATATCACTGTTACTACATTTTCATTCACTCCACATTTATGCAGGATTCTCTACCACAGAGGCTTTTTTGAAACCGTCACTCCAGTCAACTTTTACACGATTGCTACACCTCACCTCGGTGTTCCACGCTTACCTACTTTCGTTTCCACCCTTTTATCATCCTGGGCCCCGCGACTTTCTCGGACGGGCGAGCAATTCTACTGCGCTGATAAATGGGGGACCACTAGAAGACCGCTGCTGCAAGTGATGTCAGATCCAGGTGTGTTATGTGTGCCGTGTTTATTGCCTGCCTAACTTGCCCCAGAACGAATATTTTACCGAGCGCTCGCCTTGTTTCCACATATAACGTTATATGCGAATGCGTGAGTTTTGTATATTTTGTTTCCTGGGCTCCGCTAATCATTTTGCCAGTATAAATGATAGAACTGTGCCGTACATGACGGCTGCAATAGATGTAGAGAATCCCTTCGCGGACCATGAGACAAGCGGTATTGAAGTGTGCGCAACAACACGTCCTCTACAAATTTTGTGCTCATTCTCCGGTACATAGAGAATTAGATGAAAAGTACAGCCCGGTGATCAACAGCTATACTCTTCCCGCTGGGCCCTCACTTCCACCGCCAAAACCTATTATGTTTTCACCAACTTGGTTCCGCAATCGCAAGGAGCAGAAGCGGATAAATTTCTTGCCACCCATCCTTCAAGCTCGTTTCCCCTTTAATCTCGTATGTCGTTTCCCTAACACCTATGTCCTCTTCTGATCGACGTCGACATCTCAGGTGGTCTACGCTCTGCTACCAGCTATAATACCGCTAGCTATATCAATACTTCTCGTCTACTTACCTTTCGGCGCATACTATTCTCGAGCTCGGATACGTTTACTGGAGAAGGACGAATCGAACGGCCAAAAGCTCATTGACATCGTTGCAGAGCTTGAACGAAATGTCGAAGACACCGTCGTCGATATTATAGATGACCCTGGGTTAATCCAATCCAACTCCAACCCTGCCAACCCGATACCAGGAAGACCAATATTGGCGCCTGGCCAATACCAAATGGCTGCATCGCTCAACAAGCTCCCGATTAAAAAGCACTTGGCATACATCCAGAACGTTATGAACTCTCACGCGGTTATCGTGTGTCGGGACATCAATCGTTTTGAATCACATCGTGCTGGCGAGGGAGTGGTGCGACATTGGGCAGCATCATTTACTTTGTAGCATTCATTTTGTAGGATTAATATTTTCTATTTCTGTTGCATCACGTAATCACCCTTCGTACTCAGCGCTTAGCTCTAAAAGCTCACCGTCGCTTTGAGTGCATTGCATTCTTTTGTTACTTTCTTTGTCATGCCTGTCCTAATGGACCCTAATCCACTGCAATGCCCCAACTATAATCAAGAAGTTTTTCGGATAGCCTGAGCACGCGCTAGTCAATGACCAAGTCACTCACAAAAAGGCTAGCAGACATGGAGGGTGATCAATGCCGCCGACAGGCTCAATGGCAAGCTCAGATCGACGATACACCACAGGAAGCAGATGCGCGAGCAAGAGAAGCAGAAGACCAGCAAGAGCTAGGGGTCGCGAGAGAGAAAGAAGAACGGAAGGACGAGCTCAAGAAGAACCGCACGAAGTACAGTACCTTCCAGTCTCGCAACGTGGTATTCCTACTCAACCGCCAGCAATCCCTTCTGCAGTTGCTATCCACAAATTAGAAAAACGTTTCTTTGTGGTACTATACCAACAGTGGTCTCGAAGATGCAGCCAAAGCATTCGACCTGATGAGTGACGAAACCCTAGTCTTATCCAGAAGAGCTGATGGTACTATGTCGCTGGTGTTTGTCTCTGCGGCCGGATCCCTCTGAGAGGACTTCTCTATAGCTGCGTCAGATATGATCGACGCGATGGGGCAGGCCGAGTGGCCGTTCCATCGCATCGATATGATGACTCTGTTCTGGACCAATACCATGACTCATCCTTTACGTTCCTCGGGCAATCCGTGCGACAAGAAGACACTTCAACTTCTTTGCCAGGCCGAACAACGCAAGCACTAGCACCAAGCAATATGAACTCCAGGGGCAGGGTATAGTATTGCAGTTATCAACGGAGAGCTACTCCACAACACAAAATATCAGGTCTACTGGAACGATAGGGATATTAAAGATGGAGAATACGATTCCAGGGTGAGTGATCTATCTTCCGAGGCTAAACAACGCTCTAACCAGACCTCTCCCATTCTCTCTTGCTGTCTCTCCTCAACCCCCTTCAAAATAAAATGAAATTGCTATATGCGCGGTATTGATGCCTGCTGTGCACCTCTGCTGTACTGTCATGTCGTTTTCCCCCCTCCCGTGTTACTCTCTTCGCCGTATCGTTTTTTCTCCTTACCGGGTCCTCCCCTGCCGTGCATTCTTCCCTACTGTGTCTTTTCCTGCCGTGTTTTTTCTTTCCTTGCCGTGTTTCCCCCCGCCGTGCCCTGCCATGTCACTACTGCCTCCCCGTGTGCTCATGATGGACCCTATCAAACACCCTCCAGCTTAATCAAAGGCGAAGCCCCAGTCATTCTGTCTTTGGCTACCACGGAGAGGTGGATTTGTCAGCCCAACAACTGGCGCCGCACCTTCTCTCCTCCCCGTCGTAGATCCAGGTCACCAGAACATCGTCGTAACTGTCCACAGCAATTCTCCGTTGGTACGAACAAGCGGGATTTTCCATCCAACACAGGCGACAAGGTCCATGCCTGCGTCGTCTGCTTGGGACGTCATCAACACGACTGTAACCTACAGGTCATGCGGAACGATTAGTATCCCACTGCCACAAAACGAATCCACTTCCCCCCATCGACACAAAGCTCTGCGTCGACTGGCAGCGACACCCAGGGCCCGAAAGTCACACCCACGACGAGAAGTCTATGTTGAGGGTGCGGGCAGTCAGCTCACGAAGCTCAGAGCTGTCCTCCGGCGCAGAGGGCATACGGCGCTTACGCCGTACCACCCAGACAGGTGGGAACAAATGCTCGTTCAAGCGGGATGTGTATTATAGTGTCCCTGATGGCCTACGCTTTGGTTTCAAAATCGACTTTCCAGTCATTAGATTCCCTCCTGACAAGGTGCTTGATGCTTACAGACATAAGTTCGACAAGATCATCGCTAGTGAGTTTGCTAAGGGCTGCTACATATCCCAATTCCTCTATCAACTCTCACGTCAACTCGGATGACTTCCCCACTACGTGGGGAACCACCCCGGTAGTGGCACTCCTTATCAGTCTATTACGTCCAGGATCGCAAGCTGCAACGAGGGATGACGGAGCAGACCTGTGCCCCTCTCAATGGCCAGCAGCTGTGGAATTGGTCGGCGAGGATAGCCATGGAGTCGATACAACAGCTTGTTTTGGCATGGCTCTGTCGGCTGGTATCTATGGAATGGTGTGCGATGGAGGAGTTAACTTCATCCGTTCCCGAGCCACTGGTCCCGAGTCACTGTCAGCATCATATATTTATCTGCATCCTGCGGCAATGCTTCGCCGAGTACAACACACGTCGCAGAGGGCGACATCATGGCAAGAGGAAGTCATCGGAACGGGAAGACGGTGGGGTGGTAACCAGGTATTCGATGATCACGGCACCCTTTCTGAGGGCTACAGATTCCCATGTCCGGACCTGTCACGAGTCTCACAGTCATCAGATGAAGACTTACACTTCTGCTATGTCTTCGACGACATCGGCACTGTCTCGGACACCTCGGGCGCCCCTGGGGAGAAAAGCGAATTACTTGGGTTTTACTTGGAACTTACACACGTCAATGGTCGCACTTGGGCCTGACAAGGCAGAGAAGTATCAACACGAAGTATGGCAATGGCAGGCACGGGCGTCCAGCGAATATATGGTAAACTTCTGCACGCTTGCCATGTCACCCCCAGGGGACGTACGTACATCCCTGACTTGGAAACCACGCTAGGACTTTACATTGGTCGTCCTTATGGGCATCGTTCAGTTACCAGTTGTGTCAACAACGATATGGAATGTTGGATCTTGATTTGAGACATCGGAGCTTTCTCTGATGCGAGCTCCAGGGTGAGCAATACTATCATCGTGCGGGTGGAAAGCCTGGCGGCTCATTCCAGGATGGTAAAACCTGGATGGACAACGAGACACTGGATGGGCAGAGGCCATCGACTTTAAATGTGTTGCACGCTTCTTTACTAACAATGAACTTACACCATGGCACTTCACCATCTGTGTTGAAAACCGAGGAATTATTGAAGGCTTGTGGAACGGAAGAAGTAAGAGTGGCCAAATCAATAGGGATTTCAATAAACAATCTTCACACTCCTTTCACATTCGGTATGTCCCAAGTGGCAACAACCCTACAGATGGCCTTTCCCTACACATCTACAGAACAGCGCTGCCTCCGAGAAAGACAATACCCAAAAACCCTCTCGCGATTACATCCGGAATGCTAACCAGCGGGCTGAAGCCAGCCCACAAGCTTCAGCCCACAATTCAGTAGCACACTCGTGGAGCCCAACTTCGTCAAGCATCACCTAGGAGGGAGATAACTCAGAGCTCAAAGTTCGTAGCCAAACTCGTGGACCGACAACCTAGTAGGATCCTCTGCATTTGGCCCCGCAACCCTCCACCCACTGTGCGGCACGGGATAGCAGACGACATTCTGATCAGCTGCACACATAGGAGAGTTCACGGTCACGTCTATTTATCACAGCCTTTAATCCAGCCAAGCATGTGAATCCCTCAGATGTGGTCGCGCGATGGAACCAAGGGCGACATGATTGGATCGTGATGCTTTTAAAACTATTTTCAACGAAAAGTGCATTCATGACACCTTTGACCCGTATTGCAGCTCTTCTTGATCACCTGCAGGGTCACGGAATTCGGATTGGCAGCATTCTAGAGTACCTGTTACATGGGGTCCCATTTAAATGCCGTGCAGGCCATTCACATTTTTGCTGTATCTATTGACAGTGAGTAAATTTTTACTTTCAGTAGCCTTACTCCTTACATTGGCGAATCCTATGCGTCACATAACTCCTTGAATCTGGGATCACAACTCACCGTTTTCCCTATAGGAGCAAGCTGTTGTTTCGGGCCATATCAACCACACATTGGTTCAAAGGAATATCTTCAGCGTGTGTACTGTGTAACAGATAGAACTTACTGCGGAGGTGACGACGTCATGCTGTGCTTATATTTCACAGTTATAAACAGTCATAAACGTTGATTTCAATACCCTGAAATCACAAATTTCGACAAAGTTTTCAAGTTGCCTAAAAAGGTGATATCCCTACGTTCCGCCTTCGCCCGGCGGGCCGATCATCGATCCTTCTTTTTTTTTTTTTTCTTTCTTGACCATGTCTGTTCCTTTTCGGCTGATGTCCTTCTGTTCGGTTACTGGTCTAGGTCCTTGTCGGCGTCTGTCTATATCAGATGTCTCCATAAATTATCGATAGGACACCTCGCATTCGGCAGTCCTTCCAAGCCTTTGTGTTTTCTTTTTACACCTAACAGATGTGAGTGGGTTAATACTTGGTGAGCAAAGCTTTCTGCTAACAAGTCGAGACGACTAGCGTTGGGATCTTGCTTTTGTGTGGAAAGTCGAGATGAACGTGTACAACGAATTCCCCGACGATGACAGCGACAAGGAAATATTCGTCCAAGCTACTGGACTTGAGCCTTCCCCTTTGCCCCGCCATGTCTCCATCTACTGGAAGAACGGAGTAACTCCCCAGAAGGAACTCGCGACGCAGCTGATCCACCTCACCGGATACTTCGCTTATTATTCACCAATGGTAATCCCGTGCTCAAACACGACATTTGACAAGAAATTTAATTTCTCCCTGGGTACCTATACACGGGTCCAACGCGATACGATCCTCCAATTAGCAGCGAGTATTCCGTTTGGGCTCATCTCAGAGAAGAATGATTACAGTGTGTGGACGAGAGATTTGTTGGACTCTATGGTCACGGAAGGGCTTCTCGACCAAGCGACGCTCACCTACCTTGAGAAGACAGTCCCGCTTCGGCGGCGTGACCTGGAAGAATCTTCACCAATCCACCAAGCCAGCCGTTTCGCGATGAGTCTGGACAACGAATTCCCCGACGACGACAGCGACAAGGAAATATTCCTCCAAACTGACTTTGGGCTTGAATTTGTCCCTTCCCACCCCCGCCACGTCATACTCTACTGGAAGAATGGAGAGATGCCTACGAAGAAACTGGTTATGCAGCGCGCGCAGCTCACCCCAAACTACTCTTATCACTCCCCATTAGCAAAGCTGCGCTCGGAAACCACGTTCGATGAGAATTTCCATCTCTCCCTTGGAACTTATACAAGGGCTCAACGGGATGCGATCCTCCGGTTAGCGGCAAATGTCCAGTTTCTCAGAACTTCAGTCAGAAATGATTGTAGAGTCTGGATGAGAGATTTGCTGGAGTCGATGGTCACCGAAAGACTCCTTGAACAAGGCAAGCTCGTCCATCTCGAGATGATCGTCCCCCTTCGACCGCGTGCCCCGGAGGATTTATGAATGCGATGTATGGAGATCGGGAGAGGCCCATAAGCTTCCCATGCCCTTGAATGGCCACTCCTGCCTCATGGCTCATCAATTTGCCATGACCACACACGGCTATGCCAACTCTCCGTTGTTGCCTTGTCGTAACCCCTTTTTGGTTCTCTGTTAGAGTACGACCACTGCTCTTCATCCCAACTTTCTCCATCGTCCGATAGAGTTTATCCCCAGGATACGATAGATCAAACAATATATCGTGGCCGCGCCTGATCTTGACGGCTGAGTCGTGTCACTTTTTGTTCTTAATTAACACGTTCAAATCAGGAATTTCCTTTTCAATGTATAATATGAAAGACCAAGAGAGATGCTAACTCGACGTTCATATCTGATCGGCAAGTGTGGCTCCACATGGGAACATCGTGCGAGATCGTGAATGAAAATTCCATAGGAATGTTCGCTCAAGTGGGATCAGCCTATCAGGGAACGGCCATCCTTTTTGACATCCTGCTACACAGGCAGCATTTCATTTCCTGCAACCCTTTGGACTCGGCAGTCGGCTGGAGTCGGAAAACGAAATACCCTACTATCGCCGCCATCGAAATCACAGACTATCCTGAAGCTGTCGATTCCACATCAGAGCTTCATTCACCCCAGGTCCTACAACATCCCACCGACCGTTCTTGACACAAGTATGTAGAACATAGTATGTAATCGAAAACTGTCCACGCATCCAAAATCCCAATATCACTTGTTCACCACTCCTTCCTTTTACCTTCCCGCCCCTCAACTTTGTCATGCTTCACCTCCTCTCCTACATCACCCTTCATCCAAAATGTTATCTGTCATTGATCCAGTGGATGGGGGAGAACCGAGAAACTTGAGAATGGAGTAATGGAAGCAGTGGAACACAAGGAATTATCGGGGCGATGCAATTAAAATCCCCATAATATCATTTGCATAGGGACACAACATGGCTCAACCTTTTAATACATTCAAGCTCTATTTCTTCCACAATTTCCTATTATTTGGCATCAGTTTTATAGTTTCTCCGGCATGGGGGCTAAACTAAGGTTTCACCTTAGCAGGTTGCACTCTGTTCATCAAGCCAACGGCCGCTCCAGCCCACACGATGATTCGATCTGCATCTTCCTTTCGTGCGCCTTCAGCATACCTACTGCGCAAAGTGTCGATATCCACTCCTTTTTCAAAATCTTCCACGGTACCTAGCACAAATGAATGATCCATTCCGTCATTGCTGATAAACAAAGCACTGACTGTTACGCAAGCCTCTACCATCTACTCCACGGGGCCAACCCGTTGTACCGCGGACATTATCGAAAGCCATGCTGCGTACTGAAGACGAGGAACTGGCATCCAAAAGAGCTTGACGCTGTACATTTGTATATAAACTTTCTGGGGAGAGTAAAAAGCGGGTGCCAAAAACAGCTCCTGAAGCGCCCAGTGCAAGAACAGCAGCAAGATGGCCGCCATTCGCCATTCCTCCGGCAGCGAGGATCGGTGGGCTGGTTTCGGGGACCACGGAGAGGATCGAAGATAACAAACTCAAAACGGGTGAACCAGAAATAGCACCATGTCCACCAGCCTCTATGCCTAGCAAATCGAGGTTAGTAGGGTAACCCACGCAGAGAACTCTAGTATCTTCAACCTTGCGCAACAACCACGTCAACCTTCCAATCGTTGATGGCAACAAGAGCTTCCTCCACCGAGCTAACTTGCACAAAGATCGCGGTTGCACCTGGCTTACGCTCGTTGTCGCGAATATATTGAATCCACTTTTTCAGATCGACCCCAAATGCGAACCATACAGCTCGTACGTTGTTATCGAGTGCGACAGAAAGGAAGTCTTGAGGAGGCCCTCGGGCGTTCGGCTGATCGAGTATCCAGCCCAGATAGCCAATACCGATGGGTAATAAGGAATCTGTGTCCACCTTCAAAAGATCGCGGGCTACTTTGACCTCTGACTTGAGCTGGGCAAGATCCTCAGCAGCTTTGTCAAAATTCAACGAAATTCGCCGAAAGGTGCACGTGGCAGCTACGCACCGCTTCCGATGAACCCAAAACCACCTCCTCTGGTGACTTCTGCAGCCAAGGCACCTAAATCAATGATTTCGAGTCAACCCTGAGAGATATAGATAAGATATATATATATATATTTATAAATTACCTCCACTCGCGTGCCCCATTGAAGCACTTACTACTGGAGTTCGAACCCCTGGAACATATTTAATCGAGGCCGGATGGAGGCTCTAGTAGGATTGCATACCGAGGAGGCTGGTGAGCTTCGTGTAGATATGGGGCATTATTATTCGTGAAGTTTTGAAATGGTGTCACCTGGACTTGGTATTTGTAGTGCTGATTTCAAATCGAAGTGGATTGGTAAACTGAAGTGATCAAGTAGCAATATTACAAATGGCTCCAATCCGAGTTTCTTCAAAACAGAATTCTATGTACTATAAGATTGAAGATTATACTGTGAATAGAATATCAGCCCCAATTAATGAATATAGCCAATGCCTAGCGACCTGCCGCTACCGTCTGTCCAAAGTCAACTATGCTACATCTATAATAATGATAAGTATAATAATAAAACAGCTCAGAATGGTCAGTGGGGGAGGATGGTGCTGCGTCTGTGGGAGGTGACGAGAACAAAGTCCTTTTGGAGGTATGAGAGGCGCTGGTGTTTGCGTGAAGCCCCCGTAACAACCTTCCATACATTGACAACTCGACGCTCAAGGCGTTGGGCGTAGGTCCCTCGTTGAATATGTCGACTGTGTATGCAGGAAAAGAATACATGAGCAGGGTGCTACGACGCATCCCGTAGCTATCGACTCACCGGTTTGTCTCGCCTTCCGTCAAGACGAAGTGAGCATAGCTAGCCTGAGGGCGTGTGCTTGTCGACATTCCTGAGAAAGTGCGCGTCGGGGTGAAGAACGCGAGGCAAAGTATAAGGATTTTTTTGGAGTTGAAAGTAGAACTAGGTTCATGGGAGATCTGGAGGGACCTTTATACAGGGACAACAATAGCAATGCGAGCATTGTCCAGAGTTTGTCCAGAAATACATTGTTCGAATTCGGACTCGACAAAGGCACGTTTGTCCCAAATAAACAATGGAATACGACGTGACCAGTGTGCCTCCTCCATCGCTATCAGCAACGGTTCTGACATCTATGAGCCTGGTTCGCCAGTAAAGCACTTCTCAAACTTACTCCAGGGGATTTTTTTTCTCTGTCCAGATCATGCCCAATAGTATCAGTGGCCATACATTCTCAGCCTTGAATTTTTAATAAGACTTTCACTGCAAACACGCGTCCCTGAAGGCCGTCGTTCCCACCGGTGGCAGCGATTTCCGATATCATAAATGAATTCAATAATGAATTCAGTCGCATGCTTATTGCCGCTCTAGTTCTGGTCATTCCACGGTTGTCATGATCATCCAAGGGAGCAGTTGACTCTGATCGCTTCTCTTCATCCACACCCAATCCAGGTCATGGTGGCGGCGGTCGTCATGGGGTTTATGGACTACGTGAGAACACTTCTCAGTGAATGAACTCGTGAACTCGTATCTATTAGAGGACTTCTGCGGAGGACTTCTGCGCGTGAGAGTGACCTTCCGAGGCATTAACCGAGGTGCTGATTCGTAGGCTGTCTACTCTTCTCGGTTCTGCGCTCATCTAGTTACGTTCTGCTAGCAGCCGTGAATGCAGACTAGATGGTCCGTCCAACACCATTCGGCCTCGCGCTTCACCCCCATATCAGACACTTAGTACATAATTTATAATCACTAGAACGAGTTGTTACCCCGCAAGTAAGCTAGTATCTAGGTTGCATCTTTGTCTTACTCCTAAACCTGATGGCCAGCGCTAGGTGCAATATTATGATATTTCTCCTGCAATAGTTTCCAGTGTTTTGCTCCATGCCGCGACTTTAGGATGTGCTTGGACCTGTGAGAGGAGATGTGACGTGCTAGCACATACATGCACGATACACTGACCTTTCTCGGATCAAAATTGAGAACTTGAAGACCTTGTAGAGAGGTGGCGCGGGACAAGGCTACGTACGCTTGACCTACGCTGAAAATATTAGGCGTGGTGAGAGAGGTGAACCACCGTACGCACCCTTCTCGAAGACCTTGCCCAGATCGACCTTCACACGCTCGAGAGTCTGTCCCTGTGATTTATGGATACTCATTGCCCAAGACAGGATAAGCGGTATCTAGACAAGGTCACACTCAGACACTTCAAGAAAGAAGAGGTTAGAAAAACCAACTTGGGAACGTGATACCTGCACGGCCCCGTTCGGCAACTCCACTTTCCAGATCTCGGGTAATACCAAGTACGACCTTCTCATTCCGTTGGACAACAAAAATTCCACCACAGGGTACAACTTCATTGTACCTGCCGCCGAAGGGCCTCCTTTCTTCCCAGTAGTCCCCACAGACGGCCCAGATCCAATGACGCCCGACTCACCAAAGGCATCATCGATATCCAGTTCGGTACCATACACTGATGGATCGACAAATCGCACAACACGTCCCATGCTACCGTTTACTAGCATCTCGTCGACATTCTTGATGAGCATGACCTGGGCGTCGATACAAAGCATAAGCGTCTGCGGCGCCATGAAGTTGGCGAGCATCTTTTGGCGTTGGTTTTCCTCTACGATCTGCCCTCCGTCGACGGCTGTAAAACGCTCTTGTTGAGTACGCAGGAAACCAATTCGCATTGAATTAGAACGGTCCACGTCTTCTCTGCGGGGGAATCTGTAAATATGATCATCAACGGTATGGCTCAAAAAAAAGGGGGAAATTCAGCCCGTACAATTCGGTGGCACTCAGGCCATCCTCATATTCGATTACACGTGAAAGGCCCCTGAATTTGTTAATGGATCTCTGCGTTAATCGTCCAAATCGCATCTCGTTCAACATATCCACGAATTCTAGAAGTTGCAATCCTCAGACGGAAACCATTTTCATAAAACGGTGAAGTGCACCTTCGTCTCTCTGCCTGAATACCTTTGAGAGGTTATAGGTATGCTGGATCGTTTCACACCATAATTCTGCCTCAAATGCAAATTTAACTTGGGCGCCGTTCTTCCCTACCGGAGGCAGCTGGAAAAAGTCGCCGGTGACAATTACCTAAGAGAGCGTGTCAGGATTTGAAGCATACAATAACAAAAGGATAATATTTGCCTGAATGCCGCCGAAAGGTACGTCTTTATCTCTCAAAATGCTTCCTATCTGCGACAGTTTGTCAAACAAATCCCCATCGACCATGGACACTGTGGACAAAGTTATGGAGCCGACACGCGAAGGAAAGCGTGAAATAATACACACCTTCGTCAATGATCAGAACCTTCGTCCTCATCCATCTTGAGCAAGCCTTCCTATTCTTGCGTATTTTCGACACAAGTACCTCTGCACTCTCAATTCCAAGACCTATGCCTGCAAAGGAATGGATTGTAACTCCGCCTATGTTACACGCAGCTATACCTGTAGTAGACGTGAACAAACGATTCGCATAGTATGATGTGGGTGATTACAAACCTGTTGAAGCAGTGATAGCAACAGCATCAGGGGATCTGTTATGCATCTTGCGAAGGGTTTTTATGATTTCGCGAAGAAGGACAGATTTGCCAGTTCCTTTTGAACATGAGAGGTAAGACTCATGGTATAAAAACATTGCATGCGTGTATGGACTGACCAGCACTGCCTGTGTAAAAGATATTTTTCCCATCTTTAACCAGCTGTAGAATCTGGGTTTGTTCCTGGCTGAGAAACACCGCTGGTAGGTTTTGTTTCGTGGTAGGTAAAGTAGACGCCGATGAAGCCGGGAGCGTGGAAGTCGAGCCTGGAGGCGCAGTTTTCCTGGTGACCCTGGCTCGTGAGTTGGAGGAGGGTCTCGAGCTCAGGGTTGGCGCAGACAAGGGGTCTTTTTCTAGCCAGTTCTCGGGTAATTGCCTGCGCTTTTTGGTGGCAGGAGCTGAATCAGTCTGTAGGCTAGGGCGTTTATCGACAGTCGTGGAATCGACAAGCGGTTCAAAGCGTCTCGATGGGGCTGGCATTTCTCCCAATGCATCGCGTATGACTTTCAGACGTTGTTGACGTTGTTCATCGTCTACATGCCGTTTTGGCTGGGGTTGTGTGAGAGGCCAGTCTATCTCCTGGGACGACGCAGAACTCTGGGAGAAGTCGCGTTTTATGGTGCCAAGGCCGGATTGAGCAATCTTGCTCATTGTGAAAGAACTTGACAAGCCTGTCGTCCGCGCAGACATATAACATACTCACGTGACCGTGTTTTTCCCACAAGTAATTTAGAACTTATTATTAGATTCTAATGTAAGTAAAGAACAAGAGGATCTACGCTGCAGTCTTGAACTCACGACTTTTTACGTCTGTCTCATCACCCCTCTTCTGCACATTCGCATCGCTAAAAGGGCTGCCATCCTCTGCACCCGACTCCGACGCTGGACCCGCACTCACACTTTGTAAGCTCGGCGAACCACCACGCGAAAGGTCTGCCCCCCTCTGGCTGCTTGTCTCATCAAAACTCCGCATCACGTCCCAATCCTCATCCTCGTCCGCCTCTACCGCCAGTGAGGACGACGGCGAAATGCTCCGGAGTCTCTGTCCATCTAGATCGTCGTCATCATCATCGTCATCGTCATCAAGCCCATTGGGATCCGGGAGATCAAACTGGTTCGAAGCGAGGAGCAATGGGTCGATATTTCTATTTTCATCGTTGATGTCCAGAATGAGCTCCTGCGACTGTGATTCTTCGAAGCCAGGCGGGTCATCGGGCGACGGCGATGGGAGGGAGGCTATGGCGTTCGACATGTGGGAGGGTATGCTCCACGTGTCGCTGGAGAGGGGCTGGAGGGCTCCTAGTCGTCTCCCACGGCTTCCTATGTACGTGCCATCGTCGTCATCGTCATCATCTGGGGGTGTTGGCAGCTGGGGGATGTCGACCGCCATGTCATCTGTCCCGTCCGTCTTGGGGTTTAAGCGGGCTTCCTCGATCTTCTTGTAAGTTTTGCCGCCGAGGGGCTCAGATGTTCGGCGGCGATAGAATAACAGGTATGCATTGGCATTCTATAATCAATTAGATATCAGCCCCACGTCAAAAGAGGATGCAATCGAAGGGAACCAGACATACAACCGCATCAGAAGCTCGGGCAAGCGTGACGTACGAATCGTCGAAATGGTACCATTTCTCGGTGGCATGATTCAGTGCATAGGCGCGATAATGCCCGCCACCCAGCCCACCCAAATGCTCATCCACGCCAAACAAATCATAAACCAAAGGCTCCTCAATCTCACCAAGCCCTAAGCCCTCCAGCGATACCCCCTGTTCCGCCAACCGTTTCGCAACCGCCCTCTCCCCCACTAGACCTCCCAAATCCAACCCCTCAACAGGAAAGTCAACAAACGCATCGATTTTATCCCTCAGCGTCCTGCTATTGCTAAACCGCTTCAGATGCACCACCAGCACATCTGGTGCCTTCCACAGATCAAACTTCTTGGTGGCTTGCTGGTGCTTCTTGCACCGAGGGCAGTACCACAAGTCGTCCTCACCCAACTGCTCCTCCCTCGTGAATTCTTCCAAGCAGTCCTCAAGGGAGACCCCCTTCTGCTTCTTCTCCGTGCCTGCCTTCCGAGCCTCGGCGTACTCTGGGTGCACAAACTCCTCCCATGTGTTCCACCGCGAGTGCTCAAACATACGCTCATCGCCAAAGTAGTATGCTTTCATGTGATCGTCGAATTCGCAATAGAACGCGTCGTTTTCACGCAACAGAACCGTTGGTGTAGACGACCCAGTGGGCCGACGACGGTCCCATGATTGCCAACTACCGCTCGTCGAATATGTGTTATTCGCCGTCCCATAATCCTTATGGTTGACCTGCAATCTCAGCGTGAACACATCCTTCTTTGTTCCCATGCGCCTAGGCACAATGTTCGCAGATCGTATTCTCTTGTCATCCACAATATGGGCTTCAGGAGGCGCAGACTCTTGTACTGTCACCACATCTCCATTCTCCTTGATCTCCGTAATCGCATCAATGGGAGGGAACCCATTCAACTTGATTGGGACATCATCCATGTCACCTTCCTCGCTTGGGGAACCAATGCCTGCCTCCCAATCAAATAGATCCCGCGCATTCGTTGCCCATCGCTGCAGGCGCGTCACCACGACATCGTACATCGCAGTTACATCCGTTGCCTGCTCTTGGTCGACCGCAATCACTATCGGGTAACCGAACAGCGTATTGCCGCGATTCAGGGAGGTGTAGGTGGTGCGGTACGGGGGGTGGAGGTCGCTAAAGTACACAGGTACGATGAACGGGTCGCCTGGCGCTTTCTTATATGTCCGGCTCTGCTGTGCATGGCACGGCAACTCGAAGCACACGATCACGTCGTTCTCCAGCACGTCCCCGCAAGGCACGGTGTCATCCAGGTTCTTGTAGAACTTGTGACTGAAGATCTCTAGTGTGAGGAGCTAATCGAAGAGCTCTATCGTTAATTTCCAAGATGACACATCAGACAAGAGGCACTGACATTGTCAGGGGGAGCATTCATCCAGCGACCGAGAAGGGTTCGCAAGTCTTTGAACGAAGCGTCTCTGTTGATCTCAACGGGAATCTGGAACCGGCGGCGTCGCAAAAGCGTTTCCACTAGCATCAACCAGAGACCATACACACCTTTACATGTGGCTTGTCCAAATCCCAAGGTACGTAAAAGATACTATGTTTCCACTTCTTCTGCACAGGGAGCGGCAACGTCAAGTACATGAACGGGTCAAAGGTGATCGAAACCTATCCGCCAACTCGCATGAGTACATTTACACAGATCCATGCTGTATACCAACTCACCTTCTCACACTCTGGGCAAATAAGGGTACTCTGATACTGCCCTTGGAATAAATCTACAATCACACTATCATTCCTCAACATATATCCCTCCCAATTCTTCCTTGCAAACTGCATGAGCTCCAGATCGCCGCCGCCCTCCCAGTCCGGCTTCTCTACGTATGGCTTCTTCAGCACGCGGTTCAGGTCTTCGTGCAGACCGTCGAGGAGAAATGCCAGGAGCTCTTGCGAGTCATGCTGCTGGTAGCCGCTGAATTGAGGTGCGAACCTCTGAAGTTGCGCTTTGAATTCCCTAGGCGAGAACGAGGAAGCCCCAGATGTCGCCCAAATGCGCTGAAGGAGGGCTCCGAAGGCCTCAGCGATGGCGCCGTGCATCCCGAGTGGGTTGTCTGGGTTGAGCTCTTCTTGGTACAGTCCAGCTAACGTGGGGAGTATCAGAGATTATATAGCATCGGTCTGACGCGATCCATACTCAAGAAATATTCCGTTAGTTCCTGATTGTGCGCCAGGCACTGTATAGCAGAGTTCATGAAGCAAGTGTTTCCCCTATGGAAAACAATTATACACATCAGACCAAGTTGCATGGCGATAGTGGGCGAAAAGACATACATATTCCCGAGACCCACCGTCCCAGGCTCTAACGCCTTGTCTTTCTTTTTCCACTTTCCCACAGGAGTCAGCAACGAGTCATACGGATCATCGGTAGTCGTGATGGAAGTGACAACGGTGGTAGATGATTTTGTGCTACCTGTACTCATACGATTGAAAAACCCATCGTTGGATTTAAATATTGGTGCAGGAACCCCTGGGCGCCCGACTACCAATGCTTTTGGAGGATCTTTGACAATCCAGCCACCAGGCTTCTTGAATTCCACTGCGAAGCAGTCATCCATGCGTATGCCTTCGTCATCCAGGGACTTGTTGCTTGCATCGACGATACGGGCATCCGTGGCGGGTGCTTCAAGATCCTGAACAGAAAATTCCAACGCAGAGTGGTCGTTGTCGATGTTTTCGAGTCGCCATATACGGTAAGGTGGGAGATCGTGATCATAGTGATCGCTGGAGACCAAGGAAGCCAGGTGTTTGGAGAGCGAGGTAATGGATTCTGTTGCGGATACATGGGTGAGTTTATAGTGAGGGGGAAGGGATTTGGAGACCGGGGTATCGGTGAGGAGGAAAACTTTTAGGCGGGGTGGGTAGAGTTCCAAAGAAGTCCATTTTGAAAATGCCCCTCTTTCAACGACTTGTCGCGGAAGAGGGAAAATCGGTTCGCCATACCTAAGAGACCATGTTCAGCAACACACAAGAGCAGGCAAACTGTTAGACGTACCAAGTGACCAAGGACAGCCAAACCTCCTCCGGGACATATTCGACATCAACACCCTCAGTGATGTCTGCGCGAATGCCCCTAAAGGCATCGACGATAGCCGAATTATTGACAGGACCGAGATCCTGTTCGGTGACGGGGCCCTCTTTGTCCACTTCACCGGTGCACGCTTTGTTCCATCGCTTCCACCAGTCGCGAGAAATAAGATACCAACTCTCGCCCTTCTCCATCTTCCGCCCTTTCCCCCGGTTGACCAAAGCGATTTTATCAGCAGGAGGGACGAATGGGAATGCGGGCGCGGGGTGGGTGTCGTGGGGTATGATTGGAGGCATGTTTGGCTCAGCCTGCTCCTCCATGTATGAGTCAATGTCGTGATCCTGGTCTGCGAGGGAGAGAGTGGACATCCTGTCTGCTCTTGGGCTTGGAACAGGGCCATCGCGAGAAGTGGGGTCGGTGACAGAGCGTTTGAGGGAAGAAGATGAGGCATCGGACTCCATCGACTGGCTACGTTGACGTTTTCGACTGGGCTGGGGAGAGAATTCTGTGGGGGTGATGGAGGGAGAACTGACTGGAGATGGCAGGATGGCCATGACTGGGGAAATTTCAATTGAAGATGATGGGAGGTGAAAGACGAGAAGAACTGGCAAAAGAATTTGAATGAGGGAACTGTAAAACCACGCGTACACACGTGACCAGATGTAGCATTGTCTCGTATGTTCAGGCACACAAAGTAGCCAACGAGTCAAGTCGCCACTATGCAATTCCAACTTTTTCCACTACCACAATGTCAGTTCAAAGTAAGCACCATTCCTTACAACTTTCCTCATCCAAATTCACTGACCTTTCCACTTTATATAGATAAGCACTTTCTCAATACACCGGCTTCACTCGTAGTCGATTCTCTCCGTGGTCTCTGCGCCATCAACCCACGACTCGCCATCGATCCACAAAACAAAAGCAAGTCTACTCACTCCGCTCCAAACTTCTTTACAAATCATTTCAGCTAGTCGTCCACATCGCATCCCCCGATCGTTCCAAGGTTGCTCTTCTCTGTGGAGGCGGTTCAGGCCACGAACCCGCCCATGCAGGCTTCGTAGGTAACAGGAATCACTCTCCCATCGTTCTATCACTTCTCACCCCGATCTAGGCCAAGGTATATTGACTGGTCAGTTTCTCGTTCCCTTATCCTCCACGAAGCCTAGTTACACCGCACTGCAGGCGCTGTCTGCGGAAACGTCTTTGCTTCTCCCAGCGCCAGCCAAGTCAGGCGCGGCATTGAACTCCTCGATAACGACAAAGGGTATGTGCTCTCTCTCTCACACAGACTTCAACTCATAACTATTGTCCAGGACTGTAATCATTGTCAAGTAACCACCCTTTATCTTATCAGATTTAATCGCTCTGATCGTGCAATTTACTAGGAACTACACTGGAGACATCCTCAACTTTGGTTTGTCAAAAGAACAATATGCAGCTCTCCACCCCGATAAAGCAGACCGTATCAAATTCGTCGTTGTTGGCGAAGATGTCGCAGTAGGAAAGACTCAAGGAAGTATCGTCGGTAGAAGGTGCTTACCTATGTCTTGGGGAAACTGTTCAAAGATCTCATTCGTTACTAGGGGTCTAGCCGGAACTGTACTCGTATACAAAATCGCCGGCGCCCTTGCGAGCCGTGGCGGTAGCCTCGACCAAGTGTACACACTCGCGCAGTGGGTCGCCTCTAACATCGCCACGATCGGAGTTGGTCTCGAGCACTGTCACGTACGTTTCCCCCCTCCAAGATCCCCAGCAGATCCACCTGTAATACCCTGCTAGGTTCCAGGAACAGCACCTGCTGATTCTCATCTCACCCCTTCCGAAATCGAAATCGGGATGGGCATCCACAACGAAGCCGGGAACCGCCGTCTCAGCCCCGTCCCACCTCTCAACGAGCTCATCCCACAGCTTCTGGACCTCCTCACCACCACCACCGACCCTGAGCGTTCCTTCCTCCCCTTCCAGGGCTCCAAAGATGAAGTCATTGTCCTCGTCAATAACCTCGGTGGCATCAGCGAGCTCGAACTCGGTGGAATCGTCGCCGAAACTCGACGGGCGCTGGATGCACGCCAAATTATAGTCCATCGTGTGCTAGCTGGGAGTTTCATGGCAAGCTGTCTTGACGTCCCCGTATTTGCTTACCTCTCAATTAACGTGGTTTCAGACAAGCCTCAACATGCCAGGCTTCTCCATAACCCTCTTGCTCCTCCCCACCCCCACCTCTTCTTCCATTGTTTCCTCCCCTCTCCTTCTCTCCCTCCTCGACGATCCCGCCGATGCCCCTGGGTGGAAATGGTCATCCCGCCTTGCTCCACCTTCTCAACCCATCGCCACACCACCCCCCGCCACTTCGCAGTCCATAGCTGCGAAAGTGTCGCCAGGTCTCAAAGTCGAGGATTCAAAAGCGTTCGCAGAGGGCATTAAGAGAGCGTGCAATGCCCTGGGCAAGGCCGAGCCCGAGATCACAGAGATGGACGTGATCGCGGGGGATGGTGATTGCGGGCTTACGCTAAAGGTACCCATCTCGTTTGCCTTGCAATCATCGACTTACAGGACTTGGGTTTCGGTAGGCTGGCGCCGAAGGTACATATCCACTTCTAAAACTTGCTTGAATGATCAATGATTCACATGGATTCTTTAGGTGTCCTGAAGAAACTATCTGAAGGCAAAATCACCGGCAACGATCTCGTCGGCTCAATAATCACCATCGCACAGGTCGCAGAGGAAGCGATGGGCGGCACCAGCGGGGCATTATACTCGTAAGACTGATGCATGATTTGGCACCCGTCCTTAATTCACTTTCTCGTTCCAGCATATTCTTCTCTGCTCTTGCACAAGGCCTTCAGTCCCAATCCTCCGACACCACCACGGTCTCTGCACAAGCATGGAGCCAAGCGCTCACAACATCGCTCGCTAACCTTTACACGTACACCCGCGCGCGTCCCCCGTCGCGCACACTCGTCAACCCCCTTGCAGCCTTCATCCAGAAGTTGGCCGAGGATCCAGAAAATGGGTTTGACAAGGCTGTGGGTGCTGCTGCGAAAGCGGCCGAGGAGACGAAGGACATTGAGGCAAAGGCGGGGCGTAGCGCGTATGTGGAAGGCGAGCGGCTCAGGGAACAGAAGGTCGCGGATCCGGGGGCGTGGGGTGTGAAAATTATTTTGGAGAATTTAACTGGCCAGTAATAGGATTGGTGGAACATGGATGGGTAAGACGAAGTACAAAGGATCTATATAGGATTCCACTGCCTGCACATTTTCTTTGCGCGTAACGAGACATAAGTCGATAGTTATTCCGTGCCACGTGGAGTCGGCCTGAGTCCGGAACGGAATCGAAAACTTTTTGCGACGCAGCTTCAACATCAACATTTGCGATGGGCCAGACACTATCTCAAACAGATTCCACGCCGTTGAAACCTACGGGCGCTTCTGGATGCCCAGTTCCTCACAACACACCAGCCACGGCTGCTGCAGGGGGGTCCTGTCCAGTAGCGCATGACGCACCTCCCAAACCAGCTCAATGTCCTATCGACCACGAGAGACACAACCCACTCAACCAAATGCCGTCTCTTGCACAGGCTCGTGCACCAAATCAGACTGTCGACCTCCCTCTCTCACGGACCGAATCTTCCATCCCCCGGGATGGCGCTGTGAAGTGGGAGTACCCCTCGCCCCAGCAATTCTACAATGCGCTCGTTCGGAAGGGCTGGGAGACCCCCGAGGAGCATGTGGAGACTATGGTCGATATCCACAATTTCCTGAATGAGCAAGCATGGATGGAGGTGCTCAAGTGGGAAAAACGACAGTACAGGTGAGTTTTATCTCCGAGAAACGTTCTCGTTTACTCGGCTTTTACATATTTTCCAGTCACGACGATATACAGCTTGCGCGATTCAAAGGCCGTCCGGGCGAAATGTCACCAAAAGCTCGCTTTTTCATGTTGGCAGGATGGCTCATACCTTCGCGTTTCAAGTATGTCCCCAATGATGTATTCGACTCAATGCCTGTTGAATGTTTTTTTTTCTTCTCGTTGGACATTGGTTAGCGCTGACCCTCCGTTTGATCGCCACGACTGGATCGTGCGTCGTCCCCGGACTGGTGAAGAGGTCCGCTATGTCATCGACTACTATTCTGCTCCCCCGGAGCCAAACGGGTCGCCCGTGTTTTCCCTGGATGTTCGACCTGCGCTGGATAGCTTTGCCAGTGTGAAGGAGAGAATTTCAGCCGCCACCGAAGAGGCTTGGGCAAATTTTACACGGGACAAAAAAACATGATCCATGACCTGAGGAATGAGTTTGCCTACTAGTAGTAGCAGTGCTCCCTTTCATCACGCTCGCTGGTCTTACCATTCCTACCGGCTAATATTTTAGACCTGGCTTGATGTTCGTCCAGTATCAGGCTGATAATCGTGCACTAATGATTCTTGCACCTGTAGTATCCTCAGAGTTTATCAATAATTCTATCTGAGTGCCCCTGCTATACCTTTCACCCCATGTGCTTTCTTAGAAGGCGCAGTCTTTTCTATGCAGGTTTGGGAGACAAGTCGTTATTTTTGCACCACGCCGCCCCGGAGAACCGAGCCCTCAACAGCTTTACACAACACCTCGCCGAGAGCATCAAATCATCGCAAAGGACAAACGGAAGCACAGGCAAATATCCAATAGCCGGTGGCAGCACTTGCATGGGATTGTAAGGAGATTTGTCAACATCCAAAGTTCAGTTGTCGTCAAGTGTCCATCTGTCAATCATAGAAACATTAATAGCAAGTATACCCTTTTCACGAAGTGAAGGCAGGCGTCCTGGCACCATCCCGAATATCATTGTGCAAGTTTTGCCGTAACCGTATGCGAAGGTGTGTTTGCCAGCGTTCCTTAGTGCGGCGCATATGCCATCGAGCGGCTGCTGAATGAATCCATCACAGCATTACACATCTGAAGTTATGATTACATGGCTATCGTGCTACTCTGAATATCCATCATCCTCCCGAGTCGATGTGTAGTTCTCGACAGCGCTCTTGACCCGCTCATACACAGCGAAGACGATTGCCTGTCCAGGCGCAACACGCAACACACGCGGCGTGATCCCCTTATAGAAAGACCAGAATCCTTCTACCCGCCACATCTCCTTTGCGATCGTCGTGATGCGCTGCAACGCTGTCGTTCCCGGTTGTGCAGTGGCCTTTTGCAGCCCTAAATAAAAATGAAGTTCGCGTCAAGGGAAGGAAATAGTGCAAATAGCACGACGCATACGTGTTTTGATTGTGTCGATCGGCGCATTCGAAAATGGGCCCATCGCGCCAGATATCAATCCAATCATCATAACCTGGTACGATGGCAGCTCTGTTACGTCCGGCTGCATGCGATAGGCGAATTTCTTTATCTCCTGGTACGCCGTGAAGTTCGCCCCTGTCCGTCACATCACAAGTCAGCAAGAACAAAATAGTACGTATCATGGAGGGTTACCCTGATTGGTGGCTTGCCGTAGGGCGGTGAGTGATACGCCACGATACAGAGCCGAGACCCCTTCCTCTCGCACAATTGTGTACACCGCATGACCAGCATTCCGGTACCGGGGGGTGTCTAGAGGGTCTGCTAAAGAGTGCTGCTGGGCTTGCAATCGGATCTTCACTACTTCCATAGGCGTGACAACCGCAACGGCTTCCGTAGTGCCTGCCGCAAGACCAGCTATGTCGCTTCAGTGCAAATCGCATACGTTTGGTCGTGGGCGGGCACACCCACCAAGGAATATACCACCAACATTCGTCTTCCCTGTATTCTTGTCCGCTAACCATCCTTTGTACGCCTCGAAGCTCGCAAAACGGATGGCCATCTTCGGGACGATCCCGGACAAGACAGCGCCAAGACCCTTATACAGCGCCAACGGTGTCTCTCGTCGGACGATGTAAGCGCCAGTTGCAAAAACACCCCTTGGCTTGGTCTACAGCAAACATGAGATACTGAGGCGGAGGTATGGCAACTCACTCCTGGAACACTCCCACTGCGAGATAGTTGCATGCGAACTTTGATAGTGTCCAAAGGTTGGCATACAAGCTTTTATATAACAGTTCCATCAGGACGCAGGTATACAACTGTAGAGCCTGAGATGATAACTCACTGCTTCGCATGCACCAGCGATGCCCCCAGCGGTAATGTGCATCGCAAATCCAATGGGTTTCTTTTCAGCAGGCCTCGACATATGTGTTTAAGGGTTAAGATTCGTCCAAAATAACGAAGAGTGGTTTCTATGACATAATATAAAGAGGGGATAGGAGGTATCACTTCACTGATCACTTTTCACATGCCAGAACAAATTACTTACTACTGTACATACTGGATCATAACCGGAACTGCCAGGAATACGGTAAGCGGTGATCCGACTCAGGGCATCAGAGCCCGGGGTTGAGATGAATTCAGTTCATGGGCATCCTATCATTGTTATAATGGGGGACACAGGCACGACGAGCACAACAGCGACGGCAACAAGATCTGCCATGCTGCAAGGAAATTCACAACCTTTATACCTTTTCCGGTATAGAACATGGGTGAACCAACGAGAATGTATATGTGAGATTGAAGTAGATGGATAGCAAATAAGCGTTTACGAGCGAGAAAAACAAAGGACTTGCCAGCAACAATTGCATTGGTCATAAAGCCGTAGAATGGACAACTGAATCCAACTTCTCGCTACACGTGACGCGCAAAATTATTTCGACAGTACGAGTCGTCGTTGTCAACGTCTAGCCAGAGCACACGCATGCTTCCCCGACATCTTCAAAGCCTTGCTCTACGTTCACGTGGTTACAATCGTCTGCTGTTATCTCGACATGCAGCGCTATACCCGCCTCCGTTCCGGATACCTCCTCCGAACCATCTTGGTTTTCATTCGTCGTCTCGACGCCGAAACGAGCTGCCAAAATCTCCCTTCCAAACATTCGTGGAAGTCCTGAGAGACGAACTGAGGAAAAATAGAGAATTGCAGGACAATGTCAAGCAACTACAAGGTGATGTGGACAAATTTCAGGACTCCGAAGCAATGAAAAAGGCAAGAGCTGCATATGAGCGGGCACGAGTTCGTAAATTTATACCTTTCTGTGCAACCATTACCAGTGACTCAAGTGCTGCATCTCAGCTCACGTCAAGTATCAAAGAGAACCCCCGTCTACGAGCCGCCGCTGAGGAGCTGAAGAAGACTGGTGTCAAAGTCGGAGACGCCGTGTCCGAGGCACTGAAGACGATGGAGGAGAGCGACATTATGCGTGCCGTATGTTCTTTTTCTCTGTTCATAACAATGACCCGGTTTGATCTTCAAACAGATTTCAAAAGCTTCTGCAGCGGTTTCCTCAACGATTGAAAAATCTACGGAACCGATACGGAAGACAGCAGCATATAAAACTCTTTCGGAAACTCTGGTCGATGCTCTGGACGACAGTGGAAGTGCCAAGCACGCCGGTTTCGAGGAGAAGGAAGCTCGGAGGCAACGGAGGCAGAGACGCCTTGCTAAAGCTGGAAGGGATGGCGGTCTAGGGCCTGCCGGAAGTCGAGTCGCTGCTAATCTAGAGTTTGCCCTTTTATTTTTCTTTCAAAAAACATCATTGAATTTATCTACTACAGAGCTGGTTCGGCAGTAGTCTTGCACAAAGATTCACCACGGCAAGAGAGGTGGAACAGACTGAAGGAGACTAACCCTATTCTGCGGTCTTTCGTCTCCCTCCGCCAGGCTTATGATGAATCAGAAAACCCTGTCGTTTCCTCAATGCGGTCTGTGACTCAAACTGTAGGCTCGTGGTTCGACGAGAACGAGACAGCACAGGTGATGCGGCTAATGAAAGCGCTTGACCCTGCGTTCAACCGGGAGAGTTTTGAACGAGAGCTGAGGGAGTATATCGTTCCTGAGGTCGTGGACGCCTATCTGTCTGCTGACAAGGAGTCGCTGAAATCATGGTGTGGCGAGGCAGTGCGTGTACTTGGCCATCTCCAAGGTCACTCCGGGAGGTTGACTTGGTTTCCATTCAATTAGACATATAATGTCCTCTGGGCTACCATGGAGCACTTCCTTCAGCAGGGCCTCATCAGCGACAGTAAAGTCCTCGATATCCGCCAAGTTGACGTGAGCTTAGCATTGATCACGGTCTGTGACTTCACTGACGTACAACTACACTGACAGGTCTCCGACGGCAAAATTCTTGAGAATGATGTACCAGTCTTTCTCATCCAATTCTCGACACAAGAAATTCTCATGTTCCGCAACGCAAAGACAGGGGAGATTACCGTCGGTGCAGATAACAAGGTGGAGCAATGCACCTATATTGCCGCCATCACACGCATAGAGGAGGAGCTCACTAATGAGCTGACTGGAGGGTGGAAGGTTATTGAGGTAGGTTATCATACCTTTCGTCTTGTTATGCACCTTTTAACTTTCTTCGCCACAGATGGCACGTAGGAGTGCACGGGCATATCTTTAAAATTTAATATTACGCAAACAACTCTTAATATACTATCCACCATGATAGAAGACTACCCAATCACTACTCTGCGTTACATTTGACTGATTTAATTGAGTCATCCTTGATGCTGATAGCAAGGCCGATCTCATACCCGGGACCTCCATCATAAACCTTGGGTTCTCAATCTCCTCCTAGACCAGCTGAGCAACTTGAATGAAGTTTCATCCATCTTCTGTACTGTAAGATATAAACCAGAAGAAGTGCAGAGTACAGATAGGGACAACGACCATACTGGAATACTTTGTCTGCGACTATTCTCGGAAGAGTCTACTACTATAAGGTGGGTGGGAGAAAAGGTAATGGACGTTAAGTATGCAGTAGATATTGAGATCCGGTGATCTTCACGGGGCACGGTCACAACCATGAGCAGGACCCCTCCAAACCTGCTATATCTGACAATCTTCAACCCTACATTACACGCTAATACCCCAAATCCTGATAATGATGAAGACGCCCAAGAGCAGGCCCACATTCTGTTCTACACATCTAAAGAACGCGCGGTTTCACGCGACAGAATCCTCAGACAGGTCGGCCTTGCGAAAGCCCTAGTTAACTTCTCCGAGTGAGCAGACACCTCTGATATCTACCCCAATGAGTGGTCTGTGATATATATGTGGTGCTAGGATGTTCAACCCCAACGATCCCTGTAACAGTGTGCATTCGCAATCGCGACGAATGATCATGGTCTCGCCGGAACCTGATTTTTGGATACACGCTGTGAGCATGTCGGATTTGTGGTTGAATGCGCAGATGCTCAGGAGGACATAGTGTGTGGAAGTGGCCAAAGTTCCACGAACCCTCCCAGGCAAGGCGAAGGGTAAGGTGAAGGAGGCCAAAACACCAGAGAAAGCGAGAGAGAATGACCCATCCAAACCCATTTACGACTATCACGAAGGTTCTGTACATGATATTGCTCTACGGCAAGATGTTTTACGCGGGTATGAGCAGTTTAAGGTATGTCATTATCCCCCAGCAGCCGCGAGGTGACGATGAATGGCATGCAACTAGCTCACTCATGGATCATTCACCTCGGTACTGTCCACACTAGGACAAGAAGCTTTGGAACTACAACTGGAGAGATTTTTCACACCTTGGGCTTGGTCATGGAATCTAGAGGATGGTCATGAATTTAGCGAACATCTCGGTACGCAGGTCTGTGGAGCTGGCCCACTTCGTCTGACCCCTTTCCAGGGATACATTTACACCCATCATTTCAAACCCTGGTAACAACTCTAGACAAGTTTTCACTAGGACTACCTAATCATTCATCATCCATTATAATATCACCTCCGTATGCCGTTCCGTGCAGCAAATACAGTGCCGCAAACCATTCTCCTTACCTTCCGCGGCATCTGCTATCGCTCGTGCCTCGTTTTCCTGAACCCTCACATGACACCTATTCCTCTGATCATACCTCCGACCGCACAGTCAAGTTGAGGCGTGACCCAGCGGCTAGCTCTTCGCATGGAAAAGATCCACCGAAAGCTCTTGACACATCCCAAAACCTGTACCTGGGGCTACCCTCCGCGAATGGAAGCATGGACGTTCGGAAGTGGAGCTGGCCTGGATATCTATCTTTTGGAAGAGGGTCGAGCAAGAGGCCAACCTTTGAAGCTTTTCCCGACGAAATACCGGATACAGGTCAATCACCCGCAAAGGAGACAGTCGAAGTTGACAAAAATGCGTTAGAAGATGCTATCTCTGAAAACATCTCCATCGCTCCGTCGAAGGAGGTGGTAGTGGAAACGAAAGATGAAGCTAATCCCCCAGCTCAGCCCAACGGCGTCGAGCCTTTGATGGACACACGGGACGAAGTGGTGAAGCCTGCTCCAGCTTCCGGCGACACACCTGTCGACGTGGATGCCGTATCACTCGCACTGTCCACCTCATCGTCAGCTGTGTCGCCAGAACCGTCACCTCCCCAGACCCCAGGACCAGAGTTTTCGGTCACTACAGTTTACCTCGCTGATTCCAGTAGTCCACTCACAACTCAGCGAAAAAGAGTGTACTATACCCTCGTGTGTTTATTTCTACTTGTTCGCCTCCCTTAACCATGATTCCTCGTCAGATAAACCACTGGATGCTAGCGTTGATCGGATTTGACGACGGGATGGAGTGCTCAAGTCCTGGGCCTAACATTGAGTTGCATAGAATTGCCGGTGATGTGGTGACACTCTTTGATGACGTTGAGAGTATCTTGAGGAACGAAATTTCTAACAGGTTTGTTACTCATGCTCTTCTTTTTTCTTTGTTTTTCACTGACTGTTTCTTGGAGTGCTGATTCCCTTCCATCCGCCACTAAGATACTCCAACCGACTGACAGTCATATCATCTCAACCTTCCCGTTCACGCTTTCTAGTCCAGGGTTTACATCCAAGGCGAGCCATTTGTATAACGCGCAGGAGTTACAGGCAATGTATGTTCGGTCACACTCCTAGTTATCATGAACTCATAGACGCATGAACTGTTAGCGATCCTGAAATATCTGAAGTGTTCTCTCGTGGTCAAAACCCACAGCACTGGCACATTGCCAGGCGGGGACTTGGCGTGAGCGAGGATGGCACGGCGAAGGATGGAGAGGTTTATATGGAAGTGTTTAGAAAGGAAGCTAGTTTATCTGACGTCGATAATGTGCTCGCGGGGGTTGTCCGAAGATGCGGGCTTGGAGGATCACACTAGTAGTAAGAGTATATAGTACATAAAATTCAAGAAGCTGTAGAACAATAAACCATAATAGATATTAGTAATTATTGCATTTGGAGCACTCTTACCCTTCTCCCATCATGTCTACAAGCGAAGCTCAGATAAAGAGTGAAATAGCTCGACTTACAGGTATAATATCGTTTATCAAGTTGCAGTGCGATTGTTAAAGCTTCGATTACTATTCAGCGTCGATTAATCAACACAAACTAGTGAAATCTACCACCACAGGACTAGCCCGCCGGAGCAACACCTACGTTAATCCCAACTACAAACCTCCCAACAAGTACACTCGATCGAATTTGAATGTGGCCTCCCATATGCCCCCTCAACCTCGCCCAACACAACCAGCCTCAACACAGATCAAAGATGTAGTTCTGAACGGTGTTGCCTTTGAATCCTCTGGACGCTCTCTAGTACGCAAAGATCGTGAGTCCATAATCGGCGCGTCCTCATTCCAGAAGCTGCGGAGAATTTCTCCCTTGGTAACCATTTCCGCCTTGCTAGTACCGAAACCCTCGTCTGGCCCCAGCAATTCTCGAGTCAGCCCACCCCAGTCTGCATCTCAACCATTTACACGGAAATCAGGCCATCTCATACCAACTACCCGAGTATACAAGCCCAAGTCCGCACGCGGTCGTCGCGGCCGCAATATGACACTTAACAACAGCACTCGAACATCATATCAGTCCGTGCTTTGCCTGATAAGGGAGTATTTGATTTTTGTTGTCTGATTCGATATATTTTCGCAGGGCTCGCCGGGCAGCGAACAAGCGTCTCAAGTACTCTGATAAACCCTGCCCGCGATTTACGACCACAGGTGCGCAACCCGGCTTCAAGAAGTTGCGATCTTTTCGTCTTCTCAAAGCGTTGCTGTTCTTATTTATCCCAATACATGTTCACTACTTCTTTTGTTCCCCCCACAGGTTCATGTAATCGTGGTCTTACGTGTCTATATCAACATGACCCTTCAAAGATCGCCATCTGTTGGAACTTCCTCCAAGGCAACTGCCCGTTTACCGTGGACTCTTGTGCCCTCTCCCACAACCCCACACCGGAACGTACGCCGCTCTGTCTCCACTTCCTCAACAAGGGACGCTGTACTCGTGACAATTGCCCATTCCCTCATGTGAATGTGGGCGCACGCAATGGGGTGTGCCGCGACTTTGCGGTGCTTGGCTACTGTGAACAAGGTCTCGACTGCGACAAGCAACACGTCAGGGAGTGCCCCGACTTCGCCGAGAAGGGGACCTGCTCGACCAAGGGCTGCAAGCTTCCTCACGTCATCCGTGCCAATCGCAATAGGAAAACTGCAGAAACCTCGACGAAATTGGCAGCTGAGCCCCCGCCTTTGTCTGGACCAAGCGATGTGAATGGTAGTAATATCTTTGCTAGCACTGATGCTCCCACCTTTGAAGAACAGCAGCGACAACAACTAACGGCTGAGGACGCTCAGCTCGGTGATGAGTATATTTCATTGACTTTCAATGAGAGCGAGAGCAGTGAGGAGGACAGTGATGAGGAAAATGAAAGTGAAGAGGGCTCAGACCCCGACGAAGAGTTGGAAGAGCAATAGGTCCATTTGTACTCAGTTTAAGCTATGATATCTTTATAGGACATGTATTTCGTTCCAATTGTACCTAGATTTTGATATTCGAAAAGAAATTTGAATATTTTAAGTTGGACGCATTCCACCACCAAGTACCACACATGATTGAAGTAGGAATAATCTCGCATTTATTGCAACTTCCACCTGGTCCTCTTAGACCTCGATACTCTAAATTTGGCTCGGAGAGGGCCAAAGATATCCTCCTCTAGGCCGCAGCTCACTCCAGTGATTTTACAATTGGGGTGATCATGGCATTTTTAAACCTAAAAATCGGTCGGTATACTGCACCCGTCGTCTCTGGATCGAACTACAGGCTCACATATCTTTCATCTCACTCAATGAAGTTCACAGTCATCGCGATTGGTATAGTCGATCATAGTGATGGTATGTAGTAGGACTTGGAGGCGATATGTGTGTTGTAAGTAGTTCGCATCTGTATACTCGTTACTGACTCCCTCACCATGTAGTTGTCCGAGTCCAGGCGCGCTTGCGTACTCCAAAGCCTTTACCTTCTTCCAGGCCCAGACACTCGTTAAGTAACCTACTCACCATCTGGGCTGGATCTTCCTCGAGTCCCTCTCTCCTTCTGTTCGCCAGTCAACCAGGCATGTTCAAGTTGCCCTTTTATTTTATGCATCTGTCTTGATGATAATAGCCCACGCCGGAATCTAGACCTAGACCACTTCCCCTAAATTATCGTATCCCCCTAAACCGTTGATGAAAAATGCGATTCTGTGTTCTCCTAATCCTCCAGACTCTCCACAAACACCCACACAACACAAAGCGTGCCACACAGCACAACCATCTCGCACACACCCTACCCCTCACGAGTCTCCCAAACATTCTCATGGTCCTAATCCCTTCTTCACGGCGGAGCCGAAAACGCGGAGCTTTCTCAAATCTCCTGGCTCTCACGCAGAATCCAAGCCGCCTGGTGCGCCGCCTGGGTCTTCCAAACCTTCTCATCATCAGCCTATGCCTCCTCATGTGTCTCCCCTGCCTTCTCATAGGCCTCATAAGCCTCCTCATGAGCTTCATATGCTTCCTCATGGGCCTTGTAAGCCTTCTAGTGAGCTCTCTAATCTTCCTCACTGGCCTCCTGAGCTTCGTCCTAAGCGTCCCGGGACTCTCCAACATCTTCGTTTGTCTTCTTGCGAACCTCCCATGGCTCTTGACGTACCTGTTCATGGTTCTCCCAATCCACCTCGTGCACCTCATAAACCTCACGAATTTCCCGACTCGCCTCCTAAAGAGCCTAAATCCCCTCACTGTCATCCCAATCCTATTCACACTGCTACCAACCGTCTTCATCAACAGCTTTCTCGTGGCGCTGAGCGTTACGGATAAAAAACTTATGGCTCTCCTAATAAACCTTCCGACTCGCCTTATAGCTCTCATAAGCCTTTTCGTCAAGGCTTTCTTCACGGATCTCCCGGGCCGCCTGATGAATCTTCCAAACGTCCTCCTGGCAGCTCTTCCAATCCGCATCATAGACCTCCTAAATCCTCTAACCACTGTTCGGCACCTCACCTCCCTCCCATGAAATCGTCTTAGCCTGGTCGCTTGCCCCAACCGGAAGCAGGCAGTGCCGTTCCGCCCAACAATGTCGATGATATATTGACTTGTATAGAACTTATTAAATTCTTTCCACCTGCGCGGGCGATAATACACCCCGGGTGCAAATCGATTGGTGTTGCAGCTCGTCCCAAGGCGACGTCGTGTTCCTCTGACTTTTTCGCCTCCACCCCTCCAGTCTGACGGAGGGACCTTGCCTAAATTAGAATGAGCGTATCGTGTCACATAGATTAGCACTTGATGGTGCGTCCCTTCATGCTTTCCTGAAATTCCGCTTAATGATTTCCTTTGCGAATGCTAGATATTTTCCTCCGTTGTTTTTCTCGGGTATCTAGATCTGGTCGGATTTGCTTATTAGATTTTTCTGGTTGTGCTGTCCTGTTCGTCTGTCGTGCTCTGTCGTGCTCTACCGTCCATTCTTACTCTTTCCGATTTAAAGACACTACTACTCCCTGTATCTTAGCGTGTATAACTTGTAATTAGCTTCTTTGTATCATACCAAGCTGCGTGTGATCGTTAATAATATATCACATCATGTCCGCTATATACTGGTTATAGTTCGTTGACATTGGAGAAAGACAAGCACCCAATCATGATACGGCCAAGACTGTCAGGTCCCAGGGCACATCATATGCATGTGTATTTTGAGATCCCATGGGATTTGGAGAATCTTGGCAGTACATGTACTTTGGTGTCAATTGAACGATGTAAATTATTCTAATTTCTCAGTCCAAGACCTACAGACATTGGGATCGTAGTGATCCATGATATAATAAGTTATGCCTGGCCGCGCAGCAGCAATGGCAACGGGGTCACAGCCACCTCAGGTAAAAAGGGAGATGCCGTGTTGACTTGTTCCCCAAAATTCGTGGCGTGCGCCCGTCGCCGGGTTTCTCGTGCTAGGCCTCCTATCAATCTCTGTCAACTCAAACTCCCATGTCCTCACTCCACAGACGCAGTGTTTCCTCCCCCCCCACAAGGTCTAACTCTTCCACACGCACGGCGATGCTAGAGTCTCCCCATTCTGGTGCACTGACCCAGTCCCATACGAACAACGCTGCTGCACGTATAATGACCTCCGTAAAGCGCTCGCTGGCAAACACTTCGTCCAAGAAACGATCGTCGGACCCCCAAGTGAGCTATTCTCGTTTCTCATTCCGTGACGCGTTCTAAATCGTCATTTCAGAAGTCTAACGTCACCGACGCCAGCCCTTCAGCGTCTTCACGGTTCAGGCAGCCTGACCCCTCTTTTGCCCGTCCCACAGTTGAGCAAATAGCAATGGGCCTACACGTCTCACGCACACCACACCTACGTCCTCTACGCTCCCCTCATCCACACCACGCCAACTTTCACGATGCCCATGTGACTTCTCCAGACCTTCTACCCCCCGCACCCGACCGTTCCTTATTGAAACGACCTGCGACCTCCAATTCGACAACCTCCACAGCCGTAGGTCCGACGCCAGCCCTCTCCCCAGCCTCTGCCTCCTCTTCAACGGTCGCATCAAACACACCTTCCGCACCCCTCTCTTCTAACCGCTCTCTCTTGTCTTTCAAATCCCGAATGTCACGATTCTTACCCGGGTCACGGGCTGTCTCTGCACCGTCTTCCTTGTCTTCATCCCCACGCGGCAGCACAGCCGAGCTTCAAGCACCAAAAAAGGCCGTCCGCTTCTCGACGCAGGTCGTGGAGTTGGAAGAAGACGGCCAGTAACCCCGCCTGCTTGGCTTCTTACGATACCGATATCATTATTTTCCCCCTTCCCTTTAGGTTCTCTTTCGCAGAACAATATCTTCTAGATCGAATATTACACTGGTATACTATTACATATTACACTGCACTTTGTATCATTCTCCAATTTGTAGCATTCCCTGCACATCTTTTGCATTGCCTTGACTCTATTGCATACATGTCCCCAATGAGATTTATGCGCGCAGTTTGACAATCATCGGGGTACAAACATGTGCTTCCATGTAATTAATCGCTTGTCCCCGATTAGATGGTGGCAATGATGCACGGGTAGTAGCCGTCTAGCTCTTCCAATCCTATGATGACCACCTTTGATAGCACTTCAAGTTTATAGTCGCAAGATTCTGCTTTCAAGTTGGCAAGGCAACAGACATTCAATCGGCCTTCGTTCATTGGATGAAGGTTTATCCGATAGATTCGGATGTCCCACCTCTTCAAGTTGTCCGAGTCGTGACATCAGATATCTTCCCCCCGACATCGAGTATTGTGCAGACGTCGATCACTCGGAGGAAATGATAATTGGATGGAGCTACATAGTTTTTTCCCCTTGGGAATGCTCTAGAAGGATGAATTTCCCCCCGAAATCAAAAGCAGAGTATTTAGTATTTATCATCGTACTGATGGATAGGCAGCCTCTACATGAGCCTGAGCCCAAGCTTCATTCGATAGACGTGCTCCCGGGAATTGCGACTGTGTAAGAACTTCGAATAGATTTATCCGACAGCAAAGTCGTTTTACGTAAGCATTTTTTTTTGTTTTGCAGTGACGTGATATCATAGCAGTTTCCATCCATCTCCTATATTACACGCCCTTTACGACCCTTACTCCAACATATCTTAATATTTTCTTGGTTGCTTCACCCAGACCTTCGCTATGGCTCCTGTTGAGACCGAATACTATGACCTGGTTTGTACACATGAATACCTGTGATGCGACAAACGCTAAAATGTAACCATTTTGGATAGCTTGGTGTTGGAGTAGATGCCGATGATACGGAGCTGAAGAAGGGGTATAGGAGACAAGCTATGAAGGTGCGTTTTTTAAATTCAGTTATACCCTTTCTCGCCTGTGTGTCTTTACATGGAGTTGCCAGCGCTTACAGCATTTTCTCATATAGTACCATCCAGACAAAAATCCTTCGATCGATGCAGAAGAGAAGTTCAAGGACATCAGGTAGGTCCTTTAACGTGCCCAGGTACCCTTGACTTGAGGCATTTTGGAACAGTAAAGCGTACCAAGTCCTATCCGACCCAGTAAGCCACTTCTGAATGGCTTTTGGAACTTCGTGTTGACCTCTGGTTCTTGAAGAACTTAAGAGTTGTATACGATAAGAATGGGAGGAATATGGTGCGTGTCGCCCAGTCTTTTTGAACAGCAGCGTGTTTACTTTTTATCCCGAACGTAGGTCGATAAGGAGGGTACAGTCAATATGGAGGATGCGGCTGGATTCTTCGCTAATGTTTTTGGAGGCGAGCGATTCGTGGACTACGTAAGTGGACTGTTCATTGTGAGCTTGTTACATGAACGACTGTTTTCCCAGATCGGAGAAATCTCAATAATGAAAGACATGACCAAAGTCGCTACGACTATGATGACCGAGGAGGAAAAGGCTGAGGTTGAGAAGGAATTAAGCAGCGGTGGATCTTCGATACCCGCCGGCGGGACACCTGCACCCGTAGACCCCAAGCCTGAGACTGCGTCGCTGTCGGCAACGCCTCCTCCGACTTCTCGAACATCTCTGCTTTCCACGACCGCACAAACCTCGCAGGAACCGCCTCCACAACACCCCGCCCTCATTATGCATGGTGATACGGCCGCAAAACCTCAATCCGCGTCGCCTTCTCCGAGCATGAAACAGGAGAAGGATGCGGACAGGGCAAGGCAGAAGGAAGCGGCCAGAAAGCGAGCCAAGGTCACGCAAGAGCAGAAAGATAAACTAAGGGAGCAAGATGAGGAGCGCCGGAAGGTGATGAAGGAGCGAATAGCGACGCTGACAACGAAAATGATAGAACGGGTAAGGCCGTTTGTAGAGGCGAAGCATCCGGGAGAGAAGGAGGATCCCGAAACTGTAGCATTTGAGCACAAAATGAAGCGGGAGGCGGAGGATTTGAAGTTAGAGAGCTTCGGCGTCGAGGTCAGTTGTTAAGTATCCTTGATCGGCGCTTTTCAACTCCTGTGACAGCTTCTGCACACAATTGGAAACGTATATATGATGAAGGCATCATCATTCATGAAATCCAGGAAGTTCTTGGGCATGTGGGTTGTTTGATCTCCTCAGGTATTGCACACTCATTGTTGGCATACTTACAGCCCTGGGTTCTTCTCCCGGCTGAAGGAAAAGGGCACTTTTGTCAAAGACGTCTGGGGTGTCATTGGAAGCGCGTATGTAGCTCTTTTGCTGCGCAGGAGGAATATCCGATCTCAGTGCACTGATTTTGTCTAGCCTCAATGTCCGAGAAGTGATGATGGTAAGAATTGGAGTACATTTGCCCACGACATAGTGCTTACACCCGGAGTAGGAAATGGAGAAACTTCAAGCCAAGGGTGAAGTGGCGGAGGACGAGCTGCGGGCGTTGGAGATGGATGTTACTGGCAAGGTACAGCATTTCGTATCTCATTTTATTATCGTACCGATGTTGGCGGGTTATTAGATCATGCTTGCATCATGGCGTGGCGCGAGGCTAGAAGTCATTCAGGTCCTTCGAGAGGTACGTGCTCTGTAATGCGCGCCAACTAACCTGCTGAACGTGGTGAACAGGTCATTGATAATGTGCTGAAAGAACCCAACCAGCCCGACGTTGTCTTATACAACCGAGCAAGGGTGAACCCATCTTCTTCGCCCTCTGGCGTTTAGCTGATGTGTATGTGTATAGGCCTTGCTCCTCACAGGTGCGATATTCAAAGCGGCGATACCTGACGAATCAGACGAAGAGCGTCGAGAACTTGAGAGGTAAGCAAAGCATCTTTGCCCAAGTTTCTGCGCTGATAAGTTCGCGACCGACAGGATGGTTGCTGAGGCTGCACGACCGAAATCAAGGCAGCCCGCGACGCGAGGTGCCAAGGCTAAGCGTGAGGAGATTATCCGTCATGAGATGGAAAAGGAGAGGGAGAAGGAGGGGCATTCTGCACCTCACCCGACTGAACCCACTAGGGCTTCTCATTGATTCCACCAGTGACCCAGCCGGCTACTTCACTGTATATATTATGTTATCTTAGACTTTCGTTCATTTCCATAACATGTATATGGTAGTAAGTGCATTCCGACGCTTTGGTTCAATTTCGACGCTCTCGGTTACTAGTAGCAGTTGCTCCCCTTGATCACTATCATGTTTGTATCTGAGCATCGGGAAGATACCCCGTGCCTCTGATGACAGATGCCAATTAATATAACAGCCTGACTGCGCATGCGGCGCAGCCTGAGCGCAATGTACGTTACACTGCTTGGCCTGGCTCTCAAATATCCGTCAAAAATAGTCACTATGTGATCTACACCTCCTCCCCAGCGACTATGACTCTGACAAACAGTGCAGCTAACCGACAACGTGGGTTTCCTAGCAGCGGTGTGAAGCCTGAAGTGAGCTTCTATCTCTACGCTTAGTTAGTACAGCGGTTTATGTTGTGATATTGAAAACAGCGTCTAGAGAGGCTCGATCCACCCCCATACACCATCAGTCCTCCCACATCTCCAAAACCATTATATGTCAACCCTGAACCCAAGCCGTCCGTCGCCCAAGTGCATATGTTTCACAAAGGTGGGGATTCCATTACCGGTGCGTCTCGTTTTTCTCCAAAAATTATCTGTATTGACATCCCACTTTCAAAGGAACATTCTTCGTTGATCCTAAAATACCGTCGTTCGGATTCCAGACGAAGGGATGCAAGGCGCGGAAGAAGAATCCTCCACATGCATCGTTCCGTACGCGCCATGGAGCTATATCGCTGAACCTTGGGAGCACGGGGAATGCGAGCGACGTGCCAAAGGCAGAGGTTTTGGTTGGGAGTCGTTCAGGAAAGATCGCGATAAATATGGTGAGTTGGATCCCGATGGTAGCATGCCTTGTGGTCCTTATATAGTTCAGTTACCAACGTCAGATACAAGGCCACGTATGAGCCTTGAAGCCTTCAGTCATCGTGGTGCGTGTCTTCACCCTCATGTGTTGTGTAACTCACCGTCCTCCAGGCGATATCACACTGTTCCTTCCTGACAATTTTGCTGGTATCATTCAGCTAAGTACACGCAAAGGAAGCCTACGATTCTTGCCAGGGATTTCTGCTGCGATGAAAGTGGTAAAGCAATCAGAGAAGGAGGCGCTTGTGTCCACAGGGGACCACACCATATCTAGCGACACGAACCAAATCAATTTCTGCCAACTAACATCCCGTTCTGGTAAAATAATTGTTGGACTGAGTGGAAAGGATAGACATATGGAGGTGAAAACAGGATTTTGGGCAACGTTGTTTCGTGGCAAGTCGACCGAGTAAATTTTATTATTAGGTACAAGTGACGTCATACTTATCATGATATCTTGTGTAATTTTACAACTCTCCTTGCCACGAATTGCGTGCACGATGAAAACAGAGACACTGCAGATTCCCCAGGCCCCAGCCTAGTATGTCCTATGTACGCTATCCATGTTCATGTTCATCTTCGTCCATGCTTTCCTGCGACAGGAACACCGGCATCATCGGACCTAGTCACTCTATTAGTATAAGTGAGATCCTGGGAGTAGTATTTCCGCACTATTTTTCTCTCAACTACACGTCGGTCCAGCCAAATGTCCTCAGCATCTAGCACACATGCGGGTTGCTTCAGTGGTTTCTTCAGACAGAAGTTCCCGCCCCAACGAGTGCTAGGAGCATATTTCACACGTAATCAGGAAGAAGGATCCTTTGGTTACGCCGCCGCAAAGGCACCATTGGATGGCGAGGTGCGTCTGCGCTTTCCCTATAGAACAAGTGACCCGCTAACGTGCCATCATGACAGAAAACCGGTTTCCTGAATCCATCCTGCACTTTCTCGTATGGGTCAGAGTCAGAATGGTGGCTTAGTTCGAATAGCCTTCCAGTGTATTCCCAGATGGATCTCCAAGTCTCCACACCCGGATTTCTTAGGACCATTGAGGAGAAGCTAGAAGAGCTCAGTCCCAAACTTCGTAAGCTGAGCCTCCAAATCCATGGTCTGTTCCTTCGTTTCGAACTCGCAAACTGTTTGGGAAACACATTTGCCTCCTTAGCTCACCCCGAGGTCATGTGGCAAGAAAAGTCCATAAATCACTTTTGAGGCTTTTAAATTCAGACCGACCTATAATACATAGGTTTGCGCATGACGCACTCACGAAATTCATGTCGGACCAAGGGTTCATGGTCACCAGACATTACCTGGGACTTGACACCGCTTGGCGCGCAGAATTCACTCATGGTCATGGAGGAAGAGCGCTTGGGATTAATTCCGAGATGGACGCACTCCCAGGTATAGGACATGCATGTGGTCATAACTTAATCGCCATTAGCGGTGTCGGAGTCGCTATTGCCGTCAAGGCAGCCTTGGTCGCGCACAAGGTTCCTGGTAAGGTAATACTTCTCGGGACCCCTGGTATTTTGTCTTTGAAGTTATATGGTTTGTGTTGGCTAACCACAATCGTGCAGCCGAGGAGGGTGGAGGTGGCAAGCAGATATTGCTAGACCGCGGCGGCTACAAGGATATGGACCTCTGCGTTATGTACAATTATCTTTCTTGTTTTTTGCGCCAAATCTCCTTAGGTGTGCATTGCAGGTGCCATCCAGGGCCAGGTCCACCGCATTCTGCGGGTACGGGGAGCACAAACGCCATGCAGCCAATAAATGTTGAATATTTTGGGCAGAGGTATGCTCCATTCGTGTGGATTATGAATGCCTTAACCTCTTTTCTCAGTGCACATGCAGGTGCTGCTCCATGGTCCGTCATTCATACTCGAATCTCCCTGATTGATTACCAGTACCCATGCCGAAAACAGGGAAGGAACTAATGCTCTTGACGCGGCATTCCTAGCGTATTCCAATATCTCTGTACTTCGACAGCAAATGAAACCAGACCATCGCGTCCACGGAATAGTAGAAGGAAAGGAATGGGCTCCGAATGGTTTGCCTTTTTTTTTTTTTTGAACATCTCTCTTCCCCTATCACCGACCATTTTTTAGTTATCCCGGACTACGCAAAGATGCGATATATTGCGCGGGCCGCTGTTAATGCTGATTTGACCGATTTTGTTAAGCGTCTCAAGGCGTGCTTTGAGTATGTTATTGTGTCCTGACGACCTGGTTTGACAAGTGATATCCATGTTCAGGGCTGCAGCCCTGGCTACGGGTTGCAAATATTCTTTGACGTTCGGCCCCAGATACTACGACTTGCATCAGAATTCGGTGTTAGGTGAGGCTGATGGTCTCCGTTACTTGATTTGCCTGAAATTTCATGTCAGCGGAGGAGTTTGCAAATGTTGTCAAAGATCGGTATGGTGTAGTGACATATAATGATTCGTCAACTGCTTCCACGGATTTTGTGAGTGTTCACTTGGGAGTTGTTTGAGTAATTTTACCAACTGTTCATGAAGGGCAACATTTCTTACGGTACATTGACTCCAGCTTCACCCTTCGGCTAATATAATCAACATTGCATAGAAATACCTTCCCTGCATCCGCAATACGGTTAGTGCTCCCCTACCCCTGTTGTGCAGCTTATTGCTAACAAGGTGCCTACAGCCATTCCAACCCTACCTCACGGTGGAAATCACACCGCCGCCTTTGCGAAGGCCGCGGCAACCCAGGAAGCTCACGATGCCACTATAGTCGTGACAAAAGGTCTGGCTGCAACTGCATTCCGGGTCCTCCATGAGGATGCGTTCTTCCAGGAGGTGAGCGTCTGAGCGAAAGGGTACCTTTATCTGATACTGTTTTGACAGGTGAAAGGAGCATTTACCAGTGCCAGAGCTTGAGGACATAACTGGCTAGAGTGAAACTCAGAATCGCAGGAGATATAAGATTAACGTCAATCGAATTTGGCCGCCATCCTACAAAACATCAAATTGATGTTTTACGACCTCTAGAAAATGTCTGTAATTTGTACGCCCTTGAGCCAAACTCCTTGACCACTAGAGAGGCAGCATCTTCCCCGCATTTTTAAGAACTCGTGAGGCACTACTAAAGGTTAACAACGTTCAATTTACATTTATTTATTTATTTAAGTACCTTTGTTTTTGAGTACTCCGTGAAGCAAATACACACAAATATGGTCACGGCTGTATTGGACAATGACGTCCACCGTGCAGCTATCCCAGACAGACCAAATATTCCAAGGTCTTAAGCACAAGAATGCCGAAACCAGATTTCAGTCCGCGCTGGAGTTGCGACGCTATGTAATTTTTTTTCATTTGCACGGTCTGACGCAAATTTACGATATGTGTTCAGCTGTCGTCAGCTGTCGCTGAGATGTCGTCGGACGCAGCAGCAAAACTTTGGGATGATAATATCAACAGGAGATTGTTTGAGCTAACTCATAGTCAATATCCAGCAGAAGCTTATGGTGGTCTGGTGGCTATCGGTACGAGTTTCGAATCCTGAAATATGGATATTTATTAATATGAAATAGACCATCTTCTGGATATTGAGGGTGAAGAGAATATTGACGCAAAGAGGAACCTCTTTCGCTTTTGGAATTACGTCAAACATCTTCTACCAAATCACGATGTCAATCTCATGGTTGCAGCCTCCAAAACTCTTGGAAAAATCGCCGAAATTGGAGGCGCCGCATTTGGGGAGCGATTTATGGACAAAGAGGTCCCTGCCGCTATAGAGTTGATGCAGCCTGATAAACAAGAGTCCCCTCGGTATGCCGGTGTTCTTATCCTTAAAGAGCTCGCCCGAAACAGCCCAACGTACTTCCATTCCCACATATCTGTCGTCTTTGACAACATTCTCGTCCCTTTACGAGATCCACGCGTGATAGTGCGAGAGGGGGCTGCCGAACTGTTGGCAGCATGTTTGGAGATCGTCACGCAGAGAGAACGCCATGCACGCAGTTCTCATTTGTTGAAGATACTACAGGATGCACAGATGGGTTTAAAGCAATCCAACCCCGACATTATTCATGGTTCTTTACTAACATATCTCGAACTCTTGCTTCACGCTGGCATGGTGAGTGTAGCGCTTGATCTTTTCTGTCACTTGTAATGATTCCCCCCCTCCCCAGTTCATGAAAGAAATGTTCCTGGACACTGCTGACCAGGTCCTTCGGTTCAAATCCCATCGTGATCATACCGTCCGCAAGATGGTCATCACAATGATTCCTTCACTCGCTGCTTATGACACCCAGACATTCACAGAACACTTTCTCCATAAGGCCATGGCTCATTTGTTGACGCAACTTGACAAGCCGAATGAACGTGACATCGGTCCGTAATCGCTAGGACTTGTGTGTTAGGAGCGGCTGATCTCCTTTGCAGCATTCGTTGCGATCGGACATACCGCCACCGCAGTTGGGAGTGATATGAAGCCTTTCCTGGATTCTATCATGATGAGCATTAAGCAGGGACTTCAAGGACGAGGGTAACTCACTGGACATCCCAGTACTGTGGATCCACTCATTTGGTTTTCACCAGGCGAAAGAGCGCTCCTTCTGGGGAGCCAATATTTCAATGTGTCGGAATGCTTGCTGCAGCAGTCGGGCCGAATCTCACTAAGCTATTGCACGACCAGTTAGACCTCATGCTGGCTTGCGGATTGAGTGAGCCTTTACGACACGCGCTCGTGGCTATTGCTCGATATATTCCCCCATTGCTGAAAACTATCCAAGGTCAAGCGCTATCCTCTTCCAGATTTCCCGATTTTCTCATGTTATCCAGACCGTCTCCTCGACTTACTTTCCTATATTTTGAGTGGCCAACCATATAAGCCTCTTGGAGTCCCCCCATCCCTCGGCCGTCCTGATATGGCCGCAATGACGAGAGACGTGAACACCAGCCAAGTAACCTCTACGTATGAATATACACTAGTGTAGGTTACTGACAAGCACGTATCAAAGGTTACGGCGGATGGAAAGGATCATGGATTAATCACACTTGCGCTATCGACTCTAGGGTCATTTGACTTTAGCGGTAGGGCGAATCCGCCAATTATCTCGGTTCTTATCTTACGATAACATCACAGGACATGTTCTGAATGAATTTGTGCGCAGCTGCGCACTTCCATATCTTGAAGATGACAATACAGACATCCGCCGTGAGGCTGCTCTTACTTGTTGCCGTCTATTCGTCCGGGATCCTATCTGCTACCAAGCCAGCAGTCATGCCATTGAAATCATCAGTGATGTCCTAGACAAACTGTTGACAGTAGGCATTGCTGATCCAGGTGATCGTGATCATATTCTATATTGTGGACCGCTGACAATGTTATCAGACCCTAGTATTCGACATGCTGTTTTGTCTTCTCTCCATGAGCGATTCGACAAACATCTAGCCCAGGCCGAGAATGTTCGCTCATTGTTCATTGCCCTTAACGATGAAAGCTTCCAGAATAGAGAAACTGCTGTTGGATTGATTGGCCGTCTGGCTAAACACAATCCTGCTTATGTGATGCCTTCCCTTCGAAAAGCCTTGATCCAGCTGCTGACAGAGTTAGAGTATTCTACTGTATTGTGCGTTTCATACAATCTCTACCAACTAACGCTCTGACAAATTTATTTCAGGCGAAATCGAGAAGAGTGTACTCGACTACTTACGCTCCTGGTCAGTGCAACCCAGCGGCTGATCAAACCATATGCCTTGCCCATGTTACGAGTACTCCTTCAAAAAGCCAATGATGTTAATCCTACTGTTGCTGCGAATGTTCTCATGTGTCTAGGAGAACTCGCCTGTGTTGGAGGCGAGGATGCAATGCCACACGTCCCCGAACTCATGCAGGTAATTTTGTCGCGGTTATCAGATCCATCCCTTATCAAACGAGATGCTGCCTTGCACACCCTTGGCCAAGTTTGTTCAAGCACGGGATACGTAATCGCACCCCTTGCCGATTACCCACAGCTACTGCCACTTCTCGGAAGGATCCTTCGAACAGAAAACAATCAACCTGTACGGCGGGAGGTTGTAAAAGTCTTAGGCATCCTTGGTGCATTAGATCCCTACAGGCGCAAGGTAACTGTTAGGATCCACAATAGCACAATATGTTTGCTCATGGAATCACTCAGGTGAGGCCTGAAGAGGAAACAAGCGAGACTGCAGTGACTGAGGTACCGATAGCTCAACGTGCACCTGCAGCGTCAGACGACTGCTTCCAAACTGTGGTCATTACTGCTCTCCTTGTTATATTGAAGGACCAGTCGCTTAGCAACCATCACCCCACTGTTATTGAAGCAATTATGTCTATATTCAAGACGCAGGGCCTTAAATGCGTAACGTTCCTCCCACAGGTACGCACTACTGTGCAGAATTTTTGATATTGAAGTTAAGTAGATTACCCAGATTATCCCTGCGTTTGCCACAGTGACTCGAGGTTCTACGGCTCGGCTCGGCTTCTATCTGGAACAACTTGCCATCCTTGTTGGTATTGTCAAGCAACATATTCGGAACTTCATGCCAGATGTTTTCAGTCTGGTGGCGGAACTCTGGGAAAATTCTACGCTCCAGCTCCCCATCGTTGCACTAATTGAAGCGCTTGGAAAGGCACTTGATTCAGAATTCAAACCATTCTTGCCTACTATCTTGCCTCTTATCCTGAAGGTGTTCGACGGAGAATTAAGTGACAAAAGAATGAACACCCAGATCAAGATTTTTGACGCGTTTTTGACATTTGGAACTAACATCGAGGAATATCTTCACCTTGTCATTCCAATCATCGTGAAATCATACGAACGGCAGGATGGTATCGGGATTACGACCACGCCGTTGCGAAAGAGAGCTATCCAGACAATTGACGGGCTATCCAGACGCGTCAACTTTTCCGATCATGCTTCCCGGATTATCCACCCTCTAGTGAGGGTTCTGGAAGTGTCGAACAATGAGCTTAGGATGGCAGTGATGGACACGCTGTGTTCTCTAGTTATCCAACTCGGGTCTGACTTTGCTATCTTTGTCCCAACGATCAATAAGGTAAAGTGAAGATAAATCCTGATCTGAATTTACTAATCTTTTCGTAAGTGCCTTCTTCGAAATCGCATCCCTCATCCGAAATATGAGAATCTGATCACAAAATTGCTCAACGGCGAACGCTTACCCCAAGAAGCTGGCGTTCTGGATCTTCTGTTCGTAGTTTTATACTCTTTGCCATGCCTACACTGATAATCAGTTCAAAGTCTGAATGAAAGTTCAAAAGCCCCTGAATTCTCAGCACCAGCTGAGGCCACGAAGATGACTGTGAATCAGCAGCACTTGAAGCAAGCATGGGATACTTCACTGGTCACCACCAGAGAGGACTGGGGTGAGTGGATGCATCGTCTTGGGGTGGAGTTTATGAAGGAGTCTCCATCCCATGCCCTTCGTGCTTGCATGAGTCTCGTCGAAATACACCCTCCTCTCGCCAAAGAGCTCTTCAATGCCGCCTTTTTATCATGTTGGAGTGAGCTCTATGACCAATATCAGGTTTGTTTGTAATGTCTATGTGATGGTGCTTTATAAACCCCTTCTGCAGGAGGATCTGATTCGGTCAATTGAGGCTGCGATCACGTCGCCAGTAGCACCCTCCGACTTGGTACATCGATTATTGAACCTCGCAGAATTCATGGAGCATGAGGAGAAACCTTTGCCAATCGAGCACCGAACACTCGGTGAATATGCGATGAAGTACATGGCATACGCAAAAGCACTTCACTACAAGGAACTTGAATTCTTTTCTGACTCCTCGGCGGCAGTCATCGAGTCTCTCATCTCCATCAACACACGCCTTCAACAGCACGATGCTGCATGGGGCACACTGCTCACCGCCCGTGAGCAGTATGATGTCACCAAGCATGAAGAATGGTACGAAAGGTTAGGGCGATGGCAGGAGGCCTTACATGCTTATGAACGAAAGGCAGAACACGACCCAGAAGACAAGACTGTGCAAGTTGGGCGTATGAAATGTTTCCATGCTCTCGGCGAATGGGACCAGCTGGCTGCTCAGGTGGAGGAGACATGGCCCAATGCAACTCACGAGTTCCGGCGAGAAATAGCACCTATGGCGACAGCAGCTGCTTGGTCTCTGAATGAATGGGACTCGATGGATGATTACATTGCTACCATGAAGGTAGATTCCCCAGATCGTGCATTTTATCGAGCCATTTTGTCGGTTCATCAAAATCAGTTTCCCAAAGCACTGGTTCACATTGCAAAAGCCCGTGACCTCTTAGATCCCGAGTTAAGCTCCTTCGTTGGTGAAGGGTACGGGCGTTTGTACAAGTCAGTCTCGCTGTCTATAGGAAAATTCTTTGCTGATGGCTTTCAGTGTTATGGTCCGAGCTCAGATGCTTTCAGAATTGGAAGAAATAATTTCTTTCAAGCAATATGCTGATCAGCCGGAACGTCAACAAGCCATGAGGAAAACGTGGATGAAACGGTATGCTATATCTGTTTGGTGCTTGTTCCAATATAACTCTTTCAACAGCCTGCAAGGCAGCCAACCAGATGTAGAAGTCTGGCAACGCATTCTTCAAGTCAGGACGTTGGTTCTTAACCCTGAGGATGACCCTGTCATGTGGATCAAATTTGCCAATCTGTGCCGTAAATCCGACCGCATGGCGTTAGCTGAGAAGACAATCAACTCACTTCTATCACCCGAGCGGGTATGCATGATAAATAGTACTCACTCAAGACATACATCTTACCCTTCGCTTAGAGCCGCATACATGAGCAACACACAAAGGCTCCTCCCCACGTGGTTTATGCCCAGTTGAAATATATGTGGGCAACAGGTGCCAGGGAAGAAAGTCTTAATTTCCTGCGTCAGTTTTCTTCTAGCTTGTCCAGGGACCTTCAAGCAGAGGCGGGAGAAATACCTTCACATTCTGGGGTTCCTAAACACAAACTATCTGAACTGTCAAATCTGCTTGCTCGTTGTTATTTCAAAACGGGCGAATGGCAGGTCGAGCTTGCAGACAACTGGGGATCGGTGAGCATTTTGGCTCCTTCCATTTTGCTACAATGGTTTATGTTTATTTGCAGAGAAACGTAGAAGATATCTTACACTCGTATTACCTCGCCACACACTTCGACCCCACTTGGTACAAGGCATGGCATACATGGGCCCTTGCTAACTTTGACGTCGTTGGCTACATGGAGACTCAAAATTTGAGTCGCACATCAGATGCGCACAGGAATACCCTTGCTGCACACGTTGTACAAGCGGTTGACGGTCAGCAGAATACCTCTCCATCAAAAGCACCATCTCTTGACCAACCACACACAGGCTTCTTCCGGTCTATATCCCTGCGTAATGAGGAAGCACTGCAAGATACACTTCGCCTGCTAACCCTGTGGTTCAAGTATGGATCTCACGAAGATGTCAGTCACGCGATGGGCAATGGCTTTACAACCGTCGAAGTTGATACATGGTTGGAAGTGATCCCTCAGGTATTGATGGATTTCGTGTTGTTCTATTGAGGTTGATTATACATTCAGATCATCGCTCGAATTCAAACCCCCCATGCCAATATCCGGCGAAATATCAATAATATTTTGGCGGAAGTCGGAAAACATCATCCACAAGCACTGATATACCCCCTCACTGTGGCTTCCAAGTCCTCAAGTGCATCACGTCGCAATGCTGCCATTACAATCATGGACAGAATGCGGGAACATAGCCCCAAAATTGTTTCGCAGGTATGTATACTATGACGTAACTTGTGGTATCAGTCATCGACTCTTTCAAAAAAGGCTCAAGTCGTCAGTCGCGAGCTAATTCGTGTCGCAATTTTATGGCACGAACTTTGGCACGAAGGCTTGGAGGAAGCTTCACGACATTTCTTCACCGAGAAAAATCCAGATGGGATGATCTTAGCCTTGGAACCTTTGCATGACATGATCGAAGCTGTAAGGAGTTTGAATAGATACCTCAATGCGGACGCTTATGGTAATACCAGGGTCCTACGACCGCTCGTGAAACGTCGTTCGCTCAAGTGTTTGGAAGAGAACTACACGAGGCACGAGAAGCTTGTCGTCGATGGCGCATGTACGCTGACACAAGGGAATTGGACAAAGCTTGGGATATTTACTATGGTGTATGTGGTCCCGTTGTTGGAAAATCGCCTCGTTAACTCTTGGTTCTTCAGGTATTCAAAAAAGTGGAGAAACAGTTACCTCAGTTGACAACCCTTGACCTTCAATACGTATCCCCGAGCCTTCTCAAAGCCAGAAATATGGATTTAGCCGTTCCAGGTGATATTCAAATCCATTTGCTTAGTACAGCTTTGCCGACAGTTCGATAATCAGGTACCTACCAAAGTGGACGACCCGTGGTCCAAATTGCAAGTTTTGCAACGAAACTTACCGTAATAGCATCGAAACAACGGCCACGTCGTCTCTCACTGAAGGGGAGCGACGGAAAGGATTATCAATATATCCTCAAAGGTACATTGCAATGAGAACTACTTAAGGTAGTGATCGTTAAGATATTATTTTCAGGCCATGAAGATCTTCGGCAAGATGAAAGAGTTATGCAGCTCTTTAGTCTTGTCAATACGCTCCTCTCTGTGGATACGGACAGTTTCAAGCGCCGTCTGCACATCCAACGATATCCCGTCATACCGTTAGCTCCTAATGCAGGTCTCTTGGGCTGGGTTCGGGATAGTGACACTTTACACGTCCTCATCCGTGATTACCGTGACTCAAGAAAAGTCCTTCTAAACATCGAATATCGCTTAATGCTACAGGTGTGCTCTGCGGGTTTTATATAACAGGTGCCGCTCACCCACAACTACCACAGATGGCACCAGACTACGAGAATTTAACACTACTCCAAAAGGTCGAAGTCTTCGAATATGCACTGGAGAACACCACTGGTCAAGATCTATACCGAGTGTTGTGGCTGAAGAGTGCTAATTCAGAGCATTGGTTGGAGCGTCGTGCAACCTATACACGCTCACTTGCCGTGAACAGTATGGTGGGACATATACTGGGGCTGGGTGATCGCCACCCGTCGAATTTACTCCTGGAACGCAGTACTGGAAAGGTAGTACATATCGATTTTGGCGACTGCTTCGAAGTCGCCATGCATCGTGAAAAGTTCCCTGAAAAGGTTCCATTCCGACTCACCAGGATGTTGACCCATGCGATGGAAGTAAGGTTTATGCAAAGCTCGACGGTTTATGTATCTCCTTATATTGCTTCCAGGTCAGTGGCATCGAAGGTAGTTTCAGGAAAACATGCGAGATTACTATGCAAGTTTTACGGGACAACAAAGAATCGTTGATGGCAGTTTTGGAAGCTTTCGTGTATGATCCACTGATCAATTGGAGGCTCATGCAGACAGAGGTCGAAGTTAGACGGGTTGAAGGTTCGGGTATTTTTTAGATTGGAATCAAATCGATCTTCTCACTTGTCGCTCGCAGACTCCGAGACAGACCCCGAACGTGCTGCTGAGCTAGCAAAGGTGGCAGCCTACCCCCAGGCTCCAACACGAAAATTGAAGGCAGATGAGAGTCATATCTTCAATGGCATGTTGTCTCAACTCTGGATTTTGTTTTGTTTTTGACGTGCTTTACCTTGTTTAGAAGCTGAAGGGCAGCCAGGCGCCCAGGAAGTTCGTAATGAACGTGCCCTGTTCGTTTATAACCGTGTCCAGCATAAGTTAACTGGTGAGTTCTCAGACTGCGTTTACTTCCGTATGACGCACTAAAGCCACCTCTTCAGGCCGCGATTTCAATCCGGAGGTCGCACTCAGTGTTGAGGTACAGGTAGATCGACTAATTGAACAAGCCACTTCTTTCGAGAATCTCTGTCAATGCTTTTCTGGATGGTGTGCATTTTGGTAGGAGGAATCAATTAATGATAACTGCCAGTGTACAAAATATTCTGGACATTTTCATTTATATACCACATTTGTTAGTCGTTGTATCATTTCTTGATCATTTCTACTTCGTATCTCGCGCGTATGCATATAGATTTACTGAAAATAGGCGGCTTGAAACACGTGGACTGTAGCTATTTCCGAGTCTCCAAGCAATCGGGTATTTGTGAGAAATTACCAGCATTTTCCATGCACTATGTGACTGGTAATGGGCGACACATTTATTTCTCGCTCAACAGTGGATCATGAAAAATCACCATACTTTGTGTTACTTTGCTAGAAATCAAGTATCTCACAATTGATGATGAAGGATACAAAAGAGATAAATTTTTTGATACCCATTCCACAACATTACATCCTATTGCTATCGCCTCGTCGTGTCAATTAGGTCAAGTTCTGTTGTGCTCGACAATCTAGTTACCCTTCGGAACGAACCTCATGGTACCAAATCGATCAAGTTCTGTAGCATTCGACATCAACTTCGGATTGTTTTCTCAGAAGGAGAATGGGTGGTGTGCAACGTTGTACATATGTGGTGTGTGCTCACTACTGTCCTCAAATGCACTGTCATGCATATCATCACAATTCATCTTGTGATCGCCAACAGGGCCGACTGGTATGCCTTTCTTCCGTTTCTCACTCATTCAGCATGTTTGGTGGGCAGTTTATTCCATCATATCGAATATTGTCTGCTTGTGTTCTATGCACAGCGACATCATAAACAGCCTTCTCCCCTCCCACCATTATGCGTCTCTCATCGCACAGAATGTTATCGCTGTCGATCTGGGAAGCTGAAGCCTCACCGCTTTTTTTGTACTTTAGGTATGTCCGCTTCTACACAACCCCTTTGATCATTGCATTTTGACGTGCAATCTACAGCAGTGGTGGTCGCGCAAAACTGACCCAAGCTCTGGTGACTCAAATATGCCAAGTCATGAACGGAATCAAATCCACGAGCATGAGAGGGATCTGGTTTGTGGTGGCCAAGGCAATGGAACTCAGAAGGGGACGAAAGGACAGGCAGCAGTGGGACCGTTTCATTCGGCACAGGAAGGGAACAATCCAACAAGATGATGCAGCTGGGAGGGAGGACAAGTTGGCTGAGGGGACACAACGATGGTGGGGCAGGAAGAGCGCGAGTTATAAACCGGCTAAGAACTTCGAGACTTGGAATTGGCGACCATCGCAGACTTTAGGAAGTTGAACTTGAAGTGAGTTGAAGTAAAAATGGAAGGCATCGATGTACATGCGATGAGCTGTTTTTCGACAAGCAGTAACTTAACGTCAACCAGTTCAAGTTGTCTCGCGCAATTTGTAACGGATAGTAGTTGGTCGCAATGTTTCCAATTTCTTCCAAAAGCCAGACTTTTGACTGGTCTTTGTGTTTTATAGCTCATAGTTCAAGATAAGTGAGGCCTGGCCCAGGTGTGATGTGGTGTGGAGCAAGTAGTGTCTGTTGTTTGGCCATAGAGGCCACGAAGACAGTTTTCGATTGAAAACATTCAGCTTCAAGCCTCACGCTCGGGGTATACGATTACTGATTATGTAATATTGAATAGCGTCACGACTAAAGTACAGAGAATGCAAGAGTGCTAGAGGGGTGGTAGTGGTCTACGACACTGGGGGCAGATATTCTACGAGGATGCGTTACCTGCGTAAGAACATTGAGCGAGGAATAGTGAACCCACCTTGATTGCGAGCCACTATAAGATACATGAAAGGCAAGTCAGCAATAATTGAGAACATCATGAAGGAAATACACACCCTTTCTAGACATTCGGTATGCTGTTTAAAAGAGCAATCCAATTCAGTACTGTTACAACCCTCTGACGGGGAAAGAGACAAAACCCACAAATAAATGATGACAAGGCGCAAGACTATAGATTTTTCTCATGCCAGGACTCTCCATCCCCATATGCATTGCACTGAGCAGCCCTCCAGGAGATCCCAGACCCTTCCGTCTGCCTCCAGGTGACCTCGTGGTATCCTGATCCCATTCACCCGACGTTTCCTTCTCCGATTGGTGTCGTCCTGAGGAATCCAACTGAATGGCATCCATACAGATAGCGCAGTCTCCAAGAGATTGTTCCGGAGCTTCAGAGTCTGGTAAAGGCAGTGGGGGGTGGTAGTCGTAGGTCCTGACGGAGGCATACTGCGAGGAAAAATAAGCAATACAGACCCGCAGTAGTAAGGTGGACAACCTTTGCTGGCAGAAAGAAAGTGGGACCGAGGACCTCCTGAAGTAGAACGAAACCTGCTTGGAGACATACAGAGGCGGCAAGTAGATATGACCATGCTGCGACGAGTTTATTATCGGTAGCCAAAATGGAATAACACTCACATCGCGGCTCGACATCAAGGACATTTTTTGGACACGCCAGAAAATCTATCACAGCACCATCAGTATACCAATCGCTCTCGTCGCTTCGAGAGGGGACTCACAAAGAGCAAGATAAAGCCGACAAGCGGTAGTCCCGATGACGTATTCACCTGATAGCCCGCTAGTTCTTCCCCTTCTTGCAGATCTCACAATTTGTGGCAACCATATCAACGAATATGTAACGGTAACAAAAACCATTGACAGCGTCGGAGACAGGATGACGCGGACGATGAAAGTCAAGAAGATGAACAATGTCACCCCTAGAAAATAGAACATCAGGCGAAAGGACGGTGGGGGGGGGATTGGAAGAAAATAAAGCTTACATAGCCTCGCTTGGGGATCCGTTCGGACATGCTGGATGAAAAAAGAGAAAAAGGAGGGTGAGCTAGGAGGTGCTGCGGCTGGAGCAGTAACTGTAGCTAGTGTATCAGTCGGTCGTGGTGAGGCTTGGCTGGTGGGTGTTGGAACAGGAATTGGAGGATAGCTGCTATTAGTACTAGTGGGGACAGCAGCAGGCGGGGTAGGTGCCGGAGGGGCGATTGCCGGCGGCAAAGAAGTCAGGTTCTCTGGCAGTTGGATCTGGTGTATCAATACAGAGAATTGCTATTTTCGCTGAAAGTGAGCGAGAACCATCATTATGGGAGGCACAAGTAATACGCACTGCTTCATACACGAACAAGATGCACGCCAAGAAGGCTGGAGCGATGAGAGACAGCGAGGGCCTGCCTTCAGCTAGGATGGCAAATGTTATGTGACCTGCAAAGGAGACAGAATCTACGGTGGCTTGCGCGAGGAAAGACCAGCGAGAAACACGAGCTAGGCCGGAGGGAGTGCGGCTACGTTCCGATTGACGAGAATATAGGAACAGAAGCAAGAGATATACGAGAGCAGCTGATCCAGCATCTGCAGTACAATGAGGTCACCCTGACTTATCAGGGCTCTGGACAGCTTACATGTAGTCACTTTTCGAAAGAACGTCCGTGATCTGGGGAGTTCAGATTGTGAGAAATTGTATGCGGCAAGTACTTGCTCAAAAGGTACGAACCTCAGGCCCTCAGTTTTAATAACCTCATACATCAATCCACATTCCTTGCTAATCAACAGCGCAGTAAGGGACAGTTTTGGCGGCCTGACCGTCCATATTCCTGTCGGCCGCTGAGTCTCCTCCTCTAGTACTTGCATGAGATCCTCTGGCACATCTACAGGGCTGAGTTGTGCATAGAATGTGAAAGGGCAGGTGGACTTCGGAGGGTCATCTACACGTAGAGAGTAGAGTTAACAGATCAACTATGCACTTGCTTCACTAACTAGTCGCGTCTTGGTCGATTACACCAGCGTCGATTAGCTTTTTCAACTTGTTTATGCGCGCAGTGAGCTCGGGCTCTATAACACGTGCTGTTTCGTTCTTGGCCGAAACCGGGACGAGAGATGGGAGGAGTCTGATGTCTATATGCCGCCTTGGAAAGTGGATGGCCTGAGACTGACACAAATTTTGAAGAAACGAACGGAACTCACCCAGTAGGCTCCGCGAAACCGTAAATAGATCCGTTCGAGCGAAAGTGTATGCCTTCGAATTCTAATCGTAAGTCTTCAGAGGTAAGGGCATCCGTAAGTTCAATCCTGCCCTACTCGCCATCCGATTTATTAGGTTCCCTAGAGGAGGGCGAAGCACATACATGGACTAGAGCGAGGTTCTCGGTAACCACAGAGCCATTCTCGTACAAAGCCAATTTTTCCACAACGCTCAGGGCCACTTTATCTGACGCCGTCCAATTCCACATGCCTAGGCGCTCAGTAATTTCAGCGTCGTTAGCACCGGCCATATAATCCTGGACGATGGCGTTCCATGGAGTAGTGTCATTACCCGTTGGTGTGATGTTGTAAAAGTTGGTGGAACCATGGACAAAACCTGTGATGTTCGAATAATAAGACGACCAGGAGGGGTTGATTGTGCTCTCCTGGACCCCAAAGTGGCCCAACAATGGAGGTAGACTTGAGTCCTGATCGGGCTACATTGCCGTTGTGATGCCGAACATTCAAAGAACGAGGTACTCACAACGGTAAAATTTGATGAAGTTCCGTTCATCCACACAGTATAGTTTGACAACTGATATTCCAACGACCGTAAGGCATCTTGGTACTGATGTCGTGCAAGAAACTCGTCGCCATTATGACTGGTTAGCATGAAGAGCATGAGACTTATGAAGAGAAACGAAGGAATGGAGCTGCGCTGCCTAGGCCTGCCACCAGCCAACCCTGCGTCCTCTGTCGGGTCATCCATACTTAGTGACGGAGCCTGAGTCGCTGGTGATGCTCGGGTCTATAGTCGATCACGTGCTTGGCGCGACTCTTCCAACTCATGTTCAATCAGTCGGGCAGCCGACGTTGGACGCACTTTCACTCCGCACTGCAGCTGGCCATACAACGTTCTGCTCATAAATGGTCGTCAGTATCTCTATCTTTCTATCTCCTCTCCTCCGAACCATGTGTTTTGACCCAATTTCACTGGTGCAGTTTTGAGGATTTCGCTGAATGTTTCCCATTATACGTCGAGGAGGACAAGAACAGCTCCTCAGCCACCTATAATAGTATCTCCGACTACATAGAAGCTCAAAACTTTGTATGTGTGCTGTCCTTTCAGATCACACGGTTGAAGTCATTTAACTTTGTTTAATGCATAGCGTGACCTCGACAAACTATTCAAGGACTATACGGTACAGGAGAACATAGATATCCTGCATCGTGTGGTGCTAGAGGCCAAGGAGCGGAAGGCCAGAGAAGATATAGGCAATGATGTGTGGCAGGAGGATTTGGAGCCTCGAACAGCAGTTTGCGCTAGGACTATTCCAATCCTGGAGCAAGAGGCAAAGATGCTACGCGAGTCATTAGCAGCGGTGCGTGACAATGTTCATGACTGCATACCTTCCTGATGATCTTCTGCATCCCTCCTAGATGGAGGGAGAAAATATGCATCTCCAGGCTCAGATAGAAGAGAACACGAGAGCTACCGAAGATGCAAATAGCGAAGCCCTTGAGCTTCTTGACAAGCTAGATGCAGTACGTATGACTTTCTTCAACAGGTTATCCCTTCAACTAACCTTTCCGTCAGAATTATGAGGAATGGCAGAAGCTCCCCACAAATGAGATTGAGGAGTGGACAGTCCAATTAGCAGAGTCCTTGAGGCCCACATTGCGTTCATGACAAGCTGAAGGCTTATGTTTTGTTTTATTTATTTATCTATTTACTATTTAACTCAACATGAATTTCGTTAGTTTGTACCTTTTAAATAAATAAATAAAATAAACCAGCTGATAGATATACCACTTTGGTATGAAATTCATTTCCTCTGCATTGTATTCATTCCCTCCAGGTATTATATTTAGTACTTGTAGACACTAATAATAGCATGAATAAAAGGGGGGAATTAGAGTATGAATTTCCGGCATAGGGGGTCCACAGTGTCAGTTTGACAAAACCGTTCTCAATACTAAGAACAGGTCACATCATTTGGGTTGGATATCCATCTGACTTGATTGGTTGAAGGTAACCACCTTAATTGTTGGCATGTTGCAAAAAGGAAATATATCTGGAGCCCAACCTGCACCCCATCCCTCAACTGCTTAAGGGCAGTCCAATATCATTGTGTCATCTCCATCCCATTGTAAACCAAACATGGTTGACATGACATCTTCGACTTGCACATTCGTGAGAGCGAAATAATGAATCATTGCCTAAATTTGACGCGACGTCTTGATATATAGGGAAGGCTCTGAGAAAGGAAAATCAAAAGCTATCAAAACCAGAAACAGGGCAGTTCTAATGTTGGTGACACCAATAGAGTGCTATGATCCCATTTTTAAATCTTGAATACCATGTTATAAGTACTAAGGTTCTGGGGCCGCGGATGTATAATGTGTATGATACCTGTATAATACAGCTTGATATAATACAACCGAGTTCCAGACCCAGCACCATCTGAAAGGTTGTAAGCCAAAGAAAATTATAATACGCATACCTGATGCCAACACTGAGCCAATGGTTGTCGCACTTAAAACTTTAGGGCCAGCTGAAATGAAAAGAGCCTCGAAATTGCCAAGGACGAATATGGATACAACACGGCATATGTGTGATCAAAATCTAACAACAGTACATCCAGTAGTATGGCGGCAAGGGTAGCAGTCCAAGAGCGAAACATAGTGGGAGTAACGAAGGTCATAGACAGACAGCAATACAGTTATAGAGCCAAGGAGAGCGTCGGCACAATCAAAGCTTCCGTAGCAAAAGACCAAAGAAACCAGAGAAGAGCCTAAACATGCGATGCAAAGAGAATGAGCAAAGTGAGAGCGAAATCCGTGATTCTTGATAAGCTGGGCTGCAAAGTAAATCGTCGAGATAAGGTGAAAATGCAGGAAGAAAAAACACGAGAAGCACTTGCATATTACCCCAACAAATTCAAACAATCATTATCATCCTCCTGGTCATGTTCCCTCCTCTGCCACAGCTCTGGCTGCCTCAATACGAAACCCAAACCCTGTCTGCGCCTCTTCCCTGCCTTCAACCGACGAGTGCGAACAGGTGAAGGAGGGTCAGCGACCACCCATGGCCAGTCCTCGTCGTGCCAGGGACCTGTGATGTTCATAGGATCTGCGTCCTCCTCACCACTTTCATTGCTTCCGCTGCCACTAGGCTCCGAGTTTGTTCCGCAGTCAGGTATCTGCAAACCATTGCCATGAGTAGGTTTCTGCAATTGCATATCAACATCTACATCTCCGGTGCCAATACCGCCGCCACAGCCATGTCGTGAAGCAGCACGAAGACCTACAGGGCGGGGAGCCCCCACGACAGTCCCGCTCCTCTCCCGCCTGTTCCACGCGGGACCAACGATAGTCCCGCTCCTGGTGCGCCTTGCCCCAGCTATAAATCCAACACCTTCGTCTCTAGTAGGAACACAGGGGAAATCGGAGGCACGGATAGTCCCGCGCCGGTCACGGGTTCCACGGTTGGATCTGGAAGGGGAGATATATGCGGATGAGGTGCAGGGGTTGATGTCTGCGGTGGGGTTGATGTTTCTGACTTTGGATGGTGAGATGCATGCGGGCGGTTCAAGAGGTCGGACTTGAATTCCCCCTTTGTTCAAAGTTGTATGGGACGAGTATTGTGGCAGTGAAGGCGGCGAATCTAAGTCGAGAGAGCGGCTCCTAGTAAGCGTTAGGCTTGTTCCTGGTGTTTATATCCGCATCAGTTAAAAATGAAGGAGATTGAAGATGTACCACCGCCAGAGGTAATGTCAAGACTGTTAAACATGTTAAACAAATCTTTCAGGATCTCAGCTTTCCCCTCCATGCACTCTTCCTTGCCTGTGGTTTTGGCACCATCGCAGTCATCTTTGAGAAATGGACCGAGATTCAATCCCAAGCCCGGTCCGAGGCCGAGCGTGGTCCCGTCTGCGCCATTGTCGTCCTGCTGCACATCTTGATCTTCATGTCTATTATGGTCAACAGATCTCGATCGGCTATGGCAGAGAGCAGTAGGGATGGAGATGAGGCTGTCCGTTACCCACATGCTGTACTCGCGTTCCACAAGCTGGGCCTCTGTCGCTTTGTCGTACTTTACCTGGCAGGTATCGAGCTCTGAATGTAAACGAGGGAGCCAAGGGACGTGGCAGTTCAGGTGTTGATCTTCGTCTTCCGAAGAGGAAGACTCCACAATTTCATACCTTTGTGTCGGTTTCTGCTTCTTGAATCCAAAAGGCGTCGAGATCCCCTGGGCATCAACAAAAAAATTCTCATCATACGAAGATGTGAAGGAGAGCTGGGACGGGGGACGGTTGAAGTCTACCATGGGTCCACGTCCACCGCTTCCGTTTCCAAGATCGAATATAGTTGGGGAACGGACCACGTCAAAGCTCGGTTCCAATTCTGTAATGCCATCCCGGGTTGACGGCCGAACGAACCATGATGATACATCTGGCCTATGGGAAGTGGCGCTGGGGGCGGAGGGGCGGCGTGCTTTAAAGTCTTCGCTTCGAACAGGGTACGTAGGGGAGTTGACAGTGCTCTGAGCTAGGGGGAGGTTGGGGTTGTAGTGTGTGTCGGAGAGGGTGCGTTTGGGGTTGGCAGTGGTAGTAGTGGTGGCAGTGGGGATATCCATGGGCTTCGTAATCGAGTGTGTACGTGAGATCTGTGCAGGGTACTTGTGGGGACTTGAAGGCTGGGACGTAAATGGACTTGCCAGAGGTAGGCGAGGAGGTCTGGATTTTGCAACGCCTCGGAAAGAATTGCCCGTAGTAGAGGTGGTCGATTTTGGAGCTGTTCTAGAAATTCGAGACTTTCGAGTAGAGTTATTTTCCTTCAGACTGCTGGAGCTTGTCCGGTGCATCAGACCGCGCATTCTGGTCTTCTCCTCCATAGTCCGAGTCGGTTCTAGGCTCAGGATAGGCGAGAAAGCTCTCCGTGTATGCGCTCGCGGAACGGGTGAGAATTCGTGGTCCGGAGAAAGAGGGAGTCCTCTTGAAGATTCGAGCTTGAATACCTGGTCCTCAGTGAGTAGCGTCGGGTGTGGTGTTTGCATATTATGGTCGTCGTTCAAGGGAAAGATAAGGCTAGCCTGCTCGCATTCTTCCAGCAAAGATGTCCTGAGTTTTTTGACTTGGATGCGATCCATAGACAGGTTAAGGCTTGTAGAAACAGGGCCTGAATGACGAGAGCGCTTGATTCCTTCGGGGTAAGTTAAGCTGTCAGCAATGTCTTCTTGGGGGGAGGAATTGTATTTCTGAGGTGCATGAGTTCGATTTCTGTCTCGTTTGAGATAAGTGATTCGTTTTCGCCTCATCGCACAAGGATTGAAGTGGTCAGGGAGAAAACTTCAATTTGAAGTTGTGTTGTCCAGATGGTCTAGCCAAACAGTGGCTATTTTGTCGCTACATACTTATCACTTACCGAGTGTTTCTCCACGATTTACTGATCACTGAATTACACTACATCGACTACAAAACTTATACTCCACAGCGGGGTAATCACTGGCATCTTCTAGGGGTGACGGCCTTACGATCTACAAATAAGGCCGACTCCTTGCCATTGATCAGCTGCAGCATCCCGAGACCAACAGTGGCGTAGGCGGAGCCTTGGATGACTACGTAGCTCATAGACTTGTTTATACATGGAGGGAGACGCGACAGAAGAGAGTTGGTGCGCTAATATTTCCTGGACAGAAAACTTGGACTCCTGATGGGCATGGAACTGAAGACTGGTTTGTCGTCATCTGTCATCTGCGTTTGAAAACGTAGGCATACATTGGCCCACATCAGCGGCACTCGGTTGGACCCCAGAATGCCCCTTCGAAGAATGGACGGTTCGGACTTGTGATGCCTATCTCAGGCTGGCATTTCGCGATGGCGCCCGAGTCCTCATCGTCCCATGAAACCCAAGTCGGCAGAGTTGATGAAGTTCAAGTTGTCCAATTCTTCGTACTAGGAGTTCCAAACATACGATAAAATTTACGGGAGGGTCTACTCACTAGTGACAGTTAGCAGAAATCAAAAAGCTCTTACATGGTCAGAATGTGAAAATTCCCATTTTAGGTACCCTTGAAAAATATGTTCAAGTTCAAGTTGTACTTAGTCCATGTTCGTCTACATTTCGTTTCTTCGACCTCCTCCCCTGCAAGCTGCGACCTCTGGCGCGGTGTTCATAACACCACAAATCTCCAACGACTTACGGACTGAGCCCTTCAATGAAGCTCAAGATATATTCTATTCATGGGCTGAGTTGCTTGAAACTGCACATCAGAATGAAATTATCACAAAACCAAAGAAGCTAACTACCTGGCGACAACAGACCGCTTATAAACAAATTCCAGTACCCCTTCCTCCCGGAATTCGAGAGGGCCAGTCATGGCGACTCATTCTTAGCGGAAAGACACAGCTTGAAACCAATTTGTCCACCATTGATCTATACAACCAAGCGCTTGGCATCGTTCCATTTCCTGTCATGTCAATGCCCATCCTGTTTACATTGAAAGGTTCCAAACGAGACGAGAAGCAAGAAAGGGTTGAGAGAGTATATCGATCACAAGCAGATGAAGCTGGTCTATTACTCAGGATCACAGAGCAAACATCGTTTGACCTCGACAAGGTATGTTCCGAACCCTTTCTTTTCCATTCCATTATGTGTGATGCTGTATTGACATACTTCAGAAAGTCTGGGACAGTGGTATTGGGCTGAGCTCGTGGTTGATTCGGCTTGAGAATGAATCTCTGCCGGTGCTAAATGGATGGTTTCCCATACTGAAGCACGCGTTATTCTCCCTCCAACCACGTAATATCTTGGAGTTAGGTATGATTTCTGACCGCTATAAAGCTCGCCGAAATGACCTTGCGTATCCCAGGTGCGGGAACGGGAATCGTGGCTCTCACCCTGGCCGCCCTATTAAACAAAAACGTATCTCCTGAAGGTCATGGCAGTCGCGTCGTGACTACAGATCTTCGTATGTGAGCTCTTATTGTTGGCTTAGCACTATGTTTGACAAAGAATACAAGGTTCAGCAATGCCTTTGCTTGAGCACAATATATCAGCTAACGCTCGCCTGTTCCAGTACACACGTCCGACGGCTGCCGTTCTTGATTGGGACGATGACAAATTGCCAGATTTCGTTCAAACTTTTGATAAAGGTTTCGATGCCATTGTGTATGCTCTCCGGCCCAACTTGTTTTCGTTAAGAATGCTCAAGAACGATATAGAATGGCTGATGTCACGTACAACACGGCCTCCTTCCACTCCCTCATTCAGACACTTTCACAGCTAATTCGACTGGGGCCCAGGCCTCCGGTAGTACTTTTAGGATACAAAGAACGTGATATTGCTGAGAGGACCCTGTGGGATCTGGTTAGCGAAATTGGGCTGAAGTTCGAGAAGATCAGTGAACTCACAGGTGCAGGAGGTGCTCCTGTTGAAATTTGGGTTGGACGTGTAACCCATGGAACGTTCGAGGCAATATAGAGGGAAGGGACTGTGGACATGGCAGGCGGTGCTCAGCCAGGATCAGACGGGACATGCTTGACAGATAACCAATTCGCCATGTTACTCTCATTGTCATATATTTTACTTCCGTGGCTGTCCGCCAAAGTGTTATCTGAAAGCTCTTGCCAATCAGTGACGGGTCCATCCATAGGGTTCGGGATGAACGTCTTGTCTAAGATTTGTACACCAAGTACACATACTCACAATCGCGCAGTACGTACATAGTAGCTGAATCTTTCCTTCCCCTAGCATACATATTAACTATAGAAACATTTAACCGCATTCAATTTCATCTTCATCAGAATCTTGCAAGGGTATAAAACGCCTTCCCTCCCTCTAGATGACTCACCATCAGTCTTTCCACTTGAAAGGTCTAAATACGACTCACGAAGGGCGACCGTCTTTCTCGGATTCCCATACTACTCGTTGGAATCGGTTTCATGCTGGTACGCGCGAATCCAGGCTCTTGCATTGTCAGTGGTAGTCGGGATTGTGACGGAAGTGGGGGGATGCCTGGTCCGGAAAGCCGAGTTCGCTTTGGTCGGGATGCAGTCGGGTTCAAAGAAAATGGACGAGGTACAACAACCGAAGGGGGAGTGACAGACACAACCGAGGTTGTGGGAACGACAGTAGAGTGCGAGGATGGTAATGGAAGTCGAGATGTTGGCGGATTTGATGTATCCACTCCTAGCTTTGGTGGCAAACACGAGCTCTGGTCTTTCTGTACCGCACTTCGTGTGTCGTCTCCGAAATCCCGTTTCTGAGCACCTTCTGCAGAGGTATATGCGTGGCCAGCACCGACGACCCCGGAGATGGACGAACGTACACGTGGCGAGCATTGAGCAGAGGGCGTGATGCCCAAGAAAGAGCTGGGGCTAGGGCGGGGATGCGGTCGAGAGACTGAGCTGATGCATCGCAAGGTAGGCGCACGTGTTAGAGGCTGGACTTCAGTCGAGATTGGAGACCCGGGAAATAACTCGGCGAGGGGCTGCCGAGGAGACTTGGCGGCAGGGGCAAAGGAAGAACCAGGCTTGGCAGGATCTTGTGGCGGATCTTCGCGTTGAGCATCCAGCGCTATGGCTGAATATTGCTCAGCCTGGGAAAGGGTATCCTTGAAGATCGACGCGGGATTCTCTGTATCTTCCGTATGTTTGGATTGGTGCCGGGCTTCGGAAATCCGAGGCCTTTTATTTGGGACAGGGGATGAGGATGAGGCGCCATCAGACCGCAAGGAAGAACTAGATCGTTTTTCTATACGCGTGCGAGGTGAACTGACAGCTCGAATCGGGCGCAGATAGGTAGGAACAAGTCCCCTCGAAGAATTCGCAATACAGTCGCGAACGCTGTTACGGGCGGTTTCGATATGAAGTGGCACAGCTTGCAGAAGGGGAAGAAGAGGCATCAGAGCTGCGATAATTGTGCCCTGCTGGTCTTGTATCGTGTGAAGAGTCTGGGAATGAATTTGAAGCGCTTGTCCTTGAGAATGATTCAGCTTGACTGAAGATGAGCTAACAAAGGCGTGGAAGCACTAGGCGTGTACCGCTTGGATGGCGTCAATACGCTTGTCTAGTCCTTCGAGTCTTCGATCCACATCCTTGGCCAATCGCTCCAGCGCTAGAGCCTGTGCCGGGTTACCTATAACCGTCTGCAGTTCGGTTTGAGATCGGTTGACTGACCAGCATGGCACATATATATTTTCAGTCACCGAATTGTCGAACGAAAAACCCACCAAGATCGACAAGATCGTCTCTCAGAGTTTCGTGCTCCCGTTGAAACAATGCATTCACTGTCGCAATTTCGCGCTTTGTTTCTTCCACGCCAGAGTATAATTTGTCGGCCCTCACAGAAAATCTTTCAAGGTGTGCTTGTGTGTCATGCAGCAATATTCGCATAGAAGTTCCATTCTTGTCCAGGGGGGCAATTGGGGGCGGGATTATTTCAGAATTTGGGGGCGCGGGTAGTATTTCCTTTCCAAGTAAATGAGCCCATATTGCCGTAGACGGCTGCCTTGGAGGAATCCCGTATCTTTCCCAATCGGAGGTAGCAGTACTTGAGTTTGGCATCGAGGCTAAGTTTGGGAGTGGGCAATCCCCGCATATCGCTGAAAGCTCAGCGATGCCACGTGACGCGCGTCATTCGATGCTCCGACCCAAGCAATTTAAAGTGGGCACAAAAGCACCATTGGCTCGGAGTCACTTTCAAGAGCATTTAATATACATGTACAATAGTTCTGCTATCCTAGATGATCAATAAAAGCTCTTGAATACACAGATCTCAGCAATCACCAGCCAAAAACCCCCTTCAAATAGCCTGAAAACTCAAACCCATGTATCAGCAAAAATGTTTGTATGATACTTAACCTTGTACATGTGACATGTTGTCACCAGGATTTTAGGTGCTATGCAAGGAAGTGTAGCAGGCAGATACCATGTTGGATGACTTTACCCACCTGGTAGATGTTTACTAGGCTCGATGTTAAGGCGAGAGCCTCAACTACTAAGTACAAGTTATTGAGTTCATTAACGATGAGGCTTTCATCACTAAGTTATATCACACTAAGGCAGAGGCTTTCTGCTTAGGTCGAGTCGTGCGTTCTGGAGCAGTTAAGGCTGTTAATTGCCTAAGGTCAAGCTGAGGAGCCTTGACCACTATCTACTACAGTTTATATAGCTATGCTTATGACTATGACTACATGTCTATATGTATCAACACATATTGTAAGAGTCAGTGAGGTGTCTAAGGCTATGCAAAGCTGTAGAACACGAGGTAAATGAACAGCTATCTACTCGGTGTCTAATGCAAAAGGAAATGTGGGCGCTGCCCTAAGAGCCATACAAATGAGTCAGAGATAAGGAAACAATCAAGTAAGCACTGCTGCGATGAAGGAAGAAACAGACGTAATAGGAAATTGTAACATTACCCCCCCCCTATCCTCAAAGTTTCCAACTTCATTTACTCTAACCCTTTCTCCACTCGATCCATAGACCTGTTAAGAGGTTGGTAGAGCCATAACTGTTCGTTGATTGGAAGAAGGATGGGTGGCAAAGGCGGCAGTATGCGTGGTGCTGGTGGGATGTAGATGGGTGTGGGCATATTGATGTGGGTGTGAAGTACTGGGTCAACCAAGTCATTTGGAGACGGCGAGGGAGAGATGTGGGATAAAATATTGTTGAGTTCATAGACATTGTGCCATCGCTCGGTTTCTCAGATGGAAATGTAAGAGAGGGAGAGGAGGATCATCCAACAAGTGAAGAAGAAAAGCCTGAGGGCGAGGGCAATAATTTGCATGTATGTCATGTCTGTGGTGGGGGTGTCTGGTAGTTCTGGAGAATGTCAACAAATTTCCTCTCTTTAATATGGGTGAAATGACCCTGGCCTGGGTTTGCCAGTCGAGTTTGCCCAAGTGCTGTCATCGAAGTTCGAGAAGTACTTGGCTGCTGTATATGCTTCTTCTTCTTCGCTTCCGGTTTGCCCTTGATCAGGGGTGATTGATCGCTTCTTGTTTTGGGGGCAGTCCCTAGGGTAGTGCCCTGGCGCTTGTTTCTTGCAAACGTTGCAGGTGAAGAGGTGACAATAAGATGCAAAGTGCCCTAGTCCTTTGCACCTGAAACAAGATTCCTTCTTCATGTGGGGTGGTACAGTGGAAGACGGTTGATTAGCAGTCAGGGTCATGCTCCGGACATAGAATGGGGTTGGGGGTTGATCATTTTGTTTTGGGGGAGAAGGCTGCCAAGCATTGGCGGATGTGGTTCATGCTGATTTTTGAAGGTGGTAAGAGGAGGAGGAGATCGCAGATCCAGATGGGGGCGTTTGTGAGGCATGCATTTCTGTTCGAGTTTGTGTCGAGGCAGTGGAGGTGTTGGGTGCTGCATACTTTAATTCGTAATTACTAACTATGGAGGCCATGCCTTTTTCTAACATTTGGCTCATCATACTATGGGCGAGTCATTCAAGGTTTGCAATAGTGTTGAGTGTGAGGTCGAATTGTCAGAGAGTTTCTTTGAGTGGTTGGTCATGAACTTTGCAGAGGATTTTGGCACAATGTCCAGGGTCTTTCAGATAATTGGACATATATTCGGCAAGGGGAGGAAGGATGTTTAGGGTTTTGAGAGCGTGGGAGGAGGGGAGGTCAGACATAGTTGTTTGTTTGGTGGTGATGGTTGCGGATGGATCTGCCGGGTCGATTCAGAGGTGTTTCTTCTCCTTATATGCAGCAAGGAGGTCTGCAGCATTTCTTAAATTATCTGTAGGTTCCCATGTGTTTTCCGACGTGGGATAGCCTAGCCACTTCACCAGGAATATGTGTCCTCTGCCTCGTTTTTTGTGGGTGATGATCGATTCTACTTTGTGTTCTTCTTGTCTGTCGATCAGGTCAGGGGGTGGCCTCAGGTAATTAGGACCGTGGGCAGTGGTTTCACGATAGGGTGTGAGGAGGGTGGCGTGGAACACAGGGTGGATCTTCCATTGATGAGGGAGTTTCAACTCATAGGAGAGTGGTGACAGAACCTGTTTAATGGGGAAAGGTCCTTCTCATTTCGGAGAGAGCTTCCTTGTTACATCTGTCAGTTTTAGGTTTTTTGAGTTGAGCCACACCTTCTGTCCTTTTTCAAATGGGGTGAATTTCCGTGTGATCTGTTCCACCATGATTTGTTGAGCTAATTCATGCGCTGCGAGTGCTTTGGTTCATGCTTTTAATAACTGGATTAGGTGTTGTTCTGCTGTGGGTACATCGCTTTTCTGATAGGCTGTGGGTATTGCTCGTGGTTCATATCCCATCATGAGGTAGAATGGGGAGTATTTCACTGTGGAGTGCGTGCATTGGTTGTGGGTGAATTCCACAGTAGGAAGGAGTTTTCTCCATGTTTCAGGGTTGTTTGTGCAGAATATTCAGAGGTAGACCTCGACTTCTTGATTTACATGTTCTGTTTCTCCATCCGTCTGTGGATGAAAGGCGGTACTCATTGCAAGTTTGATTCTGAGGAGTTTTCCGAGTTCTTGATAGAGTTTCGACGCAAATCTGGGGTCTCTGTCTGAGATGATCTAGTCTGGTAATCCGAATCAGGTGTAGACGTTTTTTAAGTATGTGTCTGCAGCTCCTAATGCATCAATTGTTTTGTTGCAAGGGATTAAAATTACCCCCTTAGTAAGACCATGGTCTACCACAACCATTAACGAATTGAATCCATTGGAGGGTGGTAGGTCTGTGATGAAATCGGTTGTTACAAGTGCAAACAGGCGCATTGCAGTGCTTTTTATTGGTGTGAGTGGTGGCGTCGTTGGGTGCGTAATAACCTTCATCTGTTGGCATCTGGCGCAGCCTTCTACCCAGTTTTTGATTAGCACAGTCATTCCTGGCCACCAGTAGTCTCTGCAGATGAGTTCAATTGTCTGGAATTGTCCTGGGTGTCTGGACGGTAGCAAATTGTGGTATAGTTCGATTATCTTATTCCTGAGTTTGGTGTCAGGTGGTATGTAACACCTGTTCTTAAAAAAGATTAGACCGTCTTTTACTTCCCAATCTGTCAGATCAGATTTGATCGGTGGCATTCCGTTTGTTTTGAGTGCTTTGATCGCATCTGCAACTAATTTGTCTTTCATTGTTGCTTGGACCAGGGCTGTCTGCATGTCTGTGTCAATGACGTTTATGAAGATCTCTGGAGGGAGGAGTGTGATGTTTTCATTGTCATTTTCTGTCCCTTGGTTCCAATCTTCTCTGCATGATAGCGCATCGGATTGTATCATTTGTGACCCTGGCACATGCAAAAGATTTAGTTTGAATTCAGATAAGAATAGGCTCCATCGGGCTTGTCTCCTGTTTAATTTCTGAGCAGTGCGGAAGTATGTCAGATTTTTATGATCGGATAAAATTGTCACTGGGTGCACACTTCCTTGAAGATAGTGATGCCATGTTTCTAGAGCGCATATGATGCCCAGGAGTTTCCAATCATAGATTTCGTAATTCTGTTGAGTTGCATCGAGCAAGTGTGAGATATACCCACATGGGTGCCATTGTCCATCAGTGCCTTGTTGTTGGAGTACAGCGCTGGTAGCGAATTTCGAGGCATCTGATTCAATTGTAAAGGGTCTTGCTGGATCAGGCATAGATAGGATCAGTGCCTGTGCGGATTTGGCTTTTAACACATCGAACGATGTTTGACATGCTTCTGTCCATTCAAATTTAATATCTTTTCAGGTCAGATCATTTAGTGGTCTCGCTAGTTTGGCAAACCTCCCAATGAATCTTTGATAGAAGTTTCTGAATCCTAAAAAGGATTGTACCCCTTTGACGTTTGTTGGTTCTGGCCAGTCTTTGATTCCTGCTAACTTTGTGGGGTCCATCAAGATTTGATCTGGTTTGACAATCAGTCCAAGGAATTCGACTTCTTGGATGTCAAATTTGCACTTTTCTGGTTTGAGATACAAGTCATTGTCTTGGAGTCATTGGAGGATTAGTTTCATCTGTTGTTGATGTTCTTCAAGGTCATGTGAGAAGATCAGGATGTCATCCATATAAATGACGACCCATCCTTCATCGATCATGTCTTTGAAAATGTTGTTCATCATGCCTTGGAACGTAGCAGGAGAGTTGCATAATCCAAAGAACATCACCATTGGCTCAGACAGCCTTTTGTTTGTTTTGAAGGCTGCTTTCCATTGATCTCCTTCTTTAATTCAGACATTGTGATACCCCCATTGGATGTCGAGTTTCATAAACCAACGTGCTCCTTTTAGCTTGTCAAGGAGGTCGCTGACTAATGGAAGCGGATAGGTGTTTTTGATTGTTCCATGATTAAGGTACCGGTAATCTTGGCAAGGTCGAAGGGCTTTGGAGTCTTTCTTTGCAACAAAGAAAAAGGGTGACGCCATGGGCGATTTTGATGGCCTGATGTATCCTTTCTTTAGATTTTCTTTGAGGAAGTCGTCCATTTTTGATTGTTCTGTTGGTGTCAAAGGGTAAACTTTACAATCTTTTGGTAGAAAATTGTCTTTCAGGTTGATTGCATGATCCCAAGGTTTTGATTCAGGGAATCGTTCTGATGCCGCTTTCTCGAATACTTTTTGGTATTCTTGATATTGCATTGGTAGGATATCGTTGAGGGTCTTTGCCTTTTCTGGGTTGTCGGGTTGGTTGTCATGGGCGAGCTTTTGTGAGATAGAGGTTTTAGCCCTGATCCAGATTCCTTGTCCAAAGCAAAATCGTGGCTAGGTTCTTGATGATCAGACCCTTGATATTCTTCCTGTCTTTCCTGAATATTTGTATTTTGGTGTGTCATATTCTAGGGTGAGGGGTGGTTCAGTGGTAGTGGGGTCGAATATTCTGATGACAGGTTGATGTAGGCAATGATGAGGTCTTCATTATCTGGCTTGGTTTTGACCTTGTCTGGTGTCATGTCGTCTTTCTTTTCCAAAGTTTCGATGTTTTTGTTTTTGATTGAGTGAATTTCTTTGGTAGGGGTGATCTTCCTGATTTGTTCTTCAGTGCCTTGTTTAAATGCTGTGTCTTTTGTCATTTCCCTAGATTTAGCAACAATTCTCTGAATCCAGGTGAATCGTTCTTCTTTATTAGGGAATGTGATAGTACCTTTTTTCCAGTTGATATTGGGGTTCTCTTTTATGAACCAAGGTAGTCCTAGAATCACCGACTCTTTTCCTATGCCAGTTACTAGATATCGTTCATCCATTTGTCTTTCTCCAATGGTAAGTCAGGCCGTAGTAGAGTGGGTTGTTCCTTCTTTGTTCAGGGTGCCATTGGCATTCCAGGTTTTGTAGGGAGGTAAAGCCGGAAGCTGACTAGAGGCTTTTGGACAAAGGGGGGCATTCCTCTGAATGTCTCAGAGGTCAGGAATAATTGTCTCAGTATATACTATACATATAGTATATATAGTATATAATGCTGAAGTAATGCTGAAGTAACAGTAATTAGTAATGTCATAATTACCGCTCTGGATATAGCAATTATAGGCTTGTATCCCAACAGGTTTTGATCGGTTTAGCCAGGGGGGTCATTTGGAATCCGTGGTTGCACGCGAAATCTCGATCGATATAGGTTCTGGCAGCTCCCAAGTCAAGGAGTGCTTCGGTTTTGACAATTTTGGTTCCTGTTTCTAGCTTAATGGGTACTCTCATAGAGTGTTGTCTCATATCAGCTACTAATACGGAGGAAACCATTAACTCAGTGGGGTCTGATGTCATTCCAGTCCACTTCTTTAAAAACCCTTCTCTTCAAGGATTGCAAAAGCTTTTTCTTGTTCTTCTTTGTCTAACTCTCCCATCATGGTGCGGAGGTTGTTGTATAACCCTTGCCCTGTCTTCTTCTGCCAAGGTTTGGGGGAAGATGTCGTGATCATCCCATCTTTCTTGTGATCTCCGGAGCAATGTCTGGGCTTGTGACAAATGAAGCATAGCCCTTTTCGCATATGCTCCATACGTTCAGCAGTAGATAGCCAATTGATGTCAGTGGCTTCTTTTTTTGATTGAAGAGGTAGATCGGGGTTTGTAGATGGTGCGCGTCTTTTCTGCGATGGCACGTGCTCATTTCCATTGACCGTCGTATTTCACAGCTGCTTCCATCATGTTGTCAAGGGTGGTGGGGACCTTCTCCATGTTGTAAATCTTTTCTGTTAACTTGGGGTGTAATCCATCAATGAAATATTCGATGAGGGAAACCTCTTCGTTAATCTTGGCCCTTCCTTTCAAGATTCTGAATTGGGCGATGTAATCTTTGATGTCTCCGGTCCGCTTGAGTGCTTTCATTTTCTGTCATGCATCTCCTGTGTCATCAATTGGAGAGAATGCAGTTTTGAACGGTGCTTTGAAGCCTGCCCATGTTCCTAAATTCGCTTCTCCTGCTTTTGACTCCGCCCATCCTGCTGCTGTGCCCCCGTTCATAAACGAGAGCATGAAGATAATTTTCTTGTCATCGGTGTTGTAAATATCTTTGTTTGCTCATAGGTAGAGGGAGACCTGAGAGAGGAATGTGCTTGCTTTAGTTCTTTCTCCATGGAAGTTGGTGGGTGTGCAGATCTTAATTTCTTTGGATGTCATGTTGTAAGCGTCAGTGTCGGTGGTGTCAAGGAATTGATTTGTGGGTTCGGGTTTGATTTCTTTGTCTGGGTTGGGTGGTTCAAATTCTTCGTTGGGAATGTATCGGGGTGGTTCAGTGCTCATTCTCTGGCTGTACTAGCATTCTGAGGGTTCTGAGTAATGTACTAGTCATCCTTTGTGTCTGTACCAAAGGGTATCGGGTTCGGGGGTGGCGCCTTGCGGCTGTTGGTCAGGAGATTGTCAGGTGGGTCATCTGGAGAGGGAGGAGTCTGCTCTTGAAAAAGAGGACGTCGTGGATCAGCTTGACCTTTTGTTAAGGCGAGAGCCTCAACTACTAGGTTCAAGTTATTGAGTTCGTTAACAATGAGGCTTTCGTCATTAAGTTATATCACGCTAAGACACAGGCTTTGTGCTTAGGTTGAGTTCGCACGTCTGGAGCAGTTAAGGCTGTTAATTGCCTAAGGTCAAGCTGAGGAGCCTTGACCAGTATCTACTACAGTATTTATAGCTATGTCTAAGACTACGTGGCAGTATGTGTTGACACGTACTTAGGAGTCAGTAAACTATCTAGGGCTATGCAAAGCTGTAGAACACGAGGTAATCTGTTAGTTATCTACTCAGTATCTAATGAAAAAGGAAATGTGGGCGCTGCCTCAAGAGTCATACAAATGAGTCAGAGATAAGGAAACGATTGAGTAAGCACTGCCACAATGGAGAAGGAAATAGATGTAGTAGGAAATCGTAACAATGCAGACCAAAAAATGACCAAGACCAAAGCAGACTGAAACTGATAAGACTGGACCTGTGGTCTTGGTCCTAGTGGTTATGGTACCAGTCTGGTCCTTGGTCCCTGATCTCAAGATAATAACTAGTACCATTCAAGACCAGACCTAACTGGTCCCAAACCGGACCTATGGTCCTTGGTATTAATATTATCCATTACTTATTTTACTTATATTATTCTACTAAAATATGAGAGGGCAGAAGCCCAGGGGAACAAAAGAGCAAAATATATACCCTTAGTGAGTTTGCATTTGTTTGTTTGATAGCACTAGTGTTGCTAGGTAATTTTTGACAGATGCCATCTTTTTCTTTTCCCTGATTGAACATTTTTTTTCTTCTCACCAACTTTTGATCCCATACAAACATCACACAACAACCAGTTGTTCTTTCCTCCCTCAATGCCACTTCCCTCACAACACTACTACCATGTTACTCATAGAGCCCCAATGATGGATGCATTGTGGTATGTTTTTTTTCCCCTTTCACTTGTGTATTCTTTAACTAACATTATAACTAATTCTTTTCTTTTTGTTATTAGGTACTATGTTTAGATGATGGTGGCAACTTGGGGTGATGACAACAATGACAACAACTGGGGGTGACAACAATGATGACAACTGGGGGTAACAACAGTGGTAATGACTGGGGGCAACAACGGCAATGATGACTGGGGGTGACAACAATGATGACAACTGGGGGTGACGACAGCGACAACAACTGGGGCGATGACAACAGCTGGGGTCACCAACACACCCTATCTGTCACCCCCCTCCCTGCAAATGCCAACACATCCCCTCACTCACAAGTGTGCAGGGTGCTTTCTCTTTTTCTTGTTTTTGTGAGCCTGATGTCCAGCCTTGTGAGCTGCTGCTTGCTGGTGGACTTGTTTTTTTTTACTTTGTAATGTTCTTTTTTCTGTAAGTATCTTAGTTACAACTTAGTTACAAAAATTAGTTGGTATATAAGTGTAAGATTGGTCAAAACCAGTTGAGAACCCAGTTCTGTCAAATAATGGATATTATAGGACCGGTTTTGGTCCTAGTCCTGCCTCACGGAGGGTGAAAACTGGGACCAGACCAGACTTTCAAGCACTAGTTGTGCCATACTTGCAGATTATCTTGACATAATCTCTGAGGGAGTGTGCTTTGTATGTTGCAATGTTGAACTTTTGCTGATTGGCCCTGGGTTTTGTCACAGCAGCCATGTGCTCTCCAACTCCATCCCCACCTGCAGTACTTTGTTTTGCAGCAGCAGTAGCTTTCTGATGTCTACAAGCTGTCTCTTCTGACAGAAGTTCACATGTCACATATGCTTCACATGTTACTGCTTAAAAATGCCAAAGGATGGAGCCGAGCTGGGTTGTTGAGAAGTCAAGAGCCTGTAGAGTTGACTCAGTATGCAGCCATAGTTTCGCTAGGCCATGCCACATCACCAGCTCAAATAAAAGATCCATGATAATTTTGTTATGTGGAGATAGGAAAGGCCTTCGAAAACAGCCATTGCACACTACAAAAATTAATAAGTGTAATTGTTGAGAAGGAATGTTGAGACATGCACCTGTAAGAGATCCTCAAAGTCCTGTGCTGCCAATTTTTTCATTGCAGATGCATTGTTACTAAATTTACGAATTGTATCTCAGCCAAAAGTAGAAACTTGATGATATCTAACAGTTCTCTGCCATGAGAACTGTCCGACTTGGACTGAACCATAGCTTGCCTTCCATTTAACACCTGGATGCCATCCCCCCCATATGCATACAAGAGACACATCAAATGTGTGAACACTGCCTTCCAGACACCCAATTTGAACTCATGAAGAAGATCTGGAACAAAAAGTGAATAAAAATCAAATCCATGGGGCCCAAGCTTCTCAGAGAATGTGTTCTGCAACAAATTAGAAGTCACACCCATCATAAATAAAAATTGTATCTACTCAAGTTGGGACCAAAGACTTTGGGCCAAGCAGCCTCTCTACATATACACTGGTGATAGCAGTCCCATCCTTGTAGAGCCATTTTTGAGCTCACTGAACATCATTTCTCCATGCAGCATCATCCTGTTGCTGATGTGTTTCTCACCTCTGCTGATTATACTTGGTTCCTAGCATGGGAACATCAGCCTTGTGAATAAGGCACTGTGGACATGGTGTGTTGCCAAGATATTTGATACATGCAAGGAGGACCCTGCAACAAGAGCTAAGATCAATCTAATGACAAAAGAGCAGATGCTCACTTTTCAGGATAATCTGCTGAGTAGATAAAAAATTGGGGGAAAAAGCACTGCAGAATCCCATCAATACATTCCATTACAATCCCATGTACATAGGCATGCATGAATTCTGCATCAAGCAGCAGGGTCCAGATGGCATGCATAAGATCACACTTGCAGTGAGTCAGCACTGCAGCTGTAGCAGACTTGCCAAATTCTGCATGGTAAGTATCCTGGATTGTATCAACAAGCTGCCAAAAATTAATCTCTCCAAGTCAATCCTAATAATCAGACAAACACACCTTGGGGATGTATGTGAGATGATGTGCTGAAAAAGATGTAGGCTTGGCATGGATGTACTTTGACAAGTTGCTGAAGAACATGTAAATTGGCCACAGGGATGCATTGCCAAAGTTTGTCAGGTGTGTAGAATCTGACCAAAGCATGATGGACACAACAACCATCTCCAGCTCACAGCCTGGCTCCTATGGTTGTTGCTTGATCTTCTGCTCTTCCATGATGAAGGCATCTGCTGTGTACAACTTGGAATAAATCTGCTCTGGAGGTGATGAGGGAGTTGGCTTTCAAAACATTTTGTGTACAGATATGTGAAAATTTTCTGCAGCATCTTCATGGAATGCAGACTTGAGGGCTTTGAGAGGACATTGATAAAATAGACCTGGAACTGAAAACTGGGGAGCCTCTGCCTCGGAGTGATGCTTGATGCCATCTGCAGGTAATGAGATCTTGACTGGAGTCTCAATCCAGCCATCCTGTGAAGCTAAACGCCAGCTGAGGCCATCAGTGTCTTTGTTGAGGCATTCTGATTCACATGCAGCACTAAAACCAATGAAGTCTTTTTGCTGAAAGTTGTTGGCCAGGATAACTTCATCAACCAGTCTGTCAAGTTCTCCAAGAGACTTCAAATTCGAGCCACCATAAAACCAAGACATGAGGTGAAATACAGAGGCATTTAGAAATGGTGCAAAATAATTTTCTTGAAGTTCTTTCAGTGATGAACCAAGAGAGTACATTACACTCTCCCATGTATTCTAGCTGGAATTTTCAGAATTTATTCGGAATTTTCGGATTCTGGTTGTACTTTTTTTTAGTGTATTTCTCACTGTACACAATAATTCCAGTTTAAATAATTAGACTGGAATTTCCAGAATATACCTGAACCAGGAAAAACTGAACTAACTGAACTAACCAGACACATGTCACATGGCCACAATTGCCACTGTGATGCATTGTGACTGCCAGCTCACATGTTGCCACCCACCATCACGACAACAGCTTCCCCCCTCCCTCTCCCCTCCCCCTCCCCTCCCTCCCTCTAACACAGCATGGGGGCCTATGGCCCCCATGGTAAGTATTTTAATTTAAGTTCTATTTCATCTTGATTTAAAGCTCATCAAATATATATTTTTTCTCTTTCAGTTTTGTGTATGCAACGATGTGCCACCCCTCCTCCCCACTTAGCTGGGAGGTGGGGGGCTTCATGGGATGAGGGGAGGTGCCAGGGACCTGCCAGGGAAGGACGACTGAAGGATGGCAGCTGCCACATCACCAACGCCGCCACATGCCGCTGAACAATGATGTGTGTCACCACCAGCGCCGCCTCTCTGCTGCCGTCCTGTCTCTAGCCACCCAGCACCCCTTCACTGGTGATGCTTCCTCCCCATTGTTGTTGAGTAGGCTGCCCACAGTCATTGGGGGCTCCCCTTTGCCACTGATGGTCCCCTGTCATGGCTACATGGGCTCTTGCTCTGTTCTTGTTGCTGGTTGCTCCTTGCTGTTGTTTGGGGCTTGTCATCAATGTCAGGTCCCTCCTTGTTGGTAGTGGTTCCCTGTCTCCTAGCGCAGCAGGTCACTGTCATGGTCAGCACTCCCCAGGCATTGTTGTTGTTGACCCACTCACCTCCCATCCTGTTGGGGCTTCCCCTCTTTTCCCAGGAGTCGCCTCGCCTCACCTGTCCCAACTATGTAAAGTTAGTAAGAAACAGAGAGAAAAACATATAATTGGACTTGAAGAGAATGTCCCTTTGAGCCCTCCTTGTGTTCCTGCTTGCTGAGGCACCTGTTCTCATGCTGCTCGGTTCCGCTCTGTTGTCAAATCTGCCCAGCTTGCTTGTAGGCCTATGCATGAGGGGTGGGGTCATTGCTTTTGTTGTTGTGTCCTGCTGGGTTCGTAGACTATATAACAGTGAAGGAAAAAAAAACTTACTGACAAGCTCAGGAGGTGATGCCTCCTGAGCTCATTGTTGTTGTTGTTGTTCACATTGTTGTTCATGGCATTGTTGTCTGAGTCATTGCTGGCATGATTGTTTGTTTGGTCAGACATATAACCAAGTTTGTCAGCATTTCTGTTTTTGGGAGGTGTTATAGGGGAGTGCTGTGTTCGCTTATTTGACACTTCAACCAAGCTTGTGACTTGAACTTTAAACAATAGTAAATATTAGGTAATCTATCTATGTTACAAGTTGTGCATGAAATGTGCTAAGTCCATGGTGGTGTTTTCCAAAGCTCATGTGTTGTGCACAATCTGCTGGGTGAATAGTGTTTACTCTCATCCTCCCCTTTTCTTTTTTTTTGTTATATTTATTTTATATGAAATTCTGTCCAGAATTTCCGGAATTTCCGAACTCTGCCGGAATGTCCAGACTTTTCAGACTCATTTTTTAGTCCTTTAGCCATATTCTGGAAATTCCAGCTGGAATGGACCAGAATGGACCAGAATTTCCAGAATACATGGAGGAGTGTAAATTACAGAATCAAGAGGAGACCACCAGGTGCAGGATTCTGATGTGCTTGGATCTTTTATAAAGGTTGACAAGTCTGAGACTTGCTGGAGCATATGAAGCTCATCAGGGGTATATGATGGTTGGCCATGAGGGTAGGGTAAACTCAGTAAACACCATAAGAATTAGAATCTGTTGTAAATGAAGGTAACATGGATGGACAATCTGGTATTAGAGCATTGTCAACATTCCAGAGTGTCTCAATTGGCTCCATCAGAGGTCCCAGCCTGTTCAGCAGAAGCAATAGGTGGTGGCTGTAATGGGAGTTCATCACAATAGCGTCGTGGCATTCATATTGTGTGCACTGGATGCCCTGATGATCAAAGTCGAGGAGAGGGTTCTTTCTATTTAAATTAGTAAAATCTTGTTGAAAATTTTTTGATTAAACTCACTGGAGGTACAGGAATTGATTGGAGCCCATTATCAACATCTGTATCTTGCACACTATCTGATTCTTCAATGGCAGGAATTTCAGGTTCTTTTTCTATCTCTTTTCCCTTCTCAATAACAACCCTATTCTTCCCAAATCTTGGATGCTTCATGAGAGGCTCTTCAACAGCTTGATGTTGTTCCAAAATTTGTTTTGAGAAACCATTGATTTGTATCCTGTGTCATATTCCATGCAAGCCTACAACAGAGCTCCAGCAGATCACCAATGGAGCCATCACTATTTCAAATAACCATTTCAAATTCTATTTCATATTCATCTCCTGTTTTGTTTGTATCACATATTATTGATTGATTATCTTACTTACTGTGTACTCAGTACTCCGCAGAACCCCACCATAGTTACCTTGGTTCCTTACATACTATAAAACTTAGATACCATCACTTGTAACCTCAGTTTGATTATTGCATTGTTACCTCTCCAACTCTCTCACTCTAAGTCCTCTTTGTCTCTTACTTCCAGAACTCTGCCAGACCTCCACTCTTATTATTGTCACCTTGTAAATTGGACATTGGGCGTAGAGAAGGGTGCAATCTCTTATAGATTGAAGCCAAGTCCAGTGTTGCACCAGAACTCCATTGGAACACCACTGTAACTCCATCCTACAAGATCAGTTTGTAACAGTATAATCAAACTCACACTTCTTATGCCTTCTTCACAAACATATTAACCTTTTATGTCAACTTCAGTCACCATGCATACACGCTCCACCACCAATTTGCAACAAGTGGGTAACCACAGTGGATTACAAGCCATGCACAGATCCTGACTATCTTCACCAACCCTGCATCAATGATAGGCTTCCACCAGGTATGGGCAATGAAATTGCATTTCGCGGTATTGTAGGGTCGTGGGGCGATCTTCCTCTTTGTTCCGTTTCTCTCCATTCCCTTTTGAAAGACATGCGAACACCCTTTGTTAACCAAACCTACCTATATTTCACTTTTATGGACTTCACACACTTTGCAGCTACTTTGCAGAGTTCGCAAACTGACCCACTTCGTACTTACCTGGGTTACCCTTAATTAGTTAGTGTAGGCAGTCCATTAGCGATGGACATGGACAGTATCCACAGTTCGCAGAGTATCCACTTTACTCTATTCTGTATAAAAAGTCTATGTAAAATATTAGAAACAGAGATCTCTTCTCCCCCTTTCTCAGTGCTAAGATTTCACTTCTCATTTCCTCTTGTGTTCAACTGTGAAGTCGACTCGTGACTTATTCGAATATCATCACTGTGTTATTGTGACCAGGAACTGGGACAATCCTAGTTCATTGGTAAAGTACTTTTCATCAAACTGCATTATTAGACTGTGAACTACTGACTACCTTTTATTGTGATGTTTTGCTGACCTTTTCTACTAACTTCACATTCTTTGCACTTTGTTTAGGCTGTACATCGTTAACAGCAGACATCACAGACCTTCACCTTGTAGAAGAAGGCCGGTTCTGGGACCCTTTAAACTAACTCTTCCCTCTTCTAGTTTTCCAGTGCTTCTTGGCAGCTAGGAATGCTAGGACCACATCATTGACCTTTGTCAACCTTTGGTACAACCCCACAACCTTCAAACATATTTCCTGGCCTGGGAGCTAACCCAGAAAACCCTGACACACAACCTCTGTCAACTCTGCTACACCCCTGTGGTACACAGGTTGATAACCAACCAAGTCATGGCAATCCTGAAGGGCCTGACAACCCTGATGGTGATGACAATGACCCAGAAGGTGATGACCACCAATCCAATCCCAAGTCGGAGCTCCATGGCAACAACCGGTTATTCCTGCATGTACTACAAGAGTTATCAGACAGCATCTGTGCCTCCCAACAACCTTGCAATGAGAAAGTCAAAGTATGTGAACCTGACACATTTTATGGTGTGGAAGGGGAATTCACCCAGCTGGGGTCTTCGTTGTTGGATCGTCTCATCGCACTGGCAAAGGTAAGGCTGAATGATGGAAATGCATGACAAAAGTGTCAAACACATTGTCAGTGGAGGATGGAAATGAAACAGGGAGTCCTCAAAAGGATCGAGAACTCGAGAGCCAAGGGGTCAAAGTGGGATGCATCTGTAAATGATGCATCGCGATCGAGCTGATCGATGATTGAGCTGCATGGGAAATGGGGGAAAGACAGTCAACAGAAGGAGAGATCGAGGCTGATGGGGCTCGACATGAGAATACACGTGTTGGTGTGAATCAGGGGTCAGAGGATACGTTGATCCAAATAGAGACAACATAAGAAATAGGCTGTATTGCCCCGTAACCATAGAAACTAAGAAACTTAACATGAAAACTACACCATTGTGTGTAGTAGTCTTGAGGGGAAGCGGGCCGTTGTGTGGAGTCCTTACAGAGAAAGAGAAAGTGAGGGGAAAGAATCATACTCCATTTGAGAGGTGGGAGGTCACCTTATATAGATACAAAGCTTTGGGGATATGCTAACATGTGATTGCACATGTACTCTTGTGCCAATCAGACCAAGAGAAATGAAAAATAAAGTAATGAAAGGGCGGATGTGGACAAATGGGGAAGTAAAGATAAAAATAGAAAACTCAACAAGTTTGAGAAAGAATGATGGTCAGGGTGGTGTCATTGAGTCCTCATTGTTGAGCCTCAGTGTACAGGAATTCCTTGGGGAGTAGCCCATCCTTGAGGTGCTCTATTGACAGTACGTCGCTTGGGACCCCAACAAGTGTGGAGCACACCCAAAAGATGGCTCTCAACCCTACTCATCTGCACAATCAGACCATTGACTTGGGTGTTGACTAGCCATGAGAAAGGGAATGTAACAAGATCTTGATTCTTGAAGAAATGGGTGTCAAGACAGTAAAAGTAATTGAAAAAGAAAGAAAAGAAATCCGAGACCTGGACAATCCTTTGAGGTGAGAGCAAGAAGTTCATTAGAATTATTGAGGGCCTGAGAAATGTGACAAGTTTGCATAATTGACATGCCAAACAGGTTGGGAGGTCTTCAGGAGCGTTGTGACATTCTACCTGTGTCTCAGAATTGGGGAAGAGGTTTATTAGATAAATGAATAAACAATAAAATATGGAAATAAGGAAATTATGGAAATACTTGAGGATATTCAGCCATCTTGAGGATCCCATAGGAAGAGCGTCAGAAGTGGGAAGTCAACAGATGTGTCATCTTCCCCTTCCACAATGGTATGGACCCACGGAGACTCTGTGACTTCTTAATCTCTTATAACCTTCACTTCCATGACCATCCTACCCTTTTTGCATCTGATGAGAAAAAGATCTTATTCATTCTTTCTTATCTGAAGGGAGCAGCACTTGGTTGGTTTGAACCAGGACTAATGGACATGACCGATAGTGCCAATTGGATTTGGGACTTTGAAGCTTTCATCAACGAGCTTGAGACCAATTTCAGCCTGCATCACCCCATCAGAGATGCTGAAAAATCTCTTTACATGCTCAAAATGAAGGAATCACATCACATTGTCAAGTATAATGTTGAGTTTTGGAAGCTAGCTGCTCAAGTTGATTGGAACAACCTAGTGCTCTGTGAAGCGTTGATGTGTTCCTAGCGTTCCTAGCTGCGAAGAAGCACTGGAAAACTAGAAGGGGGGAGAGTTAGTTTAAAGGGTCCCAGAACCGGCCTTCTTCTACAAGGGTGGAAATCTGTGATGTCTGCTGTTAATGATGTACAGCCTAAATGAAGTGCAAAGAATGCGAAGTTAGTAGAAAAGGTTAGTGAAACATTGCGGTAAAGGTAGTCAGTAGTTCACAGTCTAATAGTGCAGTTTAATGAAAAGTACTTTACCAATGAACTAGGATTGTCCCAGTTCCTGGTTGCAATAATGCAGTGATGATATTTGAATAAGTTGCAAGTCAACTTTGCAGTTGAACACGAGAGGAGATGAAGGTTGAAACCTTGGCACTGAGAAAGGGGGAGACAAGATCTCTGTTTCTAATATTTTACATAGGCTTTTTATACTAACTAAATCAAAGTGGATACTATGCGAAATGTGGATACTGTCCATGTCCATCGCTAACAGACTGCCTACACTAACTACTTATGGGTAACCCAGGTAAGTACGAAGTGGATCAGTTTGTGAACTCCGCGAAGTGGCTGCAAAGAGTGCGAAGTCCGTAAAAGTGAAATATAGGTAGGTATAGTTAGTAATGGGTGTTTGCATGTCTTCAGAAGGAAATGAAGGGAAACGGAACAAAGAGGAAGGTTGCCCCGCGACCTTAGAATGTGGTGAAACACGATTTCGCTGCCCATACTTGGTGGAAGCCTATCAGCGTATTTCCATGGACTTCTGTTACAGATCTGTGTTGAAGTCCTCCAAGGCGGCAAACCAGCAACTCTACCAGCATTATGTCTCAAAGCCCAAGAAGCTGATGAAGTCTACTGGATGCAGAAAGACAACGCAAAACTTGAAAACTGCTCCACGAAGTCTGGCAACAGCAACAATAACAACAAAACTGATGACACTTCCTCCTCCAGCAGCAAGTCTGCAAACACCACTGGTAAATCCAAAAACTCCAACAAGTCCAACTCTGACAACAACTCCAACAATTCCAACAACACTAGCAGCTCCAACAACAACAGCAAGACACAGCCCTCAATAGCCGACAAGTTAGGGAAGGATGGTAAGCTGACCAGAAAAGAATGGGCCTGCCGCTTGAAAGAAGGGTTATGCCTTTATTGTGGTATAGTGGGTCACAAGGCTAAGGATTGCAGGAAGGCAGCTAATCCTAAAGGCAGAGCAGTGACTACAGAAGCCACCACACTGGCGGCCCCCATGGTGACCTCTGCAGATTCAAAAAAATAGTCAGCAACCCTCAAGTATCCTCCACACAGGCTGGGGGTTGCATTGACACCAACCATGCACCAAAGGAGGTCTGCCTCAATGCTGCCACTCTTTACAATCCTACATCTTTTCAAATTGCTTTAACTTCTATTTATGAACCTACTATGATTACTCTTTAGACAGTGGTCCAACTCATTGTTTTATAGACTCATTGTTTGTATCAAGTCACAATATTCCAACAACAATTATACTGCTGATGTGTTCCTAGCATTCCTAGCTGTGAAGAAAAACTAGAAAAACTAGAAAATGGAGGAGTTAGCTTAAAGGGTCCCAGAACCATCCTTCTTCCACAGGGGAGGAGGTCTGCAATATCTGTTAACGAACAATGCAAGGTCTACACAAGGTGCAAATAATGCAAAGTCAGCAAGAAAGGTCAGTGAAATGTCATGATAAAGTAGCCAAGAGCTCGCAACCTAATAATGCAGCACGGCAAAGGAGTACTTAACCAATGAACTAGAGTTGTTCCAGTTCCAATTGCAGTGACACAGTGACAATATTTGAGTAAGTCATGAATTGACTTTGCAGTTAAACATGAGGGGAGACGTGAGTTGAAATCTTAACGCTAGAGAGGGAGAGAAGATATCTCTGTTTCTAATCTTTTACATAGACTTTTTATACAAACTATAGCAAGGTGGGTACTATGCGAAATATGGAAATTGTCCTTGTCCATCGCTAACAGATTGCCTACACTAACTACTTACAGGTAACCCAGGTAATTCTGAAGTGGGTCACTTTGTGAAGTCTGCGAAGTACTTGTGAAGTCTGTGAAGTATGTAGAAAGCAAGATAACAGTGTCTGTGGTTAGTGGTGGGCATTTGCGTGTCTTTCAGAAGGAAATGGAGAGGAAAAAGAAGAAGAGGAGGATCGCCTTGTGACCTTAGAATGCTGCAAAATGTGTTTTTGCTGCCCATATCTGGTGAAGGCCTATCACCACCAATACAGCTCCACCTTCTTGATGGGACTTCAAACAGATGGATCATGCAACAGTTACAGTTGCTTGTCTCATTCCCCACAGGTGAGACTTTTGACCTACCATTCTATATTACCCCGCTCAACTCTAGCAACTCCGCCATACTCAGACTAAATTGGCTTAGGGAGATCAATCCATTGATTGACTGGGCCTATGACCAAGTCACATTCTGGATGGATGAGTACCGAGAGGTCCAGCAGCATCAACAACCCCAGGTAAAGCAATCTCCTTGCCCAAACCTAACAAACTTCCCCTAGAAACGTGTCTACCTGACACGCTGGCAGAATCTCCAAAACCTGCTGCCATTGACAAACCCACCCACATTTTGTTCATCAATGCTGCAGCTTATGCTCGTGCCTGTGGCTTTCCTGGTGCTCAAACCTTCTTGGTCTCTCTGATGACAGAGTCCATGGCAAAGCTGCTGTGCCAGTCACAGAGGATGCACCAGACTTATCCAAAGTCCCTGAGGAGTACCATAAGTTTGCAGATGTCTTCAGCAAAGGAAAGGCCAACACCCTTCCACCACACCAACCTTACAACCTCAAAATTGAACTTGAGGAAGGAGTGGAACCTCTGCTGGGTCACATGTACTCTTTGTCCACCTCAGAGCTTGACACTCTCCACGCATTCATTGAGGAAAACATCTGGATAGGTTTCATATGGCCATCTAAATCCCTGCATGGAGCTCCAATCCTTTTTGTTCACAAAAAGAGTGGTGAACTCCAGTTATGCATCAATTACTGTGGGCTTAACAAGCTCACAAAAAAAGACTGCTATCTGCTACCCCTCATTTCTGACTTACTCAACACCCCATGCAATGCCTGTGTCTATACCAAAATCAACCTGTGCCATGCATACCACCTGGTATGTATCGCTGCTGGTGAGGAATGGAAAACAACATTCCATACCCACTATGGCTCTTTTGAATGGCGGGTGATGCCTTTTGGGCTTTCTAATGCATGCACCGCCTTTCAACATTTTATGAATGACATTTTTAGTGACATGCTTGACATTTCCATCATCATTTACCTGGACAACATCCTGATCTACTCTGACAATATGTCTCAACACAAGAGGCACATCAAGGAGGTATTATGGTGACTCCACAAGCATGGCCTTTATGTGGCACTGCAGAAATGTGAATTCCATGCCAACATTGTAGAGTACCTTGGTTACATTCTGTCACTGGAGGGCCTACAGATGTCTGCTGACAAGATCCAAACAATTATGGATTGGCCAGAGACAGTTGTTCTTAGGTTTTTGTAATTTCTATTGACATTTCATTCACAGTTATTCCAACATCACCATTCCCCTTACCAGACTAACTAGGAAGAATGTCCCCTGGACTTTCACCAACAAGTGCCAACAAGCCTTCCAGAAATTCAAGGAAGAATTTATGCATGCCCCAGTCCTCACCCATTGGACCCTGGACAATACAATGATCGTTGAGATGGATGCTTCTGACTGTGTGCTCACCACCATACTGTCGATGTATACCACCAATGGCGAGCTGCACCCGGTTGCCTTTCACTCCCATTCTTTCAAGCCTCTCAAACTCAATTACAACACAACAAGGAGCTATTGGCTATCTTCGAAGCCTTTAAACATTGGTGCCAATATCTTGAAGGTAGCAGAACTCCGGTTTCTGTTGTTACTGATCACAAGAATTTAGAATATTTCTTGACTATGAAACTGCTCACCCAGTGGCAAGCCTGCTAGTCCAAGTATCTCTCCCAGTTCAACCTCATTATTCACTTCTGTCCTGGGAAGCTTGGTACTAAGCCCAATGCTCTCACTAGACAATGGGACATCTACCACAAAGGGGGAAATAGTGATTCCATCCTGGATAATCTGCATAACCTCCACCTGGTATTTTCTAAAGAACAACTCACTGCATCTTTACATGCTACTTACCTTGCTGAACCAATCTTACATAGTGCTGTAGCCCTCAACATAGAAAGTCTGCACACAGACATCTGTGTGGCTCTCCTGTCAGACCCCACTATAGCATTACACTTCTCTACACCTTCCACACCCTGGTCACTTGGGGATGATGGACTTCTTCGACTCAATGATTGCATTTACATCCCAGACTCTGTGGACCTCCGACTTCACATTCTTCAATACAAGCATGATCACATCCTTTCTGGCCACTTCAGCCAGAACAAAACATTACAATTAGTGTTTTAAAGTTCAGTCAAGTTCAGTTTTCAGCAATAATTTGCCATAACCGAACCATAACCAGTTCACACTTGACTTAAATCACTCATTAACCTAACCGAGCCACTGCTAACCGGTCAGCTACAAAACCAGTTAGGGTCAGTTCCAACTGAACTCGGTCAGAGTCAGTTAGAACCAGTTTGGCTCCAGTCAGGACCAGTTACTAGTACTATGTAAAGTAACTAAGTATAGTAATTAATGAATTACTCGTCATTGTCATCATTGTCATCATCATTGTTGTCTTTGTTGTTGTTGTCATCATTGTTGTCATTGTCATCTTGTTGTTGTTGTTAAGATAGAAAAGATGACCAGACTGGGGATTGAACCCAGGACCTCCTGGACATATACCAGTAGCTCTACCACTGAGCTATCAGGTCTTATTGGATCCAACTTGGTTGGTTATTGTTGATGTAACCTAAGACCATATTGACACCTCCTTAGCTGCATATGTGTCTTACACCTCATTGGGATGCACATCTATACAGTGAGGTTATTACAACACTTATGACCCACATCATGTGACAGATTACATCATCCAACAGTTGTCATTGTCATTGTCCTCCCCATCGTCTTGGTTGTCCCCTGCTAGATGTTGCCTTGCCATCATCATTGCCATTCCTCACCACCTGCAAACCACCCCATGAGCAGTTGCTCGTGAGGCTGGATGCAGGTGGTGTTGTTCATCATCATCATCATTCCTCCCCACCCACCTGTATCAGCCAATATCATGTATCAAGTAATGCTAGGTAGCTAATTAACTGTATACATCCAGAACCCCTCTTAGCTGTCTAGCTAAGAGACAGAGTCAGGTGACCTTGTCAGATATCTGAAAATTTGTCTAAGGCTAGAGTTGAACCCTAGACCTCTTGGATTTGTATTACATAATCTTTTAAAGAATGCACTCTAACCACCTAAGCCAAATGGGCTCATTATTTTTTAAGTGGCAGTTCATATATATAGGGTGTTTTCTCACCACATATAATAATATAAAGCATTATAATAGAGGTGTTTGTTTGTTTGCTGATTAAAAAAGCGAAAATTTCTCCCAAGTCTAAAAGTCACATGATTGTCTGGAGGCACAGGCACTAAGTCATGTGGCCATTTCCTTTTTAGATACAAATTACATGGTTGAATGCACATTTCTGTTGGCATCAAAACATCTGCAGGTAGGTACCATCAAAAGTTTCTCCATTAAGGAGAATAATACATGTAAACAATAGGATCCAGGGACTTTGCAAAGTTGTTCAAGTCTATTTTGAGCATCATGTGACTTTTAGACTTGGGAGAAATTTTCGCTTTTTTGATCAGTAAACAAACAAACAAACACCTCTATTATAATGCTTTATATTATTATATGTGGTGAGAAAACACCCTATATATATGAGCTGCCACTTAAAAAATAACAAGCCCATTTGGCTTAGGTGGTTAGAGTGCATTCTTTAAAAGATTATGTAATACAAATCCAAGAGGTCTAAGGTTCAACTCTAGCCTTGCTCTGGATTTTCTCTAGATTTCCAGAAGTGTAAAAAAGATTTGCAATACAAGAAAGAAAGACACATGCTCCAAATGTTATTGATCTCGCTTCCAGGTATAATCTGATCCTCCTGCCCATTATCAAAAAGCCCCTGGCCCATGTCTGATATTTCCTTTCAATACATTGAATAGTCCCTCTTCAAGCTGAAACCAACTGTGAGCCATCACAATAATTATCATAGAAAGAATAGACTTGTGTGCCAATATGGTTGCACACAACATCCTTCAGCTGGCTGAGATCTTGAGCATTCCAAGACCAATGTGAGTCTGGCTGGTCAAGAAACAGCTTCTGGGTGATGGAACAATGCTGTTTGGCAAGCTTTTTGCCACCACTTGATGGATTGCTGATGTTGCCCTTATCAAAGCCCAAAGCCACCTTATATGCTGTGCTGTCCTCAATGATAGCAATCAAGTGGAAGGAGAGGTCCCAGTTCTCCTCTTTTGACCAACTGACAAGCATGAAAAGCTTCACATATATAGATTAAGACTAAGGAGATAGGGACTTACACAATGGCAGGCAGCTTGCACTTCAACTTTGTGTCACCATCATGCATGTCAGCCTGAGGATTCACATTTTCCTTGGATTTCTTCCTGGGCTTGGCCTTCAAAGCTTTCTTCTCCTTTTCTGCATGAGCTACTACAAGCTGGGCCTTGTAAAGTTCCAGGTCTGAGGGTTTATCATTAGCCATCTAGACAAAGTATTTTCAGATATCTGACAAGGTCACTTGACTCTGCCTCTTAGCTAGCAGCTAAGAGGGGTTCTGGATGTATACAGTTAGTTAGCTACTTAGCATCACTTGATACATGATATTGGATGTACTGGCTGCCCCACCTGCAAACCACCCACGAGTAGATGCTCGTGAAGCTGGGTGCAGGTGGCATTGTTTGTTGTTTGTTGTTGCCATTGTTGCTGTTGTCATCATTGTCGTATCATCCCCCAGATGTCATCATTGTTCCCCAGGTGTCATTGTTGTCCCCAAGGTGTCATTGTTGTCCCACAGGTGTCATTGTTGTCCCACAGGTGTCATCATTGTCCCCCAGGTGTATCGTCGCCGCCGTCGTGCCCACTATTGCCATTATCAACATCATGCACTCACCCTACGAGCAGTGGCTTGCAGGTGTGGTGGAGGTGCTGTATTGATGTTGTTGATGTTCAAGTTGGTCATGGGAGTGATGTTTGTAAGTGGCACCACTTCTTTGTTTGGGGGCACAAACATGACCAAATGGTCGGTGCGCAGCCCCAGGGTATTTAAACCACTTGCCTTTCGCCCTTTTTTTCCTGGGTTCACCCCATTTATATTACTTTCAAGTATTTATTCATTTGTATATATTAGTATAATATAAAGTATAGATACAAACTAACTATGCATATGAAAGGTGGTTGTAACCGGTTATAATCGGTCATCACCGGTTCTCTCTGGGCTAATAATGTACCTCTGACCTGACCGTGCTACTGGTCTGAGTCCCTGACTGTGACCAAAGGTTTGGTCAGCTTCAGTTATGGTTTGGTTTGGTCTCAGTTATTTTTGGTTAGGGTAACCTGACCTTAAAACACTAGTATCAGATCCAAGGGGCACACTGATGCAGGGCCAGAGCAAGGAAATCTTGCAGCTTGTGCCTGATTGAAAGTGTTGTCACACTATTGCCTTATTTGTCGCATGGGGGAGGTCACAATTGAAATGCACCAGACGTTATGGAGCAATCTCTGCACATGAAATTCAAACTCTGCTGAGCAGAATTACAGATGGGAATGAGACTAACCATTTGCAGCCATCAATGGAACAAGTCCCAAAGATAGTGTCCCAGCCCTGGTTTAACCGCATGCATCGCAGTAATAGCCGACATGTTGTTGATGCCCATCAGTATTGTTCCAGTTGCCTGTCACTCCTCCCCAATCAACTCCAGCCCCAAAATCATCCCTACCCCCTCCCCTTCATATTTGGTGTGGTGCCATATGGATCCTAGCCTCATTCTCCTTCTCCTTCTAACCTCTCCATCTCGGTACAGTACTGCTGCTGCTCCCACCTGTCCCTCATACCCAGAGCCATCCATAAACACCTTCACCCTTGATTTATTGCCTTCATCCTCTTCCTTTGCTTGTTCCTTGCTATTCTGCAATGCATAATGTCACCTTGGGCATCCACTTTGGCCCTTGTTGCACCACAGATATCTTCTCCATTAGCTCTGGTTTCAATTTGAATGTATGCATCATTTTATGTAGCAGCATGTGGTGTTTTTTGACAAATTGGGTGGCTGCTTGTTTTACTGGGTTGTGTAGTGGATGTGTAATGGGGAGTGTTGCCAATTGTAGCACTGCTTGAAACTGAACTTTGTCAACCAGAAGGTGAAACAGCAGCAGGTTGGCATGGATGTTGAGCATCTCTGTAGGTGAGGTGCACATCCTGCCAACAATGAGCAACACTGCCCTCCTCTGAATTGAGGCTAGTTTGTTTAGTGCTGCCCATCCACCCTTGTTGACTTTGAAAGATGTGCTCTGCAGTGCTGGTCCTAAAAACACATCTGCCCCATATAACATCCATGGTCTCACCACTGACAGGTACAGCCAATGCATGTGTTGCCCTGATATCCCCCCCAATGGCCTTGCTATCCTCCTGCATTGCCCCAACCAATCCTGATCTTTTCCCAATGCTGCTGCTATCTATTTCTTCCACCTCAGCTCTCTATCAATATGTAGTCCCAGGAATTTAACTGTTGTGGTTAGTGCTTGAAAGTCCGGTCTGGTCCCAGTTTTTGCCCTCCTTGAGCCAGGACTGGGACTGAAACCAGTCCTATAATATCCATTATTTGACAGAACTGCAACTGAACCACTCAGAACCAGCAGTCTTCATTGGTCTCAATATTTTTTGGTCTTGATCAGTTAAGGTGCAGTCCAGTCTTTGTCTTTTTCCAGTCTTGTAACTGGACCTTCAAACACTACACAAGATGTACAATGTAAATTTTGGACACTGTGAAATGAAGTGGCCTTGTTCACTGCAGAAGTTGCAATTGCCTGAGTTTGGAGGGTGGTTGTCTTGCAAAGGTCTATCTCCTGCCTTCACATTGACTGCTACAATAATGGTCTGTGCAAGTTTTTTGAACATTGTGTTCAGATCTTCAATCTTAATGCCAGTGGAAGGAGGCTGAGAAGAGGCTGGATTGTAAGATGTGGATGAATGCTGTGAAGTTAAATCATGTGCTGGGGAGTAACTGCTATGTGAATTGGGCAATTCTGCAGTTAAAATGTAGACTGCTGCATCATACAACTGTGTAAGGGTATAGCCTTGGTTTTCAGCCTGCACTGGATGCATAATCATCAACCTCATTAACATCCATTCCCAGAGGTGACAAGGTATTCCTCAAATAAATGCACAACTCTGTTTGTTCTCTGATATCCTAGTTTCATTGATAAGGAACTTCAAAATCATGTAAAATTGCCTGTAATAATCTGTGAGATCTTCCAGTGTCTTGATCTCTAGTTGTGATTGCTCACTGACTACCTTGTCTAAGTCAGCCTCCATCCAACAATCAGCACTGCTAGTTCCTGGGTATAACTTTAGGGTGGCCATCTTCCAGGTAGCATAAGTTGATGTCACTGCATATTCTGGTAAGGCTTCCCATAGTTCTGCAATTTTGATAGCAACATATCAACACACATGCAGCTTCCTCTGAGTGTCTTCCATTATCTGACATGATGCAAACAATAGTTCTAACTCAGCAAAGTATCATCCAAGTTTGCGAGGTTTGTCTTGTGTAAACTTCAGCACACTAGAATGTCCTCTAGTTGGCATATTGGGTGGTAATGTAGTTGTAGCCATTATGGGTAGTGTGATGCAGTTCGGTGGTTGCAAAGTAAGGGGCAAAGTGTTGGGGGATGATTCATGTGAGTCTGATGTATTTGGTGTCTGTACTTCAAAGGTTGCTGGGTGTAATAGAAATGCTTAGTTGAATATTGCGCTAAATGCTTGTGATGGTCAAAGTGGATTAGATGGAAATCAGTGACTATAAGTGGATTCAGATGTGTGATGAACTGAATTGAGTGGATCAGATGGAAATCCCTTGTTTGTCAAAGGTCATTCTGACAAAATCTTTAAAGAAAACCCTTGTGGTGGGCTCCAAATTTGATGTGTTCCTAACTATAGCATTTCTAACTGCAAAGAAACACTAGAAAAGAAAAAGGGAGGAGTTAGTTTTAAAGGGTCTCAGAACTGTCCTTCTAATATGAGAGGGGAGGTCTGCAATATCTGTTAACACCAATACAGGGTCTATACACAGTGCAAAGAATGCAAAGTCAATAATCAAGATTAGCAAAACTTTGCAAGGGAGTAACCAATGATTCAAAGTCTAATAATGCAATACAACACAATTGAGAGTACTATCCCAACATGTATACAAGAGTATACTGTCAAGAGTACGATTTTCCAAGGACATTTAAAACTATTTAGTTACGCATTTCCTTTTATTTATACTTGTTGTGGTTATTATAGAGTTAGCAGACACACGGTAAACACATGGCGTCCGCACATCACGCACGCCTCATGACTCAAGCATGGATCAAACGCCTCATGTAGCACATGTGTCAGCCTCATTGTTAACTCATGTATAGTAGTATTTAAACCCTTAATATTACGCCTAGAGACTCTAATCGAGTTCTCTTAGGCTTACCCACTAAACGTGTGGCTGCCTTTAGACTGCTTGATCCCCTCTTTGGTTGGGTTTGACTGTGAGAGCCAGCGCTAGACCTTGTGTTTAGTGTTGTCCTAACAGAAGAACTCGATTCCCTCTCTCCGCGCTCCCTCTCACATCTCACTCTCTCATCACCTTTTTACCCAGGCCTCACTTGAAACGACGCGTGCATACCCTGCGCTGCCACTGTTGAAGTCAAGACGCCTTCGATGTTTCACCGTTCGCATCACCCGTCCCCCTCCGGCCGTGTGTACCTCTATACCTTCGTCATCACTTACTTTGGACAAACGTTCGTGTTCAGAGTAAGGTGGAGACGCCGGTACGCACGCCCCCGCTCTTCATTTTTTACTCACTCCTCCCGCCTCCCACGTCATTTCTCCCCTACCCCTTCCTGAAACCCACGACGTTGTACGTCAGGTTTAAATCTCATGCTTGACGCAGAGGTTTTCTCAGAACGCCACAAACGGAAGGCGTAGTCCACTCAGGTGACAGACCGTATGAGAAACGTTGAGCCCGTCTCGTGCTGTTCTGAACGTGCAGGGGATTGAGACCCTGACGTGAGTTCACCAGCAAAAGACTACCCGTCCAGAACTCTCCACGTTGCCCCAAAAGCGACATCTCCCAGTTTTCGATCCCAAGGAGCACAGCAGGGTCGCGCGCCCGCTCCAGGGAACTATTGCATTTCCCCTCGCTCATCGCTCCGCCTCACCTGCCATTAGCGATTGGACCGAGCATTCCCCACGCACTTGACTCCTTTCCACACCCCCAACACCTCTCCTCCTCCCCCCTCCGCTTCTCCCCATGGCCAACATCGAGGACGTCAAGGTACCGGCACCTGTCGAACCTCCCCCGATGCAAACTCTAGAGGAACTCCTCACACAGGCACGTGCCGAGCGTGACCAGTTGCTCGAGATTCTCATGGAGCAAAAACGAGAGAAAGAGCGCGCCGACGAAGCAATGTGCGCACAGACAGCAGCGACCGGCGGAAAAACCTTCCGCACGCCCAAAGTCGCCACCCCCCTCCCCTTTTCCGGCAAGTCGGACGAACTCAACAGCTTTGAGACGGCCGTGTACATGTACACGCACGGTCGCCCCGACGAGTTCCGATCAGAGGACGCGAAGATCATTTGGATCTTGTCGTACCTCCAGGGAGGCACAGCGGCGAAGTGGCGCGAAGTGGCAGTAAAACAGATGATGCGCGGGGCCCCGCCCTTTGCGAACGCAGAGGAGTTGATGACGGCTCTGCGATCATCTTTCGGCGATCCCAACGTTAGGGACACAAAGGTCTTCCAGCTGACCATGATGGTCCAGGGAGACGACACCGCGGACGAGCACGTCCAAAACTTCAAGATCGCGGCACACGAGTCAGGATACTCGGACACCCCGCTGATCTACGAGTTCAAGCGGTCGTTGAAGGCGCCGTTGCGAGAGTGGCTAAACAATCTCGACCATCCCCCCACCACCATTGACGAGTGGTATGCACAAGCAATGCGGATGGACAGACAATGGCGACAAGCCAGAACTGAACAAAGGCTGTTTGCGGGACGCTTCGGACAGAAGGCCGCATCAGCAGCACCAACAGCAGCGGCAGGGCGAATGGCGCCCGCCCCCCAGCGGGCAGGCGAACAACCACCCGCGAGGCAACAGTGGGGCCAGCAGGCTCAGGGGCACGCAAACCCCCCTCGAGCACGCGACCCAAATGCGATGGACGTGGACAGGAGCGCAAAGCGCCCGCCACTCATTTGTTATAAATAGGCATTGGCACGGGTAACCCGCGGGTCATTTTTTGCTGACCCGTACCCGTACCTGCGTCTACCCGTACCCGCAACCCGCGGGTCACGAGGCACGGGTCACAGCAGGTACGGGTTTCGTCAGGGGTTGCAGTAACAAAAATACATTTATCTAATTATATATTTAACTACAATTATAAAACCACCCTACGAGCAGGTGCTCGTAGGCATGGGGCGCCGGTGGGCCCAACGAAACAAAAAAAGAAAAGAAAAAAGGAAAAGAAGAAAGAAAAGAAGAAAGGAGAAGAAAAACGGAAAAAAGAATGTGGCCCGCTTGTCGCTGCGTCACCCCACCCGCGCTCCACCCCACGAGCAGTGGCTCGTGAGGCTGGGCCGGGTGGTGTCAGTGGGGCTCCTGGGCCCTCCCGCCATGTCCCCTCGGCTGTTGGGACCTGCCTTCGCATCCCCTGGGTTCCTGGTGCGCCCTGGCGCCCATTGGGGCCTCCCGTCACGTCCAGTCGCGTCCAGGGGGTGTCCCCAGGGCCCTGGGGGGCTCCCGTCGCGTCCCCTTGGCTGGTGACGTGGCCCGGCACGTCCCCGTCGCGTCCCATCGTCGTCCTTCACCCCGCTGTTGTCTGGGCCGGGTGCCGCGTGGCAGGTCGGGTGGGAGTCCCCTCGGTCGAAAACCAAGGCCCCCGACCACCCCGCGAGCAGGGGCTCGCAGGGCTGCGTGAGGGGCTGTTTTAGGCTGCTAGAGGGAGGGGGGAAGGAGGGGGGAGCGCGGGGGGGGGGCGTCAGTGACGTGGCAACAGGAGGGCTGCGATTCGGGGCGCACCTCGCGGGTACCCCGCTCTCGGGCCTCCCGGCACCTCCCTGGGGCCGTCCAGTTCCCCTTCGGGCCCCTCACATCCCATTTGAGTGGGGAGGAGGGGCAGCACGCCTGGTGTTCGTAGTTACAAATAGAAAGGCTGAATTTCTTTTTTGTTAGCTAAAAAAGAATTGATAACGTAAAAACAACTTACAATGGAGCCTGTGGCTCCCATAGAGTTGGAGTACAAGAGGGGGGGAAGGATATAGGAGGGGGAGGGGGCGCTGTGAGGGGGGCGGCCGTCGTTGTTGAAAATGAGAAACTGAAAAATAAAATTTATTACTTTTGAAACAAAATTGATAAGTTAAATAAAAATCCTTACCATAGGGCCACAGGATGGAGGGGGAGGGAGGGAGGGAGGGAGGGAGGGAGGCGGCGTCGTCATGAGTGGTGGTGGTGGTGAATGGTGAGCTGGCAGTCACCACGCGTGGTGACGCGTGGTGACTGATGGTGACACGAGTGTGAAAAAAAATAGTTTATTAGTTTAAAAACATAGAAATGAAATGAAAATACTTAATATTGGGGCCCCATAATGATGGAGTAGACGAGGGAGGAGGGGAAAGGGAGGACGAATGAGGGAGGCAGGCGCCGGTTGTGCAAGCGGCTGTGTAGTAAAAAAAACATAGGTAAATAACGCGTGAACAATCAACGAAAACGCGATTACTTTGTCCACACAAGGCCAAATGGCCCGTGCGCATGCCAGGAGTATATAAACCCTCCCATTTCGAAGTTTTCAGCTGGGCTCGCCCCACCTATTTATTTTTTAATATGTAGTTATGTGACTTTATGTAAATTATTTAATATATATTGTGTTCCCCACCCCCTGTCGCCTCCCTCTTGGTGACGGGTAGGCACGGGTAGCGGGTAACCACTCCACGACCCGTACCCGTACCCATACCTACCCATACCCGTAACCCGCACGGGTTACGAAACCCGTGCTATTCCCTAGTTATAAATGTAGGAAGCCAGGGCACATGGCCCGTGACCGCAGATCGCGCCTGGACATCAGGGCGATGAATTACGAGGACTTGCGCGGGTACTGGACCGCGAAGTTAGCTGAGGAGGCCGACACAAAGGCCAAGAAGGATTTTCCCGCAGGAGGCCAGTGAGACCCCCCTCGCTCGCTTCCCAGAATAAATACAACGGACTAACGGTAGACACTATGGACTCAGATACGGAATCGGACACGACCGCAGTAAGTAGCCTAGATAGCAATACTGTAGTTAGTGACAATGGTGAGGGGTCCGATTCAATTCGGCTTGGCGCCCCGGAGGCGTGCTTAATTCCTCATGTACCCGTAGCTACAAAAATAGATACCGAAAAGCCTAAAGAGGGGGTACGACACTTTGTAAGGTCGAACAAGATCAAAAACAAAATTATGATACCAATTACGATTACTACTTTAGACACACATGACGCCTGCACGGTCAGGGCCTTATTAGATAGCGGGGCTACCGGACTATTCGTAGATAGGGAGTTCGTACACCGAAGCGGACTCAAGACTCGGACCCTGGATCAACCGATCAGAGTTTACAACATTGATGGAACCTTGAACCAGGGCGGTTCGATCACAGAAGAGATCGTCCTGATGGTGTTGTTCCGAGGTCACAAAGAGAAGGCCGTATTTGAAGTGTGCGACCTGGGAAAGACGATAGTGATCTTAGGACACCCGTGGTTGCGCAAGCACAACCCGGACATCAACTGGGACACCGGTGAGGTTAGAATGACGCGCTGCCCTCGGGAGTGCAACGTATTTATCAGAACTGTGAAGAAAGAAAGGGCCAGGCGGAAGTTGGCCGAGAGACAGAGATTTCGTCCTACGATCGAGGAAGTAGAGGACGAAGACACATTCATTCAGGCAGGAGGAACGATGGAAGACGGAGATGGGATCCTGGAGGAGATCATCCAGGAAGAGAATGCAAATCCGGTGCGCGATGAGGAGCTCGAGATCCGAATGACAGAGTCGGAGATCGAGGCGAAGATTCCACGTAGGTTCCGGAGGTGGATGAAGGTGTTCTCAAAGAAAGCGTCAGAACGCATGCCGAAGCGGAAGCCATGGGATCATGCCATAGAAATGAAACCCGGCTACGAGCCCAAGAAAGCCAAGAACATCAGGCTCTCACCGCAAGAACAAGGCGAAGTTGACGACTTCCTGAATGACCAACTAGAAAAGGGATATATCAGGGAGAGCAAGTCGCCGCAGACATCGGCCGTGTTCTTCATCCCAAAGAAAGACAAAAAAAAGAGGATGGTGCAGGACTACAGATACTTAAATGCATGGACAATCCGTAATAATTATCCGTTGCTGCTTATCGGCGACTTAATAGACAGAGTAGGTAATGCTCGAGTATTTACAAAGTTGGACTTAAGATGGGGATACAATAACGTCAGAGTGAAAGAAGGCGACGAATGGAAAGCGGCGTTCACGACCCACAGGGGCGCGTTCGAGCCGTTGGTTATGTATTTCGGACTTTGCAACAGTCCAGCCACGTTCCAGACCATAATGAACGGTGTGCTGAAGGACCTCATCGACCAGGGGTCAGTAGTAGTATATATAGATGATATCCTGATATTTACAAAGGACAGAAACGGACATAACGAAATAGTGGAAGAAGTGTTAAAAAGACTAGAGGAAAATGATCTGTTCATGAAACCGGAGAAATGCGAATTCGAAGTCAATGAAGTCGAATTCCTAGGGCTGCACATTACCCCTTCGGAAATCAAAATGGATAGAGAAAAAACAAAGGCGATAGAAGAGTGGCCGGTTCCGAGATCAGTGAAAGATATTCAACGCTTTCTGGGTCTCACGAATTTCTACCGACGCTTTGCTGAAGGCTTTGCCAAGGTAGCCGCGCCCATGAATAAATTATTAAGGAAGGACCAGAAGTGGGAATGGGGGACGGCAGAACAGGAGTCGTTTGATGGACTCAAGGCGCTCTTCACACGGAACGCGATCCTCGCTACCGCGGATCCTTCCAAGCCCTTGCGAGTCGAAGCAGACGCTTCTGGAGTGGCGACAGGGGCAGTGTTGTCAATGAAGACGGAGGACGGAAAGTGGAGGCCGTGCGCCTTCATCTCCAAGTCATTGAATGATGTCGAGCGAAATTACGACGTACATGATTGGGAGATGCTTGGCATCATCAGGGCGCTGGAAGCATGGTGGCACCATTTAGAAGGTGCGACGCATAAGATCGAGATTTGGACGGATCACTCCAACCTCCGATACTTCATGACGTCAAAGAAGTTGAACCGGAGACAAGCGCAGTGGGCGCTTTATTTATCAAGATTCGATTTCGAGCTGGTCAACAAACCTGGCACGGCAATGGGAAAGGCCGACGCCCTGTCCAGGAGACCAGACTTCAAGAGAGACGGGGAGCACGACAACGAAGACGTGACACTGCTTAAGCCGGAATTCTTCGTGATCAAGGCAACACAGCATGGTCACTTGTTGATCGAAGGCTCCGAGGAGAAACTGTTGAGCAGAGTACGGAAGGCGAAGGAATGGGACCAGTCAGTAGTGAAGGCAGTGGAAGAGCTGAAGAGATCACCGACGAAACGGCTAAGGACAGAGGAATGGAGCGAAGAGCAGGGGCTGGTGCTGTTCAGAGGAAAGGTGTACGTACCAAGAGAGGTACAGTTGAGACGCGAGATCGTGAAGCTACATCATGACTCGGCAATCGCAGGGCATCCAGGGAGGTGGAAGACCTTGGAATTGGTGGCCTGTAATTATTGGTGGCCGAACATGACTAAGTTCGTGTTTGATTATGTAGATGGCTGCGACAAATGCCAGCGGTACAAGAATGTGCCCAAACCTCCAGTGGGCAAGCTGAGACCGATCGACTCCCCTACGGAGCCATGGAAAGCAATCTCCGCGGACTTCATTACGGGGCTGCCAGAGGCGCAAGGATACGACGCGCTCTTAGTGGTAGTCGATCGAGCAAAGAAACAATTGCACGCAATCCCCACAACGGAGGAGACAAGCGCGCTTGGCCTGGCTAAGTTATATCGCGATAACGTGTGGCGGTACCACGGACTCTCAGATTCAATCATATCTGATCGGGGTCCTCAATTCGCAGCTGCGCTGATGCGCAAATTAAATAAATTACTAAAGATACAAACAAAAACATCTACGGCTTATCACCCGCAGACTGACGGACAGACCGAACGAGTCAACCAGGACGTCGAGCAGTACCTGAGGCTCTTTGTTAACCATCGGCAGGACAACTGGCCAGAATGGATCGCGTTGGGCGAGTTCGCTTACAACAACCGCATCCACTCGGCAATTCAAGTATCGCCGTTTTACGCTAATTATGGCTACAACCCCAGGATGGGTTTTGAACCAAGAAGAGAAGGAAAAGTCGAAGCAGCGGATGACTTCGCAGAGCGAATGAAGAGAGTGCATGAAGAAGCGCACGCCGCGCTAACAAAAGCGCGAGATGAGATGAAGAGGTACGCGGATCAGATACGGGGAGAAGCTCCGACGTACAAAGTAGGTGACAAGGTGTGGCTGGAGTCTGAGGACTTGCAGTTGAATCGCCCCTCGCGTAAATTAGCAGAAAAGCGCTTGGGCCCTTATCCCATCACGGAGATCGTATCCCAGAACGCCGTGAAACTCAAATTACCGACATCAATCAAAATCCACCCGGTGATCAATGTGTCCAGGGTCAGGCCTCACACGGCATCAAAGATCCCGGAACAGCGAGCCGAAGCACCGCCACCCATAGAGATCGAAGGAGAGTTGGAGTACCACGTGGAAGAGGTACTGGATTCAAGGCTGCGCCGCAACCAGCTGCAGTACTTGGTGAAATGGCAAGGGTATACCGAGGAAAACAACACCTGGGAACCCGCCGTGAACCTAGAACACGCAACGGATGCTATCGCGGCATTCCACCGAACACACCCCGCCGCCCCGCGTCGACTTAGATTGTTGGCGCATTATCAGTTTCGTCCGTACGAAAACTTCACCGAGACTCCGGAGGGCCTTGTGTCTCGTCTGGAATCCGAGCCCTAAAGAGGGGGTGATGTCAAGAGTACGATTTTCCAAGGACATTTAAAACTATTTAGTTACGCATTTCCTTTTATTTATACTTGTTGTGGTTATTATAGAGTTAGCGGACACACGGTAAACACATGGCGTCCGCACATCACGCACGCCTCATGACTCAAGCATGGATCAAACGCCTCATGTAGCACATGTGTCAGCCTCATTGTTAACTCATGTATAGTAGTATTTAAACCCTTAATATTACGCCTAGAGACTCTAATCGAGTTCTCTTAGGCTTACCCACTAAACGTGCAGCTGCCTTTAGACTGCTTGATCCCCTCTTTGGTTGGGTTTGACTGTGAGAGCCAGCGCTAGACCTTGTGTTTAGTGTTGTCCTAACATATACAGGCAAGACAAGGCAGTTACCATGGCCAGGGAATGATGCCAGAATATGCTAAGTCATATTAATACATGTTTAACAGGAGTTAACACATGCAAGGGCAATTAGGGGAATCCACAATAACTTACCAATCCATGATATTATAGGAGGTACTATGACACCATAATTATAGGGGCAAAGGTATAATTATAGTGACATTAACTAGTACAGGAGTCTATGACTTCATACCTTCTTATTATATTATAGGAGTGCATTACCCTATACCTCCTAGCAGTGTAGTATAAATATTGCACACTTTATAGGAGATGAATATAATATTCCTCCCTGTTGCAGACTCCATTTCCTCACTTGCTTCTAAGATAAACTCCATTATCTCCCACACCAGCCTCACTCCCAATAAAATCTTGTCAGGAAAATGCAAATGAAATGCTGAAGGCAAAGTCATTCTCCCTTCTGGATCATTCCTTCCTCACACTATAGTTGGGAAATGGTTAGCAGATAGATTGGACAATTACCACCATTTGAAACTTGGAAAAGCAATGGTCACATCAGTCTCCACATTGCCAGCCACATCTACAATGATTTATGACTGTCCCCTCTTCGCCCAAACCCAAGGCAGAGATTGCAGACAACACCACACACATTTCTACAGAGGATCACATTGATGCACTTGAAGTCTCAGGATCAGTTGAATAACATAGTTTACACATGTAGGCAATAGATTTTTCACATTAGGGCCCAGTATACTAGCTGAGAGGGAGTGATAATACACATATAATCTAGGTGAGGTTATAATGCCATCCAGAAATTTCTGACCTAAGTGAGATCCAGTCATTATGGATGAAAGCAAATTTAAAACTGTGAGAATTTGAGTTTTGATGTAAGCAGGTGTAACAAAAGAATAAACAAGCATGTGCCTACAGTTCAGCTACTTCACTCAGTGGGATGCTGCTGCTGGTTCACTCTATATCTTTACTCAGTGAGCTTGAGCTAAGGTATAGAAAGTCCAAAATAAGGGACACCTAATAAAATACCACTCCATTGAGATGGGTTTGGAAATCTCTATAATGCTTTAACATATTAGTGGGATATTCTCCCCTGAGAAATTGGCTGATGTCTGTCATGCACACACACAACAACTTACATTCTGTAGCCTGGATTTATTTTTATATCAGATAGCTCTCGTGCTATTCCTCGCAGATAATTTTTTCCAGCACCTATTCCGCTAAAATCTCAAAGTGCTCAAATAAAACAAATAAGTTTGGGGCTGTGTCGAGTACATGTAGCTGAGTTTCTAGCACTCAAATTTATGATGATATGTGCAGCGGTTGTCGAGATATCGCTTGCAGATGATCGACTATCGAATGTGTCAATTTTGTTGTTTGTACGTGCTTCCTGCAACTATTCTGTAAATAGCAATAATTCTTGTGGGCCAACTGTTCTAAATTGTTACTAGTTTCTTCAACTGGCAACAAAGATGGCACCAAGCGAAGATTAGTGAATAGGACTGCGGCCGCAGTGATCATATTAGATCATCGATCACTGGCACAGCGATCGCGTGATTTTCGGTGGCAGAGGATGATATATGGTTGTTCCGCTAACGGAAGCATCCCATCCCACTTCGCCCAAATGGAAACAAATCGCGGTACCGCATCATCAACTGAGATTGGGAACTGCTTCTGACCGCTTCCCGTCGTATGTTAAACGTGTTTCAGCATGAACCTCTGTCTACAGGTCTATATTATATATAAGTCCAGAGTTGCCACGTGCCACGTGGATTCCTCGACAGATTTAGGTTTGCCAGTCGACCCGGCGGCTATGGAAAGATTCAATGCTTTTTTTTTGATTTACCTAGTCTTGTGTATAGAGGTCATCTCCCTCCCGTTTCAATCGGCTCGGGCGGGTCATCGGACACTGAGCACATAACTTGGATTATAGTATGTGGGCCCGATCCTCAGAGTCTCAGCGGATCCGATTTCAAGTTGTTGGGGCGGGTGAACCCCATCTACCTTTCGAGTTGAAAGGACCACATATGCGCGAGACAATCTACATGCTCATCCTAAACCTAGAGGCCTCTTTCTGTGCCCCTCAGAATTTCTCAGGCTTACCACAGTAGTCAGTCACCATCAGAGTGTTCGAGTTCCTGTTCTTCCGAAGATAAGTGGTTGTACTTACATATAGATGCACGCACGTCCCTGACCAGTGATTTTTACTAATTAGTCACTTGGGAGTCTCTGCCTTCCAAATCCTTTTGGTTTACCCTTTGAATATAGTCCGCCTACAAGATTATGTACATACTGGCGTTATCAAAGTGCACTTCAAAGGGGCCGTCCTGTGACGTAACTGACTACCTGTGTATCCCCATTCACCCAGTACTATTGTAATGAAACGTAAGTTGCCTCCCAGGTGCTTTTTTACTCCCTGTGGCGTTGATCCATTAGGAGGTCCAGGCTGTTCCTTGTCGAGTCGGGTTCTCCCAAACGCGAGCCGACGGCAAAGGGGCGCTGGTAGTTGGTTGCTACTGCCCTCTTTTCTCGAAGCCGAACCTGCTCGAAGGACAGAATATGGAAGGCGACATCACGCACCAGGAAAACATGCATTCACAATAGGGCTACGTTAGGAATATTCCACCTTCATGTTCGTTATTATGGAAATGCCATCTGATCTAATTTCTCCGAAAGTAGGTTCACTCAACGTAAGAAACTGAAGGGCGCGATGCGCTTTTGGTAGGTCAACAATAAAGTCCAGCACCATGATGTTACAGTAACTGGACATGACCTTTGTGGAGGTAGCGTAATGAATCTACGTGATCCGTCTTTCCGGCAGAGCAGTCACCGTTTATATAAACAAGTAATGGCCGTGCTCAGCGCGGATGCCTTCAACTCAAAAGTGAGTTGAAATTAAATCCTTTCAGTGACATACATAAGATGAGCATGTGCTGCTAGATCCATACCACCTCTCCTGGAGTTCAACGGGTCTTATGTTCCTTGCCGGTTGGAGTGCGATGGATCGTTCAGTTCTCACATACCGCATCCTGCAGACAGTTCTCACTCCTTGGTTTCGGCGGTCTATGTGGTAAGCTCCGATCTGAAGACCAGTCAATAGCTCAAACGTTCAAGTTTTGCTGATCCACTTGTTGGTACCTAGCCACAAGCTCAAAATGTAGTCTCAAGGTCTCCGAAATACTAGAACTCGGCAGGTCAAAAATCACACAACGGGATTACTCCTTCGGGAAAACATTTCCTTGGCCAAAAAAAAAATAATATTGACGAGAAATAATAAGTGTTGGAATCATCACAAAGTCACAAAGGGCAACACAAAAGACAAAAAAGGTTGGCACGAAAGGGCTCGCTCGATGAGCCTGTCAAGCATCTCCAACTTCACTTTCATCGTTTATCCTCCAGCGGAGATTGCCTTCGTAGAACAGGATTAACTGTGAAGTGCATTTAGGAGAGAATCGTTGAGGCACAATATAGCACACCTTCTGTGGGAAGCGCTCGGCACAGATACGCGCATCTTCTCGGACGCGTTCGCCGGAGTCTCTGCGGGTTTAAGTTTCAATCATATTCTGGGCAGGAGCAGGGGAAGATAACTGACAGTGTGAAGTAGACTGTCAATGATTCATCCGTTTCACGTTCAATCGTATCGACGGTAGACACGATGTCCTCCCAACTCGCCATCTTCATATGCTGGCTCATGTCCCCGATATGAGGTTCCTCAACAACAAAGGGGCGTTGAGCGACTGCCTTAGTCTTTGGTGCGGCGCCTTTCCTTGGTTTTTTGGGGGCCATTGTTTCATCGACGTCCATGCCTTCTTTGCCATTCTCGAGTTCAGAATCTGCCTTCACTTGAGACTTTCTCCCTCGCTTTTTCGTCGGTGCCGCGGAACCTGCTTCAGATGCCTCGTCGACGGTCGATTTGCGTTGTCGTCTGGGCGATTTGGCCTCCGCGGATTTGCGTGGGGCTTTTTTTTTGTTTGGGTGGCTCTTCCAGTACTCGGTAATCAACGCGTGCGCGTTACTGGAGATGATGTCAGTGCATCGTCAGTCCGATTATAAAATGCATACCCTGCATCTTGTTCATCCACCCAGCTATTTTCTTCTTCACCATAGCCCTTCCATTTGACGAAGTAACCCATCCTTCCCTATGAGATCAGATTTTCAGTTGACATTCAGGTCGAATGTTGGAGATCGTACTTCGGGAAAAGAACCTTTTTTCGCGTCTAGGATGGCCTCTATCTCGTACTCTTCTTCATCCCCTCCGCTACTCCCATTGTCATCAACCTCCATCGGTTGCTCAGAGTCTTTAGCCTTGGGGCTTTTAGTAGCAGCGGCTTCACTCGCATCGGAAAGTGCGGGAGAAACTCTAGCCATTTTAGCGCGTCCTGAAGAAAAACTTTGATGTAAGTGTCCGATGAAAGTGTCAAACAGAACAGACTCGCTCTTATGGACGTTGAACGTTCAACGTTGAATTGAACAAGGTTCGTAGAGACACGTGTGAATTTTCACGCAAGCAAACTTAATTGGGTCCATGCCACGCACAAACATGCTGCAAACATGCATAAGTAGACTAGGATTTTTGGTATTTTCAAAGGATTTCTTGTTACAACAGCAACACCGATGCGATGGTACAAATAACTCGTGTCTATCGTCGACGGCCTGGGCTTGCACTACGACCACGAGCACCTCTCCCTTTTTTTGGGCCTGATGGAGGAGGTCGAACAAACGCGTAATCACACTGGATTACTTGTTCCAGAAGTGATGTACCAGTAGCGCCATCAATTGCAGCCTGGGCTTCTGACATTGTCTCGTACTCCACAAGCGCATATCCCTGACAGAGAATGAGTCAATCTGAGGTCCAACAATGGAGGATAAAACACACTTTTACATATCCTGTTCTTCGGTCGAGATTCAGGTGAAGGTTTTTTATCTCGCCGTAGTCCGCAAATTTATCGGTGACATCCTCTTCAGTTGCCTCTTCGTGAACACTGGTAACGAGCACGATCCATCCTTCAACGGCTGCGACAAAATGGGGGGTGGTGTTAAAAATGCACAAGGATGTCCAATCGGTCCTTACACCTTGCGGCTCGGGTATCCGTATCCTTGTTTTCGACTCGATCGTATGTCTGTTCCGTGCTGACAGTACCATCGTTTCCTCCTTATGTTGGGGTAGGCACATATTTCATTTTTAATATGAAACTGTGCTGAACTTGCCTGTGCTCTGGAAACCTCGACCTCTCCTTCTGACAGCACCACCTGCTGCTACTACAAATGTCATTGAGTTATACGTTCGCAACGCGCTGCGGATTCGTCCTAGGACGTACCATCGTCAATGTTCATTTCATCGTCAGACATGTTGATTGTAAGTATTTCCAGAGCTGTGACCAGTCAGTCACAAAATTATTGTTCCGGCTGAGTCCGGGGTCCCGCCGAAATATGAAACGTTGTCCTATTCCGTGTCACAAATTTAAAGGGCTGCTGCGATGGCTGAGCTTTTCACGGAAAAAAGGTTGTTTCAAGAGTTTCAGACCACGGACACTGGTTCACGAAACTATCCGAGCTGTCGAACACTTCTGCGGTGAAGACTCTCTCCAAGTCTTGTAATTTTTGGAGAGCGCTGAGCCGGTTGAACGACTGAATCTAGGTCTACCCTTTTTTTGATCCCGATCACTTTTGTCTACATATCATTTTTCTTTCAATTTCCATGGGCAACCACAGGTGGTCGCCCTTTCAGGGTGCCTGACCCAAATCATTTGTGCGAAGTCCTACGATCTCGATCCTGATCTAACAGACCTTTCGCACAGGCCCGAGCATGCTTCATATAAAGGCGCGTCAAATTTCCACAACTTACCACATCTGTCCTCCCGGTGTTCTCACCAATTATTCTCCAGTCATGCATGCCATGCCACTCATCAACCACCCCTGCACCCTTTGCTGTAGACCCACCTCGATGTGGTGTAGTCGTTGTCAGAGCGCGTGGTACTGCTCGCCCGAACATCTCCACAATGTTGGTGCCCCATCCACAATATACGTCCTTCTAACCCATCACATCACACAGGACTGGTCTCGACATCGTAAAGAGTGTATCCCTGCCGTCAATACCTCTCAGAGCAGTTATAACGTTAACATGATCGCAACCCCGCCACCTGCAGAGCCTCAGTACATAAATGTGTCCGCGATCCTATTCTCCCCCGATGAAGGTCGGTCCCCCGTCATCACATTCCTTTTGCTTCGAACTTAGGATTTTTCCTTCTAGAACGGCCACGGATCATTTCTGTCAGCTGCCGACCATCTCACAAACCCTCCCAGGGCATGTGTCCAATACCTCTTGTTCAATCTCAATTCCCCGACGGGCAAGCAGAAGGCATTGTCTTGACACAGGGCCTCAATGGGGAGCCACTGCGCTTCCCTCTTCATCTATGGTACTCCCCCACCGCTTTGCAAAAGTCCACTCCCGTGAACCGTGCAATCTATCACATTACATCTGGTGCTGCTGCGAAGCCCTGGTGTGGTTCTGTGATTGTGCTCAAATTCAATGGCTCGCGGCGACAGGGATATTCAGACGCTGGCTCGAACGACCTTCCTGCTCTCTCTGCTTATTTCCTCGCATACAAGTAAAAAAGATCTCCGGTCTTCAGGTGAGTGTAACACTGGTTTTGTACGTGACAGATGTTTATTATCTGTCGGGAAAAAGGTTGTCATTTCAGCATTAGACGCACATAGAGCGCCATTCATTCGATGTAGCATATTCTTATTCCCCTCGCATTCCTGCTGTCGTTGCATTTGATTCGCAATCAATAAGTAATTTATTCTTGCTGCCATTCCCATGATAAGAGCAACTGACTAGAATTTTTGGCGGCTCTTCATTTCTCAATCACATATATATTCCCCCGAGAGTAAGTAGTGTCTATTTACAAGAAACGCTAACTACTTAGTGGTCAAAAATGTATGATCCCCTTGTACTTTTTTTGGAAAGGTGTCGCATCGAGGTTAACGCGTTAACGTTCGACCCATCAGAAGGTCGTCTGATCAGTTCCTGTCCTGAGGCCTGAGTGCTAGCGTGCTCGAGAACTGTCAGTGTCAAAGCTGGAGGATTTCAATGTCAAGACCCACGTGCACATGTCATTGTCGATTATGTACTTGCATATAGCAATTCTCTGCGGCCCTGAGCGGTGTTGTCATGGTTGCGTAAGACAACTGGTCCAATTTCAGCGCATTGTGACACTACCGTGACAGGCATAGATATTGAATATTGAAGTCTAGCAAATCCTAACCTATGTACAATCTCAAACCTAAATGATATCCTTCACCTCCTTCACCTTGCCACCCGCTGATGACCCATACGTGCATGGCTCGCATTTGCATCATCCTGATGTAGTAGAGGACGTGCTCATGGATCTTCGTGATGAGACCCTTGGAGCAGGCGGATCTAAACTAACTTACCCTGGCGAACCACTGACGTCTTCCCAGGCTTACATGCGGTACGTGGGGCCAGCGATATGCTGGCATGTGTCCTCAGATATTATGTTTCAGAGGCCATGGGACGTACGTTGAAAATGAGGAAGTCATCGCTTCCGTTGCGGGCAGTGTTGAACGCGTGAATAAGCTGGTTACTGTCCGAGCGGTGCGCACAAGGTGAGGTGAGTCACTATCCCTCGTTTCTGGCTGTTGACGGGTGCAATTCATCTACAGATATAACCCAGAAGTCGGTGACCTTGTGGTTGGAAGGATTACGGAGGTATGACAATACAAATATCGGACCGAATGGTTATTATTTAGTCTCTTCGCTATCTGACAGGTACAACCGAGACGCTGGAAAGTAGATGCCAACTCAAGACAAGATGCTGTTTTGATGTTATCTTCAGTCAATTTACCCGGAGGCGTACAGGTACGTGTGATGAAATGATCGGCAATCGAAGGCATATTGACATATTACCTTACACTAGCGACGTAAACTAGAGACCGACGAACTACAGATGCGGACTTTTTTTGAAGAAGGCGATCTTCTAGTCGCTGAAGTCCAAGCTTTTTTTTCTGATGGCGCGATGTCACTTCATACACGGTCGTTGAAATATGGCAAGGTGCGCTCTAAAACCATCTACCGTTGACAGCGCTAGAAAGTTCACGGCTGCTGAATTGGGCAGTTGCGGAACGGACAACTCGTTATCATCCCCCCTATTCTGGTTCGTCGACTGAAATCGCACTTTCTCACCTTGCCCTGTGGTGTAGATTTGATCCTTGGACTTAATGGGTACATCTGGGTAAGTAAACACATTAAGGAAGGTGACCAAGAAGGGGAAGAAGGGTTTGACGCAGAGGCAGTGTATTCAAATCAAAACGACGTGAGTGGTAAACACGCCTTTATACCGTGATTACTTGCTCAATTGGCTGCCATTTGTAGCCCGTCGACAACTCAACGCGGGTCGCCATCTCCCGAGTTTCCAACATCATTCGTATCCTAGCGTCTCACTTCGTTCCACTAACAGACACAATCTTGTTAGAAGCTTACGAGTGGACAGTCGATCATGAGCGTTACGCAAAAGATGTACTGGAAGAGGATGTCGGTGACGCGCTTGTGAATACAATTACTGCACGACTGTAAGCTGTAGGAAGAACGACTATGATTATAATACATGGGGCTACTCTTCATCCACTTCACTCTCATCTTCGTCATCTTCGTCATCCTCATCCTCATCATCGTCATTATCGTTTTCGTCATTTTCTTCGTCCTCATTTATAGTCTGATCTGGGGGTATTGGTGGTGGGGCTTGGTGCTGCGGTGGTTGAGGATTGTGATTGGCAGCCCCACTGGCCATCTTTCTGGCTTGCATTGCCCTCTTGGCTTCTTCCTTTGCTTCGTCGACAGGCAATAGGTCATCTAACGCAAGATCTCTCCATCGGAGCGCTCCATTTATTCCGCCTCCGGCATAACCCATGTCTTCAAATAAAGCTCTTGATGACGGGTCGTACGGAGGCCGCGGTCTTGATGCAGGATGCTTGATGTTCGTGGGATTTCCGTAAGGGTACGAGGGGTGAACCTGCGAGGGTAATACTATAGGAACGATCCAAATCAACACGGTGTCAACAAGAGCGCATCAAAGAGAAGTGACAGACTGTCAGAATCATCGGGATTCGGAGGGACCATGTGAGAAGGGATATCGAGTTCTAAAGAAGGATATGAACATGTTGATGATATTGGCGGAATAGCCAACCATCGTCCGAAAGCTCCCCTTTGATATAATCTGGCGTCTCGAGTGTGTCGAGTATCTGAAGATCATTCCGCGTCATGTGGATATAGCAGAACGTGAGATCCTGAAAGAAGAGTAGATTGTGGGGGTGAGAAGTAGCTCAAGAATCTTATCACGTTTGCTGACAGTCATCGTATTAGACTGTTGGTCCTGCCTTCTAGCGCGTATTGTTTAATTTTCTGGCCTTCCTGGACTTTAGTCGTAGGATGCTACTTAGCAGCTTGAATAGACAGTGTGCCAGTAGTAGTAGTCAGTGAACGCGTCACATCGTCAGTGTCACAAAAACGTACAACGCGATCACATGCAGTTTTCGCGGAGTTGAGCTGAGTGCGAACGATATCCAAAACTTTGCTAACTGTCCCCGCAGGCTCAAGCCAACGTTGGCGGTGCAGGGAATCTCATAGGCTACCCATTATGTGCATGATTGGGTCAGTTCAAGTCCATTTGGGAGGAGGGAAAAAAAAAGGCCTGGCAAGCGCATCACACGATCAATGTTTCAACCTCCATCTGGCATCTTAGATTCTTACTGTTCACTAATGTGTTCCTTTGGCTGTGCAGACAATTCAATTCGCGTTAGAAAATCTGTCATGTCGCCCTTTCCGATCTATTCCAGTTTGAACTTTTCCACCACAGCCTTACCTTCAACGACCTGCCTACAATGGTCTGGCGATGACCAAGTATTTTTCGTTACTAAAAACTCTGTTTTCATTATGGTATTTCACCGCCCGTGGCCACGTCGCATCAATTGATTGCTCCAACTGTTATCCAGACCCCAAATCATACCCCAGGAGTAATACCTCCGGGCTCCGGGACTATCACACATCAGGAGTCCCTTAGCTGGTTTAGGACGACGATCGAAATCGACAAAAAGCAGATCCAGAACTGGGCAACTGTTTCTCAAGGTTAGGGATCGCACATGATTAGATTGCACTAACCCGACGGGTCTTATCATAGATTGGGCTGCAGTGGTTTTGGGCTCTTTGGACATTGGCCTGCAAGCAATCGCAGTCTCTCCAAGCAATGTGACAAAAGACGGAGGGTGGGTGTCTGCTTGAGTTGATATCGTGAAAGTCTCTTACTGTCACTCGCATGAAGCTGTGTTATTTGTGTACTGAGTTCCAACATGGATTTATCTCTTTGGGGACCAACTAAGAACAGATTTCAGGGCGAGTGGACCAAGGTCATTAGTAACATTACCTGTGCCTATTGTTTTCTACTGACCGTGGTTAATAGATTCAAGAACTGACAGCGCTCTTAAAGGATTCTTTCCATGAGCATATTGGAGCGGCACACGCTCTTCAGGCACAGGCAACTAGCAAGTTAATCTAATGAATAGAGGAGACTTTAACGACATCTCCTTACCAAACAGGTCTTACATGGTCGTCTCAAGCCGACTTCGGCATCGAACCTGCCCCTGTCCTGGATGCCTCTTTCCTTGCTGTTGGGACTAGAGGGGGAACTCTACAGTTTCTCAGGCATGTACTCGCACACACCGTGACAGTCATTCCCAGAATGACAATGCTGCGGGATCGCGATTCAGGTTTGAACACGAAACGATATCTTGTATAGTAAAGATTAAAGTCTCCAACAACTGGCTCACACATCTGGCTTTCTCTCCTTGGTCCGTTACAAAACGCGGACGATGTGAACCCGCTTTCATACCGACGCTACTTTTGGATTGACTTCTTGGATGCTTAGGTAAAGCTTGCCTTGCATACGGCACTTCCGCTGGCGGTGTTGGACTTGTCACTGTTACCAATCCATAAATTCACTCCCATCAAAATCGGCTTACGGCCCGACTTTCAGTGTGAAGACTCGAATGGAGCATCAAGTCCAAAAAGTGTTTCACCCAGACAAGCGAGGCGTGACCGCTTTGACATGGATCGTATCTAATGACAATGTAATTTTTTTGCTACTTTTTTTTTCAGCCCTGACCCAATTTCCATTTAGTTGATTTTAGTGACGTGCAAGCCAGGAACTGTTTCTCTGTGGTCGCCGGGGTCTTCTAATCTGGGGTGGTCTGGCACGCGGTGTCTTCCGTTAAACTCTCAGAAGCTCTCCGTGGGCTCCTCCCCTTTCCAACAAGTCTCAGGGCTGCACCATTTGCCATGCGAAGACACATTGTTGATTAGCCTTTTTGACGGGTCCCTTCATCTTGTTCGCACCCTCTCATCTGAACCTTCTTGGGCTCCAAGCGGAGACAGTTTCACTAGCCAAAACCTCTCGAAGACAACACGTGCAGCCTTCATACGAACTGAACCTGGAAACATTACGTCGAGTGACGTCAATCGGATCACTGGGTTAGTGCCTTATGGACATGCAACTGCCCTTTGGGCTCACGAGTATGCTGGTTTGTGGTAACTGCAGTGATGTGCGCTTAATTTTTTTTATACCTGCAGGTCGTGCCAACCTGCAGACTTCGGATACAATTACGATTCCCAGCGCCATAACATGCTTGTAACAGCACAACTGTACCGGTGTCCTAGTAATGATGCTATTCTACGCGAGCTTTCTACTACCTTGGCGAAAGCCAAGACAAGTATGTTATATCTCCACTCTTCTATTGAAGCAGCTACAGCTGCAGGGACGCTGATCAACCGCGACAGCTACAGGACACACCCCACTGCATCTATTGCGACCTTATTTTTTATACCTTACAGATCACCCCGAAGTGTATCCTCAGGTCATCAGATTACTGCAGTGTCCCCTAGCGATAAAGCTGAATTTATCGTTGGGTAACACGTCCTGCTTTCCGGATGGTACTACGCGCCTTGAATACCGCCAAAGCCTCATGAGGTACCTTTTTGGATGGGACCTTATATTTCAGCTTCGCTTGAAATTGGGAATTGCCGATTTATTGCTGAGGGCAAGCACGGACCCCATATCTTCTGGTTTAGGCCCCACTAAAACTCCTTATGTTACAGAGCATGCCTGACTGTTTCGCCCGCGGCGAGTGTGAACAAATTGCATACCATCTTTTCAGTGCAATCTCGCAAAGTGTACTGCGAATTTTGATTCGGCACCTCACACCACTAGCTACGACTCTCACATGTGAGTTCAGAAATTTTGCTCAAGGCACACCCAGACGAGGACCAACCATGCAGTAAACGATGTCCCCTTTGCGCTGCGCATAACAAGCCAATCTATGTTTCCAGGGTGCCCCCCTGACCTTGTAACAGAAGCAAAAAACCTAGCCGACATTATTCGCACCACTGTGCCTTCCATAGGCACCGAGGAAACTCTACGCCAGAATATTATCAGCGAGTCGTGCCCTGCTTGCAACGCAGAAATCCTGTTAGAAAGCGGAGCGCAAGTTGTGTGCGCTAATGGACATACGTGGGGTATGATATAAATACCTCCGTGGTTCTTGCGCTTATATAAATTCCCCCTTTGCACATGTAGGCCGTTGTTCTGTTACTTCGTTTATTTTGTCAACTGCCATGGTCAGACAATGTGTAGGCTGCTGCCGCAAAGCTCTCCTTCCGCTGTCATGTAACCTTTATCCCGATGCTGAAAATTGGCTTCCACAACCGGCAAAGAGCTGGATTGTAGAAGAGTTGCTGGAAGCCGTTGCTCGCTGTCTGTTCTGCGGTAATATCTTCATAAATGCGTTGTGATAGATCTAGCACTTATTGTTTTGCCTTATTATCTTGGTACATAGCGATCGTGTGATCTGTTGATGGTGTACAGATTCCGAGAAACATTTGTTGCACACAATTACACCTAACAGTCCCAGGAATCACTCCATATTCCACTCAAACAAGTTTCTTTAACTTCGCGAAATCGGGCGTTCCCAGTCCAGTGACCTTTGCATGAAAATGATCAGTGTCCTGGATCGTGCCTTGCATGATGTTAACTCACCGGATCCCACCCTGTACGGGAAGTAAACCCTGCCGGGTATTAAGAAAGAGAAAGAAAAGGAAATATTTTTCGGATTCCTCACCTGTTGTCCCGCATCCTGGATTGGAACCGGATTTGATGTCGTTGAAACCGCTCGAAGCCGTGGAATAGATGAGTGGGTTAATAAATCCCAAGGAGGACTGCCCTCTTGCGAGACGGACGTCATTCAACAGAGAAAATATTGCAGCAACAGTCTAGGAGGTATGGCGCATATTAAGCATTCAGGTAGAATTTGGGGAGGATCGACGTACCGGAGAACTAGCACTAGTCCCTCCGACGGAGCCAACAGTTCCGCCAATGACGACTTGGAATCCAGAGCCTTGGGCAGCGAGGTCGGGATAGGCACGGCCACTTGCACTAACAACCGGCAAAGAACGTTAGCGCGCCTCACTATTGTTTCAGAAGTATTCATACTTATAAAGCCCTTGGAATTTCGTACCCAGACTAGTGAGGAAGGTCTGAACCGCCTGGGTCTGATAAGATGGACGAGAGAAGAGGCGAGAGAACCCTCCACCGGAGAAGTTGACTGCGACCTCTGGGTTGACTTTAACTGTGCCGCCAACGGTGGTAACGAAGGGGCAGCTGAAAGGAATAAAACTTAAATACTGAAGGATTGTCGGGCACCATATGACTTACGAAGCAGGGAACGCAGGCTGGAACAGCACTTTGTTTGTTCCATCGTTTGTTTTGCAGTCACCGCCACCAACACTACGGCAACGGCGTGGCAGGATGAGTGAAGAACGACCAAAATCAACAGAAGCAAGGGCTTACCCAAAATCACCGCTGGAGAAAAAGAGGGTGGTGCCCATGGAGCCAAGTTGGGCAAACCCATTGCAAACCGTTCGTGCATAATCCGGGGGGACCTATTATAACGATCAGAAAGTGGAATCTTGGATATTATGCGGACACCTACAGACTGCTCATCATCGCCATACGAAGTACTGATTGTCTGAGGGATGGTTGATTGTTTGAAGATGAAGTTGAGCCAATCAAGATAAGGTTCGTTGGTATTGGTAGGAGTTTGAGAATCAGGGATGAAAGGAGGTGAACCACCAGTGCTTGAAACAGAAATAAGCTGGATGCATCAGACATCTGGTTGTAGATTGTTTACCTGTAATAAATATTTGGAGTAGGGAAAGAAAGACCCGTAGTGTATTGAATGTCAAGGTTGGCCTTTCAGACAGGAACCACAATGATGGAGAGGTTTGCAGAAAACTATAGGAAACATACCTCGACACCAGGGTCGCTTTGATCGTCCCCGCCACCATTGACGAGGACTGTAGAGAAACTGGAGCCAACAGCGTCAGTCCTAAACTGTCTGAAGAATGTCTTGGTATGGGGTCAATCGGACATCGTATTTACTAGAAAATAGGAAAGCAGACCTGGAGATCTGCGCGATTGGCAAACTCCTTGAGGTATCCAGCGACACCAAGTTTATTGACATTCGTGGCAGCAGGAACGTAGCCATTTGTGTTGTACAACGTCCTCAAGCAAGCAGGGGTGATGACTGAATTGCAGCTCGATGGCGGAACAGCGGCAGGGGTCTGCTCATCTGTGGTATTATCCTTGACTGGTTTGAACTCAGACTGGACGAAATGAGTGGCACGCAAGCTGTGAAGGGTGCCGAAATAGGTGGTGGGGGTGACTACATCAACATGCGGGTGTAGCTCGCTAGGCAGAGAGTAGCCCATGGTGCGGACAACGCGTTGGGAGGAAGCCGGGTGGTGGTAGACGTTATACTTCGCACCCAGCATGTGTTCCGCCTGAGCAACTGTAACACGGAGAGTGATCCAGTCGCCGCCACTGGAGTGGCGACCAACGTCCTTAGGGTTGACATTATGGTATCCAAGCCAGGATTCAACAGCTTCATGGGAATCAGGATGGGCTGCTACCAGGGCATCTGCTTCGGCCTTGGTGAGGTGTTTACCATACCTGATAGGGATGTGTGAATATTATCTTTGGCAAGAGGGAGGAAAGAGCGCATACCGTTGGTGGTTCGGGTCACTCGTCTCCATGAGGGACGCGATCAAGTCGTCGATTTTGTCTTTCTTAAGGCCAATGCGCATCTCGAACCGGAAGTCAGGAGGGGCAGGGGACTCGTACTCCCAACCACGGGGTATGTCAACCCAAGCGTGTTTCTCTGCGAGATCATTCCAGCGGCTGGAGAGGGGTTTGGCAGCACATAGGTGTGCAAGTGCCACAAGAAGAAAACCAGACCTCATAGCTAGAGCAGAGACACCAGATAAGGGCTGATGCTTGGCTGTTAAATAGGAAAGACGACCATCATATCAAGGTCGGGGAAGAGGCTCTCGCTGCCGGAGTCCACATGCACCCCAGGAGAGAGTGGGAACAGGAAAGAGTGAGATTGAAAGAGACAGTGCGTCCGTGTGCGTCCATCACAGCAGCCGTTTGACAGGTTGCAAGTAAGAAGAATCATATCGCATGGCCAACACTGATGGTGTTACATAACAACATTGTATTTGTGATAAAATGCTTGAGAAAGTCAATCGCGAAATCCGAGTCCATGTGGTCCAGCGGTTTTAATCATGGCGGTCGTCGCATGGACGTACTGCACTCGTTGCTCTTGAGCTTGAACAAATTAGGTTTCTTGATTCCGGGGAATGTGGGAATTGGAAAGTCCGTCCGACACTGACACTACGGCATCTCATCATATTCACATCGGGGCGCCGAAAATCCTGAGCCATCACCAAATCCAGACACCAACCCAGCCGTCGAGAGGAAATGAGAAAAATGCGATGCTTTATAAGAGTAGACTTCCGATCATCACGTGTTTCATACAAACCTTATTTTTTCACTATTTGAATGAAACACGTAATTAAACATAAAGCATCACATTTTTCTGCATTTCCTCTCGGGTTGGAGTCTGCTCCAAATCCAGATTTTATTGCTATGACTGTGTAATAAAAAATATGTAAACTTGTTACAGTTGCAGTTACAGCTACAGTGTCGAACACTAAAAAACGGCCTCTCAGGGCCGGGCTCAGTTTTGACTTTGATGGCCAGGGATTTTGGATTAGGAAGGAAAGTAGGGTCGAAAAGCGTAAAAATGCAATGTCCGAAAATCCGATGGTCACGTGACTAAATCCAGATTTGTGAGCGAAAAATAATAATTACAGGCTAGTGCAAGTTATGCCCTGGCACTCACAACAAGCCAAGGCTCAGAGAGCATCCAGAAAACGAGTATTTGACTCAGGATTGACTGATGACACTGATGAGAACAATGATTCTGGAAATGAACTTACACAGGAGTATGCCTTTTCATTGGGACAGGAAAAGGAAATCATGGAAAGTGGGGATAGGGAGGAAGGTGAGGATTCAGAGGGGTCAGACCTTGAAGAGGATGGATTCCCTAGCCCACCTGAATGGCAATATGAATGACTCTCATTGCCTTACTAGTACAACAAAAACTTATGTATAATAGATTGACAAAAGATCTCTGAAAAAACCTTGTACCCTTGCTGCTCTTCCAACATACACAGGATGCAGCCAATCTGCTACTGCAGGAAATTCATGCAAGTCTTCATTGACCTTTGGTAATGTGCTACCTATATATGGTAATCAAGGGTCCATCAAGGGTCATCAGGACCCTTAAGGGTCCAAAATCCAGATTTGGGACATGAATTTTTTCAAACGTTGGAAATTTAACAAAAGGTTGAGTTCATCTGAAAGCTATCATCAAGCTGAGTCAATTCCGATGGTTTTCGGACTTTTACCGGGACTTTTGAAGACGGAGATACATTAGCAAATTTTTGACCTCTGAGAGGTCGGTTCCTGGTGTCTGACACTGTACCATCAATGATGATCAAGCTACCATGATACATACTACAGAGTGGTTTCCCAAAAGGAAGAATTTCTGCTCATATGACATTGGTCATGTGCTGTGGGAAAGATAAGTAAACCTCAGTGAACTTTCAACTTTTTCACTGGGTGCAGGGCACCATACCTTATGGGGAACATGGAAGAAGTATCATGAATGTTGACTCTGTTATAACCCATACCCCTTCCATCGTAATCAGGAGCTATCACTGGATGCATAACTAGATATTTCAGGGCAAAGTATTGAAAAAATATTAAAAAAGTATTCCAGTCAAAATTAAAATATTTTCAAGATACTTTGACAAAAAGGTTTCTGAAAAGATGAAAGAACTTCTTTACAATATTGAAAGCAACATTACTTTGATGATATTTTTGAAAAATATCATGATACTTCTCATATATGTTTTGAATATCTGTATCAGTTTTTTCTGAATACTTCAAGTGGCAATGCCAAAAAGATATTTTGATAATCAAATTGAATATTTAGGTTAGAAGTGTCATATCCCATGCAAGCCTATGACAGAGCTCCAGTGGATCACCGATGGAGCCACCACTATTTCAAATAACCATTTCAAATTCCATTTCAAATTCTATTTCATATTCATCTCCTGTTTTTTTTGTATCACTTATCATTGATTGATCATCTTACTTACTGTGTACTCAGTACTCCACAGAACCCCACCGTAGTTACCTCAGTTACTTACTTACTATAAAACCTAGATACCACACCGGAGGCATTTTCCAGCTCATGTCGTGACGACATGAGTTCATCTCATGTCTTCGGCAGATCATCTAGCAATGATGTACATATCTCCAGTAGACACATGACACTGATCCAAGATAACTGACGTAAGCTGTTGTCCCTGATTATATTAGTCACTTGTGGAAAATGCTGTTCACACGTTGATTACATTGATTTCCTGTGTCTGCAGTGGCGATTGTCAGTGATAACCACAACACCAATTCTCTCCATGCCTCGCAAAGTTGTCTGCACTTGTAGTGTCTGTTTTCACTTGACATATTTGGACTCCCATGGCCAAAATGTCCCTGGCCGCCTTGTCAGTTCACAGATACGAAGAAAGCATGAAATTCGAGATCAACATGATCCCCAGGATGATCCACTTCCAGCGAGGTCCACCATCATTGATGTTGAGTCACACTCTCAGGCTGCTCAATGTGTAGATCTTACACAAGGTATGCAAACACTGTTTTTACATTTACTGAATTACAATTTAGGCTTTGGATTATAGCTGTTACACCTGTCATTGATCTATGCTGTCTCATTGTTGCTTGGCTCTCCCTTCAGTCTGGGATCAGTAGAGATACTGCCAATATTCTATTGCGCCTGTTCAAGTTCATCATCCTCACTACTCTGAGGCTCATTAAACTTGCACTTGCTGCTGCTGATATCAAGACCTCAGAACTCACAGAACTCAAGATGCCACTGGATATACGGACTGTATATTCCCGATGTCAGCTAGATCCTACAATTGAGCGGATTATTTGCTGCCCCAAGTGCTTCAAGCAATATCCCAATGGTGGCCCATCACAATGCAACTGGCGTCGCTCTCCAAAGTCCAGGCCTTGTAACACTAATCTATACACACAACATGAGACTTCAGGTGGCCTGCAGAGGATCCCTGAATGCCTCTATACCACTCAGTCATTTGAGTCATGGCTCATATTTTTACTCTCTCATTCTCAAATTGAGGACCATTTGTATCAGACTTTTGCAAAATCTCAAGGGGTGTTCAATCCTGGACGGATGCATGATATATATGACAGCCCTGCCTGGAGTTCACTGCACCCTTTTCTTCAATCACCTTACCACCTTGTTTTTGCTTTATATATTGACTGGTTTAATCCTTTCACCAATAAAATTGCAGGTATGTCTGTTAATTTTTGGGTGTAGATGAAAATTAACAAATCTTTAGGCAAAGTAGTATCATGTGGTGCTATCATCCTATACTGTTTGAACTTGCCCATATCCATTAGATTCCTTCGTGAAAACACATTTACCATTGGAATGACTCCCTCTCCACATGCCCCAACCATTTGGACAATACCACATGTTCTGGAGCCTATCAAGAAGATGATTTTAGACTTAGACCTCCCAGGAAAGGTCTTACCTACAGATCGCAACCCACAGGGCACTGCAGTAGCAGCACGACTTATTCCACTGCTTGCAGATTTGCAAGCCATTCGGAAAGTGTCTGGATTTGTTTCTCATGCTGCTGGGCTATTTTGTTCCTTCTGTAAATGTCACCACAATGACATTGAGGATCTTGATTACCATCATTGGGAACTTCGGCGTGGAACTGAAGTTCACACTCAAGCTCAGGAGTGGTGCAATCTGGTAACCATCAAGGCTAAAACAGCTATGACTAAAGAAACTGGTGTACGGTGGACACCACTCCATGATCTTCCTTACTGGGATCCTGTTCAATATGTCATTCTAGGATTCATGCACAATTTTCTTGAAGGAATCCTTCAGTATCATCTTCGAGTTCTGTGGGGCATTGGTCGAACTAAGGCTGCAATCAAATTGTTGGCAACCCTTCAACTTGATGATGATGACACAGATGCAGAGACTTCATCCAATTACTCTGAAGATGATAGTGCAAGTCAACACAGCAGCACTTCAGGTCTTGCAGAGTATTTGGACAACATGGATGTTGATGATGAAAACATTTATACTTTTACCTCCAGTTCTACTCCTACTCCCAGTTCAAATGCTGTGCCTCTTCCTTCTGATGACTATGATGAAGATGAAGAAGTGCCTGTGTCTATTACTGGTGCTTTTCACTTTACACCTACAGAGCTAGCTAAGATTCAAGCATGCATTTCAGATATTCAGCTTCCTACTTGGGTTCAACGGCCTCCCACCAATCTTGGTGAAGCCAGTCATGGAAGCTTGAAAGCTCATGAGCTCCTCATTTTATTCTCCATCATATTTCCTCTTGTCATTCCAGCACTCTGGTGGAATGGCACTGAGGAACAACAGGAACTTTTACAGAACTTTTGTGAATTGGTCTGTGCAACAAATATAATTGCAGGCTATTCTGTCAGCAATGCTGAAGCAGATGCTTATATGGACCACTACATTAATTACCGCTCTTCTATGCAGCACCTTTTTGGTGCTGTATTTCACTCAATGCCCAACCACCACTATGCTATGCATAATGGGGCACTACTTAAATTCTGGGGCCCACTAGCACTGCTTAGTGAATTTCCTGGCGAGAGGATGAATGGAGATTATGGGCGAATCAAAACAAACCGCCGCCTTCGTAAGTCCTCAATTTCTCAAATGTACTTTCACTAAGTAGTATTTTTTGAACAGAGGATATAGAGTTGACAATGCTTCGCCAGAGTGCTCGTCGTGGGCGCTTAGATGCACTTCTTCGCAATGACAACTTCCGAGCTGAAGTTCCTGAATTGGCTGAGATTTTACAACCAAGCACACATCCCACCACTCGGCCAACACACAACCTCAATGGCCCTGAAGTTGCTGCTGCTCATGCAAGTGCAAAGCCCCTTGATCGAAGGCACTATGACCTTCTTCTTCAATATCTGAGGGTCATTGGCCGGGACTACAATTCAGTATTCACTGGTGGACCTTATGCTCTTAACAGCCTCCTGCTCCCTCCTGCTGTTCAACAGCCTCGCCAAGTGGTCTTTGAGGATCGAACATACAGCTGCAACAATAGCCATGTGGGAAATAGCCATATTCAGTTCTATATCCCAACACGTGGAGATACCATTGAGACTGGATATATTGAGGAAATTTGGGAGCTTCCTCTTGAAGGTCTCTGGCAAACATTTTTCTTTGTTCGTCAACATCGTCCACTCTCACCAGCTCAGCGAAGAAAGACACCATACACAGTTGAGCCTTGTTCAAGGCTGCAATCAAAGGCTGTCAGTTGTGAGCTATCAAACACTGTGTATATTCTTGAACCACAGCATATCATTTGCCACCTTGCTACATATACAATCCCTGTTGGCACATATGGGTTGAAGAAGGATGTTATGGTCATTAATTGGTCACTCAACCGTAAACGTAGATAGGAATGACTCTATAACTATTTTATTAAAATCATTCTCAATTATTATTATACAAAGAAATAAAAGAATTATTTGAAGTTACTGATCTTGGTGAACCAAATAAAATTGTTGGGATTGAAATAACCTGGGACCATGATAATTAAAAATCACACAGACAAGATATACTGAATTGATTCTAGCAAAATACAGATTACAGGACACCAATCCAGTAAGTACACCTATGGATCCAAATATAACACTCGAGCCCAGTGAACCAGACACCACTCGTTCCCGTGGTTGTGGGGTGCAGGGTTTGGCATGGGGTGTCTCGGGGTGGAGTTGTTATAAGTTAAAAACACCTAAGATAGTTGATTAGTAAAAAGAAACACGAAGAAATAAGAAAAGGGCCCAAACGACGGTTGAACGTCGTTTGGGCAGCGTTTCCGCTCTTTCGTCGTCGTCGTCGTTCAGTGGAAGGCATGGGAAGGCCGCAACTTGCGGCCTTCTTGAACATGTATCCCGGCACCCCTCTCCATCATCCCAACCCTACCAGGTGATGGTTGGGTCGCATCGCTGCTCGTCGTTACCTGTAGTTTAGATCCTAAAAAAGAACACAGTTAGCTAGTAAAAAATAAGAATCGAGCACAAAACACATACCTAGGCGCCTGCGTTGTGTCCGATCAGCTCATTTGCAGCTGTTGGTGGTGCTTAGTGGTGTGGGAGTGGATGTGGACGTGGTGGCGGTCGTGCGTGGTGGCGGTCGTGGTGGTAGAGGTGGGAGGGAGCCTTCCCCTTGCATAGAGAGCGAAGGGCAAGGGTGTCGTCGTCATTCGTCGTTCTCCCGTCATCGTCACTGTGCCCGCATGCGCGTCTGTCGCTGTTGCTTGGGTGTCCTCGTCGTCGTAGCACCCGCTGGCCACCCTGCGAGCAATTGCTCGCAGCGGTAGGGGCGGGTGGTGGGTGCCGGGTGCCATCCGGTCGTCATCATCCCTGTTGCCAATACTTCAATTTAGTTAGTAGAAAAGAAAAAGAAATATAAACGAAGAAAAAACTTACCTATGGTCCAAGAGACGTCGTCGACGTCTCTTGGGCCTTTTTCTTCTTTCTCTCCTCTGTGTCATCTCCTCGTTGTCTCCCCATCGTCGTCCCCGACTTCATTTCCTCTTCCTCCTCATTTTCTCGTCGCCGTCCTCTCGTCATTGTTGTTAATGTCGTTCGTTGCCTGCCATCACCCTGCTACACACCTTGCGAGCAGAGGCTCGCAGCGGTGACATGGGGTGTCCTGGCCTGTTCCCGGTGTGGGTCTGTCATTACAAAATGCTGATAACCTAAAATACAATAGAGTAGTAAAAAGAAAAGTAAAGAAAAGATAAAAAAAGATAAAAAAAACTCACCCAGGGCCCAAACGGCGTTGTTTGGGCCCGTCTGCGTCGGTTCCCCTGGTATTCGCGTACCTCGCCGTTGCCGTCTTCGTTCGGCGTTGTTTGTCGTCTTGTCGTTCCCCCGTCGTCTCGTTCCCGTGGTTCTGGGGTGCAGGGTTTGGCACGGGGTGTCTCGGGGTGGAGTTGTTATAAGTAAGATAGAGTTGATTAGTAAAAAGAAACACGAAGAAATAAGAAAAAAAAGCTTACCTGGGGCCCAAACGGCGGTTGGACGTCGTTTGGGCAGCGTTTCCGCTCTTTCGTCGTCGTCGTCGTTCAGTGGAAGGCATGGGAGAAGGCCGCAACTTGCGGCCTTCTTGAACATTCAGGAATGCATCAGAATGCATTGATGGGGTCGTCTGGTAGCAGGGAATGCGCCATTTGGCGGCTTACATCGCGTGGGGAGGTGGTGAAGGGTGAAAGAGGGAAGGGTGGGGAGGAGAGGGTCCTGGGGCTATAACAGACATCGAATGATGTGTTACGAACACATCGTTCGGTCCATATGGTGGAAATGAAGGCTACCTGAAGCCGTGAATGTGAAAGAACAAAACTTACAAGAGTTGTGGCCAATCGGTCAATGCGAACATGATCGGCCTGACTAGTCACCAATCAGCCTAGGCCGCAACGTACTTATAAAGTTCATAAAACATAGTCATATTCATAAAGGCCTACTAACATAGAGTAAGAGCAATCATAACTACTGCAGGACATATGCTATTACCATGTAAGTTGTGAGTTGCAACAAGACGTGATGGGCCCCAGGCCATTTAAACTTGCATCTGCTCCTGCTCGCCCTCGCCCTGTTCGTCCTGCTCGTTTTCCTCCTCCTCCTCCTCCTCCTCCTCCTCCTCCTCCTCACCATCTTCAAGGGCCGCCAATTCTGTGGCCGTCGGAAGCTTATACAAAGCCCGAACACGGTTCCCATACTTCTTCATGAATGCACGTCGGGGCATGTCCTTCCAATCAGGATCGGAGTCAGTCGGAAGACAATCACTCTTCAAAGGGAGTGCAATTGGGGCCGTGGCGTAGCGAGCACGATTCCTGAGCGACATCGCGTTGAAAAAGGCAGGATCAAACCAATCCAAAGGACAATCCACAGGTATGCGTACAGAAATTCGGCTCTCGAGATTCTCAGGATGTGGGATGCGAGGCTCCTCGCGCTTCCTGCTCCCGCGGAAAAGTGGGTTCCCTGCTTTGCGGCTATTGTCAATGTGGTGCAGAAAGTCGGTAATGTGGGGATTGCGTGCTTTCTTCCTCATAATGAAGAAACCACCATCAGGGTTCCTCTCGTCATCAGATGTGCACTCGTATGAACCAGCTAGAAGCCTGATATGCTGGTTCCAGCCATGGTCCTTCAGATAGGTGCGGCGCTTGAAAGTAAGCTAGAGTGAAATTTAGAGATCAAGTCTGAAAGATAATAAAAAAACAGTACCAATTGGCGATTCTTGTATGCTTTGTTCTCCTCAACACCCCGACGGACACTGCCCTTCTCTCTTGCCTCCTTCCCCACAAGCTTCTTCATATAACCCCAGATGAAATTGCGATATAATTTCTCAAGGATGGGTCTATTCTGGAGGTAAGCAAGATTTGGAGCGAGATGTTGGTAAGCGAATGTAGTAGCAGCCTGCTCAAAAGTCCATATAGCAATTGACTCGAGGGCTCCGTTATACAATGAAGTGTGTGTGCCACCGAGAAGATCAGGGCGCCATGCTGGTAGACCAAATGAGTGAACCTTCGAAAAGATCAATCGAAGATCATGCTCTGGGATGCGAGCAATATTGAGGGCGATATTTGAGTCAGGCACCAGATTGCATTGCCTGCGAAGCTCTTTGATCGCATCAAGTGCTGCTGTATCTGTTGCTTGAAACCGAGCATTGTGGGTATTGCCTTTGAGCAAAGCATTTATTTCGCCAGCAGAGGTGAAACGTTGTGAAAAGGTATTCAAGGTATGATTATCAGGGGCCTCAGGAACTGATGTATTGGTTACAGCACCCATTAGGACACGAAGGTGGGTCTCAAGGGCAAGCTGGGTTGTGCCATCTCAGAGTTCAGGAATAAATCAGAATAATCAAAGAAACACGCACTTTAAGTTGACTGGCATCATCAGGTATATCTATCTTCTTCAGATGATGAGTATCTTCTTTGACACTCCTCTCCCCTTCCCCGAGAACAAAGCCCTTTGCTCGCAGACGCTTTGATGAAGTTGATTCAGATGCCTGGGGTCTCTTGTGTCCAGAAGACCTTGATGGGGGGGATGGTGGCATAGCTTGGATAGTAGAGGGGACCTATTAACCAGAAGGTGAGGAAGATATGTCGATGTAAGAAGACAAAGAACAAAGGTCGTGCATGAGGCTTCAGATTAATTTGGTCACCTGACTAAATGAGCTTGACGCGACGCGACTAACATCACCTGATGAGACAATATTCCGGACTGGTCGATCACAAAATTATTATTACCAGTGATGCCTACAGAAATTGTACACAAAGTTGAACAATCTTTGCCAATAAAACACCTTTTTTGGGCAATGGCTTATGTCAGTTGTCTCGAAGCCTTCAGATCAGTGTCATCATGGTGTGGCTGTCTGGAGATATGTACATCATTGCTAGATGATCTGCCGAAGACATGAGATGAACTCATGTCATCACGACATGAGCTGGAAAATGCCTCCGGTGCCATCACTTGTAACTTCAGTTTGATTATTGCATTGTTACCTCCAACTCTCTCACTCTAAGTCCCCTTTGTCTCTTACTTCCAGAACTCTGCTGGACCTCCACTCTTATTATCATCACCTTGCAAATTGGACATCAGGCATAGAGAAGGGTGCAATCTCTTATAGATTGAAGCCAAGTCCAGTGTTGCATTGGAACTCCATTGGAACTCCGCCATAACTCCACCCTATGAGATCAGTTTGTAACAAGAAGTATATTGAACATATGAAAAACACACACAAGAATACTTTCAAGATGCATTCTACATATCTTTCATGATATTGTTTTCATTTTGCAAATTAAAATATGTTGAAGATATTGGAAATATGGAGCATTCCAGTTTGAATATGTCTTTAATACCTTTTCAATTCTAATGTCAATATTTATTCAATATTGAGAAGCAAAAGAAGTTAAAAGGATTGAAAAGATAATGTAATATAGAAATGAATAATGTTTTGATATGTTTTCAATAATATAAGAATATGTTTAAAAATACAAGTTAACCAATAATTTAAAAATAGTGCCACACTACTTTCCAAATATTTCAATACAAGGTATGTAGAAAGTATCTTGAACTGAATGTCCAGTAATGGTCATATAATAAAGAATAAACGGTGCAAAATAAGGTGATAAAATATACAAGTCTTGCAAGTCTCCAGTTGTTGAATGGTACAAGGCATGAGTCAAGACAGCCAACAGAGCTAAAGATGTATGAGGGCATTAACCAGTGCATAAGAGTCTTTGTAACTGGAGATGTAGTCTTCAGTTACATCTACTTATATACATAAAGCTGTTGATATGTATTCAGTAGGTATGGGCAAAGAAAACACATTTTGCAGAGTTCTAGGGTTGCAGGGCTCCTCTCCTTCATCCCTTTCCTCCCTATTTCCTTCTGAAAGACATGTGAACACCCACCACTAACTACAAACACCCTTAAATTGCCATCTACTGACTTCATGGACTTCACAACCACTTCATGGACTTTGCAAAGTGACCCACTTCAGAATTACCTGGGTTACCTGTAATTAGATAGTGTAGGCAGTTTGTTAATGATGGACATGGACATTTTCCTTATTTGCATAGTAGCCACTTTTCTTTATTTCATATAACAGGCCCATGTAAGATACTAGAACCAGAGATCTCTTCTCCCCCTCTCTCTAGCCTTAAGATTTCAAATCTCATCTCCTCTTGTGTTTAACTGCAAAGTCAATTTGCAACTTATTCAATTATTGTCACTGCATCACTGCAACTGGAACTGGAACAAATCTAGTTCATTGGTTAAGTACTCTTGCGTTATACTGTGTTATTAGATTGTGAATGTATCCCCATCCAAGCCAGGACACGTTTCTTCTTCCTCTGCACCTGGATGTGCCCTTTAGACTCCCTTCCAGTGCCAGACACCATTCATAACATGTCATGACAACACCCTGGACTTCCCCTTATAGATACTGACCAGTACCAAGCATATGTCTGAACCTTAGATATTTTTAGTAGAAAAGTAACCTGTAACGTGCCCTGTTGTAGTCCTCCCAGTTCTGGAGAATACACCATGATCCTGTCAACTGTGTGATCATGTCTCAGTGAGCCTTCAAAGACAGGAGGCTTTCACCAATGTGTGATATGTGAAACAATTCTTGGCCAGGTACTTGGATCTTATGAGACTATGGCCAATGCATCCATTGTCTGCACAGACAAGACTGGAACCCTCACTGCCAAAAAATCCACAGCGGCACATTTTCCTGTGAAAGTCATGGGGTGGTCATAGTGGACTACATGGAGAACCTGAACATCTTCGGTGAATGTCGCTGGAAGTCTCTGCTGACTGCTTGTGGCATCATTAAAGAAGCACAAAACCCAGTCAAATTTTCAAATACATCTTCCTTGGAGCATGCACATCATGCTCTCTATGTTCCAAGCAGTCCCTAGAGGAGGACTTGAATGTAAGTCCCTGCCTCCACTGTACCTGGCGCTTGTTGACTGCCTGTCAGCTAGCGCCACATCTTTTTTGACCCATTTCAAAACAATACCCATTGCTCTTTTGCTATTTATGCTTTAGATGTCCTGTCTCATTATATATTCAGATACATCACTCTTTTCCTAATCCAGGGATTCATACTCTCTACTCATATCATACTAGAAGGTTTAATATCTGGCTCTATATATACTCATAGCTCAATTCTAGCAACATGATTAATCTGGTGGAAATTCGCAATACCTGTCAAACTTTCAACAACTTTAACTTGTCAAAACTTTCCAAACTTGTCTGGCTTGCTAGTTATGAACTGACAAGAGACTTGCAGCAATTTTGACATGGCTTGCAGACTTGTCAGCTTGCAAACTTTCTGGACTGGTACCAGATGGTACCGAGTTGCTGCCAACTCAGCACCACCTGGTCCAAGCAGTGACAAGCAACCTGTCAAAACACTGATGCAGTCGACTACTAAAAATGTAACATACTTACTACCATTGTCAACATGAACAATATACGTTATTTGTGTTCTTTGATGACCCCTTAAGTATAGTTCACTACTGACTCACTACATATACCCATGCTTGGATGCCAGTATATGCTTTGCATGCTTTATAATCTGAACCATGCTTAAGATTTTCTATGCTTGGATTTATGTTTCAGATTATTTACAGCTTAAGGCACTGCTTAGATCTGTTCTTAGATCTGTGCTTAGCCCTAAGCCTGGAATAATGTTAAGAACTGATCCTAATGCACAGGAAAACAGCAGAGTCCAGCGGAGTTCTGAGGTGCAACAAGGACTTGGCTTCAACCTTTAAGAGGTTGCACCCTTCTTTATACTCAGTGTCCAATTTGCAAGGAACTGATAAGTGCGGAAGTCCATGCAGAAGTCCAAGATAAGGAAAAGGTGCAAAGTGGAGTTCTGATTAGGAAGTCCAGAGTAAGGGACAGGAACAAAGCAGAGGTCTGGAGTTTCAAAGATTAAGACAAAGTTTGAAGTCTTTGAGTTGACAAGTGAAAAGTTGATAACAACTAATATTTGAACTGAGGAATACAAAGTGTCTAAAGTAGCTTTATACTAAGGCTATTACTTGGTGCAACTGCAGCAGAGTTCTGTGGAGTTCCAAGTATGCAGTATGTGATCATTTCTATGATGGAGAACAGACTTGAGTAAAAGATGTGATGTAAGCAAAACAGGAGAAGTAATTTGAAATAAGGAATTAGAAATATTTGGAGTTCCTATGGAGTTCCATAGCAGAGATCTGAGGGGTGCTTGCATGGGATATGACAAATAAGCCCAAAATAAGCCTTAGGTAAGCCTGCTCATGGGAGGACTTGACTTAGCCTAAGCATCGTTGGGCTTAATGACCCCCAGCTTAACAGTGCTTAGAAGAATCCTTAAGCTGCCCCAAGCATTGGTAAGCAAATCCTGGATTTTCCTTATGACTTTCATGCAAAGTTTGTGTGGGACCAGAGGAACTGCAAGTGGAAGCCTAGACAGTGAGGGTTTGCAGTAGGGAGGATGTGCTATGCTCAGCCTACTGCTGGTGAACATGTCTATCTCTGGCTTCTTCTCACTGCTGTCAAGAGGGCAACTTCCTATGAGGATCTTCACATCAGGAAAATCCAAGAAAAATTTACCAAGCTTAGTCTGCTTATCTTGTAAATAAGCCCCCTAAGCTGCTCAAATTGCTTATTCTTTACTTGGTGAGTTGGTTAGTAAGCATGTGCAAAAACCTAAGCCAAGATAAGCACATCATAAGCACATCAAGGTCACAAGTAGGAAAAATATATCACACACAGAAAGCATACAGGATTATCAAATGAAAGTGAGAGAATCAGAGTGGTAAGCATGTCAAGTGGCTTGTATACTGTCTCTCTTATCTTTACAAATATAGTCCAAGTGATTTCAGCCCACCCTCAACTCATCACATGACATTTGATCAACATTCACTCCTGGCAACGTGTGCACATCCATCATCAACACATCCATCATTGATGCTGCCATTTTCACCATCAACAATGGCCACAACTAGCCCACCCCCCAGATGTGGAACAATGACCAGCACCTCTCAAACAATGGCACTCACTCCCTAGCCCACCAATGGCCCTCCAGCTTCCTAGCTGTGCCTTGCCAGTAGACAGTACAACCATCAGACTGTACCCAGATGGCTGCCCCCAAGCTATTCTTGGGACCCACAGGATGACGACGCCCTCCAGCACCAGCCCCCTGCCTGCCTCTACAATCCCTGGTTCACACAGCATGGCCTCCACAGCCACTGCCACATCATGGGTGCCCCAGATAGCATCTGTAACTCTGCCCTTGCCAGAACAGCCACCCACAGCACCCAGCATGCCCCTAGCATGCACAGGATGATGATGCAAGCTTGTGACAGGCCCCAGCAGCCCCTACCTGGCCCCATTCAGCACCTCGAGTGCCCCACTGCCCATGCCACATCATGCATGCCACCACCACTGTCCTCTGCTCTACCACTACCCAACCAGTCCACTGCAGCCCCTGGCCCACCCCAGACAACTCCCTGATGGCCTGCACCACCCCCCAACCTGTCCCAACCCCCTGTTTGGCATCCCAAACTGACCATTGCCTCTGCCACCCCTTGCCCTCCTCCACCCGCAATCCCCACTACCACCCCACTGTCATTGCCACTGCCACCACCCACATCTATGCACAACAGCCAACAATAACGATGACTAGCACAGCTCACATGACCCCCCCCCTCCATGAACACCACATGGCAACATGCCAGCCACATCATGCATGTATTCGGACATCAACAAACATTGACTTGTGTTGAGGACAATGTCAACTATTTTTATATACTTCTTCTTGAGTATTAACAGGTTTTTTTCTTCTGTGTTGTTAGGTCATGTACTTCTCTTTGCAACAACAACCCTCGCTGCACAGCCCCTCCCCATCCAAATGGGATATGAGAGGTTATCTTGGGCTCAAACAACCCCAGGAAGATGCCTGGTAGCCTGTGCAGTAAGTAAGCCCCCATACCTGTAAATCATCCATCTCAGCACTGATCGCCCCAACCACATGAGCCACCCTGAACAACAACACAGACCCAACACCAGTGTTGACAAGAGTGACAATGGGGGCTTGTTGACAACAATGGATGTGATAATGAAGGGCTCCAGCTACAGCAACCCCAACCATGCAGTGCACATCATGAGGGGCAACGAAACAGTGGTGGCAAGGGGCAGAAGACCACGATGATGACAGTGATGCACTACTGCAGCACAAGGCAGGGTGGTGGGGACAGTATTGATGTATAGAGGCCCATGTGCAAACATGAGTGGGGGGGGTTGTATATAGTCCAAATATTGTATCAAGTTAGTTATAGTGGTGTTCACAGTAGCCATTTTCAGGCCATTTTTGGGCCCATTTTCTGCTCATTCTTTATGTTTGGCAGGCACTTTTTGAAAATGATGTTCCAAAAACGGTGTAAAAATGGCTTCTGTGAAACCCCCCTCCTGTCAGTTTTACAATAATGAAGTTAGAATGGGTATTACGTTGTCTTGGTGGTTGCCTTTCCAACTCGGCATGTCAGTTTCATTTGGAAGTCCGCTGCAGTTGCTCCTCCCAGTCATGCCCTGTTGTTCCTATCAAAATAAACTGCTTGATCAACTTGCTCAGCATCAATGAGAGTCCTATGATTTCTACCTCAGCAGCCTCTTGACAGATCTTCCCTTTGATGCAGAGCATGCCAGCAGTGACATGATGTCTATTTCAATTACCAGTGAAATCTCCTCTGTAAGCAGTATGGATGCCTCATCAGATAGTGAACATAGCACCACATCCTCCAACTCACAAACCCTGTCAGAGATTGCAGCAGACTGTTTCTACTCATGGCAGGAGCAACTCCAGGAGCTTGTTCATGAGATTTCAACCACATGTGTACTCAACAAGCATGCACCACTACAAAAAACATCACAACTACATCTTCTTGATGTCTGGTGTGATACAGGAGACATGCGGTTCTGAAAAAAGCTTCGCATTGAACCTGAAACATTTGACAGGTTATTGGACTTGATTGATGATCATGTTATTTTCCAGAACAATGCCAACACACCCCAACTCCCAGTAAACATCCAGCTGGCCATCTTTCTATTTTGTGCTGGACATTCTGGAAATGCTGCATCCCCTGAGAGCATTGCTCAATGGGCTGGGGTGTCAGTTGGGGCAGTGGATAAGTGTACAAAACATGAAGTAATAGCCATTCTTGCTTTGCATGATCAGGTGATCCATTTGCCAATGTCAGATGAGAAGGAAGCATCTATGGACTATGTTGAGGAGACTACCTGTTGGGAGTGGCGTAGTGGGCACATGATTGCAGATAGAAGCAAAGCAGCTTTTTTCCAGCAACCTGGGTTGCATGGTGATGCATGGTTTGATAAAAACAAGGATTACTCAATGGATCTACAGGTAAGCCACTTCTCAAAATGGCAGTTTTTGTCCTTAGTTTGCATTCACAGATTACAATTCTACCTCACAATCTGCTTATTGTGGATTACTCTATTGGACACACAGGAAGTGTACATGATGCATGGGCTTTTCAAAGCACCTGAATACATCATGAACATGCTCAAATCTTTCCTCCAGGAGAGTGGTTGTGGGCAGATTCTGCCTATCCTTCTGAAACATGGACTGTAGCTCCATTCAAGAAGCCAGTTGGTGGAGAGCTCAGTGCAGACCAACAGACATTAAATTATTATGTGTCAAAAGTATGTCAAAAGCTTCTGTATTCCACTTCATGCCTTATTCAAGTTACAGATCTGAATTTGTGTTGAGCATGCAATAGGTCTATTTAAAGGTTGCTTTCAGTCACTGAAAGAAGTATGCATCCAAGTAAATTCACATAAAGACCATCTGTGGGCAATTGTATGGGTGTGTTGCTGCCTAATACTTCACAATTTGATCATATGGCTGGGGGAGGGTCATGTTGATGCTGAATGGAGGGAGGAGCTTTATTGAGAAGGAGGATTTCAGGCAGACCAGCAGTGGCAGGACAAGGCTAATGACGAACAAGAGAGTGATGGATTTGAGGATGAGAATGCTGATCTTTGAAGAGCCAACCAGAGACTTCAAACTGATGGCCAGAAATTTTGGGACAAAATCATGGACTTGCTCTTTGATAGTCCAGATAGCAGAGCAAATCACTGAGCATAGGGACACATGCCAAATGATCATTAGTATGAGAAAAGACAGGCAGGGGACATAACAGTTCATGACAACATTAAGAGAGAGCATAACAGTGGCATTGAGATAGTATCATCCTCAATTTAAGTGCATGTTTCCCATGAAGGTATGTGGTAGCAGAGTGTTCTCACCTGCACCCATGCCCTGTATCACATCTATCCCACCCACCATACCAACTCTGAGACCACCCACCGCACCACTCAAGCCCGCCTGGAGCTGCAGCTTACAAAGCTCAAAGGCTTCATGTTCTCTCTCCCACTGATGCTCTGCAATGATTTGACACTCATCTGCAGCATAGCACTTCTTGTCTGCATCGGTTTGCTTGTGCAAAAGCTCAACATCAAGCTTGCAACACTTGTACTCCAGATCTGCAAGGTGCTTTTCATGTTTTTGTGTGGTGAGTCTTTGCAGGGTGGCAGCATGGGTTGCATTCTCATCAGCAAAAGCCTCCTGGTGTGTTCACTTGCCAGTCTTCTTCATTGAAGAGGTTGAAGTGCTTTTGGGGGTTGAGGATTTTGTAGAAGCAGTGCTGTTTGAGTGGGTATGACTACTATTGTACTGCATAGAGCCATGAAGCTTTGGAAGAGATGAGCTGAAGATTGGCAGGGATGGAGTGATAGAATTGCTGTCCACAGGACCTTTTGCCACATCAGAGGAGATGCTGAGGGAATGCAGCCTAGCAACAGGAGATACAGGAGAGAGTAAATGATCATTTTTGCCCTGTGACACACATGTTTAGCTATCCTTTGATAGAAAGATGTAGAACTTATGCTCTGAGTCAAATCGTCAATTGAGCCTCTGATGGAATTCTCTTCCCCAGCTCCGCCACTGCTCACATCAGTATTTTCATCATCCCCCAGCTCTCCACTGCCAAGGAAAACCCCATCTCCATGGAGGAGAGTGTGGGCCTCTTCATCGAGGTTCTGACCAGGGGCTGATGAGACGGTATGCAGGTTGAAGTTTGGCAGTGTTCTCCACATGCCATAGAGTCTTTCCCACCATGGGAAATCAACAGATAGTTGTTCTAAGATCATAATCAATAGGATCTTGAGAGGAGGACTAAGACAAATACAATGTACTAACAAGGTTATGGAGTTCACTGCCAGGAGTTATCTCATCATACTTGAGACCAGCACTGGTACGTCCAAGTTTGGTGTTGAATTCACAATAGGTAGTCTTCAAGCTGGGGGATGGATGTGAGCAAAAGTAGGTAAAATTGTCCCATCATGTACTGTCCAAGATAATTTTCAACCACTTTTACATACCAAGCAGGTGCCTTTGCGAAGTCCATGCACACTGTGGGATTTGCATCCACCAAAAAAACTGCATCAGCAATTTTTGCATGAAAAATGGACTTCGACCCCTTGGCAACTTGTTGTTTGCATTTTTCTGCAGTGGTGTCTTGTGTGGAGTCCAAGAAAAGCCTGTGACAGTCAGTAGGGTTTTCCTCAAGCCAGATGATCAGCCTTTCAGTTCATGAGGGATCTTTATCCCACATGATATGGGGCTTTGATGTGGCCTTTGGTGATGTAGACTCATCAGGTTCTGCTCTGGTAGCCTCTTGACCCTTTTTGGATGGCTGTCTGCGATGTTTCGAGGGGCTGCCAGCTGGACCAGGCCCCAAGGTAGGCATGTGAGACAGAGAGGGGAACGATTTGACTCAGACAGGCAATTGTGGTGGAGTGTGAATTTGAAATGAAAATGGAGTGTGACTAGGAGTGGAGAATGTGGAAATGAGGGAAATGGACCATCTGTATCCATTTTACAAAAATGGGCCTTTTCAGTTCCATTCTCACCTCTGCCTACTTGAAAATGAAAGAGAAAATGAGATTGAAAATGGTCCAAAAATGGCCTGAAAATGGCTACCATGAACACCACTTATGTGCCCCTCTGTTTCAAGAGGGCATACAAGCTGAATATTTATGCTTTTATGTCTTTTGTGCATGCTTGATGGATACTTAGCATGCTTAACAGCATGAACTGCCATAAATATCTGTGGCTTTTGACTGCTTATTGAGCTTATAAGCCACTTGGACACTGTCTTATTTGGGTAGTGACTGACTGAAAGATTGTTTAAATCTGCACTTAGCCCCAAGTCCAGAATAAGCAAGGTGATAAGTGTCATGTAAGTCAAATTCATAGCATGACCTGGCTTAGCCTAAGCATTGTCAGGCTTAGTGACCTCTGGCCTAACAGGGCTTAGGAGTGCCACTAAGTCATGATAAGCACTCTCAAGTTGTTATGATTTCCTGTTACATCTGTTTCTTTCTTTGTCATGGCAGTGCTTACCCAATCTCTTTCTTATCTCTGACTCGTTTGTATGACTCTTAGGGCAGCGCCCACATCTCCTTTTCTGTTAGACACCAAGTAGATAGCTGTTCACTTACCTCGTGTTCTACAGCTTTGCATAGCCTTAGATAGCTTACTGACTCTTACAATGCGTGTCGATACGTATAGGTAGTGCTTTAAAGTCTGGTCCGGTCCCAGTTCTATGACACAATTTCACAGAACCAGGACCATAACCGGTCTTCAGTTTTCCTTACATCATCCTTAACTGGACTGAACCACATAGGGCCGGTTACCACCAGTTCAGTTTCAGTCCTCAGACCCTGATGAGGACTAGTAAGACTGGTCTTGATCGGTTTTTGTCAGTCTCAGGCTCACACATACTACTATCACAATACTAGTCTACTGCTGCTCAAAACATGGTACAACAACACTCCAAACACTGAGATAGCCAGACAGACCAGCGACAAAAGGGTAGGTAGTGTATTCAGTATAGATCTGGTGAACCATAATTATGTGAATGTATGTGGGAGCCAAAAAGCTTACTCACAGTAACAAACTTTGTCACAAGTCACAATGGAGGGTGAAAGATACTGGTCAAGGTCAGAGGATGTTAGCAAAACTGGGGTGCATAGCAGTAGAGGATACTGACTGACCAGAGGGGTTTGAAAAACAGTGACAATGTCTGAAGACCAAGAGCCACACCATGACAATGGAGGGGGGGGGTACTGGTCAAGCTCTGAGGATGTTAGCAAAACTGGGACCTGCATAGCAGTGGAAGTTACTTGTTGGCCAGAGGGGTTTAAAAAACAGGTGACAATGTCTGAAGGCAGACCAGTAAGAAACAAAAGTCAGAGGACTAGTAAGAAAAAAGGACTGACATGGTTAAGAGTGAGACTAAGCAAAGGTGCAGATGGTGATGGCAAGGGTTTGGGAAAGGATTGGTGCCACATCACAAAACAGTTGGAAAATCAAAGCTCCGACTGAAACATTTAGCATGCACACATGAGGATGCAACATTGGCAGGAGAGAATAGTAGTAAGTGTAAGTCTGCGACCAGACTCACGACATGAACATGGGTGGCTATGCAGCCACCATGTGAACATCGGTGAACATCGGCAAACTCATATGCTCAATGCAGCCACTTTCCAACACGGTTTCAAATGTAATATATATACCATCTTTTTTTCCTTTGTTGCCCCACTCTTTACCTTGTGCAACAAAGATATAGTTATTTACCAACCTCCTTATGTACCTTAGACTCACTCTTTACCTTGTGCAACAAAGATAACGTGATCCTGTCTTACCATCCAACTTAGTGAGGCTACCTAAGCAGGTAGCCTTTCATAAGTATGCAAAGTAGCTCAGGGTATGGCGACCTCGTCGATTCGAACAGATGAAGCTTTTCAAGCACATCATCAACTTTTCAAGGACCTGCACAATCAACAGGGGATGTCTGCACTTCCGATTAGCTGAGTATGCACTTGTGGCAGAGGATGTCATCAGCTACTTGCATCAGATGCTTGAGGTCTTTACTGTCCCCCACCTAATCCGCGCGGACTCCGAGTTGTCCGCTCGGACTTTACTAGGAATTTTTTTGGCAGAAGGTCACTGCCAAATCTCCATTCCTAGTCTGAGTTTTGTCTGAGTCTTGTCCAAGTTTTGTCCGTGCGGACTAACTCGGACTAGGAATTCCTAGCACGGATTCCTCACAGACTGTCTATGCAAGTCACTATTTAAAAGGTAATGTAATGGAAGGGTTTGAACCCAGGACCTTGTGGCCATGTGAGTGTGACAGGTAAGTAATATAACGACTGTGCTACCAGGCTGTATGAGCCTGGGCAACATATGCCTATTTACTGGGCACCGTCGTCACAACGTCGGTATGCATCACCCTGTGACTGCCAACTCATGCGTTGCCACCCACCATCACAATAACAGCCTCCCTCTCCTCTCCACCCCTCCCTCCGTCCCCCCTCCATCCCTCTAGCGCAAGATGGGGGCCTAAGGCCCCCATGTTAAGTATTTTAAAATCTATTTCATTCTTATTTAAAGCTAATAAAATGTTTTTTTCTCTTTCAGTTTTTCTTTCTGTATGCAACGACGTGCCACCCCTCCTCCCCACTTAGCTGGGAGGTGGGGGGCTTCATGGGGTGAGGGAAGGTGCCAGGGACCTCCCAGATGCGCCCAACAACAACGACGACCAGTGCTGCCTCCCCTCTGCTGCCCCATCCCTAGCCCAGCACTGCCACGTCACCCCAGCGCCACCTCCCTTCCGACTGAGCACCTACCGCTGCCACCATGTCACGCCCACCGACCCAACACCCGCCGCCACGTCACCGCCCACCGCCCACCGAATCAGCACCCTCCCCCAGCCACAACCCCCACCGACCCAGCACCCACCGCCGCCACATCACCACCACCCACCAATCCAGCACCCGCCGCAGCGGCGCAGCCACGTCACCGCCCACCAATCCAGCGGCCTCCAGCAGCCGGGGACAACCCCCACCGAGGCACGGGACGCGCCAGGGACGATGGGATGCACCGGGGGACAGGGGGACGCGCCAGGGCCGAGGGGGACGCGCTGGGACTGAGGGGGACGCGCTGGGAGGGAGATGGACAAGCCAGGACCGAGGGGGACACGCCAGGAGGGAGGGGGGACGGGGGGATGCCATGGGAGGGAGGGGACGCATCGGGGGACGGGGGGATGCCATGGGAGGGAGGGGACACATCGGGGGACGGGGGGACGCCATGGGAGGGAGGGGACGCGCCGGGGGACGGGGGGATGCCCTAGGGGGGAGGGGGGACACACCAGGCGTGACACCCAGCACGATAGAGCACCCCCACCACCACTGCAGGGGGATAGGCACGGGGAAGGGGGGGGCAGGGAAGGGGGGCAATGACGGCGACACGCCGCACCCCACTCCCCCCCCTCCCCTTTAATTTTATTTTGTACATATTTATTTTATTTATACTCTATTTTAATCAATATAAGTACTAGTCTGTCAGAGCGAGGGGACGTGCCAGACGCCTGACCACACGACAGCCAGCGCGACAGAGCACCCCTCACCACTGCTGCGAGCGACTGCTCGCAGGGTGGAGGGGGTGCAATCGGCGAGGATGACGGAAGGGCACGGGGAAGGGGCGGGAATGGGGGACAGGGGGGGGGCAACGACGCCCTTTGAGTGCCATTGCTCGATGTGAGCAATGGTAACTTTTTTTTTATTGCTAGCATGGATTTGGAATAGGTAATAAATAGTAGTAATAATATTAATATCGTGTGCCCATTTGGCACAGTGGTTAATTGTGCCCAGTTTGTGTAATCTTGATCAAAGTGCCTTGGGTTCAAACCCTGCCAGGTACAACAATATTTTGATCTTACTCTCACGAAAAAATTCACCAAGTCTTTATTTACTCGGACATTACTCGGACCAGCTAGAACAACTCAGACATCATTAGGACTTCTTACAGTTTCAAGATGCTAGGACTCGGCCCAATTCTTCAGTCTGCATGATGTCCGAGCTGTCCGTGCAGACTACTCGGACTTTACTAGGAATCCGCGCGGACAGCTAGGAGTCCGTGCGGACAGCTGGGAGTCCGCGCGGACTAGCTGGGGGAGTGTAAAGTACAGAGATGCTTGCCGCTTTCAGGTATTATGCCCATTTTTAGGTTGATCCTTGCTTCTTTGAGACCTGTTACTAGTAGTGGGCTGTGCCTTCCCTGATTTGCTAGATTTCTGTGTTCTTGCTTGTTGCTTTTGAGCTGGTCATGGTTTGGCCATTTGAAGATGGAAAGAGAGTGTCTTGCTAGTATATTTGCTCTCCCAAAAACATTCCACTATTGTTTGGTTTGATGTTTGTTGCAATCTCAATCTAAAATTTTCAGAAGTTTTTCTGTTTCTTTCGTACATCTAGAGTAGCTCATTTATAGTCTTATCAGTGACTGAAAGTCCAGTCCTCAACCAGTTCGAACCGGTCCTGCGTCAGTTTCAAAATCTTGTCTTGGTAGTAGGACTGGAACCGATAGTGCAGGGGTAGGCACAGAACCAGGACCACAGGTCCGGTTTTATTGGTTCCAGTTCAGTTTGGTCCTTCAGTCTTCGTCGGTCTCATGGACTGGACCTTGAAGCACTACGTATAGGACACGTAGTCATAAGCGTAGCTATATAAACTGTAGTAGACAGTGGTCAAGGCTCCTCAGCTTGACCTCAGGCAATTAACAGCCTTAACTACTCCAGAATGCATGACTCGACCTAAGCAGAAAGCCTCTGTCTTAGCGTGATATAACTTAATGACAAAAGCCTCGTCATTAACGAACTTGATAACTTATACTTAGTAGTTCAGGCTCTCCTTAACAAAAGGTCAAGCTGATCCATGATGTCCTCTTTTTCAAGAGCAGACTCCTCCCTCTCCAAACAATCCACCTGACAATCTCCTGACTGACCGCCACAAGGCGCCACCCCCGAACCTGATACCCTTTGGTACAGACATAAAGGGTGACTAGTACATTACTCAGAACCCTCAGAACACTGGTACATCCAGGGAACAAGCACTGAACCACCTTGATACATCCCCAACGAAGAATTTGAACTGCTTAACCCAGACGAAGAAACCGAACCTGAACCCACAAATCAATTCCTTGACACCACCAACACTGACCCTTACAACATGACATCCAAAGAGATCAAGATCCGCGCACCCACCAATTTCCACGGAGAAAGAACCAAAGCGGCACGTTCCTCTCTCAAGTCTCCCTCTACCTGCAAGCGAACAAAGATATCTACGACACCAATGATAAGAAGATTATCTTCATGCTCTCGTTTATGAATGGGGGCACAGCAGCAGGATGGGCAGAATTGAAAGCAGGAGAAGCGAGTTTAGGAACATGGGCAGACTTCAAAACATCATTCAAAACCGCATTCTCTCCAATTGACGATGCAGGAGATGCACAACAGAAGATGAAAGCACTCAAGCAGACTGGAGATGTCAAAGATTACATCGCCCAATTCAGAATCTTAAAAGGAAGGGCCGAGATTAAGGAAGATGTTTCCCTTATCAAATATTTCATTGATGGATTACACCCCAAGTTGACAGAAAAGATCTACAACATGGAGAAAGTCTCTACTACCCTCAACAACATGATGGAAGCAGCCGCAAAGTACGATGGTCAATGGAAACAAGCATGCGCCATCGCAGGAAAGACGCGCACAATCTACAAACCCCAATCTACTTCTTTGATCAAAAAAGAAGCTACTGACATCAATTGACTAACCACCGCCAAATGAATGGAGCATATGCGAAAGGGGCCATGCTTCATCTGTCACAAACCTGGACATTGCTCCAGAGATCACAAGAAAGATGGGACGATTACAACATCTCCCCCTTCCAAACCATGGCAGAAGAAGACAGGACAAGGCTTATACAACAATCTCTGCACCATGATGGGAGAATTAGACAAAGAAGAACGAGAAAAGGCTCTCGCAATCCTTGAAAAGAAGAGTTTTTAAAGAAGTGGACTGGAACGACGTCAGACCCCACTGAGTTAACAGTTTCCTCTGTATTAGTAGCTGATATGAGACAATGCTCTATGAGAGTACCCATTAAGCTAGAAACAGGAACCAAAATCATCGAAACCAAAGAACTCCTCAACTCGGGAGCTGCTGGAACCTTTATCGATTGAGATTTCACGTGCAATCACGGATTCCGAATGACACCCCTGACTAAACTGATCAAAACCTGGAATGCCAACGGCACCCTGAATAAAGAAGGAACAACCCACTCTACTATGGCCTGACTCACTGTCGGAGAAAGACAAACTGACAAACAATATCTGGTAACCAGCTTAGGAAAAGAGTTGGTGATCCTAGGATTACCTTGGTTCAGAAAGGAGAACCCTAATATCAACTGGAGAAAAGGTACCATCACTTTCCCTGACAAAGAAGAATGATTCACCCGGATTTGGAGAATTGTTGCTAAATCTAGGGAAATGATGAAAGACACGGCATTCAGACAAGGCACTGAAGAACGGATCAGAAAAATCACCCCTACTGAAGAAGATCATTTGACCAGAGACAAAAATATCGAAATCTCAGAAAAGAAAGACAACATTCCATTAACACTCAACAAAGTCAAAACCAAGCCAGAAGACCTCGTCGTTGCCTACATCAAAGGAGAACCCGTCATCAGAATATTCAATCCTGCTATCACCAAATCGCCCCTCACCTTGGAATATGATGCACCAAAATACAAATATTCAAGGAAGACAGGAAAAATATCAAGGATCTTATCATCAAGAACTTCACCACAATTTTGCTTTGGGCAAGGAATCTGGATCAGAGCTAAAACCTCTATCTTGCAGAAACTCGCCCATGACAACCAATCTGACAACCTGGAAAAGGCAAAAACCCTCGATGACATGCTCCCACAACAATACCAAGACTACCAAAAAGTATTCAAGAAGGCAGCATCCAAACGATTCCCTGAATCAAAGCCATGGGACCATGCCATTGATTTAAAAGACGACTTCTTACCAAAAGACTGTAAAGTGTACCCACTGACCCCAACAGAACAACAGAAGATGGATGACTTTCTCAAAGAAAATTTAAAGAAAGGATACATCCAACCATCAAAATCACCCATGGCATCGCCTTTCTTTTTCGTCGCAAAAAAGGACTCCGAAGTGCTTTGACCCTGTCAAGACTATCAATACCTCAACCATGGAACAATCAAAAACACCTACCCACTCCTGTTGGTCAGCAACCTTCTTGACAAATTAAAAGGAGCGCAATGGTTTACAAAACTCAATATATGATGGGGTTATCATAACATTCAAATCAAAGAACGCAACCAATGGAAAGCAGCCTTTAAAACAAATAAAGGACTGTTTGAACCAATGGTGATGTTTTTTGGATTATGCAACTCTCCTGCTACATTCCAAGTGATGATGAACGAGATCTTCAGAGATATGATTGACGAAGGATGGGTCGTCATCTACATGGATGACATCCTCATTTTCTCTAGAGACAAACAAGAACATCAACAATGAACGCAACAAATCCTACAACAACTACTCAAAAACAACCTGTATCTCAAACCAGAGAAATGCAAGTTCAACATCCAAGAAGTCGAATTCCTTGGACTGATCGTCAAACCGGATTGAATCTTGATGGACCCCACAAAATTAGCAGGAATCAAAGACTGGCCGGAACCAACTAATGTCAAAGGAGTACAATCATTTTTAGGATTTGGAAACTTCTATCAAAGATTCATCAGGAGGTTTGCCAAGCTAGCGTGACCGCTAAATGATCTAACCCAAAAAGACACTAAATTTGAATGGACAGAAGCATGCCAAACATCATTTGATGCATTAAAAGCTAAATTTGCACAGGCACCAATCCTATTAATGCCTGATCTGGCAAGACCCTTCACAATCAAATCAGATGCTTCGAAATTTGCTACTGGCGCTGTACTCCAACAACAAGGCATGGATGGACAATGGCATCCATGTGGATATATTTCGCACTCACTCAACACAACCCAACAGAATTATGAAATCTATGATCAAGAACTCCTGGGTATCATATGTGCTCTAGAAACTTGGCGCCACTACCTTCAAGGGAGCGCACACCCAGTGACGATTTTATCCAATCATAAGAATCTGACATATTTCCACACTGCTCAGAAATTAAACAGGAGACAAGCTCAATGGAGCCTATTTTTATCCGAGTTTGAGCTAAATCTTTTGCATGTGCCAGGATCACAGATGATACAATCTGATGCACTATCATGAAGAGAAGATTGGAACCAAGGAACAGAGAATGACAACAAAAACATTACACTCCTCCCTCCAGAAATCTTTGTGAACACCATCAACACAGATATGCAAACAGCTCTGGTCCAAGCAACGATGAAAGACGAATTGGTTGCAGATGCAATCAAAGCACTCAAAACAAATGGAACACCACTGATCAAATCCAATCTGACAGATTGGGAAGTGAAAGACAGTCTAATCTTTTTTAAGAACAGGTGTTACGTACCACCCGACACCAAACTCAGGAAAAAGATAATTGAACTCTACCACAATTCACTACCGTCTGGACACCCTGGACAATTCCAGACAATCGAACTCATCCGCAGGGACTACTGGTGGCCAGGAATGACTGTGCTAATCAAGAACTGGGTAGAAGGTTGTGCTAAATGTCAACAGATGAAGGTCATTACACATCCAACGACACCACCACTCACACCAATAAAAAGCACCACGACACGCCCTTTTGCACTTGTGACAACTGACTTCATCACAGACCTACCCCTCTCCAATGGATTTGATTCACTCATGGTTGTGGTAGACCATGGTCTTATGAAGGGGGTAATCTTAATCCCTTGCAACAAAACAATTGATGCATTAGGAGCTGCGGACACGTATTTAGAAAATGTCTACACCTGATTCGGATTACCAGACAAGATTATCTCAGACAGAGACCCCAGATTTGCATCAAAACTCTATCAAGACCTCGGAAAACTCCTCAGAATCAAACTTGCGATGAGTACCACCTTTCATCCACAGACGGACGGAGAAACAGAACACGTAAATCAAGAAGTCGAGGTCTACCTCCAAATATTCTGCATGAACAACCCTGGAATGTGGAGAAAACTCCTTCCTACTGCAGAATTCACCCACAACTGTAAGCCTGTGACCAGACTCACGACACAAACATGCACAGCCACCACGAACATCGGCAAACATCGGCACACATTGATACTTACAATGGCTACACAGCCACCCTGAACATCGGCGAACATCGGCGAACTCATATATCAACTTACGCTCAATGCGGCCACCTTCCAACACGGTTTCAAATCTCATATATATACCATCTTTTTTTCCTTTGTTGCCCCACTCTTTACCTTGTGCAACAAAGGTATAGTTTACCGACCTTCTTATGTATCTTAGACTGACTCTTTATCTTGTGCAACAAAGATAACGTGATCCTGTCTTACCGTCTGACTTAGTGAGGCTACCTAACCAGGCAGCCTTTCACTTTTTTTTTTGACACCGACTGCGTCTTTCAATACCTGACGAACCCACACTGTCTCAGCAACCCTCTACCTCGATTCCACTCCTCACCAGGAGTGCGAGAAGAAAGTTGCAGGACCCTGGCCAACCTGCCAAACTACAGATCCTAACGGACACACATCGACACCCCAAGCCAAACAGCCCGGTGTCTCTACCACTGTCCCCATCACCTAGTACTGACTCGTCTACCGATGAAAGTGCACCTACCACAGCCACCTCCCATTGCAACTACCAAGCCACCTTACCTGCTGCCCGAATTGCCATGTCACCAACCACACAACCCCTTGCTGAAGTCAAGGTCACGAAGATGAAGGAATGCCCGATGCTCACTGCGGGCAGAATCACCCCACTCATCATGCAGTCGTGGACCCTTGCATGCAAACGATACAAGAAGCATGGCGGGAAGACCAGCACTGAAATTGTCAGTTATGTTGCTGAGGGGATGTTTGAGACGCGCCTCGTTTCTTGGTATCAGGCAGATCAAACTCGGATTGATGCCCTCACCCTGGATCAGTATCTCACTGAGCTGGCCCAACTGGTCCTCGAGAAGAACTGGTCCTATGACATCCTCGAAACCATCCTCTCCACAACCCAAGGCAACCGGGAGTTTATGGATTGGAAAATAGAGGTTGAGAACCTCAACGCAATTCTCACCACCTTGGCGCCAAGCAAAGCACTCACCAAGGACCAGCTCAAGGTCCAACTCCAATCCAACCTACACCCGGACCTGAGGCTCAATCTAAGCCTTGAACCAGTCCTAGCCACTGATCTTGCTACCTGGGCCTTTGAGGTTAAGGAGTGGGATGACCGTATGCGGGCTGAAAACGCCCGGACCCAAAAGATGATCAATGCCTCGGCCGCTGCCCGCACTGCACGCTGAGGTGAAAAAAAGGATCTCCTCTCCCGCCTCACAGATGCACCTTTGACCTCCCATGCCTCTACCTCTACCCCCACCAGCCGAACTGAGAAGGCCGAGAGAATTTGCCTGCCGGCCCTCACTGAGGCCGAGAGAACCCTCATCCGTGACCACAATGGATGCACCTGGTGCAGGAAGCTCAACGTTGGGCACACCTTCACCAACTGTCCAATGGTTGCAACTAACTCATGGCCTGACCCGGTGACCTACATGACCCTGACAGTGCCAGCCCAAAACATGGCAATGGCCACCGGACACATCTCAGATTCTGAAACAGACTCGTACGTCCCTTCCCCCGTCAATGTCCCCCTCACTGTCCCACAATTATACACCAACCTCTTTGCTACTGGCCCCCTCATCTCCGAATTCCCCATGCCAGTCCAACCACTAATTGACATTGGATTGGCCTGCACAGTGATTTGCCTGGAGCTTGTCAAGAAACTTGGTCTCCGACGATATCGTCTCCCTGCCAAGGAGAACAACATGTCCTCCTTATCAATGCTGCCACTTGTCTCTGAGGAGTATGTGAAACTAGACCTCAGCTCTGAACAGGGGATATGGAAGTCAGGAGTACACAAGATGAAAGTAATTAAGGGACTACCATTCCCCATTATTCTAGGAATGCCATTTCTTTCATCAGAACAGATCCTGATAGACCCACATGAGCGAACGGCCATTGACAAACGCACAGGCTACAACCTCCTAAACCCCCCTCCTCTCGCACCTCAGGATTGGAACACGGCCACGAACATTGGTGAACAGCACAGCCACCAATGCCAAAGAAAGTTCGGGCACCCAAGCCTACCACTCTTGAGCAGACCGGAGCACCAACACTTGCTGGTTACCTCCTCCCTGGCCCCATCATGGCTGCTGTTCGAGACCGCATTGAAGGCCTTGCATTCCAAGAGGTCCTCAAAGAAGCAGACCGGAAAATGAAACTAAAATATGCTGACCGCTTCCCACTCCGACTCCCAGACAATACCTCTGAAGTCCCTGGACACATGTTCCACCGCATCCGGCTCAAAGACCCCACCAAGGTCAATAATGGCAAAGGATATGCAGCACCAAAGAAATACCAAGAATCTTGGAAAAGATTACTTGATGACCACCTAAAGGCTGGCCGAATACAACCATCTTCATCAGAATATGCCTCACCAGCATTCTGTGTCCCAAAATATAAAGCTGGCATCCCTGACTTAACAGTCAACCCCCGCTGGGTAAACAACTACCGGTCTCTCAACAGTAACACTGTCCGAGATAACTTCCCCCTACCTCGCATTGACGACATACTCGCCGATTGCGGGAAGGGAAAGATCTTTGGGAAGATGGACATGACTAACTCCTTCTTCCAAACACGGGTACACCCTGACAACATTCACCTCACTGCTGTAAGAACACCGTGGGGACTCTATGAATGGACTGTCATGCCACAGGGTGGATGCAATGCCCCTGCCACACACCAGCGCCGAATGACTGACGCGCTCCAAGAACACATTGGAAAAATTTGCCATGTGTACCTCGATGACATTATCATCTGGTCACAAACCATGGAGGAACATGAAAGAAACTGCAATACAGTCCTTCAGGCCCTCTGCAAAGCCAGCATCTATTGCAACCAGGTGAAATCCAGCCTGTTTGCCACTGAGTTATGTTTCCTTGGCCACATTGTCTCTGGGGCTGGGATCAAACCTGACCCACGCAAAACCAACCGTATTGCGGCCTGGCCCCAACCAACAACTGCCACCAATGTCCGAGGTTTCCTAGGACTAACCAGATACATTGCCACCTTCCTTCCAGCACTTGCAGAATACACGAGTGTCCTCACCCCCCTCACTACCAAGGAATGTGACTGACGATTCCCCACATGGATGTCATATCCCATGCAAGCACCCCTCGGAACTCTGCCTCGGAACTCCGTAGGAACTCCGTAGGAACTCCGTAGGAACTCCAAGTATTTCAAATTCCTCATTTCAAATTACCTCTCCTGTTTTACTTACATCACATCTTCCGTAGTTTACTCAAGTCTGTTCTTCATCATAGATATCATCACGAAATTTGTACTCGGAACTCCGCAGAACTCCGCCACAGCTACACCGAGTACTAGCCTTATTATAAAACTACTTTACATACTTTGTATTCTTCAGTTCAAATATTAGTTGTTATCAACTTATCATTTGTCAACTTTAAGACCTCGAACTTCTATCTTAATCTTCGGACCTCCGGACCTCTGCTTCATTCCTGTCCCTTACTTCGGACTTCCTAATCGGAACTCCGCTTTTGCACCTTTTCCTTACCTCGGACTTCCGCACGGACTTCCGGACTTTTCAGTTCCTTGCAAATTGGACACCGAGCGTAGAGAAGGGCGCAACCTCTTAAAGGTTGAAGCCAAGTCCTCGTCGTACATCGGAACTCCGCCGGACTCCGCCGATTTCCCGCGCCTTAGGATCAGTTCTTAACAATGGACCCCAGAACATCAGAATGCATTTGACCACATCAAACAACTTGTTCTCAGTGCTGACTGTCTCACCGTAATTAATTATGAAGACAAAGCATCAAACATCTATGTCACCACTGATGCCAGTGACTGCCGGACTGGGGCTGTGTTAAGCTTTGGAAAAACCTGGGATACATCCCGGCCAGTTGCCTATGACTCCTACCAGCTCAATGACGCTGAGAAGAATTATCCAGTCCATGAGAAGGAGCTTCTTGCCATTATCAAGGCATTGAAGAAATGGCGATCCCATCTGCTTGGTGCCCAGTTCGAAGTTTTCACTGACCACAGAACTCTCGAGTACTTCCAATCGCAGAAGGAGATGTCGAGACGACAAATGAGATGGTCGATGTATCTTGCAGACTTCGACTATCAAATCACCTACATCCACAGCGAAGACAACACCGCTGCTGATGCCCTATCCCGCATGCCTGACACTGTGCCTGATGCCTGCCTTGCGGCCTGTGCGATGGCACACACACGTAATGCACCCAAAACCCCAGTCGCTGGCATACTCAATATTGCCGCTGACCAATCCCTGCTTGACACAATCATTACCGGCTATGAGACCGATGATTTTGCCAAACAACTCACCAAGGACATCAATATGGGGAGCATCGAAGGGGCAACCCTCACCGATCAACTCCTTTATGTTGGCTGCCGGCTGGTGATCCCACAAGATCTCCGAGTCCGTGAACTCCTTTACAACCTTGCCCATGACACTCTGGGCCATTTTGGCTTCAACAAAAGCTATGAATCCCTCCGTGGCTCCTACTACTGGCCAAACATGCATCGGGACCTGGAGAAAGCATACATCCCATCATGCTCTGAATGCCAGCGCAATAAAACCCGCACTTCCAAACCCACTGGTCCCTTACACCCCCTACCAGTTCCTGATGACCGTTTCGACACCGTCGCACTGGATTTCATTGGACCACTCCCTAAGGAGGATGGAAAGGACACCATCCTGACCATGACTGACCTTCTTGGTGCTGACATATGCATTGCCGGTACCCACTCCACATACACTGCCGCCCAAGTTGCCGTTGTCCTTTTCGATGAATGGTACTGTGAAAACGGCCTGATGCTCCATCTCATCTCTGACCAAGATGCTCTCTTCACTGCTGAACTTTGGACAGCCCTCCATAAGCTCACTGGCATAAAACTGAAGATGTCAACTTCTTACCACCCTGAGACCGATGGCAGCAGCAAACGGACAAACAAAACTGTGAACCAAGCCATCCGGTACCATGTTGACAACAACCAGAAGGGGTGGTTAGCCAAACTCCCTCGTGTGCGTTTTGCTATTATGAACACCGTGAACTCATCCACCAGTTTCTCAGGCTTCCAACTGAAGTCTGGACAATCCCCCCGAATCATCCCTCCGATCACACCACTCCCTAGTAATGCCACTACCGAACAAACTACCGCACATGACATAATATCCCAAGTCACAATTGATGTCCAAGAAGTGCAGGACAATCTCCTTGCTGCAAAAATCAGACAGGCATACCATGCCAATGAACATCGGGCCCCAGAAGATGTCTATGAGATCGGCGACCTTGTCATGCTCTCCACAGAAAACAGACGCCGGAACTACAAACGCAAAGGAAAAATGTGTGTTGCAAAATTCATGCCGAGAAATGACGGCCCCTACACCATCACACACACCTTCCCTGAACGCTCAGAATATACACTAAAACTCCCAAACAACCCAAACACCTTCCCTGGTTTCCATGCCCACCTACTCAAATGATACATCCCGAACAATCCCCTCCTCTTCCCTGACCATGAGCCTGCCCGGCCACGACCCATCATTACTGAAGATGGCACTGAGGAGTGGTACATTGACAAGATTGTGGATGCTCGCCGACATGGACAAGGTGTACAATACCTTGTCCGCTATGAAGGATACAGGAAAGAACATGATGAGTGGCGCCCTGGTTCAGAAATGACTGAAACAGATGCACTTGACAGATGGGAAGCTGAGAATGGGACAGAGGTTTGACACCCTCACAATTTTTTTAGGTGGGGAGGAGTGTAAGCCTGCGACCAGACTCACGACACAAACATGCACAGCCACCATGAACATCAGCGAACATCGGCACACATTGTCAATTGATGCTTACAATGGCTACACAGCCACCCTGAACATCGGCGAACTCATATATCAACTTACGCTCAATGCGGCCACCTTCCAACACAGTTTCAAATCTCATATATATACCATCTTTCTTTCCTTTGTTGCCCCACTCTTTACCTTGTGCAACAAAGGTATAGTTTACTGACTTTCTTATGTATCTTAGACTGACTCTTTACCTTGTGCAACAAAGATAACGTGATCCTGTCTTACCGTCTGACTTAGTGAGGCTACCTAACCAGGCAGCCTTTCAACAACCAACGCATGCACTCCATAGTGAAACACTCCCCATTCTACCTCATGATGGGATAAGAACCATGAGTGATACCCATGGTGATAAGCTTCCACCAGGTATGGGCGACGGAATCATGTTTCGCGGTATTGTAGGGTCACGGTTCTGTTTCTCTCCATTCCCTTTTGAAAGACATGCGAACACCCTTTTGTTAACCAAACCTACCTATGTTTCACTTTTACAGACTTTGCACACTTTGCAGCTACTTTGCAGAGTTTGCAAACTGACCCACTTTGTACTTACCTGGGTTACCCATAAATAGTTAGTGTAGGCAGTCCATTAGTGATGGACATGGACAGTATCCACATTTTGCATAGTATCCACTTTACTCTATTTTGTATATAAAGTCTATGTAAAATATTAGAAACAGAGATCTCATCTCCCCCTTTCTCAGCACTAAGATTTCACTTCTCATTTCCTCTTGTGTTCAACTGCGAAGTCGACTTGCAACTTATTTGAATATCGTCACTGCGTTATTGCAACCAAGAACTGGGACAATCATAGTTCATTGGTAAAGTACTTTTCATCAAACTGCGTTATTAGACTGCGAACTACTGATTACCTTTTATTGCAACGTTTTGCTAACCTTTTCTACTAACTTTGCATTCTTTGCACTTTGTTTAGGCTGTACATCATTAACAGCAGACATTACTGACTTCCACTCTTGTAGAAGAAGGCTGGTTCTGGGACCCTTTGAGCTAACTCTTCCCTCTTCTAGTTTTCCAGTGCTTCTTCGCAGCTAGGAATGCTAGGAACACATCAATGGCCTATCAGAAAAGCGACGTACCCACAGCAGAACAACGCCTAATCCAGTTATTAAAAGCACAAACTGAAGCACTTGCAGCACACGAACTAGCTCGACAAATCATGGTGGAATGGATCATGTGGAAATTCACCCCATTCAAAAAAGGACAGAAGGTGTGGCTCAACTCGAAAAACCTAAAACTGACAGACGTAACAAGGAAGCTCTCTCCAAAACGAGAAGGACCTTTCCCCATCAAACAAGTTCTGTCACCACTCTCCTACGAGTTGAAACTCCCTCATCAATGGAAGATCCACCCTGTGTTCCATGCCGCCCTCCTCACACCCTATTGTGAAACCACTGCCCACAGTCCTAATTACCTGAGGCCACCCCCTGATCTGATCGATGGACAAGAAGAACATGAAGTAGAATCGATCATTGGCCACAAAAAACAAGGCAAAGGACATGTATTCTTGGTGAAGTGGCTAGGCTATTCCATGTCGGAAAACACATGGGAACCTACAGATAACTTAAGAAATGCTGCAGACCTCCTTGCTGCATATAAAGAGAAGAAACACCTCTGAATCGACCCAGCAGATCCATCCACAACCATCACCACCGAACAAACAAACATGTCTGACCTCCCCTCCTCTCACACTCTCAAAACTCTGAACATCCTTCCCCCTCTTGCTGAATATACCTCCAATTATTTGAAAGACCTCAGACATTGTGCGGAAATTCTCTGCAAAATCCACGACCAACCGCTTGAAGAAACCCTCCAACAAATTGACCTTTGTGGAAGGGGAAGACGACACACCTGTCGACTTCCTACTTCTGAGGCATTTCTCATGGGACCCTTGACATGGTCAGGGATCCTTAAGTATTTGTATTACTGCCTTCTTTTGTTCTTTTATTATTTATTCATATTTCTAACAAACTTCTTCTGTAATTCAGGATCTCAGATAGATTGTCAAGACAGTCCTGAAGACCCAGGGATTCACTCAACGTGCTGATCTCGCGGATTTATCATCCGTCATGTGCCCTCAAGATTCTTGTCAAGATTTGCACACCCATCTCAAAGGACTGGTTATTGGTTTTTATTTTATTTTCCTCTTTTCAAATGTTTCTATCTATTTTTCAAACCTTTCTTCGAGGATCTTGATTTCTGCATGTATCCCTCCCCACAGCTAGGCATTTCTGAATTGATGGACTGATCTACCAGACAAGTAGGGTTGAGGGGGCACATCAGATGGTACTCCGCACCTGCTTGGGGTCCAGGTGACATCTCGTCAATTGAGGGCCTTGGTGTTAGTCCCCTCCCCGAGCAATTCCTGGCAGCTGACATTCAGAGAGGAGGTCTTGATGACACTGGACCAACAACCACTTGTTCCTGAATTTGTTGAGTATTCTATTTGTATCCACACTTCCCATTTCGTGCATTTCCGCCTCTGTGCTATTTTATTATTCTTTTCTTGTGTTCTGATTGGTGCAAGAGTATGCACGCAATCACATGTGCATATAGTCAGTATGTTATGAACTGATCTCGTAGGCGGGGTTACGACGGAGTTCCGACGGAGTTCCGTGGCGGCACTGGACTTGGCTTCAATCTAAAAGGGATTGCACCCTTCTCTACGCCCAATGTCCAATTTACAAGGTGACAGTAATGAGAGCAGAGGTCCGGCGGAGTTCCGGAAGTTAGGAGAGAGCGAGGACTTAGAAGTGAGAGAGTTGTGGAGATAACAATATAATTATCAAACTGAAGTTACAAGTGACGTTATACTAAGTTTTATAGTAAGTAAGTAACCGGGGTAACTACGGCGGGATCAACGGAGTACCGAGTACGCAGTAAGTAAGATGATCAGCAATGATAGATATGTGATATAAACAAAACAGGAGTAATTTGAAATACAATTTGAAATAGTCTTTTTGATATGACGGCGGCTCCGTCGGTGATCCGCCGGAGATCTGTCGCAGGCTTGCATGGGATATGACAGTATCCCCCCCTTAGGACCGAGCCTTCGAGGTCATGTGATGTTCAGATTCCGTATTTAGGAATTTTGACGTCCGCAGTTCTTCAACATCCAACCATCATGTCCAGCTCACAAAACACATCCCTACCTGCCCCCCTGTCGTCCGCTGCTGAGGAACGTGCGAAGCTGATGATGCGTCTCGAAGAACTCGCCGCGCAGAAAGAGGCTGCGAAGAAAACTGCCACGGAGGAGGCGGAAAAGGAGGCCGCCGAAGAGAAGAGACAGCGCAGGGAAGAGAAAGTGCGTCGTCGCGAGGCACGCCGCGCAGAAAAGCGGAAGGCTGCGGAGTCCGCCGCCGAGGATGATGAAGGGGTGGTCACAAAGCCGCCCAAGAAGAAGAAGACCAAGGCAGTGGCAAGTGAGGCCGCTGGTAGTGGAGAGACCGCGGGGCCGTCGACGGAGGCCCGTTGCAACAGGTAAGTGGTGTTTGTCACCACTTTATTTCTTTTTTAGTTGATTTGTTTTAGGTGTCGATATGCGGGTCAGGCATGCGTGAGGTCTGGCGGGACCCGACGCCTCGCCTGCGACTACTACTTCAAGCTGAAGCAGAAGTGCGAGGGCGGGGTGCGACGAGGGGCAAGGGCGACGACGGCGGGGACGGCGGGAACGGCGGAGGTAGGTCAACGAGACCACCTCAAGGAACTAGTGGGGTGGCTCACGACGATATCGAAGGGGCTGTCAGACTTGACGGCGGTGATGACGGAACTGAGCGAGTTCCAGAAGTGGGGCGGAGAGACTGAGAAGGGGGACGAGGACTGGGTGGAGGAGCTCCTGTACCCGGGTGAAGAGGTGGAAGTGGAGCGGGAGTTGGAGCGGCTGGAGGTGGAAGAAGAAGATTATGCCGCGTTCAAGGCGTGGCAAGCGGAGCGGGAGCCGACGGAGACCGACAGGGTCTCGAACTGGAGCAAGGAGGAGGAGGAGTTAGAAATGGAGGACTAGTAGTAGAAAAAGAAAGTACAAGTAACATAGTACGTACGGAGGTCCGACGGGGACCGTAAAATGTATATACTTTGGTTTGTATGTAGATAGATCGGTTTGTAATGTTTTGTTTTGACTTTGTTTTTGTTTTGTAAGTAAGGAGTGATCTGATAAATAATGTTGTAAGTAAGATGACGGTTTTTTGAATTATAATGAAATGGCTTTGTTTTTCTTGTAAGTAATGACGGTGTTCGATAGGTAATGTTGACTTTGTTTGTTTTGTTGTACGTAGGGTGACGGTATCTGATGGCTTTGTTTTTTGTAAGTAATAGTACGGTATAAGGAAAAATGAAATGGCTTTATTAATTTTGAAGTAACTTTGTTTTATCGATGTAGGGTGAAGTTATTGTGGACCAGGTTTGTCGGGGTACCGTGCGTGGAAGTCCACGACGGCTTCCTGGGCATGCTCGAGTTCTTCGGCAAGTAACCAGGACTGTTCCAAGTCAGTATTCTTGTAACCTGACCAGCGCACCAAGTATAACAACGGACACCGCCGCCGCTTATCGAGTTTGGAGTCCAAGATTTCTGCAATCTCGTATTCAATTTCGTCGTCGATAGTAATCGGCGGAGGCGGCGGCTGAATCCGGTTAGGAATGGTATTGACGGGTGCGGGTTCAATTTGTGATACGTGAAAGACCGGATGTAATGCGCGGAGGTGGTCCGGAAGGCGAAGGGTGAAGGAGTGTGTGCCAGCTTGGGCGATGATTTCAAAGGGACCAAGGTTCTTTTCTGACAACTTTTTTGAAGGCCTAGTAGTGCGGATGTTTTCAGCATTAAGGTAGACCTGATCACCAACTTTAAACAGCGGAGCGGGGTGCCAGCGGCGGTCCGCGGGAACTTGATAACGCTCTTGGGCAAGTTTGATTTGCTGGCGGAGTTCCGTATGTAGTTCGTCAAGGTCCACGACGAAAGACCTCGCCTTCTGGGAAGCCAGCTCGCGTTCAGGGTAGATGATGATGTTAGGGTCGTAGCCTTTGTTAGCGTAGAACGGTGATATACTGGTAGTAGCGCTAGGCGCGTTGTTGTAAGCGAACTCGGCGAGGGGAAGGAGTTCCGACCAGTTATCCTGCTGATAGTTGCAAAAGATGCGCAGGTACTGTTCTAGTGTCTGGTTAAGTCGTTCGGTTTGTCCGTCAGCCTCCGGGTGGTAACCCGAAGTGAAGTGGATCTTCATGTCGAGGGCTTTACCTAGTGACTGGAAAACCTAGAGACGAATTCAGAACCGTGGTCACAAGTGACGTGCGACGGAACTCCATGTTTAGAAAATACGTGAAGGATGAAGAGCCGGGCAAGCTCCGGGGAGTCGATTTTGTCAACTGTAGGAATGAATATGCCCTGTTTAGAAAGTCGGTCAACGACGACCAAAACGGAGGTATAACCGAGGGATGGGGGTAAGTGTTCAATGAAATCCATAGAGATGGAGTTCCACGGCTTCTCCGGGATTGGTAGTTGCTTCAATAGTCCGTATGGCTTATGCCGCGGTGACTTGGCGCGTTTACACGAAGTGCACGTATTGCAATAATCCTTTACAAATGTTCTGAGTTTAGGCCAAACATATTCTCGGCATACCAGTTGTAATGTTTTATTTTGGCCGAAGTGGCCTGAAAGGATATGATCGTGTTTGTATTGGAGAACGCGTAGTCGGAGGTCCGCGGAGTCCGGGACATAGATGCAATCATTGAGACGAAGAAGTCCGTCATCCCCAATTGACCAGGGTGCGGAAGGTGTAGTAAGGTGCGAAGCTATAGCGGGGTCCGACAGAAGTGCCGCATGGATGTCCGTGTGCAAACTTTCTATGTCGAGGGCTACAGCGCTGCGTAATATTGGTTCAGCGAGGTAAGTAGCTCGTAATGACACAGTGAGTTGTTCTTTGGAAAATACCGGGCGGAGGTTATGCGGATTATCCGTGATGGAATCGCTATTTCCCCCTTTGCAGTAGACGTCCCATCGTCTAGTGAGAGTGTCGGGCTTTGTACCAAGTTTCCCAGGACGGAAGTGAATAATGAGGTTGAATTGGGAGAGGTACTCGGACCAGCGGGCTTGCCGCCGTGTGAGTAGTTTCGTGGTGGAAAAATATTCTAAGTTTTTATGATCAGTAACGACGGAGACCGGAGTTCCGCTACCTTCAAGGTATTGACGCCAATGTTTAAAGGCTTCAAAGATAGCTAGTAGCTCCTTGTCATGTGTGTCGTAATTGAGTTTGGGAGGTGTGAAGGAACGGGAGTGGAAGGCGACCGGGTGCAGCTCGCCGTCGGCGGTGTACATCGACAGTATAGCGGCGAGCGCGCAGTCGGAAGCGTCCGTTTCGACAATCATAGTGTTGTCCGGGGTCCAATGTGCAAGGACCGGGGCATGCGTAAATTCTTCCTTGAGTTTCTGGAAGGCTTGTCGGCATTTGTCAGTGAAAGTCCAAGGGACGTTCTTTCTAGTTAGTCTGGTAAGGGGAATGGTGATATCGGAATACCCGTGAATAAACCGCCGATAGAAATTACAAAAGCCTAGGAACAATTGTATGTCCTTGATCTTGCGAGGCTCTGGCCAGTCCATAATTGTTTGGACTTTGTCGGCAGACATCCGTAGGCCCTCCGGTGAGAGAATGTAACCGAGGTATTCTACGGTGTCGACATGGAATTCGCATTTCTGCGGAGCCGCGTAAAGGCTGTGTTTGCGGAGTCGTCGTAATACTTCCTTAACATGCCTCTTGTGTTGAGACATGTCATCGGAGTAGATCAGGATGTCGTCCAGGTAAACGATGACGGAGACGTCAAGCATATCACTAAAAATGTCATTCATAAAACGTTGGAAAGCGGCGGGAGCGTTAGTAAGTCCGAAAGGCATTACACACCATTCAAAGGAACCATAACAGGTACAGAATGTAGTTTTCCATTCCTCGCCGTCGGCAATACGTACCAGATGATAAGCATGTCGTAGGTCGATTTTGGTGTAGACGCGGGCGTTGCGCGGGGTGTTGAGTAGGTCGGAGATGAGGGGTAGCGGATAGCGATCTTTTCTCGTAAGCTTGTTAAGCCCACGATAATCAACGCATAACCGGAGTTCACCGCCCTTCTTGCAAACAAAAAGGATCGGGGCTCCGTGCGGGGATTTAGATGGCCGTATGAAACCTATCCGGACGTTTTCCTCAATGAACGCGTGGAGAGCGTTAAGCTCTGAGGCGGACAAGGAGTACATACGACCCGGCGGAGGTTCTGCCCCTTCCTTGAGTTCAATTTTGAGGTCGTAAGGTCGGTGTGGTGGGAGTGTGTCGGCCTTTCCTTTGCTGAAGACATCCACAAACTCATGGTACTCCTCAGGGACTTTGGATAAGTCTGGCGTGTCCTCCGCGACAGGTGCGGCGGCTTTGCCGAAGACTCCGTCGTCAGAGAGGGAGACCGAGAAAGTCTGGGAGCCAGGAAGGTGAACAGCACGAGCGTAAGCGGCGGCATTGATGATCAAAATGTTGATGGGTTTGGTGATGGTGGCGGATATCGGAGAATCCGCCGACGTGTCGGGTAGACACGGTTCTAGGGGAGATTTGTTAGGTTCTGGCAAGGGAATTGCTTCACCTGAGGATGTCGACGGTGCAGGACCTCTGTACCCAGCTGTCCGGAAAGTGACTTGGCCATAGGTCCAGTCAATCAACGGATTGATTTGCCTAAGCCAATTTAGTCCAAGTACGGCGGAGTTGCTAGAGTCGAACGGGGTAACGTAAAACAATATGTCGAATGACTCGCCAGTAGGAAATGAAACTAGCAACTGTACTTGTTGCGTTATCCATGTATTGGACGTTCCATCAAAAAGGCGGAGCCGTATCGGTGGTATAGTTGTCGTCTGAATACTGTGACTTGATACAAACGATGAATCTATGAAACAATGAGTTGAACCGCTGTCTAAAAGAGTAATCATAGTAGGGTCATAAATAGATGTTAAAGCAATTTGAAAAGATTTAGGGTCAAAAAGAGCGGCGGCATTGAGGCGGACCTCCTTTGGTGCTCGGTCGGTGTCAACGCAACCCCCAGCCCGTGCGGAGGCAACTAGAGGGTTGCTGACTATTTTTTTGAATCGGCGGAGGTCACCGCGGGGGCCGCCGGTGTGGCGGTTTCCGTTGTCGCTGCTCTGCCTTTAGGATTAGCTGCATTCCTACAATCCTTTGCCTCGTGACCCACTATTCCGCAATAAAGGCATAACCCTTCTTTCAAGCGGCGGGCCCGTTCATCTCCGGTGAGCTTACCATCCTTCCCTAACTTGTCGGCTATTGAGGGCTTTGTTTTGTTGTTGCTGGAGCCGCTAGCATTGTTGGAAGTGTTGGAGTTGTTACCGGAGTTGGACTTGTTAGAGTTCTTGGATTTACCGGCGGAGTTTGCGGATTTACCGCCGGAGGTGGAAGCGTCGTCAGTTTTGTTGTTGTTGTTGTTAGACTTGGCAGGGCGGGTTTCAAGCGCTGCCTCGTCCTTCTGCATCCAGTAGACTTCATCGGCTTCTTGGGCCTTGAGACGTAATGTTGGTAATGTTGTAGGCTTGCCTCCTCGGAGGACTTCAACACGGATCCGTAGCGGGAGTCCGCGGAAGTACGCTTCGCGGAGTGCCGAGTCGTTCCAATCAACTCGGGCTGCCAACTTCCAAAATTCGACATTGTACTTGACGATGTGTGCTGATTCCTTCATTTTGAGTATGTAGAGAGACTTTTCGGCATCTCCGACGGGGTCGTGCGGGCCGAAGTTGGTCTCGAGCTCGTTGATAAAGGCTTCAAAGTCCCAAATCCAATTGGCACTATTGGTGTTGTCCATCAGCCCTGGTTCAAACCAACCAAGTGCTGCTCCCTTCAGATAAGAAAGAATGAATAGAATCTTTTTCTCATCAGATGCAAAAAGAGTAGGACGGTCACGGAAGTGAAGGTTACAAGAGATTAGAAAATCACAGAGCTTCCGCGGGTCCGTTCCGTCGAACGTGTCAGGTTTGCGTACTTTGACCTTTTCATTACGGGGTTGGCGGGAGGAGCGGATGCTGTCCGATAACTCTTGTAGTACGTGTAGGAATAACCGGTCATTGCGGGGCTCCAACTCGGGAATGGATTGATGGTCATCACCTTCCGGGTCATTGTCATCACCATCAGGTCATCAGGCCCATCAGGATAGCCATGACTAGGTTGGTTGTCGACTGGAGTACCGCGGGGAACCGGCGGTATTGTTGGAGGTGGTTCGTCGGGGTTTTCTGGGTTTGCGCCCAGGCCAGGAAAGATGTTCCAAGGTCGTGGTGTAGTACCGAAGGTTGACAAAGGTCGGTGGAGGGTTGGTGAGGAAAGTCGGGATCTGCGCACTGCTTGCAATCCGCTGCGGAGACCCGCGCGTTGCGAATTGGTAGTAGAGCGTGTACGCATAGTGACTGTTTGTGAACTTGACATAAGATGTTAATAGGTTTGTGAAAATGGGTGTAAGAAGTGTGAGTTTGATAATACTGTTACGAACTGATCTCGTAGGCGGGGTTACGACGGAGTTCCGATGGAGTTCCATGGCGGCACTGGACTTGGCTTCAATCTAAAAGGGATTGTGCCCTTCTCTACGCCCAATGTCCAATTTACAAGGTGACAGTAATGAGAGCGGAGGTCCGGCGGAGTTCCGGAAGTTAGGAGAGAGCGAGGACTTAGAAGTGAGAGAGTTGTGGAGATAACAATATAATTATCAAACTGAAGTTACAAGTGACGTTATACTAAGTTTTATAGTAAGTAAGTAACCAGGGTAACTACGGCGGGATCAACGGAGTACCGAGTACGCAGTAAGTAAGATGATCAGGAATGATAGATATGTGATATAAACAAAACAGGAGTAATTTGAAATACAATTTGAAATAGTCTTTTTGATATCACAGCGACTCCGTCGGTGATCCGCCGGAGATCCGTCACAGGCTTGCATGGGATATGACACAGTACCCATATTTTGTATATAAGGTGTCCTCCCACCTTTTGAATGGAGCAGACTTCTTTCCCTCCCCTTTCTTGGATTCTGTAAGTTCTTCCCTCGACGGATTGTTTCTCCTCAAGACAACTACACACGACGGTGTAGTTTCTTAGCTAAGTGTTATTGTTACTATGGTTACTGGGCACCACGGCCCTTTTCTTGGATACTCCTGACTTCGGCCTTGATCTCTCTCTTCGTTCACTGTCTCTTGTCCCTTTCCCACATGCACCAATCATCGATTGATCGGAACGCGACGCGTTGAGCACAAACGTGTTCCCCCTGCACACTCTCAACCTCAGGTTCTCGACCCTTTCGAGAACTCTCTGTCTTATTTTCATTTCCCCATTCACAGCGCGTTTGACGTTTTTGTCACACGTTTAACCCATCCAGCCTTACCTCTGACAGCGCGATGTGACGACCCAACCGATCAACCTCAAGAGGGCCGAGACCTCGTCCACACCTTATGCTAGATACTATCGCAAACCTTGAATGACTTGCCCACAGTATGATGAGCTAAATGTTAGAAAAAGGAATGGCCTCTGTAGTCAGTAATTACGAATTAAAGTATGCAGCACCCAACACCTCCACCGCCTCGACACAAACCCAAACAGAAATGCACGCCTCACAAATGCCCCCATCTGGATCTGCGACCTCCTCCTCTTACCATCTTCGAAAATCAGCACGAACTGTATCCGCCAATGCTTGGCAGCCTTCCCTCCCGAAGCGAAACAACTAGGGTGTAGCACGGGTCACACCGAGGGTCTCATCACCAACACCATACCTGTAACCTGTCACACCATACCCATATGTACACCACACCTGTATGTATACCACACCCGGAGGTACAGGTCAAACCCAAGGGTAATATATATAGACCGCGGTGTCAACACACCACAGTATACTGTTGACACCACAGCATAAGACTGCGGTGTCGACAGACAACAAGAGCAAAAAAAACTACCTGCAGAGGTACAAGACAAAACACGTCAGCACAGACAAGAGTACAAAACCTAGCTGCAATGGTACACAACAAAATACATCAGCAAAAATGTAAGGCACTAGACATATCAGCAAATTATAACATTTTGACACTCGAGTCCTCATCCAATGCTCGCTTCTTCCCCTTCCCCTTAGCATCAACAGCCTCAATGAGATCTGGCATATAAACAAGGTCCTTCCAACTCCAATTCCCAAAACATAAGATAGACCGGATGGAGGATGCAGAGAGGCGGTTTCTGGTGAATGAAAGGAGCTGTCAACCCTGAGAGAACACAAGTTCGACAGCTGTGGAGGTAGCTAAACATAGCAGTCAGCAACAGATTACAACAAGACTTTAAGCTGAATTGCATGTACCAGGTGCACTGAGGAAGTCGAAGGCCATTGTCAACAGCCATGGATAAGTGTGGCGATGTTCCCACCACCACGCAATCGGGTCGCGTACTCTCTCGATGGGCAATGACAGATATTCATCGAGCTCGTCCACCTCCTTAATACCATCCATGGGGATGTCAGCGAAGTCTTCAAACTCGAGGTTTTTCTCAAGCTAGACAGGATATAAGTAACATGGACAACAATGAGATTTGATTCAGAAAAACATACAGCTGGGGGAGTGGAATCCGATGGTGAGACTCTTGTGTACTTGCTGAACTCATCCCTGACAATCCCCTCAGCTGTTTTAATCCAGTCCTTCTCCCATCCATGCTGCTAAAAATACTTGAGCTTGAGTTGAGGATGGAGCACTGCAAATGATTGCCTCATTAGTTGAGAGAAAATGTATATGATGAAGACGGAAGAATACATACCCATGGCAATACGATACACATTCGAAAAATCTGTCTTGGAGTAATACTTGTCCATTAACCGGCATGCAAAAGTAAGAGCATGTTTGACGGCAGGCACAAGTGGGGTCATAGCCGAGCTGCTCAGCATAGTATCAATCCGGTCCATTGTCAGCACCACATTGGCGATGGTGACAGCATCATCTTGAGAGAAAAACAGTGTGGCATCCTTGTACATCTAGCCACGATGTTTGAGTTTTCCAAGTGTGACAACATAGATACAAGCCTACCTTCAAAACCCGCAAGAGATCCTTGACGACCTCCCAGTCCCCATCATTGAGTTCATACTGACGAAGCTTGAGTGTCTTGTTTCCTGTCATGTTGTTGATGATGAGATGGTAGTCAAAGGCAACTGTAAGCATGTCATAGGTGGAGTTCCAGTGAGTCTTGACATCACAAGGGATAAGGCGGACACACTGACCATGAGTGACGCAAGCTGCACACCATGCTGGAAGGGTAGTTTTAGTAGAATGAACAATGGCAAATGAGCGCTTGCGAATCTTCATAATCAAAACAGTTAGCAACAGTGTGATCCAACTTGCGAGAACAAAGCGCACCTTATCGAGGGTGGTGCAAACAGCGGCCGTATTATCAAGGAGCTGTTCACGCTCCTCCTCTGTCAAGCCATCAAATGCCTCGTCAACCTCATCATCTTCAGCCTCGGAATCTTCTTCCTCTCCTCTCCCCTCATTGTCATTGTCATCCTCTTCATCTTTGTCATCCACCTCTTCAAGGGTTGGTAGATTGTCCTCATCGTTGTCAGGGTTAGGTTCAGGCTCAGCAGGCAAGGTGGTAGAAGCAGCAGAGGCAAATGATCGGAGCAGAGCCTTCGCAGACAATTGCATCGTGTGGTTGAAGCACCAAACACAGTTGATGGATTCAAATGCATTTGGTAATCGATGTAAACGTGCCGTCTGCTTGTCGTTTGATGTCACATTGTCACCAACAAATGTCAAGACCCAAATCAGATGCCAGCAATGGAAGAGGTGCCAGAGCCATCATGCTTACCTTCTGTGTTAAGCCATGCTCAACTAGCATCTTGTGGAATGCCCTCGCAAGCGCATCCCCTGTGTGAGACTGTGAGGCAACAATCAGAAGCGTCAATCGAAGTCAAAGAACATAATGGGCCTCAGGGACCTCCATAATGTTGAGGAGGAAGGTTAAGACATGCCCTTCATGGTGAAGATGCACAGTCCACACAACAAAAGCATGGGGGTTAGGGGAGGTCCAGGCGTCGGTAGCAAAATGTACATGGCCAGGGTGCTCCTTTAAGAATGATGTCAGTGGCTTAAAAAACGACATGTAAGTAGTAGGTCAACCCACCTTCATGAGGATCTTGAAGTGCCGGTCTTTGACTATGCACAAGGGGTGATTGTTTTTGGCGCACCATTGGAAAATATGAGCACTGCCAATAAATCAGAAGGGGGTCTCGACAATTAAGGCAATGCTCACCAAGATTCAGCCTTTGTATGTGCACGGTGAGAGATCTTGATGGGTTGTTGGCCTTGTCATGCAAATGCAGCAAAGATTGATGTATTTTGAGCCTTTGGGTGTGTGCCGTTGAAGGCAGCATCGATGGCCTCCTGCCCAAAGCACCTGATTGCATGACTTCTGAGATTAGACATTGCAGCACAGTCCTTCAAATCCTGGAAGCGCCGAATGCCATGTATGCCCTTGAGGCCTTTACATTTCTTTGCAGCACAGCGAAAGAAATGGTATTTGCATTTGCCATTGTATCCAACCTTGACATCTGGTTTGAAGAAGCCATATACCGCTGAGCGCCAACCTTTGCTGAGTCTTTCTGCAAAAGAGAGTCAGCACGCGAGCATAACGTGGGTCAAAAGTTTACATACTAAGCTCAGCACCATCACTTTCCTCATCGTCTTCCACTTCTGGTTCCTTGTCGTCACCTATACTCCCACCAATAGTCAAAGTCAAAACAGGAGCTACTTCTGGACATGTACGCATGTGAGCTGAGACATCATACGAAGAAACAAATGATGTACCATCATCGGAACCAGCCATGGATGTGCTTGAAGAAATAGACTTTGTACGAGCTTTCTTGAACTCTTGACAATGTTTTTGATGGACATCAAGGCCTTCTTGCTGGTGTGCGCAGTACTCGACGCAATGGAAGCAAGTGGGGAGGGAGATGAAGGGAAGGAAAGCATGGATGGGGAACATGAAGGCAACATAGCATGATTCCGGCTGTTATGATAACTTGTACTGAGTAGTTGAGGCTCTCGCCTTAACACCAGCGCATAGTGACAGACCAACAACAGGGGGAAAGAATAATGGAACGTCGAAACAAAAGCCGACAATGGATGGCTTATATAGGGTTGGAGATTCATCTATCCTTTAAGGTTAGAAAAGAATATGAACAGTGAAAATGACAGGATTCACCACGATAACGAGTAATACAGAAACATCATGCACAAGAAGGTAGAAACAACTTCACACAAAGTGGAATTCAACAATGGATGTAAAAAACTGAACCTGTTACTTACCAACCGCATACTACAACATCAACCAAATTAAAAGATGATGGCGGAAGAGGCAACAGCTACGATTTGTGCCATGTCAGTCGAAGTTGAGCCATGGGCAAAGCCGGAGGAAAGAACTCACTGATGTTGCATGGCCTTATTGTTGATCAACTTTGGCAACATCCGTACCCCATGACACCGTTGATACCCATGATACCGCCAAAACGGGTATTGTGTGCCACAGGTATAGCATTTTGGCAACCATACCTGTACCTGTCAAACCTGTCAGCCGTTTACCACAGGTTTACCTGCACCCATGCTTCACCCTAGAAACGACTGACCCCCAACCCCGTTCCACATCCGGAGTATGACCTTGACCGCTAGCCAACCGTCTTCAACCATACCGCCCCACATGAAAAAGGAGGCTTGTTTCAGATGCAAAGGATTAGGACACTTCGTGTCAAGAGTACGAAATATGAATGATATATATTTGCTATCTTATCTAATCTTTTATCTAATCGGTTTGTTTGGTAGTGTAGACACTTTTATTATCAGTAGGCACGACATGCATTAGGCATGATCGGACACATGGCTAAGGGTAGGTAGGCAATCGACCTCATTGTAGACACATGGAGCTGCACACCACATGCTGAAGGCATGGCGCTGTGCCCGCAAACGACTCATGGTATACACATGGGAAACGCATGCATTATAGTATATAAGTATGAATATATCGCCCCAGAGACACTAGTCGTGTTCTCTTGGGTAATCCGCTATAACCTAGTGTGACCGCCGCTGACTACTTGGCTATCCTCTTCTCTTGTTGTTAGTATTCTTGAGGGATTCCTCGTTGTGCCTTTGGGTATAGCGTTGTCCTAACACTTCGTGTCCTACTGCCACCTCTTCACCTGTAACATTTGCAGCAAACGAGTGCCAGGGCACTACCCTAGGGACTGCCCCTGAAACAAGAATCAATCAATCACCCCTGATCTAGGACGAACTGGAAGTGAAGAAGAAGAAGCATATATGGTGGCCAGATACTTCTTGAACTTTGATGACAGCGCTTGGGCAAATTTGACCGGTGAACCCAGGCCAGGGTCATTTCATCCTTATTAAAGGGAAGAAATTTATTGACCTTCCCCAGAACCAAGAGCCATTCCACATCAATCATGACATACATGCAAATTATCGCTCTCGCTCTCGGGCTCTTTTTCTTCACCTGCTGGATGATTCTGCTCTCCCTCTCCTATATATCCATCCGGGAGACCAAACGACGACATAACCTTTACGAACTCAACATTCTCTCTCATATCTCCCCATTGTCATCTCTAGTTGACCCAGTCCCCATCACTCACATCAACATGCCTGTACACGTCTACATTCTGCCAGCGCCATGCGTACTGCCACCATCACCACCCATCCTTCTTCCAATTGACGAACAGTTGTGGCTCTACCGACCTCTCAACAGGTCTACAGATCAGGTAGAAAAGGGGTTAGAGTAAGCAAAGTTGGAAACTTCGAAGATAGGGGGGGGGGTAATGTTACGATTTCCTGTTACATCTGTTTCTTTCTTTGTTACAGCAGTGCTTACCCAATCTCTTCCTTATCTCTGACTCGTTTGTATGACTCTTAGGGCAGCGCCCACATCTCCTTTTCTGTTAGACACCAAGTAGATAGCTGTTCACTTACCTCATGTTCTACAGCTTCGCATAGCCTTAGATAGCTTACTGACTCTTACAATATGTGTTGATACGTATAGGACACATAGTCAAAGTGTAGCTATATAAACTGTAGTAGACAAGTGGTCAAGGCTCCTCAGCTTGACCTTAGGCAATTAACAGCCTTAACTACTCCAGAATGTGTGACTCAACCTAAGCAGAAAACCTCTGTCTTAGCATGATATAACTTAACGACAAAAGCCTCGTTGTTAACGAACTTGATAACTTGTACTTAGTAGTTGAGGCTCTTGCCTTAACACAAGTGCTGGTAAGAAAAAATCAGATTTTCCTGATGCACACTTTCCAGGGCAACACTGCTCCCTCATTCAGAGAGGCATGCTTGGCACAGGGTCTTCTGGAGGATGATCAGGAGTGGGTGCAGTGCTTGGAGGAAGCAAAGTCCATGGCAACAGGTCATCAGCTCCACAGTCTTTTTGCCACCATCTTTGTGAATGTGCTCCCTCTGATCCTGTCCATCTTTGGAACACACCCTGGCCCCACATCTGTGATGACCTGCACTACCAGCTTCAACACAACAACATCTGTCTCAACCCCACAGATGATGATGTCCAGGATTATGGCCTCTTCCTCATTGATGAAATTTTGAAGGGCTCCAACAAATCCCTTCAGAAGGATTGGCCACACATGCCCCACTCTACTCAGAACTGGGAAGTGAACTTGTAAAACAGGTTGATCATGGAGCAGCACAGGTATGATGTGGAGAAGCAGGCAGTGTTGGCAGCAGAGAATGAGCAGAACTTCAATGCAGGCCAGTGAACAGCTTTAATAGTGGGGTTTTTCCTTTCTTTCTTTTTCAGTTAATCCCCCACCCCCACTCACATCTGCATGAGGGGGGTTACATTTTATGTATATAATTGTGTAGTACTCCCTTGCAAAGGAGTTTAGTTAATTAATAATGTTGAGCCACCTGCATTTGTAAGGGAGGTCATTTGAGTCTGGGAATAACCTTCCTGTTTTGGATATAAGCATGACACAGTACATCCTAACTCGCGGAGGTGAATTTGTTGTCAATGTTCGCACGATCTTGTGCCCAGTGAGGTGCTTTCTCAACTCGAAAGCATGCGTGTTGCTCATATTCTTCGACGATGAAGCCGACAATTTATCACCTTCCATGTTTCAAACCTGCACTGGCCCAGACAGTGCGGAGCTCCCCGATTCTTGCTAGTACATGGCAAGTGACCGGGCTTCACGGGGACGATCCTTCCTCTGATTCCGGAGTTCTTCGGGCTGGGGCAGTTGAATTGTCGGATTGAATGGCGCTGTCGTCAACCCCAAATGTTTGTCTCTGTCCGTGTCGTGATTCACTGTGTACATTCCTCAAATGCCGCAAAAATGCCGTCTATCCTGACCGCTCCGCGACATTCATTTGTTCGACAGATGGGCGAACTCCAACCGTGGGCGGTTCCGTACCACAATCCTCCGTCATGTGTTGGCGTTGGACCCTTCTGGCCCAGCTGTATTTGTCTACCTTCTCCCACCATCCAAACATAGCTCCCATTCATAGTACTTTAACGAATCCAGTCACTGGATGATTACCTTCAAGTGCCTCCATCGCAATTGACGAACTCGATCCATCGGGGGAGGGGGGGCTGGCAATATGGCTTTAGCCTAGATCTTGTCTCCGGAGCTACATCATCCCGACGACGTGTAAGCCGACGAAAGCAGCACCCACATTAATTACCTGGGCCTGGGGGCAAACTCAGACGCACGGTCGATTGTCATTCTATACATGGCCTATCAATTTACCCCAGTGGTCCATACATATCTCAGGCTCATCCGGCAGAGCCGCGGTCGTTTGTGTTTGTGCATGACCCTTACGCTACATTTTCTTTTCGTGCTGGCTCTGGAAAGAAAAGAGTAATTCCCCTATGCACAAGGCCGATCGGATGATAACTATCTCTTGTTTCTTGATGATATTGACACTACCGAAATGGCGCACTTTACGAATACACCGCTAGTTCTCGTGCTCCGCCTAAAGTGTTATGACTACAGGGCCAATCCCTAAGCATTCTCGAGATGACCAGGTGGATAGCTAGCGCCCTACTTTGTGCGCTTGTTTCCGGCCTTTAAACACCATTAGGGCCACATGGTGCCAGGTAAAACATCAAAGTCATAAATCCCATTACAAGCTTGGGGAATCAGATGCAGGCAGGAATGAAGCCAGAGGTATCCCACCCCCAAACCGTGCTGTGCCTTGATAATGGAATGGGGATCCTGACTTGGACGTGCTGGGCAATCCTGGGCATGTCCATTATAGGGACTTCCGTAAGATGTTGATCATACGTAGTTGATCTCACCTACATATTTGCAAATTGCAATGCAACTCCCAGGGGTAAATTCAATTGTCTTGGTCAGCTGGACTCCGTCGCTGCACTTTCCACTGCTACGTTATCCATCAAGTGGGACGATGCCAGTTGCGCGCGGTGGATTCCCAAATAAGCTACTGTGCCATATTGATGTTGATAAACTTTCCTTCGAACAGGATTTCAATTCTAACGCTTGCGAATTGAAATTTCGGCCTGCTCGGTTTTTACATATACTGATAAGGCTCGTCACATTGTACTTAATCATCATACCATCGCAACATTGATATGAGTGCTCGGGGTCTCGAGGTTGAGTTTCTCACGTGGTGTGACGCGGTCGCTGACTAATTGCGTATTCACACCGTGACCTCAGGCTGTTAATCGTCGACAACGTCGAGCACACAACACCCCCAACCGCCCACATCCTGGCACAAGATTGCAGAATCTTGTTCTTAACTGAACAATCTTTTCTTTAAACGGAGAAAATGCAGGAAGCCGAAGAACAAGGTTCGTGGTTTCGGAAATGTGCTAAGGCTCATATGAGCAACAACTTTGCTTTTTCGTTCAGATACATGTCGGATTTGCAGTGCACCTGCCGAACCAGATCAACCTCTGTTTCACCCCTGCAAATGCTCCGGAACGATACGGTATATTCACCAGGATTGGTGAGTAATCTGCCTACAAGCCCCGAGTGTAATTGACTCCTTTGTTCCTTATAGCTTGACAACATGGCTTGCCCATAGCAAGAAGAAAACTTGCGACGTTTGCAAGCACCATTACGTATTTACCAAAGGTATGATGCGTCGTGCAGTGTATGTCCCCAAGCTCTAACAATAGTCGCAGTTTATGCTGCCGACATGCCGTCCACACTTCCGCCGGTGCTTCTAGTCAGACGATTAGTGCAACAAGCACTTTTCACGTTACTCTTTGGATTGCGAGCCATATCAGTCGCAGTTATTTGGCTAGCGGTCTTGCCTTGGGCAACGGTCTGGACATGGAGAATGTATTTCTCGATGGGCGAATCAACGTAAGTGCTCTCCCCTGGTTGTTGTCATCTGCCTGCTTAGGTTTGTTTTGAAGTGCATGGTGGATAAGCGATAGACCTCGCCCAGATGCTGGTCCTCAAACTAGTCCATATTTCTACAAAGTGTCTTCAGATCGTCCAGTGCCCCCACCAGATACATATGTAGGGCGGCTCACCACTCATCCCTTGTGGATTGCCCTCTCGGCTGACGTCTTCACTGGTCAAATCATCGCTTCTCTCATTGTCCTTACATTCGTCGCGATCTTCCTCCTTCGAGAATGGATTTCTCAGAACGCTAGGCCCGGTGTCTTTGAAGAAGAAGAAGCCTTTCCTGAGGAACCTCAACCGCAGCCGGCACCCGAACCCCCGCGGCTTGCACAGCAGAGACAGGCACAACCTAACCCTCTGGATGAGGCATTGGCTCAGCGTCAGATCGAAGCGTTAAGAGCCATTGACGCGTTACGGGCCCGTGAAGGTATCAATGGCCATATGGTGGGAGACGCGCGACATCACCACGGGAGATCACCCCTTGAACGAACAAGGAGAAAGGCTAAGATGAAAGAGGAGAATGAAGATCCATTACATCCATTGGATGCCATGCACACACGCAACCGGCGAAGACTGCATTCAGGTGAAGAGAAGGAGGATGAGAGAGAGGAATATTCAGAGATAGAGCGCATGAAACGACGGTCTTTCTCCCGCCGCGTGTACGCTGCACGGTTGCTTGGGGCTCGACGACGGGCTGCGCTAACAGGCAGCAGCCTCCCAGGGACACCCATGAATGTTGACCCCGCATTTGACTTCACTTTCAAGGCAGAGTTCTCCCAGACCGGACGAAGAAGTAATTCTGAGCCACGACAGAACCAATTAGGCACGACGGACACCGAACATGCGACGGCAGCGACGTCTCCCACAACGCCTGTTTTCCCTCCCGTCACTTTAGAGCCGCCGAGAGGATCTATCCCGTTTTCCTTTGACCGACTGAAGACGCCTTCCCCTCTGTCCTCACCAACACAACCTGCTGATAACATGTCGATTGATGCAAATGGTGTGCAGGCAGATGCAAAACTGTCCTCTTCTTCGTCATCATTAACCCAAGATAAAGCACGCCGCCCGCCACTTCCAACTACGTCTGTGGGACCCTCTGCATCTTTCGTTATTTCACCGCCTAAAACACCGCTCGAATCTCCAAGTTTGGCAACATATCGCGCCCCAGAGGAGTTGGAGGCTGTCGCCGGCCCCTCTAGGTTGAGTGGCTATTTTGATAAGGATCAAGTGGATGACAATGACGAGAGCAGCGAGACGGGTGAGGATAGCGAGACGGAAGAGGATATTAACGACGGGAAACGAGTGACGAAGGACCAGATGGATCATTATTTTGAGGAGTTTGATGCGGCCAGTGGACGTGGTGGTCCTGATTTAATGGCGTATAGTGATACCGATGAAGGAGACGAAGATCAGAATGAAGACATGGATGATGATGAGAGCGACGGTGGAGGTAGCCTGGATTCCGACGATGACGACGACGAGGAGGGAGATGAGGAGGCAAATCGCATGGTGATGTTTAATGAGGATGATTTGGCTGCCGAAGCACAAGTCTTACAACAACCGGCGGGAGGAGACCTTGCAGAGGTAGGTGGCGCTGCGGAAGTAGAGGTTGCACAACCTCCTGCCGATGGCGACGGAGCACTTGATGTCAATGAGGAAGCTGAAGGAAATGTGGAGGATGACATGGATGGTGCCATGGAAGGTAAGTCGATGCTGTTTCGCACTTTCGATACCACTAATCTTTGCGATATTTAGCGATCGGTATGAGGGGGCCTTTATATGGAGTATTTCAAAATGTTGGGCATTCTCAGCGAAAAAACATCCGAACACTGACATATATACCACTTTCTAGGCCGCACTGATGATTTTTGTACTCGATACTGCTATTGGTCTTGGTATATGGATCCCTTTCACGATCGGAAAGTCTACGGCTTTGTTATCGGTGTGTGACTTCGTTCAAATAGGTTCCTATGTAGCTAATTGTTTGCAGTTGGATCCTCAGCGCTTCTTAGAGATTCTACATTTGCCAATCCGTGCCATGCGTGTGATCACAGATCCAGTCGTCGATGTCGTCGCGTTCCTCGTTGTTGATTTACTGCTTCCTCCTTTTTTCCGCCTTACCCACCGCTTGGTTGCGTACTCCCTCTTAGGCATGATGCATCTCTTTACCAAAGCCCTTGGATCTAATGCAGTGGATGATATGACGAAACTCGTCACAAGGATTGTAAGCTTCTTTTCCTTTTCCCAGTCCTATTCTAACTCAGGAATAGCAAAACTATGTCTCAGAGGTGACAGACAAACCCATAGAACGACTCGCCACCTGGTCCACTACCACGACCGTATCTCAAGTAGAACCACCACCGGGCGGCTTTCTCTTCTCCAAGTTTGAGGCGACCTTCCCGGGCCTCGTAGACATGACTGAACCTTATCTTGCTGTGCTCGGGAAAGAAATTCGTATCCGTACGGCTCGAGCACAAGAAATGTGGATGCAGTTCGCCTTAGGTGAAGGCCCCGGCGAGAGGGTCTTTGCTGTCATCCTGGGATATGCGGTTGTTGGCTTGCTTCTTGCGCTTTATATGAACATCCTGACCGTTGGCAATGCGAAAAGTGCAGGCAAGGCTGTGAGAAATGCCGTGCGCCAACAGCTGCTTGTTCTCAAAGTTGCTACGTTCATCTTTGTTGAGCTGGTGACGTTCCCACTTGCATGTGGTGTTGTACTAGATTTGTGCACCGTGTGGCTGTTCCCTGAAGCGAACCTGCATTCCCGTGCAGCGTTCTTCTTCCAGGCGCCCTTGACCGCTATGTTTTATCATTGGGTTGCCGGGACTCTGTTCATGTAAGTGATTCCTGATCGTTTGTGTTACCTTTTCGAAGTTTACATCAAATATTTCAGGTACTCCTTTGCTGTTCTACTCTCTGGATGTCGCACCGTGATGCGTACAGGAGCAATGTGGTTCGTAAAAGACCCTCAGGATCAAAATGCACATCCTATCCGTGACATTCTTGACCGCCCAACCCTTACTCAATTTCGCAAAATCTGTGTTAGTGGGATAATGTACTCTATTGTCGTAGCGTGCGTTGTTGGTAGCGTGGCAGGCCTTTTATTGCTTGGCAGCAAGTCTATCATGCCATTCCGATGGAAGAATCGGTCAGTGGCTAACACTTCCGCTTCCTGTTCCAATGCTGATATTAATTTCATAGAGAGCCACTCTCCAATGTACCTGTTGACCTTCTGTTCTTGCATCTTGTTTTGCCGTATACAATGCACTATTTCAGACCGAAAAAGGCCGTGAAAGACTTCGCGAGGGTAATATGGAAATATCTGGCGGCCAGGCTTCGTTTGACGTCGTATTTCTTCGGTGGCCGACACCCGGACGAAGAATATACGCCAAACCACTGGAGAATTTTTTCCCTTCGATTACCTGAACTCTTGCTCGATGTAAATCCCGTACATGATGGAGTTTTCCGCCGGGTTCCAGCGACCGATAACCTGGCTCTTCCTCGGGACATTCGTGCGACAGTTCCAGTCACAGAAAATGGTGAACCTGTTGATGATGAAGCCAGGGCTCTCATAGCACTCCAAAATGCCGAAGCAGAAAAGGCCAAACGGAACGCAAAAGACGATTACATGATTGTCTATATCCCGCCCCATTTCCGTTATCGGGTCATTACTTTCGTGGCCCTTCTTTGGGTGATAGGTGCCTTCTTGCTCGGGGTCGCGGTCGCTCTGCCCATCCAACTCGGGAGAAGCTTCTTTGCACTTTTTGCTCACCGGGAGGTTCATGATGGCTACTCCCTCATTGTCGGATTCTATCTCCTTTGGGGCTGTTATCTCATTGGCACCGCGATCGACCATTTGGACAAGAGGCGTCAGCGGGTAAGTGGAGATGGGCCCCGAGCCGATTTACGGGTGCTCATCGTGAAGCGAGGTCTTGTGTGGATCGCCAAGGCCTCGTACATGATAATGTTCTTGGGAATCGTGATCCCTACCCTGGTCTCATTTGTGGTTGACCTCTATATCATTTTACCCATCCGCTTCACACTGCATCCAGAAATGACGCCTAGAATACGCGTAGTTGATACCTGGGCGCTAGGATTGCTCTATGCGAAGATCGCTCTTCATGCAAACCGTGTTCAACCTCCCAACCGGATCACGACAGGGATACAACATGTTGGTCATTTGTTCTCTAGGCTCCCATCACGTGCTAATCACCTTGACAGATCATAGATAATGGATGGACACTCCCTAATCCTGTGCAGGCAACTAAGGAAGTGATAGGTCCTATCACAGGAGGGTTGCTTGCTATGATTCTCATTCCTGGCACTGTCTTCCGGTGCATGCAATATCTTCTCCCATCTATGCACGTTGACGATAAATTCGTTTGCAAGTATTTTCTTGTTGGGTTGTTATGAATTAGTGCTAATTTGGTTGTCACTTCAGTCTTGCATGTTTACCCTGGCATTTTCATGTTGGCTGGATTAGTTCGATCTGGCATTATTATGTATGGCATGCTTTCGAAATGGTCTCAGGCTATTCGCGACAAGGAGTTTCTAGTGGAGGTGCGGCTGCGGAATCATGAACCTGAAAAAATCAATGTGAAAGAAGAGGAAAGCGACTCACCCCCAACCATAATGAATGGAGAGGCATGATATAATTTACTTCTTAGTAAAACCCCTAATACCATTTTGCAAACTTACTCTGATGAGACTTATCAGATTAGAAGGCATCACGACTTTAATTCAGGCAAGAGAAGAAATAAATTAATAGTAATACAAATAATAACAATACAATAAAATCCAGAGACGTCCTATGCACCGAAACCATATAATGTACGACCAGATCGCTTTAGGGCATACACAACGTCGAGCGCCGTCACTGTTTTTCGCTTTGCGTGTTCTGTGTATGTTACTGAATCACGAATGACCTGAACAACATCGATAAGTACAGCCCCAAACACAGGGAAACGACAACATACATTCTCCAGGAAGATTTTCAAGACACCACGCGTCTCCTCATAAATGAGGCCAGAGATACGCTTCACACCCCCACGACGAGCAAGACGACGAATAGCAGGTTTCGTGATACCTAGACGTGTTCAGGATAGCTGCCAAAAGGCGCCAAAGAAATAACATACCCTGAATGTTGTCACGAAGAATTTTACGATGACGTTTGGCACCACCCTTTCCGAGTCCCTAATTGATTGTTTTTTTTTAAGTTGCAAAGTCTGTCACCGACAACTGCACTTGAGCTCACCTTTCCGCCTTTTCCACGTCCAGACATTGTGATGAGAGAAGTATAAAGGTGAGGGTGTTGTGTTGATAGTGGTTGCGGCGCAAGATGACAAGTGGGCGATCACGATGCCACCACTTTCCTTATATATCGTCGGTTAGTGGCTGTGCTGTATTTTCTGTTTGTTGATTTGTCCAAGCGCGCTCATCACGTGTGCAGACGCGATCGTGTTTATATAAATGCTCAACTACTTTAGGCCACCCGACTCTCTACTTGCTACTTACGCCTTACTCCCACCACACACACCTCTCACCACAACACTTTTTCTCCAATGGCCCGTACCAAGCAAACTGCACGCAAATCTACTGGTGGTATGTAGTCTTCGAGGTTGTCGTCTGACATCTCATTCAACTCGTTTTCTTCTAGGCAAAGCGCCCCGTAAGCAACTCGCTGCGAAATCATCAGCAGCTCGTAAGACTGCTGTAAGTGGACGGAGGTATCTTGCTGTGTTCAGTTGCTAATGATTTGTTCTAGGCTGCAGCTGGAGGAGTCAAGAAGCCTCATCGCTTCCGGCCTGGAACTGTGGCCCTCCGTGAAATCAGACGTTACCAGAAGTCGACTGAGCTTCTGATCCGCAAACTCCCCTTCCAACGTCTAGTTCGTGAAATTGCTCAGGATTTCAAGGTGTGTTTTTCGTAGTCCTTAACTTGATTTGGATTGCTTACCATTACTCTAGACTGATCTCCGTTTCCAATCCTCTGCAGTTATGGCACTGCAAGAGGCTGCTGAGGCATACCTTGTCTCATTGTTTGAAGATACGAATTTGGCCGCTATCCATGCGAAGCGGGTTACTATCCAACCAAAAGATCTCGCACTGGCACGCAGGCTACGGGGCGAGCGATCATAGAGTGGTTATTTTGCATAGGACCTTTATTTTATTGTACGCATATTGTATTTTATCTCATTCTATCCTTTGCTTGCCAACGTGTCAGTTCTAACTTGAGCAAATATTTCTCTTGAGTAATATCCTAAATGGCTTCGAGCTGTGCTATGTCTCGGGTTTAGTATATATCCATTACGATCTGATATCTGCCTAAGGTGTTACGATGGCAGCTTCAACGGATCAAATATGAGGTGTATAGATCAAATACGAGCCTGAGTTGGTAATATTTGGTTGGACCCACTTAGTACGTGCTGTCATTGCTAGTCTCGGTACAATCGGATATCTGGGAAATTTACGGAAGTTGACAATGATAGTAGATAGTAATAGGTCTACTGATAGTGATGCGAGCAGTAAGGATTGCCTGTGATCGTTCATGCACTGTCCTATAAACGTTGTTACGGTATATAAAAGTGGTATGAGCAAAGAAGGAACCAAAAATTAACAGGCCCATGAACGACGGGTGAAATATATCGAGACCTCTAATGCAAACATAAGTAAGAAAGAAAATCCCAAGAATAGTATAAATCTCGTCTTGGCTTTGGAAGTAGTCGCAGAAACGTATGTCTCCTTCACCGATGGCGCGAATAAAACTTTTTCCGACGGCCTATTGTCCAACCAGGTCTGTCCGCCAACAAACATCTCCCGAGCAGGGAAGACCTCCAAAATTTCGCATTCGAAATCGGGTACGAAGAGTTTATATTTTCTCCATAGCTGCCGGTGTCGCTCATCATCTGGGACGTTAGGCGTTTTCTCTGAAGAGGGTTCTCCCACAGGACCCAGACCCACGGACACAAGCTCAAACGCTGGGACTTTCTCCATATGTGCAAACATCTGGCCGATAGCGTATTTTTCGACGAGGAACAAGTGCGCCCATTCGGGAGACGTGATGCGGACCTGGGAGGTTGCGGTGCAGACTATTTTCCCTGAACATTCCAAGTGCACTTGTCTCTTTTGGAGGATGGGCGTGTCAGGAGAAATAGCTGCGACTACAGCAGAGTCAGGCGGTAGAGACAATGGGACCTTAGGCATGTCGGAAGAAACATAGCGGTAAGTATCCGAATAAACAGCTGCAACGGAAATAGACTGATCGAAGAAAGCACTACATCATTCCAACTGGTCAATAACCATCGAGCCATAATAATAAAAAGTTCACGAACCTCAGCAACCGTTGCAGGTCGCCTTTGGAAGACAACGCGATTCGTTCAATACCGGTAACCTCGGGTGGCCAGGCATACTGTCATGGTCATAGCAGATTAAGTCGTCATAATGACAATGATATTTTTTAAGCAGTTGCTCACAGTGACACTGGTAGTTTTGGGGCTGAACGAGTAGATAGACTTTGAGGACATACTAGACTCAGATAGCTTGTTCGTAATCTGGGAAGCAAGACCCGAGTCATATGGATGCCTTATATAACGTTAAGAGTGGTGTTGTGCCAGTGGGTTTCTGTCCCGGAGGGGCAATTCTTCCTGGCATACCCTGTCAGAACATCTCCATGCTGAATCGCTAGAACGGCGAGCATACGGGGACAAATAAGGCCGAGATAAAAATAATCGCACGTATTATCGCAGCGAGTTCCTAGAGTTTTGGGCCAAAGTTGACTTTTTTGCACAAAAACGACTGGCAGGTGACGAAGGACTGGGGAATGGCAGGTATGTTTTTTAAGTTAGAGCGGTATCGACGCGATCCTGATATGATGTCGACTTGACTACCTGCATCGAACGAAGTCAATCCGAGTTCAGCGAACATACTAAGTGATAGTCAACAGTCTCTAACTTGTTCAACCCATTTACTCTGGGGAGCTTCTGTCGATATGATCCGTGGGAAGGCCACCAGGAATAGCGGCATGCCGCAGCTGTGGAGCCGCGATCGCGAGTAGCATTTATCTTATATACTTAGAGCCATCTAGAAATATCATACTATACTGTGACTATGTGCTAACGCGACACCATAAAATCGTGGTCGCGATCTCGATACGAGTTGACCTTGGAAAACTGCAGCTTGCCTTAGCAAGTGCCGCTTTCAGGAAGAAAATAAAAATGATAGGCGGGTCTTGAAAACACATACTAGTAACATTTGGGAGATCCTAGATTTTGTTATACCTATTTTTGATGTCGGACCCGCCTCTGATATATCATTTTGAATGTGGGTGTAACATTATCGTGATAATTCCTATGGCTTCCTACATGGCAACACGGATCATGGACTTCTGCTTTCAAAACTCCTTTGGTGCGCATCGGGCTATCAGTCGTCTGAATATTTTTGATACTTATCATTCCCAACTTACCTGATTGCTAAGTTTCCATTCGGTCAGTAGCCGACTGCCCTCATGTTCTACGCATGTCAACAAGTTCCATTCAGTCCTAGATACTTAACACTCACGTTTATCATTTGCGCCACTGATGATTCGCTGGATCCGTGAGACTTGAGGGAGTGGCTGAAGTGGAGGGACAATGCGTGGGAACTACTTATAAAGCAACCATTAGGGGGGCGGCCACCCGTCAACTTGAGGCAGTACTGTGACATACTCGCGTTTTGTCAATCCGGGCAATGGCTTCATCAGGGTGTCGACAGCTCCCGGAAGACCTGCAGAATCCTGAAACGAGCCGCCAAAGCATCATTTCCGGGAATGACCTTGCCCTCCTGCAAATCCGGGATTTCTTAGAAGCTTCTGAGGAAGTAGATGTCGATGCTGAGACAATCGAAGACCTGATCCAGACGATAAATCAAGACCTCGACCACAGCGATGTAAGCGGTTCCGACGAAAACCTTACTACCGACAAGCGTGCCAACCATGTCGATGGTGAAGAAGAACTTGATATATCTGCTCTCTATAGTATAGAGGACGAAGGTAATGGCCCGCTCCAGACACCTTTAACCACAACGTTCATTTCAAGCACAAGAAACGTGGACAAAACACGAAGTAAGGCAGATGAAGCATCATCTGAAGGAGCGCGGTTTGGGGTTTGAATCCTCATTTGCCTAGGCGTACCCTTGACATGAGTATCCAGGAATGTCGTCGTACATCCAAGAATATGTCTCAATACGTAACATCGCCATCCCAAAACTATTACGTGCTTTTGGAATAACGTTGGTAAGTATAAGCCACTGGTATGTCCACATTCCATTCTTACATCAAGCTTCCAGTGCAAAGAACTGGAATGCAAACGCCCTACCACTTTGCTGTATTTTCTCAAGGTTGCCTTGTCTCGGGAGTGAGCTCAGGGATCTACGCTGTTACTCAGGGATTTATTTGTGCCCCAGGCTTCGATTGCGGGACAAGCTGGAACAGTACAACACCATTTCTGATGCTGTTAACCTGATCCGTTCATCCCGGCGAATTCTCATTCTTACTGGGGCTGGGATCAGTGAGCACCTACTACTACGTGTCTCATCATCACTACCCTTGCAACAGGTGTATCATGTGGTATTCCAGACTTCCGTTCTCGTGATGGTTTGTATGCTTCTCTTAAGGATCGCCAGGAGTATGACTTGGACGATCCACAGCAGATGTAAGGCTGCGGTCTATTGGATATCCCCTGGCCGCTGATATTCTCACTACATGTAGGTTTGATATCAGTTACTTCCGAGAGAACCCATCTGGTAAAAATCTCACATGGGCATTCCCACCGCCTAGCTCATAATGACTTCAGTTTTCTAGTAAGGTTGCCAAGCTATTGCGAGTTCAACGATATAACAAACCACCTTGGTCCTTGAAGCTCTTTTGCTAGGTCCTTAGTCATCTCGTTTTCCCGATCCGTCCGTGTGATTAACATAGATGATAGGCAGATATACCCATCGAATTTTATACCCTCACCTTGCCACAGATTCATTAAACTTCTAGAGGATAAAGATCAGGTTCGTAATAGCAGTATTCTCGAGTACTCTACGTTAATTGTCAGAGGAACGCTATCGCTTAGCTTCTTCGCGTAAGACCGCTTCTGTGAAGCTATACCTGATAAACTGATCTGTGTTGCAGAACTACACCCAAAACATCGATACATTGGAGACAGTGGCTGGAGTTCGGCGTGTTCTTCAATGTCATGGTTCCTTTGCGACTGCCAGCTGTGTTCTTTGTCGTCGACGCGTCCCTGGCTCAGAGATAGAGGCTGACATAATGAACCGAAGAGTGTCTCTTTGTATTGTGTGTAACCCCCCTTCAGCTCCAGACTCCCCGCGTAGGAAGAAAAGAGGCCGTAAAAAGGCTAAAGGAGAGTGGGATAGTGACGACGAAGATGAAAGTGATGGACCGCTGTATCCACCTGGAATCATGAAGGTGGGTGGTCGGGTTCCTCTCGCTTCACACAGCAGCTGTATAAGGGCATGCTGATCCGACATGTACATAGCCCGATATTACATTCTTTGGTGAAAAACTCTCCGATGATTTTGATAAAGCGCTTGCCGAAGACCGTGATCGCGTGGACCTCTTACTCGTCATTGGTACATCGCTGAAAGTTTCGCCAGTAGCTGATCTCCTCTGTGCGCCGTTTTTGTCGTCCACCTGTTTTTGCAATACCCATAATACATTGACTAGCCCACCTACCACACTCGGTACCCCAAGTGAGATCCTACTTTGTTGAACCTTCAAACATGCCCTGACCGTACTTCAACCTATAGATTTTAATCAACAAGACACCTGTTCGACACATAACTCCTGACGTGACTTCACTTTTACTGATGGTTGTGACTTAAACTTAACGTGGGCGTTCCTTCAAAGATTATTCTCCTAGGCAATGCCGATGAAATCGTTCAGTACTTGTGCAATGAACTTGGGTGGGAGCTACCCCCACCGGCCCCCCTGACACAGTCCAGTGGCTATCCTTTTATTGTGGGTTCCAAGGAAGACGGGAGGCCTCACCCACCAGAGCGTGTTGACAACAGGTCACCTCACATCACTACCATATTCCCAGTATGCTGACTATCATCCAGCCACGTGTGGTTATTCGACGGTGCGGAGACTGGGAACTGGGTGCAAGATCTTCGGCGAGCGGTGGGAAAGCAAGAAGAACAGCAAAGGATAGAAAGACGGACCCCGGTGATCCTTGACTCTGGGATCAGCACCCGCTTTTCATCACCGTATGGTGACATGTCTTATCGCAAAAGGGAATACCTTGATGTGAACGGTGAGGAGCCAGCAATGAAAAAGGTTAAGTCTGAACAGAATTTGCCTCAATCTACTTGAGCAAGACTGCCCGCTGCTACGGGAATCACTAGCGATTTTTTTTGGACTCTTCCTCATCAGTATTTCTGACATTAAGTATCTACTCGCCATTAAATTTACTGGTCTCAATTGTACAAACTATATCGACATATGTAACCACAAGTACTGCAAGCGTGAGAAGACATGTCTGAAGTTTCGCTGACTTCACCGTGACTGGACCGTTCATATGCTTCGAAGATGCCAGTCATACCTTAAATTGTACACTCAAAGAAGCTACTCTGATGCCTGTATGGTTACCCGGAGGATCTGGAGGGCCCAAAAAACAGTCAACCAACCGTTTCCTTGGGTGGTCAGTAACCGGATAAAGGGGCGTGTAGGTAGGAAACCCCGAGATAGGTGGCCCATGGAGGAAGACACAGTGAGGTTTGGGAAGGACGCAAGTTGGTTGCTTAGACATGGAGCTCACGGTTTAGGGTTAGACGTACGCCCGGACGGGTATGTACGCGTTCAAGACGTGGTATGTCATGATTCTGCGACTAACACAGCCAGTTAATCTATGTGGATAATAGCTCAGTACTCCAAACTTTGAGGCCCTGACTATGGAGACTTTTGTGCGACTGGTTAAGAGGAATGTGATCCACCTTCAGCTGGTGTACGAAACGGACAGCGAGGACCCAGATGCGAAGATCCCTTGGGTGAGGGCGAGAAGCGGGCATACCATCCCTGTACGTTGTGTTGTATTTTTTCACTGTGACAGCCAATAATTGGCAATGAAGGGCATTCACAGTGGATTACATCGCATTCTCAATCACCACCCCATTCCAACTGCAGTCTACCATGCTACTCTGACCCAATGGGACTGGATATGTACGTATTGATTCACTCCCTCCTTGGCCCCCTGACCGATGTGCGTCAAGGTGTGTATGGCATACCTCCCACCGCTGACGGATTTATTCGTCTTTTGGCAAAGTCAAAACCCAGCGATCTTGCAGGTGCCATCAGTCTTACTCACTATTCTGTATTTGTGTGACTTCACCGCCAGATTACAAAGTGCCTTCAAGGACGTCATCGGAGGGACATGCGCTACATGGTAGTCAATTCCACAGTTATATGTCTTTTTAAGGCCTTTCTAACCAGTTTTCAGGAACTCGTGTCTTCTCTCAAGTCATCATTAGTGTCTATATCAGCATGCAGAAAGCTCTTCGTTCTGGGATTAAGCTATACCTCTCTGGCAAGGGCGAGATCTTTTCTAAAGGGGACCACAACGGTGTCCTCTCTCCAAATCTGTTTTCGATGGCAATCAAAGTAACAACAGAGAATGAGGTCTTGATGGAGGGAGGATCTCCGCGACACCAAGATACCAGATAGTTCGTTTCCATTCACACGAACGGAGGTCACTACCATCATTCTCCCTCCCCGTCGACAGAGACACCGGTTACTTGGGGAGCACCTGAAGATGTCCGAATTCTCTGACTCATAGTACCACCCGGTGGCAGTTTACCAGGGGTCACTCGTTGCCAGAGTCCTGGCTATGGTTGTCTGCCCCGGAGACACATTCGGCACCCAGCAAACCCATCACACCAGCGAATGGTGGGGAAAGTCACAAATAGCCCGACCTAGCGGGATGTTATTCACGAGACATCGGAAATGGGTTCTCGGAAACTCTTGTCCCATGTGTTTTGTGGAAATTCATCAACACGCCAATTCTCCACTTTAAATACCTTTCTGAAGCATCGAAATGAACATGGGCAGTGCTTTTCTTACAGCCGGCGTTAGAGAAATCGACTTGAATATGTGATTTTGACCACCCGATTGTGAACGTGCACCGTTCAACATCTTCAACTGCGGTAACAAGAGCTGCTAAAAGCGTCAGGTAATGATTCTATTCTACGAGGATGACTGCCTTTTCTGGATGCTGAAGCAAGAGGCAAATCCTGGTCTCCTTATATGCCTTTACATGGTGATGGTTTGATTGTACGTGGTTTATCTTTTATGTGTTGACTGTCATAAATTCAAGCCAGCGTCTCTTGAAATGAATCCTGCTATTGTTGATGTGGGGCTTGCTTTTGGTGGTTGGAGCGGAGTGATAATAACATGCTTGACAAGGTGCTAAAAAAAGTCAGGTTTAAATTTGGGTTTGGGTTCGGTTACAGACTTCACTGCAAACTTGAAGTTGTGACGTCGCGCCATACGCTGTGAAAGTTGAGGTAAGTTGTAATCACTTGTCCGGGGTGGTGTAAGAATCTTGCCGCAGGATTCTAATGCATGAGGGAGTCTACGCTCTACGTCATGCTCAGTGTTCTGAGGGGATTGTGAGCCTGGCAACCCCGTCTTGTACGTATCGAGGAGATAGTGGATTGTCCGGAACGGATAACTTGAATATCACTATGGAGATGGGCGTTAAATCAACTGTTAAAAAGAGCAAGATTCAAATCCCCCCGGCGGCCCGGCCAGCCACTGCATCTGTGCTTCCATTAATCCTATATTGGGCTTTCAGAGGAATGCTCTGATGTTCACCGTGTCTGCAAAGGTTCCCCCGACGACGGGCCATTGGTATAGATACTTAATCAAGAAGATTTATACATATCATTATGCATGCTACAACTTGAAATTCACGAGCCTGAGACGCCTGCTAATCACGCGCTTACCGGTAATGTTTCTATCAGACATCTGACAGAACCAGGCTACCAGGAAAGAGTTGTGGGGTGGATAGAGAATATATATATATATATATAGTACCTGTGACGAGTGTAGACCCGAGATTGGTGTTGAGGAGCTGGACGCGGTCGCCGCCACGAACGACAGCGAGTGTTGAGGATGGTAGGGTCTGTACCTGGATTCTGGCGGAAAGGGTCAGCGTGTATCTCGAGGACATGAAGGGGCTGAGTGTTGTCGGAGACAGCGCTAAGCGGGAAGAAGGGCGGGGGCGGAGGATTTGAAGGCTTGGCGAAGGTGGCGAGTCACTGCGGCAAACCAGCCCCTGGTGGCAAAGAGCCGGCATCTCAGCTTAGTCGGGAGGGGCGGGAGAGGGTCCAGACTCCAGAGAGCAAAACTAATTTGCTCTCTGCAAGGCTCGAACTTGCGACCTCAGGATTACAGTGCACATTGCACCTCATATCTTATATGAGACCTGCGCTCTAGCCAACTGAGCCAAGAAAGCAATTTATGCGGATTTGCTGCTAATAGAGTGAGGTCCTAGTAGCATATTGCATGGCTTAGCAAATTATATAATATTAATAAAGTGCTGTATCTTTTTTGTTGAACACACACAAATTCATGCAGCGACGCATTCTCAATATTTGAAACTACTTTCATTCCAGAATTCAACTTGAAACGTACTTATACAAAGGCTATACAATCATCCTTCCTTCCCAAGGTTTTAGTTCAAGATTTCACGTTGAAGCGAAAGGGTCAGTCAAACACGACTCCCGTACACGTCCTTAGGTTCAACACCAGCCTGGCCTTTTCGGATGTTGGCTTGTGCCCATCTATGAACAAGTGAGAAAAAAATGGATACTGACCCTAACAGTCATGACATACTTTTTGATCCTGATGGACTCGATCTGGATAAACCCAGTCGTATCGGTGGGCTCGAATCCGCCGAGTTCATCCATCGACGACTGGTGCTCGTCATAGAGACCCTAAAATTTCATCCATCAATCAGTCATCAGTTCAACTCCACACTCCCATCAACTCACTTCTTCACTGACCCTCCCTTCCACAACTACATTCCCCTTGTACAGTTTCAGCCTTACCTCCCCATTCACCGTCCTCTGGCTCGCTGGAATCGCACTTGTCACAAACTCCCTCTCTGGGGTAAAGAAGTGCCCGTTATACAATATCCTCCCCAGCTCGATCGTCACAAATTGGTCCCTGAGCGCCCGGACATTTCTGTCTAGCGTCAGCCCCTCCAAATCGACGTGAGCGGCACGTAGGATCGTCGCGCCCGGGGACTCGTAGCACCCACGCGACTTGACCCCAATGAATCGATTTTCCACGATATCAATTCGGCCGATCCCGTGCTTGCGTCCAAGGGCATTCAATGCGAGGAAGATCTCTACCCCATCAGTATACGTCTTGTTCTGGTCTGTAGAGACAGTGACTTTGACGGGCAGGCCAGCTGTGAATTGGATGGTGATGCGGTCGGGGGTTGCGGGCGCGACCTCGGGGTCAGCAGTGAGCTTCCACATGTCGGCGGGAGGTGTAGTGTTGGGATCTTCGAGGATTCCGGCCTCGTAGGAGATGTGGAAAAGGTTCTCGTCGGTAGACCAAGGCTTGGCAGTTGTTTGTTGGACGGGGATAGATTTTTCGGAAGCGAACGCAATGAGGGCTTGCCTTCCAGGGAAGCGGTTGTAGAATTCTGCGAGGATTAACATGAAATATTATGATGAAGTGGCAAGTGGGGCGGGAAGGCACGAACCGGGAATTCGCCAGGGTGCGATGACTTTGATGTCGGGCTTGAGGCCGTAGAATGCTAGCTCGAAACGAACTTGGTCGTTACCCTTTCCTGTGCATCCATGAGATACGTAACTGTGTAAATAAAAACATCTAGTCAATGCATCATTCAGCTAGGTCGATACTAACTCGCAGCCTTCTCTCTCAGCCACGGCAATCATGCCGCGGGCAATTACAGGACGAGCCAGGGATGTACCAAGGAGATATACGTTCTTTACAAGAAACGAATAAGCATATGCATAGGAGGTGGAATGTGATGGACGTTAAGAACCTCGTAGATGCAATTAGCTTGTACAGCAGGATAGATGAGCTCGGTTACGAATTCCCGCTTGAGATCCTGCAGAAAGTAACATCATAAGTACGAACTAAAGTATGAAAAAATGCTCGGGGGTATTTACCTCAAGGAAGAACTTTCTGGCACCGACTTGAAGTGCCTTTTTCTCTGCAGCAACAAAATCCTACAGGGTGTTTTGGCCGGCTACTCATGGAAACATAAGACAGGATCGTACCTCTTCCTGGCCAACGTCAGCCATGAATGCATAAACTTCATATCCCTGCTCAATCAGCCAGGCGAGGATACAAGATGTGTCTGCATGTTTTTCAGCACGTCATGTGCACGATCAGGAAAAGATGCTTGCCCAGCCCTCCGGAATACGCCAATAACACACGGCCAGAACTAGACGGCATCGTTCACGATGAAGATAAAGTAAAGTGACTGAGGAGATGGTGGTTCAAGCTCAAGTTAGTTTATTTTATTTTGCTCGCGTCGGAGATCGCGACAGATCAGAAGATTATCGCCACGTGATATCAGCGTGACTGTGGAGTCGAGGCTATATTAACCTAATTTAACTTCAAGTTATGTGCGATCTATCATCACCACGTAGGTTATGGCATGGCTTGAAAGCTTGACTGACAATCCATTTGTTTAATCACATCCTGCTGCATGTAAGGTATCTCGATGTAATTCCAACCACTTGTCCTCCTCCTCCAGACACTCCAAGATTTTACTCGGCATTCGGTGCAGCGATGCAGAATCCAACCAAACCTTTTCAAGAGGACAACCCTCTTCCCTGCGGAAGGAGATCAAGTCGCTCAACAATGTGGCATCATTGTCACTGATGTCTCTCAAGGCTAGAAGGCGCAACTTGGGCCAAAGAAGTTTTGTGCTAAGGAGTGGGCGGAGTGTTTGGTCGTTACGTCCCACTAAAGTGAGTTGTTGGATGTCTGGAAAACACTCGAAAGCGAACTCCAGCTCGATGTCCGGCACATCCACACGCGCTTCCAAAAATAAAGTGAGGGACCTCAACAAGGGGAACAACGAAGAGCCATGTTGTTGCACTGTTGCAAGGGCGAACTGCGAACCTAGGTGGTGAGGTCGCATTGGAGCGAGGACTAGTTCCTCCAAACGCGGGGCCGAAAAAGAAAGCACATCAAAGTTCGCAGATCCATACAGCTGAAGCGAACGAAGCGATGGAAGTACAAAGCGATCCTCTAATTCATATTCATGAACTATTCTTCCATATATCACCAAGGTCTCCAGCAATGCACAATCCGATACGATAGGAGCGAAAAAATCGAGCGGCATGGAGCCGCCAATGGCATCAAGGTGTAGCGTAATGACTTGGTCCCAACGGGGCTGGTAGAGGATCGTATAAGCGGATGTGCATCGGACATCCCGCAGTACAGGAACACCACCCTCAAAAAGTGGTTCAGGACCATCGTAGTCGTCAAGTTGCGGGATTTCGCCTTCCCCCCACCATAAAAATCGTTCAAGGAGAGGCGCAGGTACGTTACGCAATGGCCAACCGAGGTCACACAGCCATGTGTGATATTCGCCATCCGCATAGGCCGAGATGCTGCGACAACGGGGCACACATCCAGCGATGATCCCGGTAAGGGTTTCAAAAGAAGGCTGCATTTCGCTCGTCACCTCTGCTTCTCCCTTCTCCCCGGACATCTTTATAGACAAGTCTATTGGACAGGATTTTGATCTGGCAAGCCATGATCGCAAAGCGCTGAAGTTCCATGGAGGCGAAATATTGACCACGGTCCACAGCAGAGGTGAGCTGGTCGCAACGCGTCTCCATGACCGCGAAACTTGGGATACCACCACTACGATACTGGATCGTGTATCCTTCCACCCCTGTGTTCTGATATCCCTCTGGATGGATGGCGGATCCTGGGCTGTCTCAAAGATGAGACCAAGGATATCTGCTGTGAGATTCGGGCGATGTATTGGAAACATGGCGGTCGTCAGCAGCCTGATGGATACTATAGTCAACAAACTGGATGACAATAGCTTTAGGTACAAATAGAGGCAAATACACTGGGCCTTGAACCAGAACTGCCGTCTTGTCTCTTTCTCACAGATTTCAACGCCCAATAATGAATACAAATCACAAGACCTTGATTCGAGGCAATGGGAAACGCTCTGGCCAGATTTCTCGAAGCGTGACAGTCAACGCGAATGAACCCAGCCAATCGCAAGACGTGACGAGTACCCGTGGCGGTCTTCGTAAACTTGAATCATCCATAGAAGCTCCCTCCTATTTAGCACGATCTGCTGGCAACGGAACAAGGCACGATCCTTTCACTCTCCCACCAACTCCATCTACAAGCCTAAACCCACATCCATCTAAGAGAAAGAAGGCCTCTCCACCCACCAGCATGCACTTAGACGACAACTTTCCCGTAAACACGAACGAACTGCTCAATCTCAGAGATTCGGGTACTTCCTATTACTCCCTCCCTTCATCTCGTCAATCCTATTCTGACCTCCACCGCTCATACTTTCCGGCTGACACCATCGACTATGCACACAATGAAGGTGATTCTGCCCCTGGTAGTAGTAGGAGAGACCGCGATAAAGGCAAGGTGGTCGATCGCACGCATACATCTCACTCAAGCCCCTCTCGGCGCGAACGTGATGTCTCTGTAGATGACACACGGCGAAGCAAGCACAACGAGCGTGGCGATAAGCATGTGTACTTTGGCCCGCTGGCGCATGCAGAGTTTGAACGTATGAAAAAAGAGATAGAGAGTTTGAAAAGGACAACGCAGGATCACAAAAGGGCGACAAAGAAGCACACAAAGGTTCATTCGCACCTTCCCTTGAAAATATTGCTGATCACTGGTAACTTGTAGAAAATTGAAGAACTGAAAGCCCTCCTGTCGTCGGAAACCCAGGTATGTATTATCACTTTCAACTTTGGATTAGGGGTAAGTCTTTCGAAACAGAAACACGAAGCGCAGATCCAGACTCTGAAAGTTAAATATGAGAAACACGAAGAGGTGTGCCACCCATATTTATATTTCTTCCTTGAAAACCAACCCAACTCTAGCTCATCACAACTATCGAAGCATCCTTGCAATGCCAGATATGCATGGACCCCCTCCACAAACCCTTCGCGTAAGTTCCCCATTCTTTTCCTGCACTTACATCCGCACCAACCGATTCCACCCCTTTCCAGCCTCTCTCCTTGCGGACACATCCTTTGCCTTTTCTGCCTCCAACAATGGTTTCGACAAGCCCCGCCCTCTGCGGAAGACATGGATATCGACATCGCCGCTGACCCGCATTACATTCTCACGCGCACCAAATCGTGCCCCTGCTGCCGCGCTGTCGTACGTCGGCGTCCTGTCCCAGTGTTTCTTGTCAAGGCGGTGGTGGGGGTGGTGGCTAAAGCCCGCGCTGGTAACTCCCTACGAAGTCCAGACAGCAACAGAGACTTCACCGCAAGCCCTTTGGAGGAAGAGGATCCCTGGAAGGGTATCTTTGCGAGCGACGGGGACGAGGAAGATTATGGGAGTAGCGATGATTATGATGGCGATGGTGATGGCGATGGTGACAATGACGACGATGAAGATTCGGATGACTCAGAAGAGGACAATGTGATGTGGGCGCGCGGCGTTCGGGTGGGGGACTTGCCTGCCACGTTCAGGCTTGAGTCGGAGGAGAGTTCTAGTGGGAGTGACAGTGAGGGGGGAGATGAGGACAGGGGTGAAGATGAAAGTGCGGAAGGCGAAGGAAATTCGGATAGCCCAGTGGTGTTCGTTCCCGCACGTTGGGAACCACCGACAGTAGCCATCGACGAGGACGACATCGACTATGTTCCCGAGGATTTCGACCACGTTGTCGATGCGATGTCCCTGCTCAAGATGTTGCGGCGTGGGTGCCCTCTCGCTATGGTTCAGAACTTCTATATGTCATACTCCCACCGTCGAGGGCTCATCGCGCTCCTTCCCTCGTTCGATGAACAGCACGTTCCAGCACATACCCCCGGTAGGCACCCCCCGACGCCGCTGCACAGGGTATTCCTCGGGTGGAATATCCGGGTGGATGAGGAGAGTGGGGATGTGGACGGGCAGGCATTCATGCGAGATGTGCTGAGGGAAATGAAGGCGCATCCTGGGAGATGGAAAATGGAAGCGAGGGCGGGACACCCGGGAGAGTTTGATGCGAAGCGGCTGGTGAGGGAGGAAGAGCTGGAGGAGTGGGATACAACGGATACGGAAGTGTGGATTGAGGGATAGGGTTTTTTGGGGGTGAGGTGAGGTGAGTTTCTATAGAGGAAACTATCTTGTAGATAAATGGAGTCTAATTGAAGCTGTAAACCAGAAATAAATAGTGCATGAACACTTGAATCGAATGGTCGTCTTTGTATCACAAGTGTTGTTTTGGTCCGCGCGTTCTGTTGAAATGGAAAACTTCGCAATTACCGTAACTTACATAGGAACGGTACTTCTAGGCCGTAAGGGATATTCAAGTACCTCACGCTGCCGTCTAAACTTCCGGTCCTTGATACGAGCACGAACATGGACAGTGTTTGAACATCGCTAGTTGTGCAACGACGACTCGGGACAAAAGTGACACCAGTGCCACGCCACAAAAAAAAAAAAAAAAGGTTTCGTTGGAGGAATTTATCGAGAATTCGTGGTTGGGTTATACAAAGTATTGAGTGGATGAAGTGGGAGGAGGGCCCGGGAGTGCTTGGCATCATTGCTGAAGGCCAGGAATACTTCGAAGGTGCATCCAACCAATGGCATGGCGCCTCCATGGAGTTATGACCATCGGCTTCGTCTGTGAGGAAAAGTTCACTGCTCACCCTTCTCCACCTTCATTTGCTCCGGTTAGCACGTCCTCGACGAAACGGTTAGTGCGGGTACAATACACCTTCGTAATTGTCATTCACTGGGCCTTGGATGCCCGCAGCAACAGAAACACCAATGGATATCAGTGAGGTAGCAAGATGGAGTGACCGTATCGTTGATGACACCCCGTTCAATAGGGCATCGCGCGGGGCCATGCCTAGTATGCAGGAGATGTAAACCGGTCACACGACATATATCGGGCGCCTCGGGACCCGAATCCAGCCTGTATTTCGCCCGTATGCAGTTCGATTGGCACTGTACCACGGAGATAAGGTACCTCATTCTTAAAGATCGTGTTTTCCAAACTTCAAGTTGTGTATAGGGTTCTACCTACTGGGGAGCGCCAGGACGGGACAGTAGCAGCGATTGCAGGCTCTGCCCCCGTTGGAGTCCCACCACCATAGCCTACGCTGGTTGGGCAGAGGGATTGGTGGGTGAAGGAGGAGGATAGGGAGGGGTTGCGTGCAGTCGAACTAACATGCGGAGGTTTCGTTAACAAAGTCCATACTGCCTGTGCTCTGCACACGAGTCTTGTTGCCAAAGTAATGTTGATTTAAACCCCATGAAATCTATCAGGCTGGATGGCGATACAGTAGTCGATTCCTGCCAAGGATGCAATGAAAACCTCGAAGACACCGAATTGCTTCTGTGGGTATACCGGTTTGAACGGCAGTACATTGTAATGCCATACGTCTGGCTTCTTCCGAGTCTGCAATGAAGAATCCTCGTTGGCAAGCAATCCTTCATGGTTGGTAAGTTCATAGTGCGATGCAGATTCCTTTTCGGCCTCGGCGTCCGACTTGCTGGACACATTGAGGGTGACAATTAAGGATGGGCATTGAGTATAGTGACCATATACATATATAAATCAATCACGGTTGATGACTCGTATCATGCATGGGTCTGCGACTGGAAGATGCGTAGAGACTCCTTGCAAGCGAATAATCCCGCCCCGAGAAAGGGTGGAGGACTTTTGGATTCTATTATAAAGTTGGGGGTTGGTCAGATAGTGAAGCACAATGATACTCTCGTCACAGAACCCCACCAGCTTGTCAAGGAGGAAGGGTTCAACGTTCAACATTGAACTTAACAAAGGCCCGAATCTTGTATCAGAGTCACAAGTCTGACCAGATTCCGAACTTGAACTCCGGGTACGCCGACTACAGTAATACTAGTGGACGTGGCTGGTCTTCTGTATGTAACAACAGCCTTGCGAGGAAATGGAGCAGCGTAAGTCCCCGTGTTTCATTTCAAGCTTTGCTAAACCTTTCGAGGGGATGCTTGATACTACGTACACAAGTAGTGATGCTTTGTTGATGTTGGCCTTCAAACGGGTAATCAAAGAATCCAATTGCAAATTTTTGCACAGATGCAAGAGCGTGATTCCTAAGCATAGTCATTTCATTACATGGATTATATGAAATAGTAATAACACACTTTGATTCAGTCCGGAAGACAGGGAAACTATTCGCTTCCGTGGAACTATGTAAGTGAAAGAAGGATAGACAATGGAAATCGGCTGGTACATACTTTCAGGAGGAACCCATACTTTAAGTCGCACAGAGATGCCAAGATCAACTAAAGGAAAGGAATGAACTAGTGAAACGCCGGAAGTCAAAAGCACTTACAAAGCTGCTTCCGTCCGAATGGAGTGAGTATTGAGCAGGAGTTTTGAGTCTGATTAGGCTTTAACGTGTTTGATGTTCCACTTGTATTCCTCTCCCAATTTGTATGTTCTAGAAAAACCATCAGAACCGTGTGATATGCAGGACTGTTTACCACGCACCAATCATTCATGAATTCTATATCACTTCCATTTCGCGGCCGATTCGTGGACTTTGGTAGCAAAATGTGCTGAGCTCGGAGCGGCTGCGGTTGGGCCAGCCCTTGTTCAGATGTGTCATTGGAGTGAAGAAAGCCCCGAACTTACGACTTGCAGTGGGATATTGTACCATCCCTGTGCAGCAGATGTAAACCAGTATCAGGAGCCTCGAGACTCGAATTGAGCCCGAACCCATTGACACTGTCACTGTGCCACGGAGAATGGATACCTCATTTTCTAAAGATGTTGAATTCCTCTTGTACATGTGACGCCCTGCCCTTTCCGATCGTGTCTGATCCGACCAACTGAGTGGCGCCAGGTATGACGGGGCAGTGACAACAATTGCAGGCTCTACCCCCGTTGCAGTCCCACCTTCATAGCTTACGTTTGTTGGGGAAAGAGATGGGAATGCGTCGGTAGGCGAAGTTGGTGGGTAGGAGTGGCGGACTGTCGAACCAACATACGGGGGAACCAGCAATGCGTTGTTATTCAAGTTCATACTGCCTGTGCTTTGCAGGTTGAAGTTGTAGGTTGCCAAAGTAATATCGACTTGGCCCGTAGGAAACCCAAGGAGAAAGGAAGAGAACCTCGAAGACACAGGACTGTTTCTGTGAACACGACGATTTGAACATGCTTCTATTCTGCGAAGAAGCGTTGGGAAGTAATGGTTCGGTTCCGTGTATGATGCCTTTAAACAACATAAATCTCTCTCCAACGTTGATATCTGACAGATTCTGACTCGCTGGGCACATTCACCAGGCAGTCAAGAGTGGAGATCAACTCCAGTCGTCAGATAAAGACCACTTCTTCCGAGTCATTTGGGTAACCCTGATTCATGACTGGCACTGATGTGCTTGATGGACTCAGCCATGGGTGATTACGTACTAGAAATTCCTTGCAAGTGTATTATGACGGCAGATCACGTCCATACATTGCACTGAAGGGCACTTCTGAAGCAGAACTCCGTTATATCTGTGTATGTCAGAGGATGCAAATAACGAGTGTGCCCAGATTGAAGAATAGGAATAATGCAAAACTCGGGCAGATGAAGATAGTGGAGGGTGAGATGGAGAGAATTGGAGGTTAGATCTTGTATCACCCGGTGTGACCCTCCAAGAGACCCACTAGCTGCGTGTCTAGCAGCTCCAGTTGAAGAGTGGTGGGTAGGCAGTGGAATCAGTGAATGCGCAGACGGGCGTGAGAGTTATTTACGATGATGGGGTGCGGGCCAAACCAGTGGCACATCTAATGTGTACTCCATCCGAAAGGCCTCTAAGTTAACCTGGAGCATTGCCATCGAAACATGATCGGTAGGCTTTCTTTGCCCGGGCCAGCGAACTCTTCGATAGAAATCAACGCCAACGCAGGCGCGCCCCACCGTACGTGCATCGCTGAGGACAGAGCGTATCCCACACCTGTTATACAAATGAGAAACCCAGCAGTGCCACGCTCCATGATCCACAAATACGGTAGTGGGCAAACGTGATACTCGTGGGGTGAGCGGGGGGGTCATATTGAGGAAGGCGTAAGGGCAAATAGGTGGAGAGCGGAATCGAGGGAGCGGGAGATAGAGATGGGATGATCATGATACAACTCGGAAAGCGTGGGATCGAGCGGGAGAACAATTCTGATGTGCTCGGTTGGAAAAGAACCGGATCATAATCACCCGATAATTGACAATTGCACTTACTTACTTCGCTGGTCAAAACGAAGCTCTGAACATCGTTCTTCCTTCCTTCCTTCCTTCCAAAAACTAATGGTATAGCATCTCAATGGCCAACGTGGGGATCGAACCCAAGACCTTCGCGTTATTAGCACGACGCTCTAACCAACTGAGCTAGTCGGCCGCCGTAATTTTACAGGGCTATCGACCCTTGATCGTGCGGGCCCTCGCAAACGACTCGGTGGATCGACAGGGAGTCTTGGAAAATTGGAATGAATGGACCATTGTCGATACGCTGAGCGCGGCGGGGAAATAGATACCTTGGACGTGTTGTCGCTATCCATAGTGGGTGAATGGGCTAGGAGATATCGTCGAAAATTATAGAGTTCGCGTTGGGCTGTAAAAAAATCCCAATCGAGGGGCTGGATGGCAAAAATCAACAGGATGGAAATGCCCGGTTGAGTGCCCAAGACGGCCACGCCCAAAGGTGGCTGAGATAGATTCGGCCAGCCAGGCCAAGTGTACGGCGTAGGAGTGGCTTAGACATAATAAAAACAGGGCTGGGGGATGCAGTGTGGTTACTCACCAGCAGGAAAAATAGTGCGACGTTGGACTTGGTCAGTTGGAGACCGAAACTCCAATGAGAAACCCCACTCCCCACGGACTCCACCCCAGCCGCCCAGCGCATATAGAAGCCTGCAAGACGCAGAACGGGAAACAAGACCCTTTGTTGATTATCAGCGTGACTATCCCGACCAGAAGAATACGAATGGAGTGGAAATCCGGGGACCCAACCAGCTGCTCTTGATGGTAGCTGATAGTCTTCTGCGGTTTGTTGGGAAGTTCGGGATTACATGGGAGGGCGCAAAGCCAAATGCCTCAAACATTATAACAGGAAATATTTGGTGGTAGCATCGGCGACTCACTCGTTAGGTTGTGAATGTTATTGGACAGCAAATTTTGAATGGGCGACCACCAGGACGCTGGTAAATTATTAAATTAAGCTTGATGCGCCGAGTAAATACGCTAAAGGTGCTTTTTGGCATAGAGCTGACTTCTCGTCGGTGTTGGTGTTACCAGACGTTGTTCTCATTCCAGAGAGGCTCAGTAGTAACTCAAACCTTTCTCACGCTTCTGTGCATGGCTTCGCACTATTGCAACGCCAGCCTACGCTATCAGCTCCACTTAAATAAAAATTTGGACTGGGTGGAATCCGGCTGTCTGCACCCAGAGAAGCTGGGGAAAAGGCTCCCGTCCGCCGATCAAACCAGAGAACCTAAATGCTACGTGGGCAACGAATATATCACGAGTTGTTCCACGTTCACAAGAATGTCGGAATAGGAAGGCGAAGAAACAGGCTGAGATACTGGGTTCGAATTTGAGAGTTTGAGCATGGCAAAGGGGAAAACTGCGAGTGCTCGGTGAATGATCTTAGCCCCATGAACCAGGGGCAAAGGGCATAATTGGACAGGCATGCACCTCCACATTGCGTTGATTGACGTGGGCTCGTGCCCTAATTTGTTTTTGGACGGTTCATTAATCAGGGGATGCGGTCAGGAGGCAGCCCGAGAATGGCAGGGTATATAGTGACAAACCAGCTGCCATTCAGGGAGCATGAGCAGCTCCTCTTCTTCCGTAGGCGCCGGCGTATGGATCAGCCCACAAAAGATTCCGAATGAGCCAACCCAGGCATTCATGTGAACATAAGAAGCATTCCCATGACCTTCCTGCGCGTTCGTGGAATTTCTCCATGGATCAATTCAGAAATGATAACGTCAAGAACTCGACGCTGAATGGTTCGTGGGCACTGCGTGAATCTTCTTTTCTGTCACTAAATTGAACACGAAACTCTGGGGCGAGACCCACGGCTGTACTGATGACGCCTCCCACTGATTTAAGCAGTTGGCAGAGGAACTCGTGGCCCAATCGTTCACCTGAAAAAGCAATTCTGGTCCGGCCTTAAGGAGGCGAAAGCTCAGAATTAAATTCACCATCTTGTAAATGCAGTGGAACTAACCAGCTCCGTTCAGGATGAAGTCACCCTATTTTATTACCTAAACAACTCAGTCAGTTTGGCATGTTCGCCAAAATTTCCGACGAGACTCAGGGTTGGTATTTCTCCTCGGCCCACCGTGATGCGGGCAGACAGATTATGCCCCATCATCAAGGAGTGCCAAGTGTTGATAACCACTGAGTTATTGTAACGTTATATGGTGATCAAGAAAAGTGACGAACTTGACAATGATTTGATGATATGTATATCCACAATCTCAGATTGGGGGGTGAATAACTGAATTCCCGCGTACGTCACCCCAAATGTTGGGTTTACGAAAGTCTGTGGTCATCTGCAGGTCAAGGGGGAGGGCGTCCCATACATATTTCGCGAATCACTGTCCACGGTGCTTTCAGTGCCAGAATTTGAAGTCATGCGCCAGAGGACCGTATCATAGTCAAAATAAACTGATTCGAGCTGATTCAAGGGAGCACCAAATTGGTGTATATGGGCAAGTTGTTGAAGTACACCAGTCACTTTGCTTGCCAAAAGGGCTGTAAGTATTCGTTGCTTACGTAATACATCTTCGAACATTCACCAACTTATGTCAACCGCGAGACCCTGCGCGAGACGCTCAATCTGATTTATCAATGGTGAGAGACAACCATCTTAACCTTGTACCGCCTCTCGTAGGGTCAGGACATGTCGATGAACTTGTCCAAGCCGGACAGTCTTTACGAGCATCCTCTTCGCCGTTGAACAACTCCTTAGCTATATTCGTGACAAGTGCTGTAGGTCCCCGTCCTTCGATGTGCCATGTGACGAACTCATGTCTTGGCGCGGAAGGTATCCGACGATAAAGCTCGCAAGTCTGTCTCAAGTGACGAGCAACCAATCTATTTTGCCAGTATAGACACTGTGCCATCAGCGGAAAGGCGTCTCGTACGTATATGTATTCTGACATTCAGATGTACAGGACTAACTTTCATCACAGTTCATTTCAGATACTCTCATTATCTTTGCGGCATTTCAAAATTTGCTGAAGTCTAGCCGTCAGCAGGAGCCAGAATGGTGCGCTCAGTGAATTGTTCGGACAGGGTTTTCCATAACACGTTGTCCAAACAGGATTCAAAGCGCACAATGCTTGACGATGATACGAAAACTTGCCATTGACTATGTGAATTTCATAAAGGAGTGCTGGATTCATGCATCGGTGAGTCGTCGCCTTTATGTGAGTATCCTGCTAATCACCTCAAAATAACAGCAACCAATTCTGCGGCCTGATGGACCGTTGCAATTTAACAGCGATCACTATCGAAGTCTTTACACCTGTTTTTCTCTATTCGTTGTGCTCTATCTGGCTGAGCCTGGCTACGAAGATGCCCCTGTCGGAGACGAGCTCATGGAATGGTTAAACATACATTTCATCGAGCCTTCGACGGAAGAAGGCGACCACCTAAGCTCATTGGAAAAGCCTTGGGAAGATGAAACGTTTTGGCCGTATTTAACTAGGTCGGTGCAAAAAGGCGTATCATGGATCAACGATATTGAGCTCTTACTTTCAGAGCGACATTGCGAGGCCTCTCAAAAGCTTCGCTTTTCTTCCTGGATGTCCTATCCCGGCATCCTTCAGAAGATCTACAAGATTTAACACGCACCTTGGCACCTTTGATTGAGTCTCAGCCTCGACTTCAGAATTTCAGTGCTGAAAAGGATTTTGCCTACGCCTCGTGGCGTTGGCATGATCAAGTCAAAGGGCTTCGTATTGAGATGGACCGAGTTCAGGAGGATAACAGATATGATGATTTTGATAATTGGTGGGAAAGACTCAGCGATATCATCGGCATTCTTGAGGGTAGAGCTGAGGTGATAAAACATGTTTGTATTGACCTTGGCTCAGATTGGAAGGAGGTGTGTGCCGCCTGGGGTGTGTTTGTTGACGTTAGGTTACGAAGACAAGACCTGCCGTATGTTTCCCCTTCGCCCAATTTTTTGAATCCGCTGAAGCCCTCCTATAGGGACATTGTATTACAGGTCCTGGATGAGATGCCACCGGACCCAACAAGCTTGGAGGACATGATTCACGCTGCTTTATTCTCTGGACAGCCACTTGAAGCTTTGCAGCACGCTTCGCAGTTAGACCGCTGGCTTTCGGCCCATCTGGCCGATTTGATGGTGCCGCTATCATTAATAGAGACCGAGATCGACAAGTGAGTTTTCGCGCAGTCACCGTCGTTAATTCGCTCAATATGGAATAGTTCGGGTGTTTCAATACGTGATCATCATATACTCGGGTACTCTGAGTATCTTCACTCCGACCCTGCTCTTTGGCGGATAACAGTGGATTACATGTACTCATGCGGGGAAGTCGGCAAACAGCAGGCGGATGAAATTCTGCTTCGTATACCACTTCGACTTCACGAGCAATCGGAACCAAATATTGAAGGTAGGATCAAAGCAGGGGATGTAGTCGGCGTGTTGAAAGATGTCAATCAAACCTGCTTCCAGTACCAGAGGGAAGCAGTACGGCGGACGGTTTGCCGAGTGAGTGCCCTGCCTGACAAACCGTTCGTGTGCTGATAGTATGGGTCCCATGTTCTCAGATAGCCGCGCAAGCACTTGTTCAAGAGAAGGATTATGGCTTGGCTGTCTCGTATTGCACATCTGCTGAAGATTGGCCCGGTTTGGGGCGTGTTGTCAATCGTGTTCTTGACGAATATATCACCAGCGGTAACGTTTTGAAGTTTGTCCACTGGGTCACCCTTTTGTGACGAGGCACTACAAGGTCCGGCAACGTTTTCTCAGCATGCTTCGGCCATCGCGCCGTCAATTCAGGACCTTCGTGATCGACCTAAATCTCAGGGGATCTTCTTACACCGGTTGATGTTTGTGGTTCGCTATGCCCACTTCCACCAACTCCTCAATAGGCAAGAGCTACAAGATGCTGCATCCGATCTTTTAGCGATGTTCCAGGAAGATTTGGCGCCAAAAACCTGGTGGCCTGTACTTCTTTGTGATTCTGTCCAGCTTTTGCAATATAGTATGTGTGTGTGTTATTGTTCTATGTTCAATGTTTTAATCTGGTTTTCCACAGATCTATCTCTTTTGTTTACCTCATCAGATGCATCTACATTGTTGCAAAAACTGGAAGAGGTTTTCGTCAGGACATCACAGGGCTCCGGCGATGACTATCTGTCCGTCCTTACTAGGACAACCAAGGGAGGTGGAGAAAAGGAGGCTCTTGAACGACTGAATGTCGTTCGCCTGGCACTAGCGCGATACTTTGCCAGATGTACTGCTTTAAATCTGGTAAACTGAGCCATATTCTGGCTCCTTGGCGTGAAACGTCGATCGAGACAAAACGCGAATGGAAAACTGTATCCAGGTATACCCCCGCCACGTTTCTGGTCTCGAGTTGTGTTCAAAGTCCACTTTACTAATATACCTTACTGATCGCTAAAGTCCGTCGCTGCTGAGCGTATGAGGTATTTTGCTATCCAGCACTTATTTCTTTTACAGATTCTGCCTAATTCTCATTCCATATACGTCTTTGGACTCCTTATCTCGTCCATAATCAACGTTTCTACCCCGGCCGTTTACCTCACATGGTTTGGGGTCCTCGTTTTGTTCATTTCTTCCCGATTTCCAGGGGAGTGCCAAATCTTAAAATGATGTAATCGAGGCGTTCCGAGGCTTCCCCAAATACGCCCATCGATTATCCAACACCCTTCAAAGGATTCTTCCCGCGCCCACAAAGCAGCCCCCTAGGATTTGTCCTGTGTCAATTCAAGCCAAATTACGCACCTGTAATGTGCATCCTACTACTTCTTCACGACGAATATTCGTGCGCCCACCAAATTATGTCCAAGCGACAAAAGGTAGCGATTTTTTACGCTGTTGATACCACGATAGTACTTATCTCCTTTTTTGTCAGGTGGACTGCAATGACAAGAGCTGCACCCTCAGTCAAATCCATCTTACAGAATTACATGACTGCGCCAAAACGTGCACTCGGTCGTATGCCCCTTTCTAGATTCAGTTTAGTGCAAAACCTGACTTAAGGATTCCAGACCATTGCCCGAGCATTTTATCGTTACCAACAGGTTCCCGGACCCCTGCTACACCTGCCGGTATGGTCTTCATTGACCTCACTGGATATCAAAGGGCTTCGCTATGCTTCATTTAGGATGAAATTATGATGACGGAAGATGTCGAACGCGTATCTCGGCCCATGTGAATGTTTGAGCAGCAAATTCGCGGAAGTTGAATTGCAAGTCATACCAGCAAGCAACGCCTTTTCGTGACTCTCGGCATTTCTCAGACGAATCGTCTACGAAAGTGCTGCCCAACGTTATCTCCCAAGTTTCCACAAAGAGCGTCTGGAATGGGCCAGTTGTTTAACTTTTCGCTGATTACCCCGTGTTACCAGTCGAACTCCACTACTTAAAATAGTTTGCTGGGTGCAACCGACATTACTTTTCCACGTTAAGTATTTGTTGCCGGAGATCTGAAGATTGACTCAAGATTCTGTCCTCGTATCTAGTTTTGTTCTATGGACGGCGTCTTGAACCTTGGGAACTACTGTGCCTCACATTTCCATCTGCCCTGGTGGAAATGTGATGGATTTTAGCTTTTAGGGTGATGTGCCGCATAGCTGGGCTAGTGCAAGGGTCACACATCGGGAACATACCAACACAGAAGCGGTAAGTTGAAGGCGACCCTCTTGACTCAATGCGTTAACGATTTAATCGCATGGTCAGGGATGCAGACTCTTTCTCTTGGCCTAGACTGTCGGCTTCCCCCAGCAGCTGCGTGTTTATTAATGATGCCCCAGGCTGGGCAAGAGGCGACAATTTACATCACGCGTTAGTAAAACTCTTACATGCTCGTATCTATGGGCATAGTTTGCCGACCATTTGTCACTTGCCGTCTTCGTTGGTCATCAGAAGGCTATCCTTGATGTGCGTCCCCAAGTTTGGTGACCCATGATGTAGTATCCAAAACCTCATGCTTTTCAGGCAACAGCCCACAAGACTAAATTGCTCGCGATTCGTCATGCGCCGTTCGTGCAACCAGCTAGCTTGTTCCCCAGCACGTGTCGTGATGCACCTCTCAAATAGAACCAAGGCAACTACATATATTGAAGGGCTATGGAAGCGAACCTCGGATCTCCTCTGTGTCACTACCCGGTACTCAGAAAAACTATAATGTACTATACAATGCCATCTCTTTACTGGTGTCTTCCTCCGAAAAATCTCAATTATGGTTGTGCGGTGTTAGATAATTGAAGGCAATTTTTCCACGGAAATGACTGGTCGTTATGCCAAACCTTATTCAATTTATTGACATACCGGCGAATTACCGGCAAACAGGGATGACCAGAGTAGTACTCACGTGAGTCAAACTGCGTACTCAGAGTATCATATCCTAGCCAGGCTTCCACTCCTGCCAACGCCATATCTGGCCGGCACTTGACTGAAACGCAGAGGCTCCTTAAAATGGCGATGACGGAGGAAGGCTACCTGTCGAGCGCTTGGGAGAGCGGCGATCAGTCTGATTTGGCTGGCCATGGACGTCCTCAGCTACGGACGTTCGACTTAACGGAGGCATCTTCGCCAGGGCCCCAACCAGCGTCTTATTCTCCTCAGCCTCGATCGAGCATTGATTCCGCGGGGCGGTCTTCTACTTCGAAGTGGCAGGAAAGTCCTCCTGCTGTGACAACGGAACGGCGCGACACCCTTACGACGATAAACAGTGATTTGGTAAACCTGGTAGAGCCAAGTTTCGACGAGAATATCTTGAGAGGATTGTGCGACTTGGATGTACGTCCTGCTGCTATTCTTATATTGGTACTAGCTTAGGGTTGCTGACCCAGTGTGGAGTACCGCTGCTGCTCGATCGAATAAAGCAAAGCATGGTGTCATGCAGGGTAAGTGTTTCACAAAATCGGCGTGAGTGTGCCTTCGCATTCCAACCATCTGCCAGGAAGCATCGACGTTTTTCAAGAAAAGGGCAATGATGGAGGAAGAGTATGGAAAGAATTTGCAAAAATTGGCGCGAAGCACTGCCGAAGCATACGCCACCAACGATGGGAAAGCAGGGTAGGAGAACATTCTCCGATCGCGGTCTACTTTGCACTAACTTGTCTTGAAGGTCGTTCGTGACTGCTTGGCAGTCCACCTTGCGAGTACATGAAATGATGGCAGAGAACAGGCTACGGTTTTCGCAACGCCTCCATGAGATGAGCGACGAGCTTGCGGTTCTGTCGAAGGAAGTGGACAAGAATCGGAAACAGGTATGCTTCACCTTAACATCGGGTTATGTGCCTTGGCGTCTCAGTACCAATGCAGACGAAAGAGCTTTCAACACGATACGAACGTGCGTTACAGGAGTCGGAATCAGCCACGGAAAAGAGCAAGAATCGCCTGGATCTGTCTTCAGAAGAGCTAGAACGTCTTCTTCTGCAAAAGGAGGGTGAATCTCTGAAAGACAACGCAGTGCAGCAAAGACCCACCGGCGCTGCCACTGGCGGCAAACGAGCTATAGGAAAAGCTGTTGCGAAAGGCGGGCTTCTCCTTAAAGGAAAGAACCCTGGAAACGTGTGTCAGCTAACTTCAATCCACTGAGCTGACTCACTGACCCAGGTTAACCATAGATTCAACGACAGGAAGATGACATTAGAGCACGGGTATCAGCAGCTTCTGATATGTACCGGAAATGCGTTACCGACACGCAGAGTATGAGGCAAGAATATTTCAATTTCCAGCTACCTCGAATACTGCGTGTACGTATCATCGCGTTACCGTCGCCCAGGGAAATCTGAAATAACGTTGATCTCCTATAGTCTCTAAAAGAGTGCACTGATGAGGTCGATTTGGGAACGCAATATCACTTGACGCGATACGCGTTCTTGTTTGAGAGTATTGTCCTTAGCGACGGTTCGATACTGGTCCCCCCGCAGGAAGAAGGTTGTATAAATATCTTCCTCTCAGCGTTGATGGATATTTATACTCGACCCCATATTCTAGGGCTTGGTCTGAAAGCTTCGATCGAGACTATTGATAATCGAGGCGATTTCAAAGTTTACATGCAGAACTATGCGTATGCTCGTGGCCCAGTTGTGCATAGGGGACCACGACGAGAGGGTCCTTCGGATGAAGGATTTGTAAGTTGATATCTAGCCCTGCCATGAATTGGTAAGCTTAGCTTCATTTCTCTGCCAGCTACCTCCACTACCCTCGCATCATGGGGGGACGCCCAATATCCCACCAAACGGTGTCAACGGCATACAAGACAAAGGACGACCGACATTTGGCGTGGACCTCGCCGAACAAATGGCTCGAGATAATGTCGAAGTTCCCCCAATTGTAGAAAAATGTTCTCAGGCGATCGAGAAGTACGGAATGCAGATCCAGGGCATATACCGCATTAGTGGAACAACAAGTAAAGTGGCCAATCTTCGGCAACGACTCGACAAAGGTGTGATGCTTCTCAGTCTGTCTACCACTGTCACACGTGCTCAACAAGCAAGCAACTCTCAGACCTCGAAGCGGTGGACCTCGATGCTCCTGAATGGTCTGGAGATATACACAATGTCACCAGCGTGCTGAAGTTGTGGCTACGCGACTTGCCGGATCCTCTGTTAACCTCTAACCTACACCAAGGGTTTATCGAGGCTGCAAGTTCGTTGGTTACTCACTTCGGCTTCCTTCCCGGCGCTAAAATCTTTGTGTGCAGAAATCGAGAACGACCGCTTGCGACACATTCGACTGCATGAACGTGTTAATGAGCTTCCGGATCCCAATTACGCCACTCTCAAGTTCTTCCTGGGCCATCTGTACCGGTATGTTTCTCTTCTGTATGTTTACTATTGCTAATTTCTGACCTCAATTAGGATCAACCAACACGCCGCTGTGAATGCGATGTCCATGCAGAATCTTGCAATAGTTTTCGGGCCAACTTTGTTTTCCCAAGCCATGGTCAACGGAAACGCCGGTATGGCTGACGCCACGCTTCAGAATGTGGTATGTACCCTGATTCTCTGGGGCACTGTATAGTTGACTAACTGGAGGGCAAAACAGGCGATTGAAACGATACTTACTCATTACAACGATATTTTTGTGGATGAATCAGAGCTATAAGCCTTCTTTTGGTTACCCTATTACCAGTTACGTATGTGATACCCACTCCATCGATTATACGCTACCTCTAGGTGTGGACGCTCTTTCTTATTACTTTATTACCCCTGCAGCTATTTGTATGTACTCTGTATCTCACTATGTATAAGACTCAATACCGTAATAGAGTACTGTTCGTGGAACTATCCATATGTGGACGGGTGGTGGCGCAGTTATGATGAGGAAATATGATTCACTCCTGTAGGAACGACCATATACCGCCTTGTATATTCCACTCTGACTCGGATGGGAAGATAATTCGCGTGAGTGATGGGCATGCTCTGCTCCACTCTACACACAATGTAATCTCCTCTTTTGCGTCGGATCGCCCCACACCCCTCACGTTTGTAGGGGACAAATCAATAAAAGTCAAATTTGGGAATGCCCTCAAGACAGCCGAGAGACCCGCCAGTAACTTCTATAACTCCCACATTCGGATTTTAGCAAAATAGAGTCCCGGGGTAATAAAAAAAAACATGGACGCAGCTATGTACTTACAATGCCACTGAACGCGTAGTGCAGAGTATGCCGCAAAGCAAGTCTGATTCGCAGGGTTTCTATCGTGGAGAGGTGCATTGAAAGGTTGCGCAGAAGTAGCGGGCGAACCGACATCGCCGAAAGATCCAGGTAGCGAAGGGGAATGGTGGTATATGTCATACGGGGCAGATTTTCCCGGTTGACATCAGAATCCTGTCCGATGAGGGACAGCGCTCGTACAGGTCTGCCGGGGAGTAGAGCTGCTGCTGCGTCGGCGGAGCCGCGAAAGGAGGACAAATGGGGCAAAGCGCCTGGGGGTAAGCCTAAGCTCTCATGATGATCGGTGAGCTTGAGGTGATGTAGGGACGGGAGCGAAACCAGGAACGAAGTGAGGATGCTGGTGTATGGCTGGGCGCCCTGCGTCCATTCCGCGCCTAGCGAGCAGTGGCGGAGGAGTGGTAATTCGCACCCATGTATGGCCCGCTCAACTGCGTGGATGGCACGCGCGTCATGATGTGGTAGGCTCGCAAAGTTTGCGGGTCCGAGGAATATTTCGAGGGATTCGAGGCGTCTTAAGGAACGCAGGACAGTGGCGATTTGGGTGCAGGCGGAGCTGAGATGACGTGACGGAGATGTGCCGGGATCGGCTTGCCATCGAATTTGCAACTTTTTAGTGGACTCCGCGAGGTAGAATCGCTTATGCATCGAATTACACCAACGAAGGGTATTAGAGGGTATAGGCGACGAGTTGGAGAGTGTGTCTGCAAGATAAACGGATGAGTACAATAGACGTTCGGCAACTCCTTGAAATCTATGGGAAAGGCGGGCAATAATTGCGAGGGTTGAAGGAGGAAGGTCTTTGAAGATGGCACAGAGAGTTTCATTTGAAAGCTCGACCATCGACATTTTGGGCAAGATTGAAGCTTACAAGACGACTGTCCAGTATATATACATCTCGGAAAAACCACGGACTAATGGTGATTTGTCGGGGCGGAACAACGGCGGACACCGCACATATTTCCATTACTGTACCCGAACCTGGATGTTATCATTCAAGCAGAGCATAATTAAAAGTACAATAAAATACAATCAAACGATAAATTCAAGCTCTATGCACCGAAACCATATAATGTACGACCAGACCGCTTTAGAGCATACACAACGTCGAGCGCCGTCACTGTTTTTCGCTTTGCGTGTTCTGTGTATGTTACTGAATCACGAATGACCTGAACAACATCGATAAGTACAGCCCCAAACACAGGGAAACGACAACATACATTCTCCAGGAAGATTTTCAAGACACCACGCGTCTCCTCATAAATGAGGCCAGAGATACGCTTCACACCCCCACGACGAGCAAGACGACGAATGGCAGGTTTCGTGATACCTAGACATGTTCAGGATAGCCGCCAAAAGGCACCAAAGAAATAACATACCCTGAATGTTGTCACGAAGAATTTTACGATGACGTTTGGCACCACCCTTTCCGAGTCCCTAATTGATTGTGTAAATTGCAAAGTCTGTCACCGACAACTGCACTTGAGCTCACCTTTCCGCCTTTTCCACGTCCAGACATTGTGATGAGAGAAGTATAAAGGTGAGGGTGTTGTGTTGATGGTGGTTGCGGCGTAAGATGACAAGTGGGCGATCACGATGCCACCACTTTCCTTATATAACGTCGGCTAGTGGCTGTGCTGTATTTTCTGTTTGTTGATTTGTCCAAGCGCGCTCATCACGTGTGCAGACGCGATCGTGTTTATATAAATGATCAATCATTTTCGGCCATCCGACTCTACTTCCTACTTGCGTCCCACCTCTACCGCGTACACCTCTCTCCACAACACTTTTCTCCAATGGCCCGTACCAAGCAAACTGCACGCAAATCTACTGGTGGTATGTAGTCTTCGAGGTTGTCTTCTGACATCTCATTCAACTCATTTTCTTCTAGGCAAAGCGCCCCGTAAGCAACTCGCTGCGAAATCATCAGCAGCTCGTAAGACTGCTGTGAGTAGTTGGACGTATTTTGCTGTGTTCAATTGCTAATGACTTGTTCTAGGCTGCAGCTGGTGGAGTCAAGAAGCCTCATCGCTTCCGGCCTGGAACTGTGGCCCTCCGTGAAATCAGACGTTACCAGAAGTCGACTGAGCTTCTGATCCGCAAACTCCCCTTCCAACGTCTAGTTCGTGAAATTGCTCAGGATTTCAAGGTGTGTTTTTCGTAGTCCTTAACTTGATTCGGATTGCTTACCATTACTCTAGACTGATCTCCGTTTCCAATCCTCTGCAGTTATGGCGCTGCAAGAGGCTGCTGAGGCATACCTTGTCTCATTGTTTGAAGATACGAATTTGGCCGCTATCCATGCGAAGCGGGTTACTATCCAACCAAAAGATCTCGCACTGGCACGCAGGCTACGGGGCGAGCGATCATAGAGTGGTTATTTTGCATGGGATCGTTATTTTTTTTTTTTTTATTGTACGCATACTGTATTATTATTGTTTCATTGAATTGTTAGCCTGGACGAATACCCTCATGCTGTTGTGGTGAAGAATCAGTATGGGTATGTAATGAGGCCTGTGGTATAGAATAGAGGCTCTTGCTTAAGTGTTTTTATGATGAAAGAGCTTCCTCAGGTAGCTGGGCTTACACACAAGACACCCAGTAATAACTAAGGGAAGTAATGGCTTCATGAATCTTAATGGCAGCAAATACACAGTAGATCACGATGTCGGGTGAAATATCAACAAGCTTGTCACCAGAGGTTTCGTGGACGTTCTGCGCGGTCCACAACAGACGAATGGATACTCTCTGCTCCGGGTTGAATACAGTGGCAACCAAGACAACGCATTTGAACAATGTGCATCCATATACAGCATTCCATGTTTCCTATTTGGATGTCGAAGATAAAATCGCCCCCATCATCCTTGAATTCTCCAGCGAACCCAATGATTGAAAAGCCATCTCGGAATTCACCGGTGGGGTTGGATCAGTGGAGGGAAAACAGAAACATTACCGATGCTCGATGATCAGTGAAAGAATTGTCACCAAGTCGGGGATCAGAAACCCTCTGGTAGAAGTCACAGTCGACTTTGATGGCCTGTGTCGGTTACATAGAAGTGCCCAGCATTCTGATTCAGGGTGGTACATTATCTCTCGTTTGGATGCCTTTCACTCAGAACTTCGCACTCTGGATAGTGTCGCATACCAATCTACGACGAAGAAACCGACTTTCAGTGCATCATGCATGTATGGACGTGGACACTTCACTCAGGCTGCACAGAAGGAGATGACGGGCGTATTTCCCACTCTTAGCCTCGCTTACCATGACAGCCGTCTCCGCAAACCGTCAAATAACAACTCTGAAAAACACAGTTAGCGTTGTAGTATTGACGCGGCTGTCAATATAGCTTTCAGTGCGAGATCTGGGATACAGAACTGAGGAAAGGAAAGCCATTGCCCAGATGCGCAGTTCCAGTGACTGTTGTGTGATCCATCCTGGCCATGAAGAGAGAAGGGGACTTTGCAACCCCTTTGATGAAACGATGAGACTTGTCGAAATCGATGAAAACAAGATAGCTCATTTCTATTGGATATATCACCAGGATGGAGACCAAGGATACTGAGATGGACATTGCTTTGTCTCCGTAGCCAGAGTTATAAGCAAAATTCGTGTCGTTTTTTGAGAGGACGGAGAGGCGCGATCACGTGACGAACGTTTTACTCGGACTAGTACTACTTTCAAGTTAACGTTCCCGATCTGATTAATTGTGTTCACTGTCGCTGACATGAATAAATATAACCCATCGTAGGGCCATCCATCTCCGCGAACTCGTCCTGGTCTCAAGATTACTGACTTACATGAAACGAAGATCACCAGATGTGAACAAGACTGATTGTGGAACATCTCAGGTTGTTCTCTGGGGTGCTGTAACCCGATAACAAGCCTCGCTCACAGAAGTGGCATTCCAAATAAAGGACTAGGTAAAAAGGCAGCGGCACGCAACGAGGATACCGATGCGCTTGTGGGGCGAACGAAGTCACGGTCGTTCCGCCAGACCGGAACGCGGGGCACTAACCCCGCAGTGCCGATCACTGTCTCTCTTCTCCTAAACATTCTTTTCTATTGTACTCTCGCTGGCCGAGCATCTTCTTGGACTTTAGTGTCTCTTTGCTTTCTTTTTGTTACCATATTCCAGCTCTCATCTAATGCTCTACTCGTTGCCTGTTGTTTTTATCTTCTTCTTTTCGCTTTTACGACACGCCCTCGCACGACCAGGCCCTCCCTCATTTGCACAGTCTATTCCCCTTCACCGGAGGTCTCTGCCCTCGCGCGACACTGATGAGTGGGGTGAATGGGCCAATGCACATAGAGAGTGGCTGAAAACAAAGTATGGAGGCGATCAGAGTCAGCCACAGAAACGAGGCACTGGCACCAACCTGTACGTGAAGCGCTACCAAACGGCTGAGCGCCACTATCTGACTTCGCCTCTCGCAGCCTCACGAACCAAAATTCGGACTCGAGGTATGTCACGCTTTCACAAAAGATTTTTTAATATAATTGCCTCCCCGCCCCCCCAAGTTTCTTCGGTTCTCTCGCTATTGGGACCCCTCCAGTCTCATATAACGTCATACTCGACACTGGGTCATCGTGAGTCAAAAACCGAATGCATTAACAGATGAATTTAGAAATTAATTATGATGACATTCCAGCGATCTATTTGTAGCTGACGTTGACTGCCTAGTCGGCTGCAACGGAACATCAACATTCGACCCATCGAAATCGTCGAGTTTTACGACGAATAATGCTGCATTCCGCATCAAATTCGGCAGCGGACAGGCAGCCGGGACTCTTGGCCAGGACGTAGTTGAGATGGCAGGATTCTCGGTGTCCAATCAGACGTTTGCCGTCTGCGACATGATATCACCTGGTCTACTCAATAGCCCTGTTTCCGGGTTACTTGGCCTTGCTTGGCAGACGATCGCATCGTCTGAAGCGATTCCGTTCTGGCAAGCTCTCGCCGCAGGTGGCGCGTGGGACTCTCCAGTCATGTCCTTTCAACTTACCCGGTATGTCTGCATTTGGATGGTCCACCAGAAAGCTTCACAAATATTAACTCGATCGCAATGTTCAGTTTTTTGAACGAACGCTTAGCCCAGCCTCTTGAACCTGGAGGGACGTTCACGATGGGTATGTAGTTCCTAGCTATGTTCTTCCTTTCCATCGCAGCTAAGTTGATTGAAATAGGTTTCGTCAATACCTCTCTCTTCACGGGGGACATTGAGTTCCTTAACATAACGGGAAAGCCATCGTACTGGGTCCTTCCGATGACAGGTCAGATATTAATTGTGGTATATGCTGCCCAGGCATCCTAAATTCACACTCCATTAGCAATCAATGTCCAAGGCAATTCAATATCGCTTCCACGCTTCTCTGGTTCCCTGTCTGCCATTGACACAGGCACGACATTGGTTGGAGGGCCTCCTCAGATCATATCTCAAATGTACGCTCAGATTTCAGGAGCACAACCTGCACCTGGCAATTTTACTGGTTATTACACGTACCGTAAGTCGCCGGTGTTCCTCCTTAGGGAGCCTGTCGACTGAAACCCCCTCGTAGCATGTTCGACTACTGTCAATGTCACGCTTTCATTTGGCGGAAGAGACTGGCCGATCAATCCCGCAGACTTTCAGCTTGCTGAGTTATCATCAGGCATATGCCTCGGTGCCTTCTTTGAAATGTCAACGGGGAGTTCTGGGCCTGCCTGGATCGTAGGCGATACGTTCCTTGTAAGGCTGTCATGTATAAATCCAAGAAACCTAGCCCCAACTAATGTCCACTTCCCCAGAAAAATGTATATTCGGTATTTCGTTACAGCCCGCCATCAATCGGGTTTGCAGAGCTATCTAGCACAGCAATGGCAATGAATGGTGATGTTGGACCTCCCCCCAGTCCTACCATTGGATCCCCTGCCGGAATTATTACTGTCACTAGTGTGCCTGGGCTTGCTAGCAGTGCTTCTCGAAGTGCAGACTTGTCGTGTACCCTGTTTAACATGGTGACATTGACGTCGATGGGCTTATTCAGTGGGATCTTTCTACTATAATTCGTTCTACTAGTATGAAGTAATCCCCAAATGTAAATTGTACTATTATTGTCTTTGTAACATCAAACAGGCTGATAGAATACAGCTCATGCAAATGGATAGAACCTCTCGCCTTTCAATCGTCTGGCGAGATATAAGTCTTTGGGCATAATAGTAACGCGCTTCGCATGAAGTGCAGCGAGGTTGGCATCTTCAAAGAGCGAGACGAGGTACGCCTCTGTGGCCTCCTGTAAGGCTGTGATCGCAGATGACTGAAACCTCAAATCCATCTACAACCCATAAGGGATAGAGTCAACCATCCATTGAGGTCCGGGGGAGAGGGGGGGGGCGGAACATACCTTGAAGTCTTGAGAAATTTCGCGGACGAGACGCTGGAAGGGAAGCTTTCGGATAAGGAGCTCAGTAGACTTCTGGTAACGTCGTATTTCGCGGAGTGCAACTGTCCCAGGTCGGAATCGATGGGGGCGCTTGGAAGTGGGGCCACAGCCAACTACCTTTTTCCCTGCCAGTGAGCTTCTCAGCGTCGACTTCTTCGCCACTTGTTTATCTTTTGAAACTAATTCCTTGCGGGTTTGTTCTGCTGTGATCATTAAGAAAGGCGTTAAATGAGGGAGGGCCTGAGGAACAGACAGCCCCACCACTGGCTGTACTGCCTGGAAGAAAACGCGGCTTCTTTGCTGTGAAGAGTGGTTCAATCATGTAGGAAGTGCGACGATCGAGGGGATCAGCGTACCAGTGGTTTTGCGTGCCGTTTGTTTTGTCCTTGCCATGGTGAGATGGGGGGTTTGAAACGTTGGCAAGTGGCGAAATTGTAGGGAAACGACTCCACTCGAATGCCAGTATTTATATATTTTTTAAAAAAAGTCGAGAGACCGTGACTTGGCAAGGGAAGAATGAATCTATGTACGGCACGCTCGATTCGATCGCTTCCCAGATTCTTCAGATAAATGCCTGTTGGGTGTATTTCAGTCGCGAAATGAGCAGAGGACTCTCAGATTCCCACAAAGAAGGCTTTAGGCCCACGTAAGACAATACCACTAGACTTGTCCGATGGCGGCGGAGAGACAACGATACCACAACATACCCTAAAACATCATAAATTCAGGTACCTAAGAAATAGAAGAAACACAACGGGATCGGACTTTCATGAAACAGGTCTTCGAGAACCTAACCACATTACGTATGGTTTGCAGAGCAGGCCGCCGCCCACATGCCAGATCTCCCAGCCTGGTTTCTCAAGCCACAATTGCAAGAATTCGCGAACGACATCGTCTGCACGGAGTTCGACGACCACCAGGACGGCAGTGCGATCGGGCACTGCAAGGTGGTGTATTGTGTCCACGAGGGCGGGCAAAAGGGATGGGTGGTATATGCAGTCCACAACAAGCAAAAGATCGATCGGTTCAGAGTCGAACACTCGGTAACGATGTTGGGCGCTCGTGGTATGAAGAAGCACCCAGTCGAGTGCTTCTACGACGACGTGCGATCCCGGCGTGGGCGGCAAGCAGTTTGGCCAGCCTTCGAAATTCAGGGTCATGTTTTTTCGAAGCAGCGGGACAAGATCGTCGATGTCCGTCACGGTGTAGCGCCGCACGAACGGGGACAATGCGATAGCCAGCAGACCGGTGCCGGCACTAAAAACAGGTGAAAAAAGTAAGGGTCGCGTGGTCAAAATAGACATTCAGAATAGTCATGGCGAACCCGAGCTCAACCACATGGTGGGTTCTCAGCATTGAGGAGTCAAGAAACGAGTGTGCCGGATTAGCATGGAAGTGCTGGAGCATTAATCGCGCAAAGTCAACGCTGAAATAAATAAATAAAATGGCCAACGTGAGCAAAGACGACGTCGAAGTCCATGGTCCAAACCTGGCCTTCCAGAGCACACTGCCCGTGTCGCCTCTGCGCGTCCGCAGAGCAGTCTTGTCTTGCGCAATCTGTATATCCATGACCTTTTCCGTCTCCTCGCACGTTTTTGTAGTCTTCTTACTCTGTCGACGTCCCAGTGGCTGTCGTCGGACAGTGCCGGCGAGCCCCGACTCTGCATCGTGGGCAGGAAGTCGGTATTCTAATTGGACGGTGAGGATGTCCGTGTGGGAATCGACATGGCCCAGCCCGCGAAATCCGCTCTCGCTGCTCGGCTGCACGTTTGTCTGCAAATCGGAGTACAGGAGGAACACCTGCCAGAAGCAACACGATCGGGACGATATCATCGTTGCATCAAATTGAACGTACTTCTTCGTCTGCATCGGTGACAAGTTCCGAATCGTTGGGAAGGAGAAAGGGTCCCCGAACAATGGGTCTTGCAACTGAATCCAAGATGTTGTTGATCATTTCAACTTGAAGTTGCAGATAGTATGACCGCCTTACATAACCAGTATAGTTTCAAGTTCTTTTTAGAGTCGACGCTCATGCTCTGGGCTCATTTGAACGGGCATTCAACTAGGATATTCCAAACATGCATCCTCCGCCAGTCAATACGATCCTTTACACAAACTGCATACCGCAGTAAATTTTATCCCACTCCTTTACTGCGGCAGCAACAGCAGCTCCCACTCTCGTCTGTGCAGAATGCCGCGCGTGAAAGATATGGAGAGGGCTTTACGGAAAGAGTTGGGAGGCCGACCATCCGAAACCAAGTGTTGGTAAGTAAGTTGTGGCTCGGTCATCTGCATTGGGTTCGCGAAATTAATCCCGCTAACTACTGCTAGTTCGTCATATTCGGATCGTGTCTCGCGTTTTCGTATGCAGCCGTCAAGACCAACGTGGAAACAGAGATCTGGACCAAGCGACTGTCGAGCGGCCCTTATTCGTGGAGCAGTGCTGTGACCAGCGTCGATTTAAAGAGGGCTCAGAATGCCGAGGTGATAAAAGTGAGGAGTTCCCCCTCCCTCCCCCTCGAACAAACATGATCATAACAAAATGGTTAGAAACTTAGAGAATGGTATACCTATGTCAATGGAAGCCTGCAGGAAGTCCCGGGGTTGATCAGGCCTTGGATCGGGGTTGGGTTTGTGGCGATTATGCAACCGTACGCGGACGCAACGGAGGGCAAACGGCTGTGCTGGAAGATCTGTTTGCTGAACCTTGCGGTCTGGACAGCGTGGAAATTTAGACGGTTGCAAGGACCGATGACGGCTGGGTTTATGCACCATCCGTTGTCGGGGCTCTCGTATACACTTTTAACGAGCATGTTCAGGTATGTGTCGTTTTATGTATATGTTAAAAGGATTCTAACTAGTACAGCCACCGCTCATTCATACATCTTGCATGCAATTGCCTGGCGCTGGAGAGCTTTGGTTCGTTGTCCGCGCCTTGTCAAGCACCAATGAACGTCATGGGGTCATTCTAGGTTCTGCGGCGTATTACTACCTCCTGAGGGAGCAGGACAAGACGTCTCCACCCCAATTAGAGTCCACCGCGGCCTGGCACTTTCTGGCGTTCTTCATTTCAGGTAGTTTTGCCGTGCTTTGTGTACAATACAGCTGATGAAAGGCGTGCAGCGGGGCTGTTCTCTGGACTTGTGTCGCATGTCGTGTCGGCAAAGGTGCATTACCCGCGGCTGGTCAGTCAGCTGGCATCCTCGGCGAGCGTAGTGAAAAAGCCAGACACTTGGGCGGCAGCAGTAGCAGCGTCGTCGGGGTCAGCAAGAGCGGGGGCGGCCAAGGCGGTTCCAGACATCCTGCCGTCGCTGGGTGCCTCCGGGGCGATCTACGGGGCTGTGACGCTGACAGCGCTGGCGTTTCCAGAGTCGCAGGTGGCGCTGTTCATCCCGCCGTCATACCCGATATCGATACAGTGGGGCGTTGGGGGGATGCTGCTGCTGGACACGGTTGGTATTCTTCGAGGCTGGAGGTAGGTTGGACAGAATTTTCAGCGAGGATGGTGGTATACTGATGCTGGTGATGCAGGCTATTTGATCACTGGGCGCACCTTGGGGGAGCTGCATTTGGAGCTGGGTACTATGTGTACGGGCCTAAATTTTGGCAGGGTACTCGGGGGATATTGCAAGAGTAATACTAATAGATGTAAACAAAGGACAATAAAGAGCACACGTCAGTGCAGCGATTTGTTTGCCACAAGTTGAACATTTTCAAACATGGTGGTCGCGCGGAAAACACCCGTGGCTCCACCGCCGCCAGCGTCGAGGACGACGTCGACGTCGTCACAGGCACTGCCCCGTGCAGTGAATCCCAAAAATACTCAGAGTAGCCATCCACCGCCACCGCCCCGTCCGTCCAAGGCAGTCGACAGCCCGCCCTCGCAGCCCCGTCGCACCCGTACTCGTACTCGACGCTCTTCGCGACTCTTCTTGCTGGTCCTCTCGCTTTTTGCTGTCTACGTTTTGTCACTCCAGAACTATCGCACCCACATCCTCCAGCCGTACATCCTCCCCCCGCTCCAGTCCGCCATCGCCCACCCCGCCCTCTTACCCCTCCATCCTTACGCCCGCGCCGCCGCCCACTACGAAAAACACGCCGTTCGCCCCCGCCTCGCCCGCCTTGCCCTCTACGCCTCCTCCCAGTTCCACACACACGTCTCGGTCCCTCTGTACTACAGACGCCTCCTCCCTGCCTACCACACCCATCTCCAGCCCCACCTCACCCCCCTGCTTGCCGCCTACCAGGAGCACGTCACCCCCGCCTGGGACTCTGCCGCCACCGCCGCCTCGGTCGCGTACGCACGCGCCCAGCCCCACATCGTGTCTTTTGCACGCACGTCCCGCGTGTACGCCATGCGCACCTACTACACCGCAAAGCCACACGCCATCAATGCCTATGTCTCTGCAAAGCCCCACTTGGCCGCCGTCCGCAGACGCGCACAAGCAAACGCCCGCATGGTCGTCCGTAGGGCGGGCGATGCACGCCGCATGTATGTCGATCCCCACGTCAGGAGGGTCTGGGAGAAGATCGCCGAGCGCGAGACCCGTGTCGTAGACTCGGCATCGTCGGTCGCCGTGTTGTCAGAACCTACAACACCAGTGCCTGTCCCATCTACATCCATAACCCAAGCTCCCCTCTTCACCCCGGAGGAAGAGGAAAACCCACCCTCCTCTTCGTCTCTGTCAGAATCGGTTTCATTCGACAACCAGCCAGCCCAAACACCACTGACCGACGAAAAAGAACAACAAGAGGTCGACGAGTTTCTAAAACAGCTCGGTCTAGACGACGCCGACTCTCTTCCCCTCCCCTCCCTCACCCCTTCCACCCCCGCCCCCCAGGAACCCCCCGCTCCTGACCCAGCCTCCGACCGTGCACGCCTCGCCTCCATCGCCGCCAAGCGTGCCGACATCACCTCTCGCCATGTTCGCTGGCAGGCCGAGCTCCAGCGTGCCGTCGGAGACGGCGAGGCACGCGTGCGGGGAGTGCTCAAGGGGATGCGCGAGGGTGCTGTCCGCGAGCTTGAGGACATGTATCGTGCAGATGCCGAATCCAAGGAAGGAGGCGTGGTGGGCGTGGTGGAGGGGGAAGGGGGCAGGCTCATTAGGGGTTTGGAGGCCTATGTGAAGAAGATGGAGAAGGGAGCTGATATAAATGCGGAGAGGGAGAGGTGGGAGAGGGTGGTGGAAAAGGTGGAGGAAAAGTTTTCCCAGAAAGTGGGTAGAGTGCAGAAGGAGGTGCATGAGTGGTACATTGGTGTTAGGGAGCGCGAGGGTGGAGAGGTGGGTTTCACAGATTTCATTTTCTGTTACTATTACCCTAACTGTCTGGTGTGCTAAATAGATCCAGCGCGCAGCAGCAGAGGTGAAGTCCCTAGCCGAGAAAGCACAGGCCGACATAGGGCTGGATTATGCCTGGCTCGAAGACGTGACGTACAGTGATTGGCAGCGGTATCATGATCTCATACGGAGTACGTACTCTACCGTATTCCCCATCCACCTAACTAACTAGACTAACTGACACCACAGCCTCCGAGTCCTTCGCGGCGCACATCCAGAGCGTCCAAAACGGGACCCTAGAAGCCGAGTTCCCCGACGTGCTGGTGCAGCGACTGGACGAGCTGCAGACGGAGGTGGATGATGTCGTGAGGGGGTTTCTGGTTGCTGTGGCGAGGGTGAGGAGGGCGGCGGAGGGGGTGTTTGTTTTAGGCGAGGAGGAAGAGGACACTGTTCGTGTGCCTGAGAGTGGCAGTGGCAGTGAGGAACCGAGGGTGTCGATCTTGCCTATTGAGCCGCGCCCGGGGCCGGGGCATGTGTTTGAGGATGCGGAGAAGGAGTATATGTTTGTGGGGAGGAATCCGGAGGAGGTGGAGGCGCGGTTGGGCAGCGTGGATGAGACGGTGGACGAGGAGAGGGTCCGTGCGGACGCGAGGAGGGAGAGAGGGGAACTGTAGGTTGTTGTAAGATTATTTCAAGATCCATGGTTAATAGGGTATTAATTAGCTCGCGTTGCTGATTTTCTTTTCTTTTCTTTTTCCTTTTAAAAAAATGCGCAATTGTCTGATGAAGCCTCATCAAACTCTTTTTTTGCTGGCTAAGGTACATATAGTACTGGCTTTATACTGTGTATCTTGTACGTTCAATAGATATTCAGTGAAAAAAATGCATTGTGCGAGCTCGCTAACTTGAATTAGAGGAGCGGTGGGGTTCAGAGTGGAAGTGAGGGATGCGGAGAGCAGTGAGGAACTGTAGCTCCGATCATCGTGGCCGCGCAGTGGAGGTCGAGTTACTGGTCAAGATCCCATTCGTGTCTGGTTGAATTTTCTAGAAAACAATTGGGTTATAGGTATACGTTCAATACTTAGCTTGGCTGTTTCCTTTTTACACTGAAAAAGAAAAAGAAATTGGCAATTGCCTGAAGTCAAGCGAGGTCAGGCTGCTTCCTTTACAGATTTACTACTAGTAGATCATCGAGGGTACTCACTTTATTTTTATTTAAAATGAAGATATTGTGCTTTGTAGTACTTCGAGATTGCTGCGCAGATGTAAATCAGCTTCTGGGGCAGACTCGGTAGCTGTTTACCCAGCCGCGAAGTGTCATTATTATCCTGTGAATGGAGCGATTCTACGCAACGTCGCAACTTGAAGCTCATCGTGCGTCCGTCACGGTTGCCATGGTTAGCAAGTTGAAGATTGCTGCGCAAATGTTAGGTATACCACCGAGTCCTGGGGCAAAAGTAGCTGTTTTAATTTACCCAGTTGATCATCGATCATCAACCAATTCACCAGGCCTGAGGGGTCGTCAAGGTTTATATAAAAGTGAGGTTGAACTTGAATTCGAGATTGCTGCCCATACTTAGGGTGCGCATATACTGGTACTACACCATGGGCCAGAGCCTGAGATAGTTTTTATATCCAGCCAGGAAGCTGCAGGAAGGTGCGATTCTACGCAAGTCCGTGTCTGTAGGTCGGTTGCCATGATTAACGTGAAGATTGCTGTGCATGTCACATAATAAAAAGAACTTGAAGGAGCTGCGCAATCTGCGCCCTCGGGAGTTTTGGATGGCGGGCTCTGCTTTATTAGGGTATTTGTCCGTGTTATACTTCTCTTCCTTTCTAGGCATTAGGTCAGCCGCAGCCAGCACTGGCAGTGATTGGCAAGGCCTCGGAGTTTCTTTCTGTTCAAGTTGTGTAGACTGCATCTGCAAGTACCGCAGATCCCTCACTTTCCAAACTGAACTTCCGAATCAGGCTCAAATCACCGGTCACCAATTTAATTTTACGGTACAGTAGGATCCCGTTAGATTTCTTCAGCAATAAACTCGCTGCGAGTCCATGTAAAATGTATTTTTCACAGCACTGCGTGCACCCAACAGGAGACGTTAACGTTTTCGTTGGAGATAGCCTGAGTGATCTCGACACCATGACCTCGACCACGCCGCATCGGACATCCGAACCATCGTAGAATCAACGGACAGAAGTGCACTGCGGTCTGCATAGCCTGCCATCCGTACCTTGCAAAAATTCAGTGTTCCCAATCGGATAGTCGCATGGTATAAAGGTTGTGTGGATTTAGCCTTGAATTTTCATCAAGTCGACCTCATCTCCAAAAACCTCAGAGCCCATCACATTACTGCCTCTGCCTATCTTACAATGAAGGTGCGCAACCCAAGTTGTAGTACACGCTTCTTACCTAACGTCCTTTTGTCAGTTTTTCGCTGCTGCCACTGCTGTTCTCGTCGTCTTCGCTGGTGTGGCCGCTGCCGCTCCCCAAAAAGATACCCAAAAAGATACCCAGGTCACTAATCCTGCCACTAATCCAGCCACTAACCCGGCCACTAATACTGCCACTGCTGTATGTCTACTATTTCATTCTGTATAATCTCAATTAACTGTAAAATCGTTCAGGCTTGCACCCCCCCGCCCGCTGGTTGCGGCTGCGAAAACAACATTCAAGGCCGATTCTGCGGCACTGCGCCCCCCTGCAAAGTGGGATATTCTTACGAGTGCAATACCGCGACCAGGACGGCTTGCGAGTATGGTCCCATCGATGCATGCAAGAAGTGCAATAAGCTCACCTGCCCTTGAATTATTGGGGAGATGCCAGTGGGAGGAACTTGGAAGCCACATTATATAACTTATATTTAGCATCCTCGTCGATGGACTTAGCATGCGTTTGATAGAATGTTATAAGTGCACTTGATTCCTCGCGTCTCGGGAATAAGAATTTTAGCACAACCTTCAAGTTGTGGGGTTGTCTATGTTTCCGAAAGGGGACTCGGAGCCATAACACATCTTCCAAGGGCGAATATCTAGCTCCAGGTGCCTCCTGCATATGTCAGTGATGTCACCCTCTGCACATTCACTACTAGTAGAATTTCACAGCTGCAGTGAAAATGATAATGATTTTTCTGGCATGCAGTTTCATTTCAGACACCCACCACTGTGTTCCGTTTTATTACTTGATTATCATATCTCGCCTGGATCTACATTGGGAAATTTGGTCCCGTAGTATAATGCACCTTGTTTTTCGTGGTTCATATCATTACACCGGTTTCCCCCCCCCCGTTCTCTGCCTGGACTGTCCGTCCATCAGCTCTGATTTCCAATGCAATTTGCAATTTCAATGCCTAACCTTTGTAATATTGACACCGGAAGGTCACCTTGAGGGATTGTTAGGAATCATGCATGCATGGTTATAGGTATCAGTTAACTCACGTTTCTTTTCTTCTTCTACTTTCCTAGTAAAAATATCGCGATTGTCTGATGTCGAGTTATATATAAACGCTCATTAGGCAGGGTTAAAGGTTTATTGTAGGTTGGGTCTGGTAGACAAACGCTAATTAATTCATTTAAAATCTACGTTTTGAGAAATAGCTGGAGCGGCAAAGGGAGAGACAGAATAAGGTACTGGAAGTGACTTCGGGGGGAAATTGGTATCAGGAAATACTCTATAAAAAATAGAAGGCTCTGCTTCCAGGGCAGCTGTGAAATAGTCCTAAAGTGCGCCATCATTTCATTGCTCACTCAAAAAAGGTGTGGTTGCTGTGCTTTATGTCACATATCACTCCTGCCCATGTATGCAGCCTTGAACTTGAAAGTGTCAATAATCATTAATGATTAGCCTGCCAGTGGGAGTGGAGCGATTTTATGCGAGCTATTGGTCGCGCGCTGTGCGTCCGTTGCCACGATTAACATAGTGAAATTTGGTGCGCAGATGCTGTCTATGTACGCGAGGCCTAGGCCAGAGCCTGAGGTAGCTGTAAGTTGCTGTTTAGTACTCACGAAGTCATGTTCTAGTCGCGCGCTGCTCGTCACGTCCGTTGCCATGATGAACATGAAGATCGCTGCGCAAATGGCGATGGAGGGCCAACCCTGAAATAAAAAGCTGCGGCTGCTACGGAGGGTCGCTTATTTCAAGTTATGTAATATCAGGGTATTTATTCGTGTATATTTCCCCTTAGTTTACGTTCTCAGGCTCAGGTTCATGCCTTTTCTGCAGCTGCCGCAGGTCTTTTACTTTCCAAACTGAACTTCGGGCTCAACTATCATCGTGATCACCGGTCACCAGTCTATGCAGTAGGTTACTCTTGAAGTATTTCTTCATAGTTCAAGCTTCATTGCTCTGCGTCGAGGGTAAAACGCTAGTATTTTCCATGGCACTGCGTGCACCCAACGGGAGAGGTTATCTATCGCGAGAATAGAGCTGAGCGGTGCCGATAGTTTGAGTGATCTCGACAACTCCGAGCCGACCACGCTGCATCGGACATCCGGACAATCGTAGATTCTTTCAAGCTAACGGATCTTTAGCAACTCAAAGTTTACTACCTGCGCAGTCTGCTATGCGTTCCTTGAAAAAAATCCTTGGTTTATCCGTGTTCCCATCGCATAGTCGCAAGGTATAAAGGTTGTGTGGATTTAGCATTGAAAATTTCATCAAGTCGACCTCATCTCTAAAAGCTTCAGAGCCCATCACATTACTGCCTCTGCCTATCTGACAATGAAGGTGCGCAACCCAAGTTGTACCACATGCTTCTTACCTAACGCTCTTCTATCAGTTTTTCGCTGCCGCCACCGCCGTTCTCGTCATCTTCGCGGGCATTGCCACTGCCGCTGAGCCAAAAAACAACACAACAGACACCACAAAGGATGCCACGAAAGACACCACAAAAGACTCGGATGCTCACAAACATCCCAAAAATGATACCCAAAAATTTGACCAAAAGGATTTCCAGCATGTGAAGCCTGTATGTCTATCGTTTCGTTCATGCATAATCTTGATTAATTGTAATATCGTTCAGGTTTGCAACACCCCTCCTGCTGGTTGCGGCTGCGAAAACGGTATTCAAGGCCCATTCTGTGGCGTTGCGGCCCCCTGCAAACTTGGATATGTTTACCAATGCATTGAGGGAAAGGCTTGCGAGTATGGCCCCAGCGATTCGTGCAAGAAGTGCAATAAGCCCACCTGCTCCGGAGGGAGTGGCGAGAAGCCTGCACCCGAGAAACCTGCACCCGAGAAACCTGCACCCGAGAAACCTGCTCCCGAGAAGCCTGCACCTGAGAAGCCTGCACCCGAGAAGCCTGCACCCGAGAAGCCTGCACCCGAGAAGCCTGCACCCAAGAATCCTGCACCCGAGAAGCCTGCAACGGGAGAGAAGCCAGCAGTGGCAGGGAAGTCACGTATTCAGGTTTAGCTCGGTTCTCATGGGTTCATGGACTTGTCCACTCAAGTATACCTGGTTCATTACATTCATAGAATAAGTATTGGTGCACATTTAGGTTCTGCAATTGTCACGTGATATTTTCTGAAAGCACATACCTTACGAGGGTGAATATTTAGTTCCTGCATATGTCCCATATATGGATTATAAAAGTGATTGATTTTTCTATGGTGCAGTTTACTTAGTCACCACAAGAATGTTACAATAGATATGAGGCTGTCAATTCTCCCATGATTTCTTAGCTGTCTTGTCAAAATGCTCCTTTTGTGGAGGGGAACAGATTCCCAAGACAGAATTTCCATATGATAAAAACTGAGGGAGATAATATTTTTGTGGCATCTGAGATTGGCCACTTTCCCTATATAGCCTGACACACCTTCCTAGAATGGAAATATGCTGCAAAGAAAAGGTCAACAACTCATAATTTAGGCAATATACTTTGAGTAGTTCAAACACACAATCTAAAAGATTGCTTTGAGCAACAGAAATCGAGTGCTTTTGAGTCACTGGTAGCATAGTTCATTGCAGATGAAGTTTCCACCACCATTATGATGTTGTTATTTTTGCAGTCAAAAACCACAAATTGAGTGGCTTGGGGGCATGCCCAAAATTATTTTTGGCCTCCAACTGATTTTGCCACTGTCACACTTTGGTGGTGACTATTCACATCCAGCATCATGTGATCAAGGGGGGTGTCACCCAAATCCCACACATCAGGTGAGGAAGGGGGAGTGCTATAAATATGACATTGTGGAAACCTATCCCATAATTGGGGAATAGGAAACACTGGGGGGAAAGAGGGAGGAAAAGAAGACTTGACACTCACTGCTAATCATGCAAAAGACAGGACAATGACATGTAATTAGGAGTGAGGAACAATACAAAGCAGAGTCTAAGGGAAGTGAGAATGGGGAAAAGGAAGAATGGGGAAAACTCTATACAATGTGGTTAATAATAAAGTATTTGAAAGTGGTCACGTTTTCCCCCCGTGTGACTTTTTCCAGCTGTGTGAATCTCTTTGGCCTATGGGACATGATGACTAATTTGACTAAGCAGCACCTGACCACCCTCTAATACATAGAGTGTACAGCCACAACCCGTGGGCTGAACAAAATGCAAAAACCTGTTCACGACCCCAGCACATGACCACTACAAATTGTAGATACTTTCATCAACTAAGCAACCACAATAAGTCAGTTTGAAATAAGCAACATAGTCAATTCAGTAAGGTTGTTAAGCAAAACAATAATTGAGAGGCACTAAGTAACACAATGAGTCTGTCCGAAATAAGCAAATAAATCAGTAAATTCAATAAAGCAACTGCAGTCCAAAAATAAGCCTTTAGTAGCAAATAAATCAGTTTAGTGTAATCAATAAGGAAAGCAATAAGCAATGAGTAACATATTCTTTAATAAGGATCAGTTAGATACAGTCCGAAAAATGGCAAAAAAATAGCAAGTTAAGATGTAAGTTGATGTTTTTTATTTATGGCTTAGGTTGGAGTTCTGTCTGAGTGTCCAAAAAGAGTGAGAATGGAATGAGGATGAGGGGTGTGATGGTGAGGGATGTGAGAGGGAGGGGGAGGGGGTGAGGGGGAAGAGGGGGAGACAGGGGAAGAGGGGGAGAGGGGGGGTAGGGGGGAGACATGGGAGACATGGGAGATATAGGAGGGGAGACCTGGGAAGAGGGGGGGAGGCAGGAGGAAAGAGGGAGAGGGGGGAGGGAGAGGGGGGGGATATGGAAAGAGGGGGACAGGGGAAGGGGGTGACAGGGGAAGGGGGGGACAGGGGAAGGGGGGGACAGGGGAAGGGGGGGACAGGGGAAGGGGGGGACAGGGAGGGACAGGGAAAGAGGAGGACAGGGGAAGAGGAAGAGAGGAGGGGAGGCCTGGAAAGAGGGAGGGAGGGGGGGGAGGGGGGGGAATACAGGAGGAGAGTAGGGAATACAGGAGGAGAGTAGGGAAAGACAGGATGAGAGGAAGGGGAGGGGGGGAGGAGACCTGGGAAGGGGAGGGAGACCTGGGAAGGGGAGGGGGGGGAGACAGGGAGGGAGACAGGGAGGGAGACAGGGAGGGAGACAGGGAGGGAGACAGGGAGGGAGACAGGGAAAGAGGAGGAGAGGTGAAGACAGAGGAAGAGGGGGAGAGGAGGGGGAGAGGAGGGGGAGTGAAAGAATCTGCACCAATGGGCTAGAGAAAGAGGGGAAAGAGATGTGAGGGGGAATATAAGGGGAGGAGGAATGTGGGGTGAGGAGTGAGGAGTGAGACAGGCAATGGGAAGAGTGGTACAGAGAATAAGGAGGGGGAGAGGGATAGAGAGGGGTGTGACAGGTGTGATGGGAGAGGGGGAGGTGAGGGAGGGGATGTGAAGGTGAGGGACTGATGACAGTGAAGCATAAGAGTGGGGGTGAGATGGGAAGGGAGAGGGGTGGGACAGGAATGTGCGGTGAGACAAGCAGTAGGAAGAGTGATGCAGAAAGTAAGGGAGGGGCCAAGGTGAGGGCTGAGGAGGAGTGTCAGGGGGAGAAGGAGAAGGATATAAGGGGAAGGAGAAGGGGGAGGGCTGAGGAGGGGATGTGAAGGTTAGGGAGGGGATATGGAGGTTAGGGACTGACAGTGAAGCAGAAGAGATGGGGTGGGATGGGATGGGGAAGATGGATAGGGAGGGGCTGGGGGGGGGCTGAGTAGGAGTGCAGAGGTCCTTCTACATTGAAACGCTCCTGGATGTGGGTGTCTGTAGGATGTGGGACTGGATTTTTAGAGTTTTATGTTCAGACATGGGAATTTTGTGTGATAGTGTGACAGGTGAAGTCTGTGGATGAGATTCAGGAAATATAGGGAGATGAAAGTAAAATATAATTGAGTGGTATCAGATTAAGATGTAGAAATAGTTTTAGCTATAAATAAAATGTAAAGTATAAAAAGTGACATGGCCACTAAATATTATCAATTTACTATAACACCTCCCCCACACAGGCAGGGGCCTTTGGTCCCTGACTGTGTTGACAAGATGAGTAAAGGACGTGAGCAGGGGGTTCGGGGGGCGCAGCCCCCTGACAAGCTGAAGAAGCGAGCTGCAGGAGCGATGTGAGCGAAGCAAGAAGAGCGCCGGAGGCGCGCTTCTGAAGCTTGTACATAAGTAATAGAGCATGGTCAGGTGGTCATGGGGTGGGAACCTTTTGGCCATGGGATACTGACACTAAGCATGACAAATCAATGCTCAAATACATAGAGTGTACAGCCACAACCCCGTGGGCTGAACAAAATGCAAAAACCTGTTCATGACCCCAGCACATGACTACCATCAATTGTAGATAATGTTCAGTTTGAGTTTGAGTAAGCTAAGTCAGTCCAAAGTAAGCAATTGTAAGGTCAATTAAGCAATCAAGTAAGATAATAAGTCAGTCTGAAATAAAGCAATTCAGTAAGGTCAATTACCAGAACAATTCAGTAAGGTCAATAACTAGAGCAACAAGTAAACAACCACTGAGTAAAAAATGAGTGAGTGAAAAATAAGTTCACTCAGTTAGAAAAGACTACATTACAGTGCGAAAAATTACAAAAAAAAAATTGTAAGTAAAGATGTTTTTTATTTATGGCTTTGGAGTTCTGAGTGAGTGTCCAGAAAGGGTGAGGATGAGATGAGTATGATGATGATGGTGAGAGGGGAGAGAGGGAAGGGGGAGAAAGTAGGGAGAGAGAGAGGGATGTGAGAGTGAAGATGAGGGAGGGGATGTCAGGGGGGGTTGAGGGGGTGTGAGAGTGAGGGGAGTGAGGGGGAGGGGGAGGGATGTGAGGGGGAGAGGGGAGAGGGGGAGGGGGGAGAGGGGGGGAGAGGGGAAGAAGGGGGGGCAGAGATGGGGAGGGGGAGAAGAGGAAGAAGGGAGGGAGAGAGGGCAGAGGGCAGAGGGGAGGAGGGGAGAAGAGAGAGGGAGGGAGAGAAGGGAGAGAGATAGGGGGGGAGATGGAGGGGGAGGGGAGGAAGGATTTACACCAATGGGCTGGAGGAAGGGAGGTGGAGTGTGAGGAAAAGAGGTGTGAGGGTGAGGGAGATGGGGAAGGCAGTGGAGAGAGTAAGAGAGGGGAGAGAGGGAAGTGTGTGGGGGGAGATGTGGATGTGAGGGATGTGAGGTGAGACAGACAGTGGGGAGAGTGATACAGAAAATAAGGCAGGGGTGAGGGATGAGGAGGGGTGTGAGGAGGAGAATGATATGAGGGGAATGGTGAGGGTGAGGAGTGAGGGAGGGGATGTAAAGGTGAGGGACAGGCAGTCAAGCAGGAGAGTGGGGGTGGGATGGGAAGAGGGAGGGGTGGGATGGGAAGAGGGAGGGGTGGGATGGGAAGGGGGAGAGAGGGAGGGGGAGAGGATGGGGGGTGAAAGGATCTGCACCAATGGGCTGCAGAAAGGGGGGAAGGGGGTGGAGGGGTGGGTGGGGTAGATGAGAAGAAGGGGGAGGGGTGGGTGGGGTAGATGAGAAGAAGGGGGAGGGGTGGGTGGGGTAGATGAGAAGAAGGGGGAGGGGTGGGTGGGGTAGATGAGAAGAAGGGGGAGGGGTGGGTGGGGTAGATGAGAAGAAGGGGGAGGGGTGGGTGGGGTAGATGAGAAGAAGGGGGAGGGGTGGGTGGGGTGGATGAGAAGAAGGGGGAGGGGTGGGTGGGGTGGATGAGAAGAAGGGGGAGGGGTGGGTGGGGTGGATGAGAAGAAGGGGGAGGGGTGGGTGGGGTGGATGAGAAGAAGGGGGAGGGGTGGGTGGGGTGGATGAGAAGAAGGGGGAGGGGTGGGTGGGGTGGATGAGAAGAAGGGGGAGGGGTGGGTGGGGTGGATGAGAAGAAGGGGGAGGGGTGGGTGGGGTGGATGTGAAGGTGAGGGACTGATAGTGAAGCAGGGTGTGGAGATGAGGGGGTGTGAGAGGGAGAGGAAGGATGTGAGGAGGAGTGGGGGGAGTGGGAGAGTGGGGAAAAGGGGGGAGTGGGGGGAGGGGGGGGAGAAAGGATTTGCACCAATGGGCTGGAAGAAGGGGGGTTGGGTGTGAGGAAAAGGGGTGTGAGCATGAGGGGGATGGGCCAGGCAGTGGGGAGAGTGAGCAAGTGGGGGTGGTATGGGAAGGGGGAGGGGGGGAAGGTGGCTCTATCAAAACACTCCTATACATGGGCAGGGGCCAAAGGTCCCTGCCTGTGTTGACAAGATGTGTAAAGATAGTGGCAGGGGGTTTGGCAGGTGCAGCACCTCACTGATTTACTACAACTGCTGTAGGAACAATGTGAGTGAAGTGAGCATAGAAACAGATGATATAAATGAGACTCTGTCACTTTCAAGATGTGTGTGTTGGATATTAAATGGCTAATACTAAGAAAAGGCTGTGTGGGATTGGAGGGATTGAGGGAGATAGCCTGGCTCTGCTGTGTACATTGATTTCCTTGATTGGGCTTTTGTTCTTAGAAGTATGTTATGTCACACAGGGTGACTGGACTGGAAATGGCTTCCATGCTCAGACACAGACAGGGGCCTGTGGTTGCTGACTGTGGTAATAAGATGTATGTGGGGATTTCTGATGACAGGATGAGTAAAGGACATGAGCAGGGGGTTCGGGGGGCGCAGCCCCCTGACAAGCTGAAGAAGCGAGCTGCAGGAGCGATGCGAGCGAAGCAAGAAGAGCGCCAGAGGTGCACTTCAGAAGCTTGTAAGATATGCCTCATTCAAATACAACCACTTGTGACCTCTGTGACCTACCACGTGATGGCCGCATCAAAAGGGCGTCGAAATGGGTGTCGAAAGGGTGTCAAGACCAAAACCATTCAACAGGAAGGGTAGTCATGATGTAGCCTTAGCAAGATCATCTAGTATACTCATAGGTAGTACCCTGTGCCCATGATATTTTTTTCCAGCCCACGCAGCTTGTTGCCCATTGAGGCCCTTCTGATAAGTATCCATAAAGCGGAAGGCTCGAGTTGCAAATCTAGACACCAAAGTTAAGAATGATCTGTATGATAACTATGAGAATATACCGCCTCATTGATTCTAGTGGCACAGAATCTAATGCACCAATCACATTGGCCTCGAGATCAACTTCTGAGCTTGAAGGAGGGTTCAGCCGGTATCTCCGCTTCGCATAGCCCCAACACTGTTCAATAAAATTAAGTTCGCAATGGAACTTGGGTAAGAAAATGACTCCATAGCCGCGCGATTTGCAGTGAGTCTCCAACAGAGACTCAACCCCAACGAAATCTGGTTCATTGTATAACATCCTTCGACAACAGCAGCGGCCCGCATCCTTCTCGCACTTGAATTTTGGGCACTCTGCTCGGATTTTCTGAACATCCTTATAACCACGCTCCTCCAAAATAATGGCCATCCCTTTGAAGACACCGGATTTTGGATGATCAGGTGGAAAATATAGTGATTGTGGTGAGCCATCCGCAAAGCTCCCATCTGCCATCCGAACTTTCTCCTTTTTGATCTTTCCATCAGAGGTATACACTGGTTTGCCATCGGAACTGATGACATTTCTCAAAACACCGAAGAAAGGACTGTCAGGCTTTGTAGGGGCCTTGGACATTTTGCATGCTGAGAGGGCATCATCGGCTTGTTTAAGGTGTGTTGTCGCATTGTCAAATACGAAAATATGGCGCTCGTCGGGAAAATGTTTCTCCAGGATATCCATCGCTATGGTTGCGTGCTTCAAAATGTCTTCATTTGTGAAATACCCATCGCGTGCCTTTCCTGCTTTGAAAAGAACGCGCGCAGCCTCATTTCCTGTCGCTGATCGAAGCCATCCATAATCTGCAGAAACAAAGTCTGCGACCATCAAAGATGCACCTTCTCCCTTTGGGCGAGGGACAGCTTTCTCGTCTTTATGGACCCACCGCACCGTGTGCCGATCATTGGCATAGAAAGTCGATTCATCGTGGAACCACAAGACGACGATGCGGCGATTGAGGGGAGCACCAGTCATCGCTTCTTCGATCCCGTCCTTCCACACTCGTAGATTCCACTCAAGTTCGGCAATCGTTGGGAGAAATTTGGACTGTCGGTAAGCCACGACATCATCACGTTCATGCCCATCAACATATTGTCCTGATGGTGTTTTGGTCCAATGATAATCCATCATGTGCATCCATCGTTGTGCCGTTGCAAGTGAGATTGTTTTTTTTAGTGAATATCGCTCTTTGATGTCTGGTGTGTCCAAAAAATGAACTATATTGAGTGCTCTAACCCATTTTCCCTTCTCCTGAAGATGGAGGTGTATCTCCCATGCAAGTTCGCCTTTATCAAGAAGTGAAACATTCCAACTACCATAGAGATTGATCGGAAGATCTGTGTGATCATTCATGAACGCGCGTGCCCATTTTTGCACTCGTTTGGCTGTGTGAGTACCCATTTGAAATGAGTTTGCAGTTTGCAATGACGCCGCCATCCAAGCTAAGGGCCGGACCTTGTTGGTGTAGTTCCACAACAACATCTTCACCATTTGTAGCCTTTTCCGCAGCAGCTCATCACCCTCGAATGGATTGTGCCCAACGCCAGATTTTCTCTTCGGGCTCAAAATCGCCGTAATGTTGGCAAGCGCAGCGCGTGCTATCGATTTGTCAGGCGCGGGAACGAAAGCATCCCCGCCGTTGCCATCGCCAATGGACACATGACTAGAACCCAGCAGATCGTGCATCTCGTTGCTCCTGTCTGACCCTCGGCCTGATCTATCTGATCCACTTTGGGATTCTGCACCATCGGCATCGAGATCATTGGAGTGGGTGAAGAGCTCGTGTTCTGTGTCTGCAGTTGCGTTGCCATCCACAGAACTTCCCAGTGGCCGTGATATCTCAAGAAATATCTTGGCCATCTGGCTTTGTGCAATAGCAGCAGCCGTACTCGCATCATGTCTGGGGGGTATCTGGATCGCGATGGTCAGTAACACTTGACTTGGATGGATATCCTCATTCTCGTTGAATAAATATGCATACATTCTCCTTGTTTACTTCCTTCACCCTTTTCTGCCTTTTTGGTTTTGGAATGTATTCTCCGAGATTTGAAATACGAGACCTGGCCGAGTGCGAACGTTTGGGCATCTTTGATGCGATGCGGATAAAACACGGTTAACTCCGTTTGGGTGATCTGCCCTCATCTCCTCAGAAACACGGAACCGGAGAGAAAATCGGGATCCTGAGGATCATTTACAACACTCATGGGCACGTTTCTCAGGAGCCATATTTTTAAAATATGTAATTTTCATTGAGGAGATGAAGGAATACTCCCCGGCACCAGCCAAAGTGACTGGGCGTGACAAAATTCATCACGTGGGTATGGTCGCACTTGAATGAGGCATATCTTAAGATCAGAAGATGAACTGTGTACAAACAAATGTCAATGGTCTTATGTAAGCCAGGCTTACACATTGATATAGTGGGTTGAATAATTGATAGGACTATGTAAGTTGTTGCCTATTACAGTAGCTACAGATACAGTATCAAATACATCAAATGGATAATATGAACCAAAATTTTGTTTTAGGGCACCAGCTAGACAAAGAAGTAAGTGGATGTATGTCTACTGGACAAACACAAACTGAGTTATACTTGAAATCAGACAAGGAGGTGAATTGGAATACACATCAGATAGTAAACTTCTCTGTCCCAATTGTCAGGATGTCACCAATACCACAAGGGCAAAGACAACAGCTCCTATGAAACAACAACAACAAAGAAAGAAAGTAGCCTAGTAGTCAAAGGCAGTCACACTAATACTGGTGGATGACCAGAGAGAACACGACTAGTGTCTCTGGGTGATATATTATGTTTTATATACTACTATATATGAGGTATTCATGTGTTAGCCATGCCTAGACCATGAGTTGTCAGTGGGTGCAGCACCATGCCTTCAGCATGTGCTGTGCAGCTACATGTGTCTACTATGAGTCTAATCATACAGTGTGTTGCCCATGTGTGTACCATGTGTTGTGCCTACCCTTAGCCATGTGTTTGATCATAAGGATCTTGCACTTACTGTGTGAACATAAAAGCATCTACTCAGCCAAACAATGAAAATAATAGTTAATATTGTCTTAGGAAAATCGTACTCCTGACAATAAGTAACTTGTAAGTAAGATGTCAGTTTTGATAGTAATAATGAAATGGCTTTGTTTTTCTTGTAGATAATGATGGTGCTTGATAGGTAATGTTGACTTTGTTTGTTTTGTTGTACATAGGGTGCTGGTATCTGGTGACTTTGTTTTTCTTGTGAGTAATAGTAATGAAATATATAAAATAAAAGGGCTGTATTTTTTGTTTTGAAGTGACTTTGTTCTTTGTATAAGGGTGGGGAACAATGAAGTTATTGTGGACTGGGTTGCCAGGGTACTGTGCATGGGAGTCCATGATGGCTTCCTGGGCTTGCTTGAGTTCTTCAGCAAGTAGCCAAGACTGTTCCAAGTGTTGGGATTATGTATACAAGAGTATACAGGCAAGCCAAGGCAGTTAACATGCCTAGGGAATATTGCCAGAATATGCTAAGTCATATTAACACATGTTTAACAGAGGTTAACACATGCAGAGACATATAGGGGAATCCACAGTTAACACATGCTACAGGATTAATCATCCTGCAGCATGTCTATCATAGGATAGGCAAGATATAGCCATGTCTATCATAGGCTATCAGAGACAGAGCCTTGGATAGAGTGTCTATGACACACCCTGCAGGAAGTCTAGGACTTACCAAGCCATGATATGTCACTATTATTGACACTGTTATAGGGGATATGACATAGTTATTCCATTATTAACTGGTACAGGGGTCTATTACAGAATACCTCCTTTATATATTAAAGGAGTGCATTACACTATACCTCCTAACTGTGTAGTATAAATATTGCACATCTTGTAGGAGATGATAATAACATTCCTCCCTGTGGCAGACTCCCTCATACACTTATCTTTGACTTAAACTCAATACCTCAAAAACCTTGTCCTCATCTTGTGCTCAACTTCCTGATCCCAATACCAAGTTAGTGTTCTTGTAACTTGACTAGTGCACCAAGTATAACAATGGACACTGCCACTGCTTATCAAGCTTGAAGTTTAATATTTCTGCAATCTTATATTCAATTTTGTTGTCAATAATGATCAGCAGAGGTGGTGCTGAATCCAATTAGGAAGTTTGTTGATGGGTGCTGGTTTAATTTGGGATATGTGAAAGACTGAGTGTAAGGCACAGAGGTGGTCCAGAAGATGAATGCTGAAAGAGTGTGTGCCAGCTTGGGTGATAATTTCAAAGGGGCCAAGGTTCTTTTCTGAGAGCTTTTTTGAAGGCCTAGTGCCAAGGCAGTTGAAGGGGGAGAGGATCCATTACATTGGAGGCCACTGTGAGTGGTCATGGTAGAAGAGCATTCAGGGGTGGTGTTGATGGAGGTGCAATGGGGTGGTGGTGGGCAGTGGGAAAAACATTTATTGTTGCTGCACAATTTGCCCTGAACTCTATGATGAACTTGATGTAGGGTATAGAAGAACAAACCTACCAAAGCTACTGTTGTGTAGTGGTATATGGGTCTCATATACTTTCAATATTTAGTGCCAAGTTTATGGTTTGACTCCCAATTGTAAATTTCTTTTTTTAAATCAAGTGTCTTAGTCCACAGTGCCCACACAGATCTGTCTGCACAGATCATCAGACTCCAGTCCACAGAAACATTCCATGGGAGTCCTAACATTCAAATTGTTTTCAGAATTTACTAGGACTTTATTCAGGCTGTCTGCAGACTGTCTATGGACTAGACTAGGACTAGGAATTCCAAAATTGGCAGGATGCTCTGCAAAAAGAATTTCATGTCCAGTCTGTGTAGAGTCTGCAGACAGTCCAAACAGTCCATGCAGAGTCCATATAGACTCCATGCAGAACACCAGGGGAAGAGTAAAGACCTTCTTTCTGGACAGATGAGTAGAGAGGTCCAGCACTGTCAACAACCTCAGGTAAAGCAATTTCCTTGCCCAAACCTAACAAACCTCTCCTAGAACTGTGTCTACTCAAAGCACTGGCAGAATCTCTGAAAACCACAGTCATTGACAAACCCACCCATATATTGTTCATCAATGCCACAGCTTATGCTTGTGCCTGTCACCTTCCTGGCACCCAAACATTCTCAGTCTCTCTCTGATAACAGAGTCTATGGCAAAGCCACCATACCAATCACAGTGGATATGTCAGACTTATTCCAAGCCCCTGAGGAGTACCATGAATTTGCAGACATCTTCAGCAAAGGAAAGGCCAACACACTCCCACCACACTGGCCTTACAACCTTAAAATTGAACTTAAGGAAGGAGCAGAACCTCCACCAGGTCACATGTACTCCTTGTCCACCTCAGAGCTAGACACTCTCTTGCATTCATTAAGAAAAATGTCTGGATAGGTTTTATATGCCTGTCTAAATCCCTGCACAGAGATCCAATCCTTCTTGTTCACAAAAAGGGTGGTGGAGTCCAGTTATGCATCAATTACTGTGGGCTTAACAAGCTTACAAAAAAAGCCTGCTATCCACTACCCCTTATTTCAAACTTACTTGACACCCTGCACAACACACACATCTATACCAAAATTGACCTGTGCCATGCTTATCACTTAGTACATATCACTGTTAGCAAGGAATGGAAAACAACATTCTGTATCCAGTATGGCTCTTTTGAATGGCAGGTTATGCCTTTTGGGCTTTCTAATGCATCTGCCACTTTTTAACACTTCATGAATGACATTTTTAGTGGCATTTGTTTTTAGGTTTTCTATTGATGTTTCATTCACAGTTACTCCAATATCACCATTCCCCTTACCAGACTAACTAGAAAGAATGTCCCCTGGACTTTCACCAACATGTGCCATCAAGCCTTTCAGAACTAAAGGAAGAATTTACACATGCCCCAGTCCTCACACATCAGACCCTAGACAATACAATGATCATCAAGATGGATGCTTCTGACTGTGCACTTGCTGCCATACTATCAATGTACACCACCAATGGTGAGTTGCACCCAGTTGCTTTTCACTCTCACTCTTTTATACCTCTCAAACTCAATTACAACACACACAACAAGGAGCTATTGGCTATCTTCAAAGTCTTTAAACATTGGCACCAATATCTCAAAGGTAGCAGAACTTTGGTTTCTATTGTTACTGACTATAATATTTTTCAACTACAAAACTGCTCACCCAGCAGCAAGGCCACTGGGCCAAGTACCTTTTCCAATCCAACCTCATTATTTTCTTCAATCCTGGGAAGCTTGGTACTAAGCCTAGTGCTCTCACTAGATGATGGAATGTCTACCACAAAGGGGGAAATAGTGAGTCTATTATGGATAATCTGCATAACCTCTGCCTGGTATTTTCCAAAGAACAACTCACCACATCTTTATGTGCTACTTACTTTGCTGAACCAATCTTATGCAGTGCTGTAGCCCTCAACATAGAAAGTCTGCATGTGGACATCTGTACAGCTCTCCCATTGGACCATGCTATAGCATCACACCTCCCTACACCTTCCACATCCTGGTCACTTGGGGATGATGGACTTCTTCAACTTAATGATCACATTTATGTCCCACTTTGCATTCTTCAATACAAACATGATCACTTCCTTTCTGGTCACTTCAGCCAAAACAAAACATTACAATTGGTATACCAAGAATATGTGTGGCCTAACCTCTGAACATTTGTAAAGGATTACTGCAATATGTGCACTTCATGTAAATGCACCAAGTCACTGTAGCATAAACCATACAGACTGCTGAAACAACTACTGATCCTGGAGAAGTCATGGAATTCCATCTCTATGGATTTCATTGAACACTTATCCCCATCCCTCAGTTACACTTCCATTTTTGTCATCATTGATCAACTTTCTAAACAGGGCATATTCATTCCTACAGTTGACAAGATCAACTCCCTGGAGCTCACCCAGCTCTTCATACTTTGTGTGTTTTCTAAGCATGGAGTTCCATTACATGTCACTTGTGACCATGGCTCTGAATTTCTCTCTAGGTTTTTCCAGTCATTAGGTAAAGCCCTTGACATGAAGATACACTTCACTTCAGGTTATCACCCAGAGGCCAATGGATAAACCAAGTGACTTCACCAGGCACTAGAACAGTACCTGTGCATCTTTTATAACTATCAGCAGGACAACTGGTCTAGTCTTTGAAGGTCCAGTCAAGTTGCAGTTGCAGCCCCTTTTGGCTGCAACTGCAACCATGACCAGTTGTCACACTTACAAAATTTCACCAACTGTGACTGCAACTGCAGCCAACTGGTTGGTGACTGGTTCCAACCAGTCACAACTGTACATATGTACATTAATTTGTAATAATATGTATTATAAAACTAATAAAAAAATAACAAGAACCTTTCCCCTGCTCACATTTGGAATGAGAGGGGAGGTAGCTGTTGCATAGAACAGATCAAGAACTCCCCTGATCATGCTTGGAGCAAGAGAGGAGGGAGGGGGCACTGTCATCATCATTGGGGTTGGCAGTGAGCATTGGTGACATCATCATCATCATTGTTGTTGGGGTTGGGAGTGGTTGGTGATGATGTGGCAGTGCCAAGTCATCACCATCAGGGTTGGTGTGGCTGTCATACCCCTGTTGTTGTTCCTCTCAGTCGCAGGCTGGGTGGTGATGCTGGAAACATAATAGAACCATCTGTCTTGCATTTGGAGTAAGAGAGGGGTGTCACCATAGAAAAAGAACAGAGACCCTCCTCCATCTCATGTTTGGAGGGTGTCACATCTAGGAGGGGTTGGTTAGCTGTGGAAGGTGGGTGCAGCTAGGGCTTATCCAGTAGGTATCCCCCTGGGGTCTCCCAGTTGTCAAGTCCTTTACACTCCCCCACCTATTCCAGCCAGATTCCAGTGGACTTTTTTTGTATGGTACTTCCACTGTAGCAGTTAATTCCGGTAAATATATTATTAAATTTTATTATGGAATCCCCAGAATCCACCTGAACTCAAACAAAGCCAGAATACCTGGATTCCTCACCACTGGTCACATGCACATCACCCATGACTATTGTGACTGCCAGCTCACAGCTCACCACCACCACCACCACCATCAATGCAGCCCCCCTCCCTCACCATCTGACACCTCAGCCATCCCCCCCTTACCCAACTCACAGGCCACCACCACCCCCACTGCCATTTCCACCACTACTGCCATCGTTCCTGCCACCACTGCAACCCCCCTGCTACCACCACCACTACCACCACCAATGCCACTGCCACTGCCACTGCCTTCCCTCACCCATCCATCAGGAAACCAATGGGGGTCTGACAATGTTTTATTACCATCTTATAGAAATTGTAAATTACTATTGTATAGTCTTGTAATCTCTTATAAAACCACTTTTCACCTTTATAAGGCTTTACAACTGTACCCTCAATTTCCTGATGTCACTGCTGCCACTGGCACCACCCCTCTCCACTACGTTGCACACCACAGGGCCTTTGGGACCTACATAAGTTTTGCTTTGTTTTTTGTTTTTGTTTTTGTTTTTGTTTTTGTTTTTGTTTTGTGTTTTTTCTCTAGGATGCCACCTCTGCCTCCCTCCCCATATTCTCCCCACTCTCCCCCATCCTCTAGTCCAACAGTATGGGGCCCCAGGTCCCCAATAAGTATTTTTTATTATCTCTAATTATATTTTGCTAATAAACTATTTATTTTCAGTTTTCTCTGTGTGCATTCAATGAGCCCCCAACATGCTGCCCCTCTTTCCCACTCAGCTGGAAGGTGGAGGGCTGTTGAGGGATATTATGGCCCTAAGCCCCAGGACTGATGCATCTGCCAGGGGTGCACAGAACCCCCCCTTGACCACCATGTCATGAGCTGCCAGTGCCACGTTACCACCAACCATGTGGCATTACAACAACCAGAGGGAGGGGGGGGGCACAGGGGAGGATGGAGGACACCAGGCAACTTACAGGACAAGGGGGGGATGCTAGACAATGCCGAGAAGATACCAGACAATAGGGGAGGGAATGCCAGACAATGGGGAGGGATGCTAGATGGTGGATGGATGCGCTAGGTGATGGGAGGACACACAGATGAGTAGGGCAGCACCCAGACCAAGGGGGATGCAGCCAGCACCACCCAGCCTAGCCCCATGAGCCACTGCTGGTGGGGTGGAGCATGGGTAGAATGATGGCAATGCTGGTGTGGAAGGGGAAGATGACACACCTGTCGACTTCCTACTTCCAAGGTATTTCTCATGGGACCCTCGACATGGTCAGGGATCCTTAAGTATTTGTATTATTCTCTTCTTTTGTTCTTTTATTATTTATTCATATTTCTAGCAAACTTCTTCTATAATTCAGAATCTCAGATAGATTGTCAAGACAGTCCTGAAGACCCAGGGATCCACTCAATGTGCTGATCTCATGGATTTATCATCTGTCATGTGCCCTCAAGATTCTTGTCAAGATTTGTACACCCATCTCAAAGGACTGGTTATTGATTTTTATTTTATTTTCCTCTTTTTGATTGTTTCTATCTATGTTTCAAACCTTTTTTCAAGGATCTTGATTTCTGCATGTATCCCTCCCCACAGCTAGCTATTACTGAATTGATGGGCTGATCTACCAGACGAGTAGGGTAGAGGAGGCACATCAGATGGTACTCTGCATCTGCTTGGGGTCCAGGTGATGTCTCGTCAATTGAGGGCCTTGGTGTTAGTCCCCTCCCCAAGCAATTCCTAGCAGCTGATGTTCAGAGAGGAGGTCTTGATGACACTGGACCAACAACCACCTGTTCCCGAATTTGTTGAGTATTCTATTTTTATCCACACTTCCCATTTCATGCATTTCTGCCTCTTTGCTATTTTATTATTCTTTTCTTGTGTTCTGATTGGTGCAAGAGGCTGCATGCAATCACATGTGCATATAGCCAGTATCCATATTTTGTATATAAGGTGTCCTCCCACCTTTCGAATGGAACAGACTTCTTTCCCTTACATTTCTTGATTTCTGTGAGTTCTCCCCTCGACGACTCGCCTTCCTGTTGGATGATGTAATCTGTCACATGATGTGGGCCATAAGTGTTGTAATAACCTCACTGTATAAATGTGCATCCCAATGAGGTGTAAGACACATATGCAGCTAAGGAGGTGTCAATATGGTCTTAGGTTACATCAACAATAACCAACCAAGTTGAATCCAATAAGACCTGATAGCTCAGTGGTAGAGCTACTGGTATATGTCCAGGAGGTCCTGGGTTCAATCCCCAGTCTGGTCATCTTTTCTGTCTTAATACTTCCCTCAAGACAACTACACATGATGGTGTAGTTTCTAAGCTAAGTCTTCTTGTTTCTACAGCTACTGGGCATCATGGCCCTTTTTTTGGATGTTTCTGACTGGACCAACGAGTCCATTGACTTCTGTTCCATGCCCACAAGTGTTTTCTCATATTGTCATATCCCATGCAAGCACCCCTCGGAACTCTGCCTCGGAACTCCGACGGAACTCCGAGTATTTCAAATTCCTCATCTCAAATTACCTCTCCTGTTTTACTTACATCACATCTTCCGTAGTTTACTCAAGTCTGTTCTTCATCATAGATATCATCACGAAATTTGTACTCGGAACTCCGCAGAACTCCGCCGCAGCTACACCGAGTACTAGCCTTAGTATAAAACTACTTTACATACTTTGCATTCTTCAGTTCAAATATTAGTTGTTATCAACTTATCATTGTCAACTTTAAGACCTCGAACTTCTATCTTAATCTTCGGACCTCCAGACCTCTGCTTTGTTCCTGTCCCTTACTTCGGACTTCCTAATCGGAACTCCGCTTTTGCACCTTTTCCTTACCTCGGACTTCCGCACGGACTTCCGGACTTTTCAGTTCCTTGCAAATTGGACACCGAGCGTAGAGAAGGGCGCAACCTCTTAAAGGTTGAAGCCAAGTCCTCGTCGTACATCAGAACTCCGCCGGACTCCGCCGATTTCCTGCGCCTTAGGATCAGTTCTTAACACTCTATCAATTTATCCTGACTTCCTTTTCCTCTGTTCTTGCATGCTTCATTCTCCTGCACTGACACATGTTTGCTACCATTTCTCCTACAGCTGATCTCTCCTGCAACACCATAACACCAGGTTTAGTTTCTTTGCTAATGTCCTGGTGCTGACAATTACAACTCACACTGGCAGCAGGGTAGGCGGGTGTGATAACATTACTGTATGCTAGATTTAAACAAGAGAACATCATACTACATGTAAAGGAATGAACAAAGTCAGATTTCCCATGCATCATCTTCATCCCACATGGTAAGCTCTTTGTCAGCCAATAAAAGCCCTTGCCATTATCAACAATCTCCTCAATGATGTCTGAGTTGAGCTGTGCAAGATCTATGGCCAAACCTCACCACAATGCTTTCATGAACTGAAGTTTCTCAAATAACTGTGGCCCAAGTCTCTTCCTATGATCTGTGGCCATGAGTTTGCTGCCTGAAAACACATGTTCACATGGAACAGACCATGCTTGACTAGAGGGCATGTTGAGGGTGATCTGAGCAAGTGTTGGATATATCTTCACATGATCCTATACTAATGCATTGTATTTAGCAGTCTGATTGATTATTATAAGGTGAAAACACACCTGCCACCACTTAATAATGTCTATATTCCTCATAATGTCAGCAGGAACATCATTGAGGTACTGATGCCACTCTTCATTGTTGCCTTACAAAATGAGCTGGAGGCAGTGGCAATTGAATTCAAAAAGGAAGGAAGTGGCTGGGTGCTCATGATCAGATATTGACAGAGATGATGGTTGTTACAGTCATACGATCGCCATAGTTACATGGGTATACATCAATTTTTTTTCGAAACACTTCTTTCCTTTGTTTTACTATCCTTCTCTCCTTTTCCTCAAACTCCTTGATGTCGCATAGTACTCAGTATAGCCTCACCCCTCATGTATATAAGTAGTATTTCAAAGCTCTAAGCTCTCTAGCTTGACCTAAGCAATCTACTGCTTTAATCTCTGCTCAACTTGAACTCAGACTGGTCCAGAAAGCCACTGGAGCCAGTAGATTAGATAACTACTTGAAGGCCTCAAGTAGCAGACAACAATCGACCTTTAGTTGACAGGTGTAAAGCCCTTGTCTTAACAATGGTGGGGTATCAGGTGTAGCATTCTGGGCCCATGGACAAGTGGCCCAATACTCAGCCATCTTAGTATATATTTCCTAGTCAGTAGAGAGGAGCAGAATGAAGAGAATTAACTTACAGCACTCTTCATGATCTTCTCTGCCTCCTTATGCCAATTCTTGGCATGTGGATTTCCTGCTGCAATCTCCTTTTCTTGCTCTTTCTCCCCTCCCATGCAAGCTCAATGTAGTGTAACTTGAAGTAGGGGTGAAGAACTGCATAAGTAGATATTAGCTGTGAAGAATTATTATTGTGACAGATCCCATATGCAGTGCAAGAATGTAAGAAGGTTTCTCATCAAAATTAAAGTAATATTTTGCTAGTTTTACAAGCCCATCCCAAATCACTGGATGATATAGTTTATAGTGAGGGTCCATGAGTTTAGCCTTCCATACCATTTGAGGGTCCTCAAGTGCAGATAGTACACAGTACAGGGTCAGTTGCTGGCCCACAGAGAAGTGGTGTAGAATGCGATTGGAATCCTATGTGGGCAGTGAGATCACAGCAGATGTCAATAAACTAAGAACTCACCATGAGGATTGTCTTGGCATCTAATACTCATGCCCAATCTGCATCAGCCAGGGTAAATGCTGACCAGAGAATCTTCTTGGAGATGTGTCCATCACATTGTAATGTTGTGATGTTGCTGTACAGTTGGTCTGCAGAAGAAATGAAGAGGTTGATGGCCTAATGACTGATGAGGGCAATTCAGGGGAATTGACTCTAATGTAACTTACTGCCTTAAGCTTGTAAGCACGATCCAGCATATTGAAAGCAGAACTCCATTGGACATTGCTATGCAGGGGTATCTTGAGAGGCATCATGATGCCACATTTGATTTGGAGCTTGTGAAAGTATTGAATTCATTGGCTCAAGGCCTATATCTGTGCAAGTTGTCAGTTGATTTTTCTTGGATATATATATGGTTTCACTTGCACACCTTTGTTGCTAATGTACAGATTGCTGCAATCACATTGGTATTGCCATTGAGTATCTGATTGTCAATAAGCATCAGATCATACTCCCAAATTGCATTGCTGGTTTTGATGGTGGCTATTTTGTGATGTAGGACATGACATTGATCACTGCAAGGTTGACAATGTGTTTCAAGCACCTGAATGCAATCTGACTATCATATCTTTCATGTTACTACTGTGGCTCACCTTAGAATTGGAACATGACATAATGCCTACACAATTGCAAAGACCCACAAAGTATCAACTGAGGTTATCACCACCATGTGTACCATGGATCAGACAGAAGCCCACAACTTCAGCTCAGAGGGACCATTTACCTGTGTCAGGTTCAATGTTGATCCAGTGGGCAGTCATGCCAAGGTAATCTTGCTTTGTATGATCTGCAGTCCAGCCATCAGCAGTCATTGAGATATTTCTTGGTGCATTCTATATAGCAATCAGTCTAGTTTTGTGAGGTGAGTTTAGTGTAACCTGGATCTCCTCTTTGATCTCCTAAACATAATTGATAAAGGCATTATGGATATATAGGGTGACATCATGGGCTGTCGGCAAATCAGTCTTAAGGTAGGTGACAGCTATTTCCAGCACCTTATGTAATGCACTTTCCCATGGCCAAATCTGGAGCCTAGCAACCGAAAATTTTCATGATAGGTGCAAATGAGTGACTGGCAGGCCATCTGAGCTTTCATGAAGAATTATATGTATATTGTTGGTTATAAACTACCTTTTTACAGACTTTCTGATAGCAACAATGAAATCAGGAGGTAGAGTATGATGGCCATGGTACTTTTTGTTAGCCCAAACAGCCTGTGCTCCCGAAAGGCCCTGTGCATAGGCTGAGATGAATTGCACCAACCTGTTTGCATAGCTACAACAACTGATGGGAATAGTATAGATAGAATGATAGAATGGGACATACTGACGAATCTGCACTAGTGGGACATCATCAAGGCTTGCCAGCACAATCTTCTCCATTTCCATGAGGTTTGTAGTCCAAGCCATCAAACAATAATGATACTTGGATGCCCCCTAATACCTTCATGTGCTTGAGCAGCATTCTGTGCCTTTGCCTGCTGGGCCCTAGATCTTTGAGACATATTAGGACACAGTATGTGCTGTCATTTCCATCCCCTCCTTGCTCCAACATATCACATGTTTGGTCATGTGATGTGGCCAAATGTTAAGACTGAATTTTTTGAAAGTTGCTCCTTTTTGCTCAGAACCTCAGTAGAAATAGATAGAAGTTGAAATATACAGGAAAATTTTTATTTGCCTACTCTTTCGATACTTGAGATAAATTGGGGGAAAAAGTTTATAGGAAGTCTTGCTATGCATGTAAACTATAGATCCTATAGAGTAAAAATTGAATGTTGCAAATGTAGTAGCAAGTACAAGGATGGGTATATTTTGCTTATGTAATGAGGTGCTGGAAATAGTTGTCATCTACCTTATCTGTGTTTGGCTGCATCAAGACAAGACAATTCCAGAATTGTGCCTTGTCAGCAACCATCATGGCCTGTGTGAGAACATCAGAATGTTGAGCACAACATCAGAATGATCAGATTTTGATGGACCTGGTTGTCACAGGCAATGAATTTGCAACTGCCTCCAATATCCCTCCCTCATAAACTCAACTGCTTTCCCAAACTCCAGCTTCAGCTGTATTAGAACCTTCTCCTTCTCCTTCCCTTTCACCTTCCTGGTGAGCACAACTGCAACTGGGATACATTGATGGTTCATCTTCACTTTCATGGCTTTGCAGAGGTGCTCATATTCCTCAAAGTGGTTGCTTGCAATGTGCCCATGACATGTAGAGTTCCTACCCTTCAAGAAACACTGTCTAAGCATTTGTTTGGGGTGCCTCTTCACTGCAAGAGCCTTTTCTGTAACTGTTCTAGGGCACCAGGTGAGCAAAATGAAGTTCTTTGTGTTGACTAGTTACTAACCTGCAAAGACTGCACCACCTGCCTGTCACCAGCTTAGGGCCTGCCCTTGTCTTGAAGCTGACTTTGAGGGTCTGACTGAAAATGGTAAGGAGGTCATGCATAGAGTCTTTTTTTTTAACAACATTTACTAGCAAGGCCTTTGCCTTGATGCTCATTAAGATCCTTGTGGGTTATAGGTAAGCAAAACCATGTTGCTAGATTGGGTGTGATAACTTATGGCTACAACTTCCTCCTCTTCCTCAACCTCCTCAATATTGTTAGCTTCTTCAATTGTACTGTCCTCTTTCTCACTGGCCTCAACCACCTTGACCTCCTTCTCAACACCCTGTTTCTTTTTTGGCTTTTGCTTTGACTTGGTCTTCCTCATTGATGGGCTGTGTTGCTCCTCCTCTGATGACCCTTCAGTGACCTTGGCTTTCTTATGTTTACTTCTCTGTGGTTCCTCCTCATCATCATCTTCATCATCCTGCTTGTCAGCCAGCCACTCCTTCCTCTTCTGAGTGGTGTTTGACTTTGCCTTTGTGGTGGGTCCTTTCTTCTTAGTGGCCACTGGCTTAGACTGAACCTTATCAGGGCATGTAGTTCTCTTGCCATTATCCATTGAGATAATGAAAGTTAGCAGTGCTAGGTGGAAGATGGGCAGCAAAATGAATGTTAAGTCTGCATCATTGTTGCAATGTGTGTAGTCTTTATGTAGTTGACCTGCACATGTATCATGATAAGCATCTGTACCATGTAATGTTGATGTTGGCCATCTTCTTTGTTGCAGTTAGGTAGAATTATTTACAGGTTGTCAACATGCAACCAGTCACGACTGGTTGTGAGTGGTTCTATGGCTGAAGGATAGAACTTCAACCACAACTGCAACTGTATGTCAACCAGTTGCAACTGCAACTGAATTTCTGGTTTTTTCCAGTTGGGTTCAGTTGGGTTGTGGTTTTTTTTGGTTGGTGCAACTGGACCCTCAAAGACTAAACTGGTCAGAACTCCTTCCTCTTGCTGAGTTTGCTTACAACAAAATGCCTAGTGCTACCACCAGCATATCACCATTTTATGCCAATAAAGGTTATGACCCTAACTTCACTGTCTACCCTGAATGCAAGCTGCCTTCCAAAGAGGCTAGATCCTACATTGTGGATCTTGACAAACTACACACAGAGCTCTACTGTCAAATCAAACTTGCCCAAGAGCATTATCAAGTTCCCACAGATCACCATCAGAACCCCACTCTGCCTTTCAAAGTTGGTGATCAGGTTTACCTTCATACCAAAAATATTCACACTAACAGCTCCAGCAGCACAAAAGTGTGCCACATCATCTGAAGACACCAGCACCACACAAGTGAAGAAGATGAAAACAGGTAGGAATGGTGAGGAAACCATGATAAGGGGGAAGAAACAGACAGAAAGGAAGAAGAAAAAGCAAAGGTAGGTGCCACACATCCCTGTCACCACTCACTCACCCCCCTCCAGGAAAACATTGGCCATACAGGCCCATGAGGATGAAATGGCCACTATAGCTGGCACATCTGCTCACCTTCAAAGGTAAGTAACACTTTTTTTTATTCAGTTTTTATCCCAATTTACTGACAAATGATCTAAATACAGGACAGAATGTTTTCTGGACAAGAGTGGCATCAGTGTGGCACCACCAGCATGCTCTCATCTGGCTACTGCTAGTTTCCTTCCACCTCCTCCAACCCAGCTCTCAACAAGCACATGCCAACACTGATCTGACCTACCCCCAAGCAGAATTGAAGAGGAGAATGAAGACAGCACCCAGAATGAGAGTGACGAGGACAATGTGACAGCAATGGCAATGACAGTGACAGTGGCAGCAGCAACAGCAATGATGAGGAGAGCATAAGTGAGACCAACAATGGCAACAAAGAAGATGACAACAACAGTGATGACAATGATGATGATGAGGAGGATGATGAGGATGATGAGGATGAGGATGAGGATGACAATGACAGCAATGACAGCAACAACAATGGCAAACAAGGTGAGTACAAAGGCAATGAAGCAGGAAAGATGGACATGAGCAGGAAGGGGGAGATGGCAGACCATGCCAACAAGAACACCAGCAAGTGAGGTGCCATGAGCACTGTGAATGCAGCTGCAATGGGACCAGCCACCAATTACACAGGTGACTGCCCCATAAATGCAGACACCAAGCCTGGCAACACAACTTGGGACAGCAAGACACACCCTAATACTGCTGCCTCCATCTCATCAGGGAATGGAGGCCTTGAGGAAGCTACTGCCACCTCCAATGGGAAATGAGGATCCTCCTGCTCCTGCTCCTGCATCTGATTCTCCTCCTGCCCCTGTTCCTGCCCCTGCTCCTGTTCTTGCGGAATATTTTGCTGCTGACAATGATATGTTTTTCCTTTTTTTTTTTTTTTTTTCTTCATTTCTTCTTTTTCTTCATTAGACATGTTTTGTGATTCTAACAAAGGTAGGTATTGTATTGTATTGTATTGTATTGATCAGAATATTAATATAATGTTTGCAATGTGATATCAATTAGATGTGCATATGGCAAGCCCTCATTCAGATATTCAATCTTCAACCAATTCTTCTTTGTATCTGGGAGGTGCATCTTGAGTTACTGGTGGGGTACTTCATGGCCAAGCTCTTGGGAATGTTTTAATCATGCAGATGCTGATGAACTTCTGAGATTCAATCTGGAACCTCAGAAGGGCAGAGTTCAAGTTTACATGTCACATGTTGATCCTACTGTCACCAAGCCTGATATGTCACTCAAACATGAAGTTACACCAAGACTCAAGCCAATCTTAAAGGCCCTTGCCTAGGGATACTCTCCTATTTGCAGTAAGCTATTTGTCAATTATAAAATCCTTGTTGCTGATTGTTGTTTTAGACTACAATCAGCAAGTTTTTGTATATGAAGATGATGTGTGGACAGTGAAGGGATGATATGAGACTGCTTTAGAAGATGATGAAGATGCAGTTTGGACTTATGAAAATGGCCAAGATATCTTGCAGTTTTTTATGGTAAGTAATTTACAGATTTTGTGTTTTGGTTGACTGATAATATATTATTTATAGATGAATGACACTGCTCATGAATCTTCTATTCCTAGACTTCCACTTCTGGTCCATATTCTGGCTTGATTACTTGTGTTTCCACTCCTGCTACTCACTCTGACACTCCTGCTCCCTCTGATTTGATCACCACTGCTAGTCTCAGTCCTCTCAAGGAGCAAATTTTGTCTCAGCTTGGCATTGCTTTTCAGTTGGCTGATTGTTCTGATCATAGGTTTCATATCACCTATCAAAAGTATAAGGCATACCTTGAAGCTTTCCATATCTATAAAATGAAGGTGGCTGATGGAAGTTGGATTGGGAATAAACTTACATCTGTGGATCTCATCCAACTTTTTGTTTCCAAGTCTTTCTGGCACTCTCACTATAATAAATTGTTTTCAAAGGTGGCCAATTATCCAGATATGGTTGCTTGGCTGGAGAATGGTTCTGACAGGCCAGCTGATATAATTGTATGGGGTGTGGAGAAGTCTGTTTACCACTTCAGGGATTTGGAGGCATTTTTGGAGCAAAAGGAGAGGAAAAAAGGAAAAGGGAAGTTGAAGGCCAAGGATGAAAAGAAAGGTGATGAAGGCAATTCAAAGAAGACAAAGAAGAAGAAGAATGAAGGTCAAAAGAGACCAGTACCAAAAAGCAAGTCAAGTAGACAGCTGGTTTCTTTTTTGAAATAAATTCTAATAAATTTGTTTGGTAAAATTTACAGCATATGGATGAGACTAGATCTATTCTCTTATGTTTGGGCTATAGTGTTGTGCCTTCAAAGCCTACCAACTCTCATTTGAATTACTATGGCATTTGCACTTCTACCAGTTGTTACTGCATTGCCTGATGAAAGCCACTTTCCAAATATCTCTTTCAAAGTCTTCAGCAAATTTGTTGAAGCAAACTTTAGCTCCAGAATTACTCTATCACAGGTTCTTTTGGTTCTGTTTACAATAACAGATAATCCTGAATTGTTAAGTCTGCATGCACAACAACAAAATCTCAAATACAGAGGAGAAACTCATACTTCACACTCTGGTTGGATAAAATGTCTGGCATGGGGACTACAAGAAAGGCTCAGAGAGAAGGATACCAGAATATTTAAGCATCAGCAGATACATAGATTGTCTAAAGAGATAATGTTAGACATTAGTGAAAAACTTGATGCTTTAGCAAACTCTTAGATCTCTATCCATGTGATTCAGAAGGACAGTTCCAGGGCAAACTTAAGCCTATTTCTTATATATCAATTCAAGCTGTCCAAGTGATTTGTCCTCATACTGTTGAATGTGAAACTAGCACCTACAGCTGTATTCCTCAATCTTTGCTTCAGACTACCCAGCTTAGAGATATCCCCAGAGTAACTTTGATCAAAGGCTCTACAATACATAAAAATATTCAAGTTTTTACAGGATATTGTCCATCTTGCCATACCAAGTACTTTGCAGACCATGAATGTTTTCCACAATCAAACAATAAACACACCAAAGTCTACTTGAATTCTGCCAAGTATCTCAAAGTGGGGCACAGTTTATGGGTTGACAGAGTATTTTCAAATACAGTCCTGAATGGAATGTGTAGTTTTCATGCATCAGCTTCTGCCTTTGCAGAGTTTGGAATAATAGTTTTTGGAGTTCATTCAGGAGATGCCAAAAAAATTACAAGATGCCAGATTTGGCAATGATTTGTTCAAGAATCTATACATTCCATAGCTGCTGTATCAAATATCAATGTAGAACTTCAAGATGGTTTAGCCATTGATAATGTTACCAGAGAAGCATTTTCTCTATTGCATGAAAATGGAATTATCTGAGCTGCTGACTAGCATGCTTGTAATGAATGTACTCAAGCATATAAAAGTGCAGAAGATATATTGCCCAATATTGATCCTGCAGCACTTGTTGGAGTAGATGAAAACAGAGCTATACCTGGACTTGTTGGAGAAGCTGATCAAACAGCTGTTCAGATTGCTGATCAATCAGAACAAAGTTCTCTAATGTTATCAAATGAAGCAGACCAGTAATTTACACTGCCCCATATGTTCCGCGCAGATGCGGACGTCCGCGGACTCCACATGATTTGCATGCGGAGTCCACAGACTCCGTGCTAGTCCGTGCGGATTAGCACGGACTCCATGCTAGTCCGCGCGGATTCCCTTAGGCTCTGTAGTTTTTATATAGATATTTAAATGAATTATCCTAATTTACAAACTCTGGGGTGTCCCCCCCCTCGTCTTGTCGGCCCCCCCGCCCTTGTCTTGTCGCCCCCCCCCTCATCTGGGCGTCCCCCTCGTCATTGTTCCACCTGCCTTCCACCCCACGAGCAGTCGCTCGCGAGGCTGGGGGCAGGTGGTGTGTCGTCGTTGGGTTCCCTCCCCTCGCCCATTGTCCCTCGTCTCCCTGGCATCCCCCCCTTCTGTGGTGTGTCCCCTGTTGTCTGGGCGTCCCCCCTTCGGCTGGCGTCCGCCCTGGGGCATCTGGCGCGTCCCGTGCTTCCCCTGGTCGTCGGGACGCCGTACGGCAGTGATGACGTGGCACTGGGCGGGGCCGCTCGTGACGTGGCAGTTCGGGTGGGTTCCATGCACCCCTGGGGCATCTGGCACGTACCCCTCCCCACTGGCGCATTGCCCTGCTCCCTGACATGTCCCCTCTCTCCCTGACGCGTCCCCTCTCCCTGATGCGTCCCCTGTCACCCCAGCGCATCCCCTCCCTCCTCGCTATGTCCCAAGTGCACCCACCCATCCACCCCATGAGCAGTTGCTCATGGCGGTGGGGGCGGGTGCTGCCTTGCATGCGGGTGGTGACGTGGCGTGGCTGGTGGTGTCGGCGTCGTTGCTGGTCGGCTCCTGTCACGGGGGGGGGGGGGGGGCGATCATCGCGGCTGGCTGGTGATGGTGACACAAAAGTGGAGCCCCCTGCACACCCCGCGGGCAGGGGCTCACAGGGCTGTGTGGGGGGCTGTTTGGGGCGGAGGGGGGAGCGGGAGGGCGGCGTCAGTGACGTGGCAGCGCAGGGGGTGCGTTCGGGTCTTACCTCGCGGGTACCCGACTCCACAGGCCTCCTGGGACCTCCCTCAGGCTGTCCTATCCTCCCTGAGTCCCCCCCTCCCAGCTCAGTGGGGAGGAGGGCACGCCGTTGGGGGGCCGTCGTTGCATGTACAATAGAAGCAATGAAAAAAATTAGTTAGCTTAATAAAAAATGATTAGAACATAAAAACACTTACTATGGGGGCCCCAGGCCCCCAGAATGGTGCAGTGGTGGAGGGGGGGGGGAGCCAGAAGTGGGGGGGGATGGGGGCCGTCGTTGCATGGACAGTAGAAACCCTGGAAAAAAAAGAATCAGCTAAATATTAATAAAAAACTTAAATATGAGGCCACAGGGCCCCCTATTGGTGGAGTGGAGAAGGGGAGGGTCGGAGGAGGGAGGAGGGAGAGCGAGGCGGCATCGTGGGGGGTAGTGGTGAGGGTGATGAGCTGGCAGTCACGGGGTGACGTTGGTGACGTGGTGACAACGGTGCCCAGTAAATTGGCACATGTTGGCATGGCTTATACAGTCTGTTTGTCTAGTGGTTAATTGCTTACCTGTCACACTCACGTGGCCTTGCGGTCGTGGGTTCGAATCCTCCTGCCCCCCCTACCTTTTAGAGATTTACAATAATAAAAATATTAATTATTCATTAAAAAAATTAATTACTCCCTCGGATGGGCTCGGATGTCCGAGCTGTCCGACCTGTGCTGTACTTGGACTCGGACAGAATAATTCTGTGGAATCTGCGCAAAAAAGAAAAATCCGTACAGATCTGCGCGGACTCAAAATCTGGAATTAAGCAGGACTACAAGCCAAATGAATTTCTCAGAAGTCCGTATGGACTAACTCGGAGTCCGTGAAAATCCGCGCGGATCCATGCGGAACATATGGGGCACTGTAAAGACCTCAAGCAGACATAGATGTTGATCATGCACCTGTAAAGATGGCTGTTGTAGATGGTATTGTAATGGGCCTATCTGTATGTTTAATGTTCTGTTATATGTATTGCTAATTGTTACTTAGCATTGTGCCTATGATGATTGTACTTCAGATCTTGCAAATTTATGTGGAGGATCCTTTTGTACATTACATGAAATTCATTGGGGAACCAGTGTCATATCCCATGCAAGCCTGTGATGTTAAGAACTGATCCTAAGGTGTGGGAAAACAGTGGAGTCTGGCGGAGTTCTGATGTGTGACAATGGACTTGACTTCAACCTTTAAGAGGTTGCACCCTTCTCTACACTCAGTGTCCAATTTATAAGGAACTGATAAGGAGCAGAAGCCCATGTAGAAGTCCAAGGTAAGGAAGAGGTGAAAAGTGGAGTTCCTATTATAAAGTCCAGAGTAAGGGTCAGTAACAAAGCAGAGGTTTGGAGTTGCAAAGGTTAAGACAAGTTTGAAGTCTTTGAGTTGACAAGTGAAAAGTTGATGACAACTAATATTTGAACTGAGGAATACAAAGTGACTAAAGGGGTTTTATACTAAGGCTATTACTCAGTGTAACTGCAGTGGAGTTTTGTGGAGTTCCACAGTACATAGTATGTAATCATATCTATGATGGAGAACAGACTGGAGTAAAAGATGTGATAAAAGTAAAACAGGAGAAGTAATTTGAAGTAAGAAATTTGAAATACTTGGAGTTTCTATGGAGTTCCACTGGAGTTCCATAGCAGAGGTCAGAGGGGTGCTTGCATGGGATATGACATGTGACAGAACTCCAGTGGATCACTGATGGAGCTGCCACTATTTCAAATAACCATTTCAAATAACCATTTCAAATTCTATTTCATATACTTCTCCTGTTTTGTTTGTATCACATATCATTGATTGATTATCTTACTTACTGTGTACTTGGTACTCTGCAGACTCTGCTGTAGTTTACCTTGGTTACTTAGTTACTATAAAACCTAGATACCATCACTTGTAACTTCAGTTTGATTATTGCATTGTTACCTCTCCAACTCTCTCAACTCTAAGCCCTCTTCATCTCTTACTTTTGGAACTCTGCTGGACCTCCACTCTTATTATCATCTTCTTGTAAATTGGGCATTGGGCATAGAGAAGGGTGCAATCTCTTATAGATTGAAGCCAAGTCCATTGTTGCATTGAAACTCTGGCAGAACACCACTGTAACTCCACCCTATGAGATCAGTTTGTAACAGCCAGATGCAATATGTATGAATGCAGTAATCAGAAGATTGCAGGAACACAGGCATGTAAGCAGCATAAAAGAGAGTGGGACAAATATGTTCAGAATCATGCTCATCAATGCTTTCAAGGAGCTAGAAGAATGTTGTGAAGACCCAGTAAAAGTTTGCCTTGGCAACCAGCTGCACATGTTAATTCACAACCTCATGATGACCCTACTACTGAAGCACCAAGAGGCAATTGTTCTAGCCCTTCTCATTTTTATTGCATAGAAACAATATGTGCTCCATGTGATGCTGTAATTGCATGGGCAAAATTTGTGAAATCAGAATCACCAACCAATATTTTGAAGTTTCTTGGATTAGTATACCCTACTGAGGAATCATGGCCTGACTATATTTGCATTGACAAAGCTTGTCTGGTTCTTCAAACTGCTATTTCAAATGGAAGCTGGGATGCAATTTGAAAGAAAACTACTAGATCTATAGTTGATGATTATCACTATATTAATCATTGCACAGCTGATTATCTGTGCTGAAAATGGTGTAATCCTGCTCCTCAAGATGAATCAGCACCCAATCTTGTAGATCAATATGGTTGGCCTTATAAAAATCAAGCTTTTAATACACAGATGGTGTTATTAACAAATTTTGATAGTATAACCAACTAATCCTGATAGCAGGCATGTGAACAATTAAATACATGGCTAGGTGGATATGAATCAATTCTTAAAAGAATGACACCTAACTTCAATACCATGTTGTTTTATCATACTAGATATGTTCTGGAAAGACAGAAAGATAAAAGCAGCAATTATGGTGCTGATGACACTAGTGATGAAGAGGATAATCAAGGTGTTGATGACAATGGAAGAGGAAGGTGATGATGGTGATATGTTTTTCTGCTATTAGTATTCTGTACATTAGCTAAAATACATGTATTTCACTTGGACTCTACTTGAACTGGACTTCAAAACACATTTCATCTCTCTCTAAGTCCATTCAAATGCTCATACTTTGCTTGGACTTTGCTTGGACTCTACTTTGACTCTACTTTGACTCTACTTGGACTTTGGTCCTTAAAATGTCAAGACTCACTATTTACTCAGAGTCTGAGTAGAGTCTGTGGACTGCCCTCAGACTCCATACAGACTATGCATGGACTATGCACAGACTGTTTGGATTCTGCATAGACTTTACTCAGATTCCAAGCAGCCTGAGCAGTCTGCATGGAGTCCACATGGACTACCAGGGGGACAGTAAAGTACTGCTGGAAAGCAACTTCTCTATAGGCCCAGGCAATCAACAGATTGATCCCCCTATGCCAACTTAGTCCAAGTATGGTGGAGTTGCTAGAGTCAAGCAGGTAGTGATGTGCAAGGCCTGGCTTGAAGCCCTGAAGCCTGGGCAGCCTGGCCCTCAAAGCCTGAGCCTAGCCCAGCCTTGGTAAAGGGCTTTGCGGGCCTCAGGGCTTGGCTCCAGGTGTTGGAAGCCTGAGCTGAGCACTGGAGCCCAGGCTTGGTGGCAGTGAGGAGGTGCCAAGATATCTATAAACTGTACAGTTCTAAGCCACCCATCCAAACAACACAAAAAGGAATTGTTGCCAAATGGGAGTTTCTCTGATTTTTGATGTTGACCCCATCAGCACCACACCCAAAACAGCCAGTTACTGCATCTGAAAAAGTCCTCAACCCATCGAACACACTGCATTACCAATGCTCTCAACCCACAAGAAGGCTATTCAAGCTTGATGAGCTCAAGAGGCTGCTCATGTTCAGGACCCATCACACTCTTTGACTTCTGCAACTGGATTGGATCAAGCCACTTGAGTCACCCCAGCTGCAACCCCAGCTGCAACCCCAGCTGCAACCCCACCTCTTCCAAGCACATCAACCTCAGTGGCCAGAGTGGAAGATGACTCAGAGCTTGACAAAGCTGAAACACATAATTCCAGTGCTCAAAATATTCAGGTTGAGGATCTGCAAGATGACAAAGGCTTTGAGGATCACAACAATATCAATGTATTTGTGCAGGATTTTTCATAGCTACTGGTATCAGCTCCTGGACATGCTTTCCCCCTACCAAATGACATGGTTGAGGATCTGCAAGATGCTGAGGGCTTTGAGGATCATGATGATATCAATGTATTTTTGCAGGATTTTTCATAGCTACTGGCATCAGCTCCTGGATGTGCTTTCCCCCTACCAAGCCTGGGCCTGAGCCTGAGCCCTCTACCTGGGCTGGGCTCAAGCACTGAGGAAGCCTGAGCCCTGGTAAGCTGAGCCTAAGCCCAGGGCTCTGAGCCAAGCTGGGCCTTGCACATCACTACAAGCAGAGCAACATAGAATAGTATGTCAAAAGTCTCACCTGTGAGAAATGAGACAAGCATCTCTAACTGTTGCATGATTCATCTATTTGAAGTCCCATCAAAAAGGCAGAGCTGTATTGGTGGTATAGTTGTTGTTGGAATATTGTGAGTTGATACAATAAGTTGAACTACTGTCTAAAAGAGTAATCATAGTAGGGTCATAAATAGAAGTTAAAGCAATTTGAAAAGATGTAGGATTGTAAAGAGTGGTGGTGTTGAGGCAGACCTCCTCTGGTGCACAGTAGGTGTCAATGCAACCCCCAGCCCATGCAGAGGATACTTGAGGGTTGCTAACTATTTTTCTGAATCCACAGAGGTCAGCATGGGGACAGTCAGAGTGGCAGCTTCTGTAGTCACTGCTCTGCCTTTAGGATTAGCTGCCTTCCTACAATCCTTAGCCTTGTGACCCACTATACTGCAATAAAGGCATAACCCTTCTTTCAAGTGGCAGGCCCATTCTTCCCTAGTAAGCTTACCATCCTTCCCTAACTTATCTGCTGTTGATTGTTGGAATTGTTGGAGTTGTTGCCAGAGTTGGACTTGTTGGAGTTTTTGGATCTACCAGCATTGTTTGCAGACTTGCCACCAGAGGAGGAAGTGTCACCAGTCTTGTTGTTGTTGTTGTTGTTGTTGCCAGACTTAGCAGAGCATTTTTCAAGTGCTGCTTTGTCTTTCTGCATCCAGTAGACTTCATTGGCTTCGAGATGTAATGCTGGTAGAGTTGCAGGTTTGCCTCCTTGGAGGACTTCAATATGGATCTGTTGATTCCTTCATTTTGGGCATGTAAAGAGATTTTTCAGCATCTCTGGTGGGGTCATATGGGCTGAAGTTGGTCTCAAGCTCATTAATGAAAGCTTCAAAGTCCCAAATCCAATTGGCACCATCAGTTGCATCCATTTGCCTTGATTCAAACCAACAAAGTGCTGCTCTCTTCAGATAGGGCAGGGTTGGGGGATAAGTAGGGGATGAGGAGGGGTTGAAACAACAAATGAGGGCAGACAAGGGGAGGCAAGATGGTGGGCCCAGACAATGCCATTCCTATAGGTGTGCCTGTACCCCCACCCTTATGGGTAAGGTGTTCATGGGTGCAGGTACAGGTTCAGGGAAAAAAAACCTGAGGGTTACCCATGTCATACCTTAGGCATAGAGAAGGGTACAATCTCTTATAGATTGAAGCCAAGTTGATTGCTGCATCAGAACTCCATCAGAACACTACCATAACTCTGCCCTACGAGATCAGTTCATAACACAATCTATCAGAAGGTACATGACTGACCTTGACCATACTAATTATATCATTTAGACCATTCAATGCCTCACAGAGTCATGGTGCAATGTTATTAGATTCACTAACATTTTAGTCCTGATTGCCTTCTTTGACACCCAAGAAGATTACCAAGAGTCTGATGAAGAACACATAGAATTTGCCAACTACTTCCTCAAAGACCTTTGCTTCCTATATGTCATATCCCATGCAAGCACCCCTCGGAACTCTGCCTCGGAACTCCGACGGAACTCCGTAGGAACTCCGAGTATTTCAAATTCCTCATTTCAAATTACCTCTCCTGTTTTACTTACATCACATCTTCCGTAGTTTACTCAAGTCTGTTCTTCATCATAGATATCATCACGAAATTTGTACTCGGAACTCCGCAGAACTCCGCCGCAGCTACACCAAGTACTAGCCTTAGTATAAAACTACTTTACATACTTTGCATTCTTGAGTTCAAATATTAGTTGTTATCAACTTATCATTTGTCAACTTTAAGACCTCGAACTTCTATCTTAATCTTCGGACCTCCGGACCTCTGCTTCATTCCTGTCCCTTACTTCGGACTTCCTAATCGGAACTCCGCTTTTGCACTTTTTCCTTACCTCGGACTTCCGCACGGACTTCCGGACTTTTCAGTTCCTTGCAAATTGGACACCGAGTGTAGAGAAGGGCGCAACCTCTTAAAGGTTGAAGCCAAGTCCTCGTCGTACATCGGAACTCCGCCGGACTCCGCCAATTTCCCGCGCCTTAGGATCAGTTCTTAACACTATACATGAACACAAAGAACAACAACAAAAAGGTATGAAATCCCATACACTCACCTCCAACAACAAACTTATAGTTCTCAGAAATGGAAGGGGCTCTTTTGCACCACCTTTGTCCTCCAGAAATTTGCTGTGCACCTCACAGCCATTGAGAGATCTTTGAAGGTTTCTGTTAAGATTGTCTCTTAACTACTCAGCAAGTTCGAGACAACAAGGTGCTTCCTTGTGTCGAGTTCGTCGTTTAGACTCTGAGGTACTTCCTCAGGTCGAGTTCTCTGTGAGCAGTTTAAAGAGTTTATATCTTTAGGTCAAGCTGAGGCCTTGACTGACTATCTACTACAGTTTATATAGACTATTAGTTACTCTGGTCTATATAATGATTGGCTAGTAAGTATAGTAGCTATCTACTCAGGTCTTTTCAGGAGTGTTTCAATAAGTAAAGATGCACTGGCTGTCAAGTGAGCGCATGTTAGAAAGTAAATATAGGTGACACGATAGAATCGTAACATTACCCCCTCACTAAAATCGAAGTTTCCAGTCTTCGATAACTTTTCTAAATGAGCACTTCGTCGCTAGGCTGTTTGGGATCTCTCCAGATCCAGACGCGTGAATGTCGGAATGGTCGCGCGACAGGAGGGAGCGGTTGAAGTTCGACATCTACGTCAATAAATGGTGTAAGGATAGGTGTAGGTTGGCGATTCATAACGTGCCAATAAATGACAAATGAAAAGATAATGAGCCAGCATATGAGTAAGAACGAGCAAAAGACAATGGCAAAGATGACGTGGCCATCCATTTTCTAGCAGTTGTGGTTGTTGGGAAGAAAAAGAAGGGAGCAGAGACGACTTCTTATAGGTCTCCACAGGGTTCTCCCGTGATGTTTGCCCACGCTGCATCATCCCAGGTATCGTCATAATCATTTTCAGGGGCAGGTCCGTAGACTTGATCTAACAAGACCCGATTAAGACTGGCGTAGACGGGTGGCGCTGACACGCGTCGTCGCTTGGGGCAGGTGACAGGGTAATGTCCCGGTCTTCTTTTCTTGCAAATGCTACAGATGAATTGGTCGCAGTATGTTGCGAAATGGCCGATCTTTCCACATTTGTAGCACTTCTCTGCTTTCATATGCGGCGGTGTCGGAGTTCTGGGTCGGATGTTCATTGGGGTCAGTGGGCGCTGTGGCTGCGGAGAGGGTGACGTGAGATCGATGATCTCAGGTACGGGTGGCAGGGTTGTTCTGATTTTAATGATGCCGGGAGTAGTAGTCGACGAATGTCGCCCCTTTCCAGTTGGGGGAGTTTCGTATGAGACCATCTTCTTTTGGGGTGAAGAGATCGGTAACCCAGTTTGGGAGTCTCTGTGTTGGGTCAATTGGGAGGAGGAGTGGGGGAATGCTGGGGTGGCGGTTGGTTGGGTGAGAGGAGTGGGGGATCGAACACTTTCTAACCATTGTTTCTGGAGGTGATTAATAGCTGATTCTATTCCTTGACTCATCATCGTTGTGAGGGTTTCGTCGGCGAGTCGTTCTTGATCTCGTATCAGATCAAGGATGGTGTCATAGTGGTGGAGGAGGCTGTTCAAGACATCTTGGTCACGATCGACGAGGTAGTGGGTGAGGCGGGCGCGGTTGGTAGGATCAATTAGGAAGTTTTCGACGAATTCGGCGAGAGGTGGGAGGTTCTTTTGAGCAGAAGAGGAGGCGGTTGCGTTGTTGGTATGCATAGTGTATGTGGGTGTGTTCGATGTTTCTTTCTAGAGGTTTTTCTTTTCTTTATATATGTTGAGGATTTCCTCGGCGTGTTTCAGGTGTGACTCTGGTTCCCATGTGTTTTCCGAAGTTGGGTAGCCTTTCCATTTCACGAGGTAAACGTATTTTGATCCGCGCGGTTTGTGGGCAGTGATGGTTTCTACTTCGTATTCATTTTCTCCCTCGATCAGGTCGGGGGGAGGCTTCAGGTAGTTTGGGCCATGTGTTTCTGTTTCAGAGTATGGAGTGAGGAGTGATGCGTGAAACACCGGGTGAATCTTCCATTGAGTCGGTAGTTTCAGTTCGTAAGAAAGCGGTGAGAGAACCCGCTTAATCTGGAATGGACCTTCTCTTCTTGGGGAGAGCTTCTTGGTATGGGGGTAGATCTTCAGATTTCTGGAGTCGAGCCATACTTTTTGACCGAGGAGAAATGGGGTGAATTTCCGGGTAATTCTTTCTGCCATGAGTTGTCGGGCCAGTTCATGTGCGGCCAGGGCTTCATTTTGCGCTTTGAAGTTGGACAATCCTCTTTTCTGCAGCAGGTACATCGCTTTTCTTGTAAGGCGTGGGTATCGCATGCGGTTTGTACCCCATCATGAGGTAGAATGGAGAGTGTTTCACAGTAGAGTGGGTCTGTTGATTGTGGGCGAATTCGGCGGTGGAGAGGAGTGTTACCCATGCCTCAGGTTGGTTCGTGCAGAACATGCGGAGATATGCTTCTATTTCCTGATTCATTCGTTCAGTTTGTCCGTCGGTTTGAGGGTGGTAAGCTGTGCTCATAGCCAACTTGATTCCCAAGAGCTTTCCTAGTTCTTGGAATAGTTTGGACGAAAATCTCGGGTCTCGATCAGATACGATTTTGTCGGGGAGACCGAATCTGGTGAACACGTTCTTCAGGTAGAGGTCTGCTGCTCCTAGGGCGTCGATGGTCTTGTTACAAGGTATTAAAATTACCCCCTTTGTAAGACCATGGTCTACCACGACCATGAGGGCATCATACCCTTTTGTTTCTGGCAAATCTGTAATGAAATCGGTTGTAACCAACGCGAACGGTCTTGTCGCGGTTGATTTAATCGGTGTCAGGGGTGGTGTCGTCGGGTGGGTGTTAACCTTCATTTGCTGGCATAGTCCGCATCCTTGTACGAAGTTTTTGATAAGCATCGTCATTCCTGGCCACCAATAATCTCTTCGGATCAATTCTAATGTCTGGAATTGTCCGGGGTGTCCTGCGGCGAGGGAATTGTGATATTGTTCGACTATTCTTTTTCGTAATTCGTTGTTCGGTGGGACGTAGCATCTGTTTTTGAAGAAAAGGAGTCCATCCTTTACTTCCCAATCAGCGAGATCAGACTTGATCGGTGGCGTTCCGTTGGTTTTTAGTGCCTTGATCGCATCGGCTACTAATTTGTCCTTCATGGTTGCTGTGACCAACAGCGATTCCATTTCCATGTCGATAGTGTTTACGAATACTGTTTCTGGCAGCATTGTCAGATTTTCGTTGTCCTTGTCCGTGTCTTTTCCTAAATCTTCCCTCCGGGATAGCACATCGGATTGGACCATCTGCGATCCAGGTACGTGGATCAATTTGATGTCGAATTCCGATAAGAATAGGCTCCATCGTGCCTGTCTTCTATTTAACTTTTGTGCGACCCTGAAGTATGTCAGGTTCTTATGATCGGATAGGATAGTGACCGGGTGTGGCGCTCCTTGTAGGTAGTGCCTCCACGTTTCTAATGCTCGGATAATTCCAAGCAGTTCTCTGTCGTATATCTTGTAGTTCCGTTCCGTAGGAGTCAAAGAGTGGGAGATGTACCCGCATGGGTGCCGGTCTCCGTCGGGTCCTTGTTGCCTGAGTACCGCACCAGTTGCGAACTTTGACGCGTCAGATTCGATCGTGAACGGTTTGCTGGGATCTGGCATTAACAGGGTTGGTGCCTCGCTAAACTTAGCCTTTAATTTGTCGAATGACTCTTGACATTCTGGTGTCCATTCGAATTTGATGTCCTTTCTTGTAAGACTGTTGAGCGGCCGTGCTAATTCGGCGAAGCATCCGATAAATCTGCGATAAAAGTTTCCAAATCCGAGGAACAACCTTACTCCTTTGACATTAGTTGGCTCGGGCCAATCTCAGATGCCAGAGAGTTTAGTTGGGTCCATCAAGATCTGATCCGGTTTCACTATCAAGCCGAGGAATTCGACTTCTTTGATGTCGAATTTGCATTTCTCGGGTTTAAGATAGAGGTCGTGGTCTTTAAGCCGTTGGAGAATCTTCTTTGTTCGGTCGGCGTGTTTCCTGGGATCTCGAGAGAAGATCAAGATGTCGTCCATGTAGATTACTACCCATCCTTCGTCGATCAGATCTTTGAATATCTCATTCATCATTGCTTGGAATGTGGCCGGAGAGTTGCATAGGCCAAAGAACATGACTGTTGGTTCAAACAGTCCTTTGTTCATTTTGAAGGCCGCTTTCCATTGGTCTCTGTCCTTTATCCTGATGTTGTGATATCCCCATCTGATGTCGAGTTTAGTGAAGATCTGTGCTCCTTTTAATTTGTCAAGGAGGTCTCCGATCAGGGGTAAGGGGTAGGTATTCTTGATCGTTCCGTTATTCAGGTACCGGTAGTCTTGGCAGGGTCGAAGCACTCCTGCATCCTTCTTTGCTATGAAGAAGAACGGTGAGGCCATAGGTGACTTCGACGGTCGGATGTATCCTTTTGCCAGGTTTTCTTCAAGAAATTCGTCCATTTTCTGTTGTTCGACCGGGGTGAGAGGGTAAACTTTGCAGTCTTTCGGTACAAAGTCTTCTTTCAAATCGATGGCATGGTCCCATTGTTTCGGTTCGGGGAATCTTTCAGAGGCGGCTTTTTTGAAAACCCTGTTGTACTCTTGGTATTCTGATGGTATGGTCGCTTTGTCCTCTTTTTGATCTTTCTGTTCATCGTGTGCCAATTGTTGGGAGATTGATGTCTTGGCTCGGATCGGGGTTTCTTCCAATCTAGCGATTGGGGTGTTTTCCGTGGTTTGTTTCTGCTCAAAAGGGGTTCCCTTCATGAGTTGCCGGGTTTTGGCTACTGCCCATCGGGCGGCTTCCAATGATCTGTTCTTTCGGTATTGCAGTGTTCCGATTTCCCAGTTGATCAACGGGTTCTCCTTCTGAAGCCAGGGGAGTCCTAGGATGATCGATTCCTTTCCTAGTCCTGTGACCATAAACCGTATCTTCGATTGCCTTCCTCCGATGTCTACCGAAGCGGTGGTGGAGTGATTGATGGTGCCTAGTTTATTTTGGGTGCCATCAACATTTCTGGCTCTGATTGGTTTTTGGAGAGGGGTGAGCGGGAAGTTGTTCATCTGTGCAAAGCCTTTGTCCATAAACATTCCTCCTGCTCCTGAATCAAGGAGGGCATCGGTTTCGACGATTTCGTTCTCAACGAATAGCTGCATTGGTAATCTCATAGATTGCTTTTCCATGTTAGCTATTAGTACAGATGAGACCATAATTTCAGCGGGTCCTGACGTCGGGGCAGTCTGCTTTCTTAAAAACCTGACTCTTCCATGAGGTTGAGGGTTTCTTCTTTCTCTTCTTCGTCTAATTCGCCTAGGAGGGCTCGTATCTTCCCGTAGGCATCTTTTCCGCTTGGTTTCTTGGCGGTAAACCTTCTGACAGGTCCAGGTAAGAACTTTCCTGTCTTCTTGTCTTTGTGGTCGATGGCGCGATGTCCTGTCTGATGACAGACAAAACACATTCCTTTGCGCATGTGTTCGGTGCGGTCTTGTTGTGTCATCTTGTCGATTTCCATGGCATTTGGGTCGACGTCAGGGATGGTGGAGGGAGTATAAGCCTTAGAGGGTGCTTTGCTTCCTCTAGCTTTTCCCGTGATTGCCTGTGCTCGTTTCCACTGTCCTTCGTACTTGGCAGCGGCTTCGTACCATCCGTCAATGGTGGTAGGCATTGTTTCTTTGAGAAACACCTTCTCAAGGAGTTTCGGTTTCAATCCGTCCATGAAATATTCAATGAGGGCAACGTTTTCGACTATCCCTGTGCGTGCGGCGAGGATTCTGAAGTTGGAGATGTAGTCTTGAACATCTCCTGTCTGAACTAAATTCTTTAGTTTGGTTCGTGCTGTTCCTGCGTCATCTACAGAGGAAAAGGCGGCGGAGATGGCTGTTTTGAATGCTTGCCAGCCGCCGAAGTTGTTGTTGGCCAAGGATTCTCTGATCCTTGCTTCTTTCCATCCTGCAGCCGCTCCTCCTATCATAAACGAGAGGGCGAATGCGATCTTCTTTTCATCGGTGTCATAGGTGTTTGGGTTCACCCGGATGTAAAGTTCTACTTCTTGTAAGAACTTTGTTGTCTTTTCTCTTTCTCCAGAGAAGTCGGAGGGGACTCGGATCTTTACTTGGGCATCTCTGTTGTGTGCCATTTCGAAGTAAGTGGGGTCGAGTGAGTCTTCGGGTTCGGATTCTTCGAGGGTTTGCGAGTACCCTGTTCGTTTATCTGTGATAGAAGAGGATGCTTCTCTTCTAATTCTTTGTGGCGGTCTGCTGTCTTTGGGTCTACCTTCAGTGAAGTAGTGGTTGGGTACGTATTCTGTCGAGCCTGTGGTATCTGCGAAGTACCAACTTCTTAGGCTGTTGCTGTACCTGATTCATTGTCCGTCTAAACAGAAGAATTCAGAGGTAGCAGTGGGTACTGCTGTTCGGGGTGGTCTGTCTGCAAAGTGTCTGTTCTTGAGCGCGTGCGTAAGCTTGGGCGCCACAGTGTCTGTTGGGTGCGCCTAGACTTGTGACAAGTCGGCAGGTTCGATCAGCTTGACCTTTTGTTAAGATTGTCTCTTAACTACTCAGCAAGTTTGAGACAACAAGGTGCTTCCTTGTGTCGAGTTCGTCGTTTAGACTCTGAGGTACTTCCTCAGGTCGAGTTCTCTGTGAGCAGTTTAAAGAGTTTATATCTTTAGGTCAAGCTGAGGCCATGACTGACTATCTACTACAGTTTATATAGACTATTAGTTACTCTGGTCTATATAATGATTGGCTAGTAAGTATAGTAGCTATCTACTCAGGTCTTTTCAGGAGTGTTTCAATAAGTAAAGATGTGCTGGCTGTCAAGTGAGCGCATGTTAGAAAGTAAATATAGGTGACACGATAGAATCGTAACAGTTTCTGACCTCCATGCTAAACCTACTCCCAGTGGTTAGTGGGTTAAGTTTGGCTGCTGCCTCAGTATGTATTGGATATTTTGCTTGCAGGGTCATTCTGATGTTTGATAGGTGGAGAGAGCACTAATGCTAGTTTCCATGGGGACATTAACAGTTGCAATGGTCTGTGCTAGCAAGGGCAAGACAGTAACACTTCCTCAATCTCTCAATATCTTCACTGGGAAGAGTCTATGTGCCACACAGGTAGTGATGTGCATGGCTCGGCTCAAAGCCACAAGCCAGCCAGGGCCAAGCCTGCAGAAGCTGAGCCACCCTGAGCCATGCAGCAGGCTCTGAAGGGCTCATGGCTCAGGCTTGGAGTTTTCAAAGCCTGGAGCTGTGGCCAAAGCTGTGGCTTTTTCACTAGCAATTGTTACAATTCAAATCGGACTTTTGCGACCACAACTGTACAGTTTATCGCATAAGGTATGTTAGCCAATATTTACACATCATCAAACATGTCAACTGACAACAGCATGCATGATAAATGCCCAAAGAATCCTTCCAGCCGTCTTACTGCCGATAACAATGTCGCAACACCCACGTTATCTTCCCATCACAAGAGCATTGCTCTTCTCATGTGCAATGAGCACCTCCTACTGTAGATCCACCCTGGGCTAGTGATTTGACCGCTCCTGTCAACTCCACTCAAGGACAGCCAGATCAAAATGATGGACATCCAGAATCAGTAACAGGGTCATCACAAACATTCACACCTGCTGTATCACAGCGCAAGAGTGTTGAATTGTTGATCGATTCTGGTTTGGAGAGTGATGGCTCACAGCACACTGTAGCTAAATGAAGGAAACAAAAGCAGGCACCGAAAATCCCTGGTATGAGCTTTCATCCTGTAAATGTTCACGTTTGACAATTTCACTACTTAGGAACCAGCAACCCTACAGAAACAGATGAAAATGGTATGTATAAAGATGTCAACATCATGGAAATCAGCTCCAATGATGACTCTCTGCCCAAGAAGAAGAATCCTACTGCTGATATTGAACAGTTTCTTCAAGCCTATGAAGCATGTAAAAGGTGATAAATGAGGGCAGCATCAGTGTAAGGCTTGCGCGTATGTCATTAATACCCATCCTTCTGTCAATATCTCAACCTCTTGTAGGAGTGGAGATGGGGGCTGCTCTAAAACAGATTGCATCCTGGTTGATGAGCATTCCACACTTTGGAGGCACATGGCTTTGTTACACAAGGTACGTAAATAAATCTTACATTGGCTATATTGAAGATCTTGACATCTAGGGTTTATATAAATGCTGGTGCAAGTCTACAGACTTTTTATCAATGCTCCCAGATGATGCAAAAGCAAGATGCCAAGAAGCGCTTGAGAGAGCGATGGAGCAGACACAAGTGGATGATCATTTCCATCTGGTGAAGCCCAAAGACAAGCCAGAGCTGTACTCAGATGACATCTTCAGGGAAGCTGCGATTCAATGGCTTGTTGAGACAGATCAAGTATGTTTAAATGTTTTTGTTGATGTACTGTCCTGATGGTTTCTCAATAGCCAATTGCTGCTTTTGAGCACCCATCTTTTCAATGAATGATGCACATTGCCTCTCAAGCAACCCATGGCATTAAGATACCCAACAAAAAGCAAGCACACAACAAAATCATTAGTCTTTTCAAGGCCCAAATGAACAAACTCAAGCAACGTCTCAATGTATGTATCTATTGGAGTCGCATCCCTTTACTCACTCAGCCATTTAAGAGTCAATATGTTGCTGGAAAAGTTAGTCTGACATGTGATGCATGGCAGGCGTCAAACACAGATGGCTACTTTGCAGTCACAGGTCATTGGATTGAAGAACACTCTCCTGGGAAATGGACACTCAAGCACACCTTGTTTGGCTTCACATGGATGAACACCACACATAATGGTAACTGATTAGGCCAGGCTCTCATCAAGATTTGTCTCCACCTCAGCATTGTTCACAAGGTAAACTGTCATGGTTGTTCTTTGTCAAATCTCACCCCTACCACTTCTCAATTCCCTGCAGATTGGTCACATCACCTGCGACAATGTGTCCAACAACAATACAATGATGGTGGAATTTGCTCACTGCTACAAAGGTAAAACAGGGCAGGAGTTTGATGTCAAAAAGTGACACATTTGGTAAGTGCCTGTTCCTTTCCTTTCTTGTGAATCATGTTTACAAAGTGAAAATATAGATGCCTTGCACATATCATCAACCTTGTGATGCAAGCACTCATCTCGATGAAGCAAAGCAAAATACTATGATCCCCACAACATCAACGATCACACACCAGACATTAATGCTGCGGAGAGGGATGAGCTTGGTCTTGTCTGCCCAATTTCTGTCAAGGCAAGTAAAGAGATATTTCTTGAATACATGGTTGACAACATTGTTCTAGGAACGTTCTTCTTTGCAGTGTAAAGATCTCTTCAAGTCAATTCAAGCTTGACACAGTGTCAAGCAGCCTGTACAGCTATTACTTGATATGAAAGTGCGGTGGGGATCTACATATGTGATGCTGAACTGTGCAGACTTGAATCAGAAGGTCAGGGATGTTACACTTCGAGATTCAAAAATATACATTGAATCTTTCTACTAGTTTGTCAATGAATTTGTTTACAAGATTGGTGTTTGCACAGAAAACCTTGATGCACGAAAAAGACTGATGCACTTACCCTATCTGATGCAGAGTGGGGCTGGGTTGGTATGTTCTGTGCTCTCCTCAGTGTATGTTCATCCAATTTGTTGTCCAGCTACTGCTGATGCATGCCTGTAGCATGCTGACAAGGCCCAACAAGTGTTCTCATCTGTGCAAACTCTCACCCTCTTTAATGCCATCCCCGCTATTGAGACCCTGCACGCAGCTTGGGCCACCCAGGCAGAAAAATTTAAGTACAGGTCGTTTAAGGATGCACTCAATGCAGTGATGGCCAAGCTCAATGAATATTATGAAATGACTGCAGACTCTGATGCCCATATTTTGGCAATGTGTGTGTATGTTGTGTACAGTTAACTTATTTACTTGTTGAATGTTTTCATTGCAGTATTGCACCCTGAACGAAAGATGGGCTACTTCAAGAAACATTGGGGAAAGAACCTCTGTAAAAATGTCTTGACCCTTGGCCAAGAAGCGGTATGTTCTAATTATTGCCAGCACAGAAGCCTTACTTACATCCACTAAGTTCAAGAATCATTATGAACAACTCCATGCAGCCAATTCCAGTTCATGTAAGATGTTGACAATGCCTACAGTGAAATGACAGAAAACCAAAGGTCTTTTATGCAAGGCTGGTTCTGATGATTCCGATGATGAGGCTAACATGCCTGAGCCTTCGAGTGACCCATGGATGGTTGAATTTGAACAGTACATGAATACTAATGATGTAATCCCTCCTGGTATGACTGTTGTGGTGTGGTGGGGAGTGTGCACTTGTGGATCCCAGTCCCTAAATTGTTGCATGCTAATATATTGTTTTTAGTTAAATGCACCTCATTACCCAGTTGCGAGTTCACTGGCTTGTGATTATCTTGCGATTATGGCATCTTCTGTCTCAAGTGAATGCACATTCTCATCGGCTGGCCTTACAATCAGTAAATGTCATAATCAGCTAAAGGGTGATATTGTAGAAGCTTTGCAGTGTCTGAAGTGTATATATCATAACGACCTCATCTTCCAGGATGTCATAGCAGCTACTGAAGAGGAAGAGGAGCTTGAGGATATGGACCTTGAGCTAGCTGGTGAAAACAAGGGCAATAACAACGTTGGGGAAGAGTTTACCTGGGATGGGCTACTTGATGATGATGGGGATATAAACAAAAATGAGAAGTAGGTCATTGTACCAAAATTCAATGCTCTATCCACTGTAAAGCCACGGCTTAAGCCTGAGCCAGGCCTGAGCTGGCCTGAAGCCATCATCACAGCTCAGGCTTGTATTTTCTAAAGCCTAAGCCCCCAAAAGCCGAGCCTTTGCCACGGCTTTCAGGCCAAGCCAGGCTGTCAAGTCACTACACACAGGCTTCAGCAATGCTGCTTGAGGTAGGGTTACCTGCAGTAATGCCACATCAGTGCATTCACTTTGAACCATCAAGTCTGATGCCATCATTCAGGTGCCCAAGAGTTCACAAGCCAATTTGCACTTGCAACAGGACTACCAAACCTATGGAAATTATCCTCTATACTATAGCCTTACTAATATCAATCTCTAGAATCTGCAACATGGTTCACTGTCCTATACTCATACTAGAATGTCTCACCCTGTTCTCTCTAATTCCCATTCCTCCCATATTCTCACCTATCACACTGTCAGATTCAAATCTGGCCCATTATATCCTTTTTCCTGTTTTCCCTGGCTCCTTATAATGCTTAATGATGCTTAGCACAATTAATGTGTCTTTATACCCATGCTTAGGCACCCTTGCAACAAAAATATAATGTTTTGTTCTCTTGCTTAGTTTGTGAACTGTGATTAATGTGCCTAATACCAGGATTAATATGTGGGCTTCCTACTACTGTTGAACTTAAAAAAAGTAACTTAGACCACAACATCATTAGTGAATTTTGGTTGGAGATTGGCTTACAAGATCACTTAGATTTGTCCCAAGTCTCAAATAAGCCAGAGATAAGTCAAATTCATAGTGCAACCTGGCTCAGCCCAAGCATGGCCAGGCTTAGCAAGTTCCAACTTAATGATGCTTAGAACAGTCAATAAGCACACTCAAGTGATGGTAAGAAAAAGACAGATTTTCCTGATGCTACTTACCAGAGTTTGCAAACTTTTCCATCAAAGGAAAATGTCAGAGCGGGAGAAGTGCATTCAGACATGTGACCACTGGGCTAAGTCAAAGTAACAAGAACAAAATGGAGCACAGCAGTGAATGGTTTGCTTAAAATATGTACATCCTAGAAAAATCAATCAATTTCATAATCCATATATGGGACATATGCAGGAGCTAAATATTCACCCTCGTAAGGTATGTGCTTTCAGAAAATATCACATGACAATTGCAGAACCTAAATGTGCACCAATACTTATTCTACGAATGTAATGAACCAGGTATACTTGAGTGGACAAGTCCATGAGCCCATGAGAACCGAGTTAAACCTGAATACGTGACTTCCCTGCCGCTGCTGGCCTCTCACCCGTTGCAGGCTTCTCGGTTGCAGGCTTCTCGATTGCAGGCTTCTCTCCCGTTGCAGGCTTCTCGCCACTCCCTCCGGAGCAGGTGGGCTTATTGCACTTCTTGCACGAATCGCTGGGGCCGTACTCGCAAGCCTTGCCCTCAATGCATTGGTAAACAAATCCAAGTTTGCAGGGGGGCGCGACGCCACAGAATGGGCCTTGAATACCGTTTTCGCAGCCGCAACCAGCAGGAGGGGTGTTGCAAACCTGAACGATATTACAATTGATTAAGATTATACCGAACGAAACGATAGACATACAGGCTTCACATGCTGGGAATCCTTTTGGTCAAATTTTTGGGTATCATTTTGGGGATCTTTGTGAGCATCCGAGTCTTTTGTGGTGTCTTTTGTGGCATCTTTTGTGGTGTCTGTCGTGTTGTTTTTTGGCTCAGCGGCAGCGGCAATGCCAGCGAAGATGACGAGAACGGCGGTGGCGGCAGCGAAAAACTGATAAAAGAATGTTAGGCAAGAAGCATGTGGTACAACTTGGGTTGCGCACCTTCATTGTCAGATAGGCAGAGGCAGTAATGTGATGGGCTCTGAAGCTTTTGGAGATGAGGTCGACTTGATGAAATATTCAATGCTAGATCAACACAACCTTTATACCTTGCGACTATGCGATGGGAACACGGATAAACCAAGGATTTTTTTCACGGAACGCATAGCAGACTGCGCAGGTAGTAAACTTTGAGTTGCTAAAGATCCGTTAGCTTGAAAGAATCTACGATTGTCCGGATGTCCGATGCAGCGTGGTCGGCTCGGAGTTGTCAAGATCACTCAAAATACTAGCGTTTTACCCTCGACGCAGAGCAATGAAGCTTGAACTATGAAGAAATACTTCAAGAGTAGCCCACCGTACCATAAACTGGTGAACGGTGATCACGATGAGTTGAGCCCGAAGTTCAGTTTGGAAAGTAAAAGATCTGCAGCGGCTGCAAATATCCACACCCGTAGTCGTAAAGGCATGAACCTGAGAGAATGTAAACTAAACACGAATAAATACCCTAATAATAGTAATATTACATAACTTGAAATAAAGTAAAGTGCGACCTTCAAGTTCAAACTTCCGAAGCGGCCGCAGCTTTTTATTTCAGGGTTGGCCCTCCATCGCTAATGATCTGCGCAGCGATCTTCATGTTCATCATGGCAACGGACGTGAGTTACGACCAGCGCGCGACCAGAACATGACTTCGTGAGTAAACGGCAACTTACAGCTACCTCAAGCTCTGGCCTAGGACTCGCTGGTACATACTAGACAGCATCTGCGCAGCAATCTCATTACGTTAATCATAGCAACGGACGCACAGCTCGCGACCAATAACTCGCATAAAATCGCTCCACTCCCACTGCCAGGCTACTCATTAATCATTACCGACACTTTTCAAGTTCAAGCTGCATACATGGGCAGGGGTCACCGAGCTGATATGTGACAGACAGAATAAGGTACTGGAAGTGACTTCTGCTTCCATGGCCGCTGTGGAGTAGTCCTGGGGTGTGCCATCATTTAATTGCTCACTCAAAAAAGCTGTGGTTGCTGTCCCTTCACCGCTCCAGCTATTTCTCAAACCGTAGATTTTAAATAAATTAATGGGCGTTTGTCTACCAGATCCAACAATAAACCCTGCCTAATGGGCATCAGACAATCACGATATTTTTACTAGGAAAGTAAAAGGAGAAAAGAAAGCAGTAACGTGAGCTAACTGATACCTATAACCATACATGATTCCTAACAATCTCCCAAGGTGACCTTCCGGTGTCAATATTACAAAGGTTGGGCATTGAAATTGCATTGGAAGTCATGGACGGACAGTCCAGGCAGAGAACGGGGGAGGGAAACCGGTGTAATGGTATGAACCACGAACAACAAGGTGCATTATACTACGGGACCAAATTTTCCAATGTAAATTCAGGCGAGATATAATAATTCCCACTACTTTAGTAGTGGGTTTTGTAGGTCGAACGATTTCAGATTCGTAATAGCCCGATGCATGTTGGCGTGTCAGATGGTGATTGGCGGATCGTTGAGATCGATCGATTATAAATTGGGAGTCAGTTATATTTATCTTTTGTGATCGATTACAAACCAATCCGCGGTCTGTTTGTAATGGATGATGTTTCGGTTACTTTCTTAGCTTTCTGTCTGCGACCATGTAGACCGGTCTAATTCAAGGCCAACCTGTATCTGTGGTTTTCGGCGATTGTCGTTGTTCAAGTATCTCTCGATGTCTGGCAAATCTGCTTCATGTCCATCAATCTCCTGTCTGGCTACCTGTCAATGCTGATATGGGCTTTGGATCACTGACTTGCGTTGTCAAGTTGGAGATCGACGATAACTTACGCTTTGGCTTGTGCCTTGGAAAAAATTGGAGTGCTTACTATCGAGAGTTTATGATTTCGGAGGGTAAATTGTTAGCGAACAAAGTTGACGACGCTTCAAATCCAACGGTAAATATGGAAGGTGTGTTTTAGTGTTTGGTTTAGTATTCAACGGATCTAAGTGATTAATAGAGGATGTTCTCGGTGCAATACATGAACTGAGTGATAACTCTGATTGTGGAATGATTAATGGTGCGATGTCACATTTTTCTTTCTTCTACTGAATCTGAATGTTCTGTCAGATGAATATATGAACATGTTTGAATTGTCTCCTGGTTGTTCAAAATCTTCAGTACGAAGTCATCATAATATCTCTCTAATTCGTGAAATATTAAATTCTGCGTCACCTTTGTATTCTTCTTCGTCATCAGAGTTGCAAATTTTATTGCACCATCATGGGATTTCCATTCATCCAACCGAGATCCAACTTTCTGTATCAGCTTTAATTCATCATCTTACCAATGGTCTTTGTGTCTATCATTCGAATCAAGGCAGTCTAGCTGTTACATCAGCAAATGATGAATCCGATCTATCACTTGCGATTTCCGACGAAATTATCAATGCCCCACTACCTATTCTTCGAAAGATTTGTAGAAGTCTAGGCTATCACTATCCTCCTGATCCCTCTGAACATCATCGTCTATTGGATTCAATGCAGAAGCGATATGAGACATTAAAAAAGAATTTGTTTGACAACTCTTTGGTGCGATTCGAACGATTATCAAAACAATACGAATATTCTATTAATAATAAAACAAACAAACAACAATTCCTTCTCTTCTAAAGTAGTGGGCTCTGCTGCCGGCTCGCCGGCGCGCTACCCGGTTATCAAATAATAAAACGGAACACGGTGGTGGGTGTCTGAAATGAAACTGCATGCCAGAAAAATCAATATCATTTTCACTGTGAAATTCTAGTGAATGTGCAAAGGTGACATATGCAGGAGGCACCTGGAGCTAAATATTCGCCCTTGGCAGATGTGTTATGGCTCCGAGTCCCCTTTCGGAAACATAGACAACCCCACAACTTAAAGATTGCACTAAAATTCTTATTCCCGAGACGCGAGGAATCAAGTGCACTTATAACATTCTATCAAACGCATGCTAAGTCCATCGACGAGGATGCTAAATATAAGTTATATAATGTGGCTTCCAAGTTCCTCCCACTGGCATCTCCCCAATAATTCAGGGGCAAGTGAGCTTATTGCACTTCTTGCATGCATCGACGGGACCATGCTCGCAAGCCGTCCTGGTCGCGGTATTGCACTCGTAAGAATATCCCACTTTGCAGGGGGGCGCAGTGCCGCAGAATCGGCCTTGAATGTTGTTTTCGCAGCCGCAACCAGCGGGGGGGGGGGTGCAAGCCTGATCGATTTTACAGTTAATTGAGATTATACAGAATGAAATTGTAGACATACACCAGTGGCAGGATTAGTGGCAGGGTTAGTGGCAGGGTTAGTGGCTGGATTAGTGACCTGGGTATCTTTTTGGGTATCTTTTTGGGTATCTTTTTGGGTATCCTTTGGGGTCTCACTGGGAGCGGCAGCGGCCACACCAGCGAAGACGACGAGAACAGCAGTGGCAGCAGCGAAAAACTGACAAAAGGACGTTAGGTAAGAAGCATGCACTACAACTTGGTCTGCGTACCTTCATTGTAAGATAGGCAGAGGCAGTAAGTAATGCAATGGGCTCTGAGGTTTTTGGAGATGAGGTCAACTTGATGAAAATTCAAGGCTAAATCCACACTACCTTTATACCATGCGACTATCCGATTGTGAACGCAGAAGTTTTGCAAGGTACGGATAGCAGGCTATGCAGGCCGCAGTGCACTTCTGTCCGTTGATTCTACGATGGTTCGGATGTCCGATGCGGCGTGGTCGAGATCATGGTGTCGAGATCACTCAGGCTATCTCCAACGAAGGCGTTGCGTTAACGTCTCCTGTTGGGTGCACGCAGTGCTGTGAAAAATTTTACATGCGAGTTTATTGCAATGAAGCTTGAAGCTTGAAGAAATCTAACGGGATCCTGCTGTACCGTAAATTGGTGACCGGGGACTTTAGCCCGATTTGGAAGTTCACTTCAGAAAGTGAGAGATCTGCTGCACCTGCAGATGCAGTCTACACAACTTGAGAAAGTTGGCTGCAGACTCATGACCTAATGCAAGAGAAGTATAACACGGACAAATACCCTAATAAAGCAGAGCCGCCGTCCAAAACTCCCGAGGGCGCAGACTGCGCAGCTCTTATATGACATACACAGCAACCTTTACGTCAATCATGGCAACCGACCTACAGACACGGACTTGCGTAGAATCGCACCTTTCTGCAGCTTCCTGAGTGGCCCGGGATAAAAAAACTATCTCTGGCTCTGGCCCATGGTGTACCAGTAGTATCAGTATACTATGTGCAGTGTGCCCAGCAATCTCTAGTTTAAGTTCCGAGTCACCCTCACTTTTATAATAAACCTTGACGACCCCCCCAGGCCTGGTGAATTGGTTGATGATCAATGATCGAACTGGATAAATTAGAACAACTACGTTTACCCCTCGGTGGTATACCGAACAAGCAATCTTAACAACATTTTAGAATTGCGATGTTGCCCAGAATGGCTCCATTATCAATACAATAACACATTACGGTAAACAGCTACCGCCGAGTCTGGCGTAGAAGCTGACACCCATCTGCGCGGCAATCTCGAAGTGCTACAACGCACAATGTGTTCACATTTTCATTGTTCATCAAAAAAAAAAGTGATACCAATAGTAGCAAGTATGCAAAAGCAACCTCATCCGAAGGCAGTTTCTTTTTCTTTTTTGATGCAAAGCGACACAACTTACTAGTATACATAACCCAATTCTTTTCTGGAAAAATCAACCGGCCACTGGCAAGCATGGCATCTCGACCAGCAGGATTCAAGACAGTTCCCCACTCTCTGCATTCCTCAGGCTCGCATCCATCCCACTGACCGCTCAACAAAATACTGTTTTCACTGAATATCTATTAAACGTACAAGATGCACAGCATGTAATTATATAACGCCAGTACAATATGTACCCTAGGCTGAAAAATAATAATAAAAGCTCACCACTAATTTAGTAATACCTACTACATGGCAGTGGAAATAATCCCTTCCTCCCATCCGCACTTACCACTGTCACCCCCGGCAGTCCACCCTCATCCAGCGCACCCCGGCTGGGCACAATCGGCTATCACCTCACGTATGCCGCCAAGCCCTAACAAACCCTTCCCCTCCACGGTCTCCTTCCTTGGATTCGACAACCGCATTCTATATGTCACATCCACAACATAACAAGGGGGAAAACGCTGCTCGCCTCTAACAGAATCATTTTCACCTGACAAGTCAGGCAAAACACCACTGACCGACAAAAAAGGTCGACGAGTCTAAAACAGCTCGGCCTAGATGACGCCGACTCTCTCTCCCCCCACCCCTTCCACCCGCATCCCCATGAACCCTCCGCCCCTGGCCCAGCCTCCGACCCTGTATGCCTCACTTCCATCGCCGCCAAGCCACCTCTCGCCATACCCGCTGGCAGGCCGAAGCCAAGCGTGCCACCGGGGACTCCGAGGGCGCGTGCGGGGAGTGCTCTAGGAGACGGACGAGGGGAGGTGTTGCTCGCGAAATGGAGACAACGCGATTCGGAGCCGAGCCGTGAGTTCGGCTCCTATCACTAACACTTACTTATATTATTAATATCATTATGACTTGAGGTTTTTATATTTAAGTAATATTCAGTGTTCGCGCTTTGGTGGGGGTTTTTGAAACTCCACTTTTTTGGGTTCATCAACTCGACGGCTTGCCGAGCGGTGCCGCATCTCAGAGGTCGATCAGTTTCTAAAACGGATTACACAACGCCCACTCTCTTCGCCTCCCCCTGCTGTCCCCGACCACTTAACCTTAACTTTTAGTCCCCAAGAGCCTTCGAGCCCTTCATTGCGCCCGCATTCACTGGCACTGGCAGAGCATCAAAAGAACATCAATCATTGATCATCAACTAATTCATGCGGAGGTCGCCACTGTTAAAAACTCAAGATTGCTGCGTACATGTAACTCCTGCACCAGAGTTGGTCGTATACCCAGAGCGAATCTACGCATGTCACGCGCTGTGTACTACGTCAGTTTGTGATTACAGCATGAAGATTGCTGTGCATATATGCGCTGAAAGAAGACGCTGCGCAATCTGGTGCGCTCAGAAACTCGAAAATTTGTAGGGTCAAACTTTGCCCTAATTAGGGCATTTGTGTATACTTCTCTTATATATACCGATCTGAATCCTTTCTAGGTTAGCAGGCCTCGGAGTTTCTTTCTGTTAACATCTGTAGCTGCCGCAGAACTCTAAACTGAACTTTTTGGTCCTCTATCATCGGTCACCTGTAACCGGTCACCTACTATTTAGATCTCTTCATGCTTGAAGCCTCATTACAATAATCGGCCCACATCAAGGACGATGTCATGTAAAATGTATTTTCCGCAGAAGTTCACTTTTTTTGTTCTGAGAGATCTCGACGCCTCGACTACCCTGATGCCATCGCACATCCGAACCATCGTAGAATCTTCCAAGTCACGGAGAAGGGAAGTGGACTGCGGCCTGCATAGCCTGCCATCCGTACCTTGCAAAATTTCGGTCTTCACAACCGGATAGTTGCAAGGTATAAAGGTTGTGGATTTAGCCTTGAATTTTTATCAAGTCGACCTCATCTCCGAAAGCCTCAGAGCCCATCACATTACTGCCTCTGCCTATCTTACAATGAAAGTGCGCAACCCAAATTGTAGCACATGCTTCTTGCCTAACATCCTTTTATCAGTTTTTCGCTGCTGCCACTGCTGTTCTCGTCATCTCCGCTGGCGTGGTTTCTGCCGCCCCTCAAGGTGCCGAAGCCGCCCAGGTTTTCAAGCGTGTATGTCTACCATTGCGTTCAGCATAATACCGGTAATATCAAACTAACTGTAAAATCAAGCAGGGCTGCACGCCCCCTCCCGCTGGTTGCGGCTGCGAAAACAACATTCAAGGCCGATTCTGCGGCACTGCGCCCCCCTGCAAAGTGGGATATTCTTACGAGTGCAATACCGCGACCAGGACGGCTTGCGAGTATGGTCCCGTCGATGCATGCAAGAAGTGCAATAAGCTCACTTGCCCTTGAATTATTGGGGAGATGCCAGTGGGAGGGAAGCTTGGTTATATTTAGCTTTCTTGTCGATGGACTCATGCGCTTGATGGACTGTTTAACCAAGTACACCTAATTCCTTACATTCCAATCAAGTTGGACATTTGTCTGGTATGACATATACCGAAAGGGAAACATCCGGCATGGGCGAATATTAGGGTTGTTCACAGTAACCATTTTCAGGCCATTTTCGGCTCATTTTCAATCTCATTTTTCAAAAATGGACTTCAGAATGGAACTGAAAAATAGTCATCTAAAAAAAATTCAATCCCACCCTTGCTGTTATGAAAATGGGTCTTTTCACATTCATTTTCACATTCCATTTTTGTTGTTCTTTCAAACTCTGCTCTGATGCCAAATCCTTTCCAGTACCACTATCAACAATGACATCCCCCTCCCTCACACCTCTACCACAACAACAACTCCATCATCACCTGCCATCACCACTCCCATGCTCACTCCCACATTGACTAATGCCACCAACTGACCACATCAGGCCCAAATGATGACAGGTCATTCAAGTTTGGGCCCTAGATACAAATTTTTTTCAAGTTTTTCTTCTTTTTTTATTATGAGTCCAAGGTATGAAGACTTGTTCTTTTAACCTGACCATCCAGTGAAAAGTTAAGAGAGGCAGCTGCTTGGCAGAAATCAGAGTTCTAATGTTGGCTGGAGACAACCTAATATTTTGAAGTCAGGCCTATAAAGTATTTAAAATCCAGCAGGTTTTACTGACATGTAGATTTTGAATGAAAAAGGCAATTGTCACATTTAATCACACTTGCCAATGCCACCACCACTGCCACCAATGATGACAATGATGACAAAGACAATACCACCTCCCTCCCTCCTTCCTTCCCACCACCACCACTCTACCCACACCCGCCACCACCATTCCCAAGTCCATCCCCACCTCAACCACCATCACAAACTGCTGTAAACAAGAAAACAGATGAAATGTGGGCCCAAACAACCCATTCATTGTTTGGGCCCTAGGTATGTTTTGTTTTGTTCATTTCTTGTTTTTATTAACTAATTAATGTATTTTGTAGGAACTATTCTACTGCCAATGACATGCCAAAGCACCTACCCTGCCACTGCAAGCCATGGAAAATGGGCCCAAATGACATTTATGTGTCATTTGGGCCCTAGTTAAGTTTTTTCTTATTTCTTTCTTCTTTCTTTTTATCAACTGACTGTTTTCAATTCATTTTTAGGTTATAATAATCTTGTAATGACAAACAACAAACCACGACACCCCACACCCCACCCCATCACCCTATGCCACTGCTTGCAGGGCAGATTGTGGGTGTTAACAGCCATAACAAGGGCACCAACAATGGGAATAGGAACATGGTACAATGATGGGAGGGGCAACAATGAATGAGGGATGTGACAATGGGAGGATGGCAGGACCACAATGATGAGTGATGCCATGGCAGGACAACAATGAACAAGGAGGCCAACAGCAACAGCAAGATGGGACAACAACCATGGCGAGAATGGGAGGGGGAGAATGAGGAACAAGGCACAAGGCCGACGAGAGGACAACAGGGAATGAGACAGCATGTGCCCCAGCCCTATGAGCCACTGCTCATAGGGTGGATTGTGGGTGCCATGATGCAGCACCCCCACAACCACTGCAAGCAACTGCTCACAGTGTGAATGGGGTTGCAAGAGTGCAGGATGGACAGAATGAGACCACCCATGACAACCAGGAGGAGAAGACAACAGGAGACCCAGAGCAGATGGGGGCGATGAAAAAAAGGCCCAGGGGACATGGACAATGATGTCTCTTGGGCCTTGGTTAAGTTTTCTCATTTCATTTCCTTTTTTCATTACTAACAATTTTTTTAAGTACATAGTATTACTGACAGTGATGATGACGGGGGACACCACCACCACCACCACCACCACTGCACAAGGGGGAAGAGAGATGCCAACAAGAGGGGGGAAGGGAGGCTGTCACATGCCCCACACCTATGAGCATCTGCTCATAGGGTGGTTCACAGGGGAGAAGAATGGGGACAGCCAGGAGACAACTGGGAGAGAGACAAATGATAACACAGGGGAGAGGACTGACAATGAAGAAACATAACACCACCTGCCCCCAGCCTCATGAGCAACTGCTTGTGAGGTGGTTGGTTAGTGGAATGACAAGGGGAGACAAGACAAGAGGGAGGGAGACAACAACACCTGCCCCACAAAGCACCCCCAACTACTGCCACAAGCAATAGCTCATGGGGTGGAAAGGGGTGCTATGTCAGTGCACAGGTGTGGGTGTGAGATGGGGGATGGAGGGGATGGCATGGACATGCCACCCTGCACATTGACAACAATGACAACATGGAGGACCACCTCACAAATCCCATGGACACAGCACCCCCCACCACTGCTGCGAGCAGCTGCTCATGGGGTGGATAATTGGGTGTGAGGGGCACAGGGACCATGACACACCCCTCATGTTTATGAGGGGGTGTTTTTTATTTATTTAAATTTTTGTCAAATTTGTAGTTAAGGCCCCAGGGGTTATAATCAATCTAAGGATAGAAGGATGGGAAACAATGAATGACAGGGAGAAGACCACCACAACAGCCACCACAACAGCACCCCCAACTGCTGCCTTGAGTAAAGAAGGTAATTGAGGACTCATTCATGCCAGGTGCAGCTATGGCCCAACCAGACAAGTCAACTAACTAATGTTTCCATTTGCTTTTTCTAGGTTTTATCTATGCTATTTACCATAATACTGGACACCTACACCTATGCCACCACTATGAGCACCTGTGGAATGAGCAACTGGCATGGCCAAGATGGGGAGGGTGTAACAATGAAAAGAAGAGGAGCCATGACATGGCACAACCAATGCTACCATTCCTCCCCATCCAGGATGTGGAGGGTCTCAGTTAGGCTCAGTGTTGTAGAAAACTGGTTGGGACCACACAGCTGATAGGCAATGGGTAAAGAGTTGTAATTAGCTGAACTACCATAACAGTAACTACTCAGGAACCCCCAAGATCATACTGATGGTGTCTGAAAATAGTCCAACACTCAGGAGATCAGGAAGGGTGCTGGGAGACTCATGTAAAGGGACAACCAGCTAAGCCCCAGCAGCCCTCTTGATGCCATGTCACTGATTCATGGCACCCATCACCCTAAACAAGAAATATCCACCCAGGACCTGGTGATGATGACCCAATGACCACACCACTGCCTCATGAGCAACTGCTTGTGGGGTGGATCACAGGTGGGATGATGACAACACTTCCACCCATGTAATGATCTGGGAGATCATGTTTGTACCTATTACTGTACTTGTTATGATTTCTTACTACATTTGTTTCCTTCTTCATTGCAGCAGTGCTTACTTGATCTTTTTCCTTATCTCTGACTCATTTGTATGACTCTTGAGGCAGCACCCATACTTCCTTTTATATTAGATACTGAGTAGATAGCTGACAATCACGCTCTACAGCTTTGCATAGCTTTAGATAGTTCACTGACTCCTATGTACGTTGTAGCCGTGTGGCCAGCCACCCAGGCATACATGATCACGTGACCTTGGGTTCATGTTCGCGTAGCATAGACACAACCTGTACGCTTCCTAGCTAGACCGCTATACAGCATTTGCCCCTGTGCTTTGGGCTTCTCCGCGTGCTTCCCAGCCTGTCCTGTGAGACTGCACATCTCCAACGTGTTGACATGTACTGCCACATAGTCTTAGACATAGCTATATCAAACTGTAGTAGATACTGGTCAAGGCTCTTCAGCTTGACCTAGGCAATTAACAGCCTTTACTGCTCTGAATGTGTGACTTGACCTAAGCAGAAAGCCTCTGTCTTAGTGTAATATAACTTAGCAGCGAAAGCCTCGTCATTAACGAACTTGATAACTTGAACCTGGCAGTTGAGGCTCTCACCTTAATAGTACTGTTATGACTGACTCTTCAGTCACATGTCACAAGCCCCTCTGAAGAGAAGCCTTTTCACATGTCACAACCAAGTTTGAAGGCAGTGATCAAGATCGCTAAAAATTGCCTAAAAAGGAAATTTTTATTGAACAGATTCCTTGATAAGTTACTCCTCATTGCTCCTGTCATTTGTGACCCAAAACTTTGATGAATAGAGGACATTTGTACACTTTGTACACTTCCCATGTCCTTCTTCTGCTTGATTAGCCTGTTAAATGTTGGCAACTGTTTAGAGATGAAATGTGCTATGTTCACTATTGTGACAGCCATTCAAAGTCTTGAAGGCATTCCAAATGTGAGGAACTGAGATATGGAACACTTTGGATCTGGGAGGAGGTTTTGACAGGCCTGAGTTGGGATAATGAAACTGTCCAGTGTGGCAGTCATCATTGTGGTCTCAAAGTATGTAGCAATTCAGCATTTTTTTAAACACTGAAATCCTGGCATGCTCTTAAGATGCACCTTGAACCATGTGCATCACCTTGCATGTGACCATGTATCACTGTCATGCCTTGGGCCTTTTGAAGAGATATCAGGTTTGTCACATGGTTTTTCAAATTTTGAAGAGTTGGTCATAACAGTAGATTTGGATTCCACCAGTCCTATAAAACTGGCTTCTTATTTTGTACCCTAGTTTACACCAGATCACTCACTCTACATAATATATACATTATTTGTGTCACTGTCAAGTAGAGCTTAAAGGTCTGGTCTGGTCCTGGTTTTCCACTCTTGTGGGTGAGGACCAAGGACAAAACTGATCCTATACCATCCAAAATTCTACATAACCACAGACCACACTACTATTAGGACATCATGGTGCAGCACCATGCCTACAGGATGTGGTGTGTAGCTACATGTGCCTACCATGAGTCTGATCATGCAGTGTGTTACCCATGTGTTGTACCATGTGTTGTACCATGTGTTGTACCTACCCCTAGTCATGTGTTTAATCATAAGAACCTCATGCCTATCTTGTGTACATAAAAGTGTCCTCAATTCCAAACAATGAAAATAATATTTTGATATGTCTTATGAAAATTGTACTCCTGACATTTCCCCCTCTTTAAGGCTTGGATTCCAGATGAGAAGTTAATCCCTCTGAAGTCTTGGTGAAGTTTTTGTACAGGCAGAATTAGAAATGCACTAGGGATCTGAGGCAGCACAGGGGAGTGGGGTGGAATTGGTGGAAAGATGCAATCACATCTGCTGTATGTTCAAGGTTAGCAGCAGGCTCCCAGGTGTTATTCTCCTTGGTATAGCCTTGCCACTTAACCAAGTACTGCAACTGGTTATGGTGCATCCATGAATCTAGTACCTCCTCCACATGGTACTCCAACTCTCCATCTATCTCTATGGGGGGCAGTGCTTTAGCTCACTGTCCCTGGACTACCAGCACCTGATGAGGGTGGGTCCAAGAGATGTTGATGACCAGATGAATCTTAATTGATCTTGGGAGTTTGACATAGACAGTGTTCTGTGATGTCAAGCCTGTGATAGGGTAGGGGCCAATATGTTTTTCTGCCAGCTTGCATGAAGGCCTGTTTAACTGCAAGTCCTTTGCTTCTATCCAGACCTTTTGGCCAACTTGGAATTCCAGCACATCTCCTCTAACCTGATCTGCATAGTGCTTCATGTTGTCATGTGCTTTGGTCAATTCAGCCTCTGCCTCCTCATGCACTCTCTTCATCTGCTCAGTGAAGCCCTCTGTGGCTTCCACCTTTCCTTCTCAGTGAGGCTGAATGCCCATCCAGGGGTTGTAGCCATAATTAGCATAGAATGGTGACATATGGAGCACTGAGTGGATTTGGTTGTTATGCACAAACTCCCTGAGTGAAATCCATTCTGGCCAGTCATCTTGTCTATGATTTACAAATAGGTAGAGGTACTGTTCAACATCCTGGTTGACTTGCTCTGTCTGTCCATCAGTCTGCAGATGATAGGCTGTAGACATTTTTGTTTGTATTTTTAATAACTAATTTGACTCTCACATGAGTGCAGCAGAAAACTGGAGGCCCTGATCTAAGATGATTGAATCTGGCAGCCTGTGATACTGCCACACATTGTCTCTGAATAGTCTGGCAAGCCCTAGGGCACTTGTTTTCTCTGTTGTGGGGATCATGAGCATCTGCTTTTTGGCTTGATCAACCATTATCAGGAGCATGTCATAGCCTTGTGCTTCTGATAGTCCTGTGATGAAATCCACAGAGGTTGCTTCCCCTGGTTCTGTGGGAGTCTAAATCAGCATGATTTTGTTTGCCAGAGGTTTGGGTATGTTCTTGTACTGCTGGCACTTGTTGCACCCATCAACATAAGTAAACATGAACTTGGTCATATTAGGCCACCAATAATTACATGCTACTAACTCCAGAGTTTTCCACTGCCCAGGGTGTCCCAGAATCACCAAGTCATGATGAAGCTGGACAATCTTGCATTGCAGCTGCTTGTCCTTTAGCACATACACCTTTCCTCTAAAGAGCACTAGCTCTTGTTCCTGACTCCACTCTTCCATCTTCAGTCACTTTGTTGGCTTGAATCTCTTCAATTCCTCCACTGCCTTTACCACTAACTCATCCCATTCCTTTGCCTTTTATACTTTGCTTAATAACTTATTCTCCACACCCTCAATCAGCAAGTGTCTGTGTTGTGTCACCTTGATTACAAAGAACTCTGGCTTTAACAGCATGATGTCCTCATTGTTGTGCTCTGCTCCTGCCTTCCAGTCTGGTCTCTTGGACAGCACATTCACCTTCTCCATTGCTGTCCCTGGCTTGTTTACCAACTTGAAGTCAAACCTCAAGAGGCACAATGCCCACCTTGCCTGTTGTATATTCAGCTTCTTTGACATCATGAAGTATTGAAGATTGGAGTGATCTGTCTGAATCTCAATCTTATGCATCACATCCTCCAGATGATGCTGCCATGCTTCCAAGGCTCAGATGATCCTGAGCATCTTGTGATCATGGACATCATAATTTCTTTTGTCATCATTGAGTGACTTTGAGATGAAGGCACATAGTCTCCACTTTCTGTCCTCTGTCTTCATTGACAGCACAGCCCCAGTTGCCAAGATTGTATTTCCCATGAACAGCACCTTGAGTCTATCAAATGCTCCATGCTCCTTCTCTGTCCACTGCCACTTCTCATCCTTCCTCAATAACTTATTCATGGGTGCTGCTACCTTTGCAAAGCCCTTGACAAAGTGTTGGTAGAAGTTTGCAAGCCCCAGGAAGTGTTGGATGTCCTTCACTGAGGTTGGCACTGGCCACTCTTCTATCACCTTTGTTTTCTCCTGATCTATCTTGATCCCATCTTTTCTGATGTGGAGTCTGAGTAATTCAACTTCCTCTACTGTAAAACTCACACTTCTCTTGTTTTAAGAACAGATTGTTCTCTTCCAGCTTCTTCAATACTTCCTCCACTATCTCATCATGTCTGTTGTGGTCTTTTGTAAATATCAAATTATTATCTATGTATACTACTACTGACCCCTGATCAATGAGTCCTTCAGCATAGTGTTCATCATGGTCTGGAGCATGGCTGGGCTGTTGCAAAGTCCAAAGTACATAACCAGTGGTTTGAATGCACCCCTGTGGGTCATGAATGCTGCTTTCCACTCATCCCCTGCTTTTATTCTGACATTGTTATACCCCCACTTCAAGTCCAGCTTTGTAAATACCTTTGAATTATCTACCCTGTCTATTAAGTCAAAAGTCACTGATAAGCAGCAACAGGTAATTGTTATGAATTGTCCAAGCAATCAAGTAGCAATAGTCCTGCACCATCCTCTTTTTTTTTGTCTTTTTCCAGTACAAAGAATACTGCTGATGTTTGCAGGAATCTACTTCCTCTGATGTACTCTTTTTCCAACTGGTCATTCAAGAAGTTATTGACTTGGCCTTGCTCTTGCAGAGAGAGCCAAATGTTCTTGGCTTTCTTTAGCTCATAACCTGGTTTCATTCCAATTGTGTGATCCCAGGGTTTTTGTCTTGGCATGCATCCAGAGACTTTTTTCTTGAGCACCTTCATCCACCTCCAGAATCTCCAAGGGATCTTCACCTCAAGTTCTTGCTGAGTTATCTGGATCTCATGCTCTTCTTTGTCTTCCAGATCCTCATTCCACTCCTGGGCAATTTCCTCTGGGATTCTGTCTCTGTCTTCCATAATTCCTCCAGCCATAATAAAGGCCTTGGTATCCTCTACTTCCTCAATTGTTGGACATCTCATCATTCACTCAGCCAACTTCAGCCTAGCCTGCTCCTTTTTTGTTGCTCTAATAAATATATTACACTTCCAAGGGCAGTATGTTATCTTGACATTGCCAGTCTCCCAGGTAATATCTGAGTTGTGTTTTTGTAGCCATGGATGTCCATTGTCTTAAGTAGATCACACACCTGAACACCGCTTTGTCCTTGTGACCCCTGAATGACATCATCAGGGTGATCTCTTCTGTGATTGAGCCTCCCTGGTTAAGCATGCCATCAATGTTGTAGACCTTGATTGTTTGATCAAGAGCCTGGGTCTAGTGTTGCTGCATGTTATATCCTATGCAAGCCTGTGATGGATCTCTGGCAGATCACTGACAGAGCTGCTGCTATTTCAAATAACCATTTCAAATAACCATTTCAAACTCTATTTCATATACTTCTCCTGTTTTGTTTGTATCACATCTCATTGATTGATTATCTTACTTACTGCATACTCAGTATTCTGCAGGCTCTGCCATAGTTTACCTCAGTTACTTAGTTACTATAAAACCTAGATGGGATTACTTGTAACTTCAGTTTAATTATTGCATTGCTACCTCTCTAACTCTCTCAACTCTAAGTCCTCTTCATCTCTTACTTTCAGAACTCTGATGGACCTCTGCTCTTATTATTGTCTTCTTGTAAATTGGACATCAGGCATAGTGAAGGGTGCAATCTCTTATAGACTGAAGCCAAGTCCATTGCTGCATCAGAACTCTGTTGGAATTCTGCCATAACTCTGCCCTACGAGATCAGTTTGTAACACCTCCCCTTTCTCCCTCTAGCACAGCATGGGGGCATATGGCCCCCATGGTAAGTAGTTTAATTAAGTTTTCAAAGCTGATCAAATATATATATATTTCTTTCAGTTTTTTGTATTCAATGAAGCACCACCCCTCCTCCCCACTTAGCTGAGAGGTGGGGGGCTTCATCTGACCAAGCACCCACCCCTGCTGCCACATCATGCCCACCAACCTAGCACTGCCCATTGACCTAGCACCCTCCCCCAGCCACAACCCAGCACCTGCTGCTGCTACATCACCACCACCAATCCACCAACTACTACAGCAGCACAGCCACATCACCACCCACCAATCCAGCACCCTCCCCTAGCCAAGAACAACCCCCACTAACACATGGGATGCCCTGGGGACAAGGGGACACCCTAAGACTGAGGAGGACACACCAGAACTGAGAGGAATATGCTGAGAGGTAGGGGGACACATGGGATGTGCCAGGAGGGAGGGGAGACATGTGGGGGGATGGGCAGATGCCATGAAAGGGAGGGGACATGCCATGGGATGGGGGATGGGCCAGATGCAATACCCAGCATGACTAGAAGGGAGGGGACATGCTGGGGGACAGGGAGGATGCCCTAGGGGCTGTAATTTACACTCCTCCACCTATTCTGATTGGACTCCCCAGAATCCACTGGAATCTGTTTATTCTGGTTAGAGTCCACTGGAATCCAGTTATTCCAGTCAGACTCCACCAGAATCTGGTTATTCTGGTTAGAGTCCACTGGAATCCAGTTATTCCAGTCATACTCCACCAGAATCTGGTTATTCTGGTTAGAGTCCACTGGAATCCAGTTATTCCAGTCATACTCCACCAGAATCTGGTTATTCTGGTTAGAGTCCACTGGAATCCAGTTATTCCAGTCATACTCCACCAGAATCTGGTTATTCTGGTTAGAGTCCACTGGAATCCAGTTATTCCAGTCATACTCCACCAGAATCTGGTTATTCTGGTCAGATTCCACTAGATTCCACTGGAATCTGGCTAGTGCAACCTAACTTCATTAAGTTGAGCACACAAACTTGTAACACAGAGTCAAAATAACATTTTCAAAGCAAGGATTGAACCCTCAACCTCCAGATCCACAATTATACATTTCTAAGCAACTTAACAGCTGAGCCATAGAGTCATTATATGTAGATTATTACCTATTACCTCTATGGACTTAATGTATAGCAAATAAATTTGAGCCTCCATTAATTAAATATACTATATATATAATATTTATCTATAATAGGAGGGGGCCGGTCATGTCACGTCAGTTGCTGTTGTTGCCTCCTCCCCCATGCCCTTCTGCTCCATCACGTCATGCCACATCAGGTGGGTGCTGTCACCACCCCATCACCCTCACCTGTAGCACCCCATCTCTGCCCTATGAGCAGTGGCTTGCAGCAATAGTGGGGGGTGCTGCTGTGGCCACTCTTGGCTTATCATTGTTCCATTGCCCACCCCTTGCTGCACTAATACCACTAGCATAGCACCCCTTTCCACTCCACAAGCAATAGCTCATGGCAGTGGTCATGGGTGCTGGTGTGTGGCCTACTCCACATCTGGGCGTTCCCTCCCTGTCATCTGGGCATTCCCCCCCCCATTGTCTCTGGTGTATGGCCTACTCCACATCTGGGCATCCCCCTCCATCATCTGGGTGTCCCCTCCCTGTCATCTGGGTGTTCCTCCCCCCTGTCATCTGGGTGTTCCCCCTCCCTCGGCTGGGCATCCCCCATTGTTTGGACATCTGGTGGGTCCCCTCCCTTGGCTGGGCATCCCCCCATTGTCTGCATGTCCCTGGGCATCCCTGCCCCTCTAGTCATGTCTCCCATTGTCTGCCGGTCATCTGGTGTCCCCCCCCATCATCTGGTGTCTCCCCCTGTGCTCCACTGTGCTCTCCTAGTCATCAGGACTCCATACAGGTGGTGGTGACATGGCGCTGAGTGGGGGGGGGTGTGGCTTGTGACATGGCAGGCAAGGGGTTCTGTGCACCCCTGGCAGGTTCCTTGGTCCTGGGGCATAGGGCTGTACTATCCCCCATCAAGCCCCCCACCTCCCAGCTAAGAGGGGAGGAGGGGCAGCACATTGGAGGCATGTTGTTAAAAGCACAAAAGAACTGAAAAAAAATAGTTTATCAGAAGAATAAAATTGCTGACAATTGAAAATACTTAACATGGGGCCCCAGGCCCCAATAGTGTTCAAGAGAGGATAGGGGACAGCAGGGGGAATGTGGGGAGGGAGGGGGTGCCTCAATGGTGGTCATGGTGGCAGGTCATGAGCATGTGCTGGCAGTCACAATAGGTCACGGTGGTGGCCATGCATGTGATTGGGAGAGTCATGAGGTCACCGGATTCTGGTTATTCCAGTCAGTTGGTCCTGCCCTGCCAAAAGTGCATCTGGTTATTCCAGTCAGGTGGTCCAATTGGATTCCAGTGATTCTGGTTATAAAGTTAGCCATTAGCCCAACTGGAATTATCCTGTACAGTGTAAAATACATATAGAAAAAAATTCACCAGAATTCCAAAAATTCTGATCAGACTGACCAGAATAACTGGATTCTGACTGGAATAGATGGGGGAGTGTAAAGGACTCCCTAGGGGGGATGGGAGACACCAGGCATGACACCCAGGGCAACAGATCACCCCCACCACCACTGCAGGGGGATGGTCATAGGGAAGGGGGGGGCAGGGAAGGGGGGCAATGATGGCAATGCACTGTGCCCCACTCACCCCTCTCCCTCCCCTTATCTGGCACATCCTCTGTGACTGGTGTGGCAGCTTTGCCATGAATTCTGTCATCAGAGAGAAAGACTGAGAATGTTTGGGTGCCAGAAAGGCAACAGATGCAAGCATAAGCTGTGGCATTGATGAATGAGATGTCAGTAGATTTGTCAACAGCAGTGGGTTTTGGAGATTCTGCCAGCATGTCAGATTGACACAGTTCTAGAGAAGGTTTGTTAGGTTCAGGCAAGGAATTTGCTTTACCTGAGGTTGTCAATGGTGCTAGACCTCTGTACTCATCCATCTGGAAAGCAACTTGGCCATAGGCCCAGTCAATCAATAGATTGATCTTCCTAAGCCAATTTAGTTTAAGTATGGCAGAGTTGCTAGGGTTGAGCAGGGTAATGTAGAATAGTAGGTCAAAAGTCTTACCTGTGGGAAATGAAACCAGTGTTACGAACTGATCTCATAGGGTAGAGTTGCAGTGGCATTCTGACAGAGTTCTGATGCAACAATAGACTTGGCTTTGAGATTGTGCCCTTCTCTATGCCTGATGTCCAATTTACAAGAAGACACTAATAAGAGCGGAGGTCCAGCAGAATTCCAGAGGTAGAGATGAAGAGGACTTGGAGTTGAGAGAGTTGGAGAGGTAACAATGCAATAATCAAACTGAAGTTACAAGTGATGGTATCTAGGTTTTATAGTAACTAAGTAACCAAGATAAACTATAGCAGAGCCTGTGGAGTATCAAGTATGCAGTAAGTAAGATAATCAATCAATGATATGTGATACAAACAAAACAGGAGAAGTATATGAAATAGAATTGGAAATGGATATTTGAAATAGTGGCAGCTCTGTCAATGATCTGCTGGAGCTCCATCACAAGTTTGCATGGGATATGACAGTATTTCCCCCTTAGGACTGAGCCTTCAAGGTCATATGGTGTTCAAATTCCGTATTTAGGAATTTGATGGTCCACAGTTCTTCAACATCAACCATCATGTCCAACTCACAAAACACATCTCTCCCCACTCCCTTGTTGTCTGCCACTGAGGAATGTGCTAGACTAGTGGCATGCCTCAAAGAGATTGCCGCCCTGGAGGAGGCCATGAAGAAAGCTGCCACTAAGGAGGTGGAGAGGAAGTCTGCTAAAGAGAAGAGACTACACAGGAAGGAGAATGTAATGTTGAGAGGAACACCACACAGAAAAACAGAAGGCTGTGGACTCCACTGCCAAGGACAATGAGGAGGTGGTGGAAGAGCCATATAAAAAGAAGAAGACCAAGGCAGTGGTGTGGAAGGCCACTGACAGAGGTGAAGAGGCAGGGCTGTCATCAGAGACTGCCTGCCTACAGTGAGTGGTGTTTGTCACTACTATTATTTTGTAATTGAATTTGTTTTTTGGATGTTGTACTGCAGGCATGGCATGCGTGAAGTCCAGCAGGACCTACCACCTTGCCTGCAACCACTGCTTCCATATGAAGCAGTGATGCGAGGGTGGCACAAGATGGGAAGTGACAGTGGCAGCAATGATAGTGGTGGATAAGGCAACAGAGAAGGGCTTGGTGGAGTACGTTAAGGAGATGTCAGCAGGTATGGTGAGGCTCCACAAGGAGTTTGTGGAGATGATGGCAGTGCTCCATGACCTCATGGAGCACATCAAGTGGGGAAAGGAGCAGATGGATGAGGGAGAGACAGAGGAGTTGGAATACAAGGGCAATGAGGAGGAGGTCTGATGGGACTTGATATACCTGGAGGAGAAGGATGACAATTACACCATGTTCAAGGTGTGGCAAGTGGAGCAGAGTCTGATGGTGGAGTCCAACAGGGATTCTGATTGAAATGAGGAGGAGATGGAGATAGAACAGAAGGACTAAGTAAGAAGAGGGGAAGCATAAGTAGAAGTAAAAGTAATATAGTATGTACAGAGGTCCATGGAGGTCCATACAATGTAGATACTTGGTTTGTATGTAGATGTAGATAGGATTGGTTTGTAATGCTTTGTTTTTTTTTGGCTTTGTTTTTGTTTTGTAAGTAAGGAGTGATCTGGTAAGTAAACTTGTAAGTAAGAGCCTGTTCAGCAACCACTTGCAAGTAAAATTATATTGTTAAAATTATGAGAATTGTCCCATGTGACTTAACATGATCACAGCAGAGTTCAAAAGCAGTTTCTAACTGATCAAATCAAGATGAAAATAATGGATTCTGATAACAATCATCTTGAGCACTGGCTGCAATGTCACCAAAGCATCATCCTCTATACCTCCCTTGTCATTAGCATCATTGTAACCATCAGTGCTAACATTTTTCAATCCTTGTATATCAAAGAAGCTTACCACACTTCTGTGCTCACTGGAGAAGCTTGGGTATTGGAACTTCTGTGTGGTCATCTGAATCATATATGCACAGAACTTGGTGTGAGCCATAAGGTCTTTTCAGCCCTTATACAGGAGCTCTGAGATCTAGGCTATGATATTTTGAGATATGTATCACTTGAGGAGCAGCTCACAATTTTCCTCTACACTTGTGTAACTGGGCTGACCATCTGGCATGTTGGAGAAAGGTTTCAGAGATCAAATGAAACAATATCAGTGTAGGCCAAACAGTTACTTTTATTTATTAGCATTATCAATTTTACAATGTGTGGCTATTTTCGAAAAATGCTCTTCATTTTCTTGTCTCCTCCTTTCTATAGAACAACTCCCAGTGCCGACTACCAACTTCCTTGTCATATTCACCAAAATCCTAAGCTTTGGTCTTACTTCAAAGATGCTTTTGGAGCTATTGACAGCAGTCACATTCACTGTGCACCCCCTTTCATGAGCAGATCCTTCTATCAAAATTGCAAAGGATTTGTCTCACAAAACTGTCTTTTCACCTGCTCATTTCTTCTTCACTTTGTGTACTGTCTATGTGGATGGGAAGGTTCAGCAGCTGATGCACATGTCTGGGATAATGCATGGTCTCGAGATCTGAAAGTACCTGAAGGAAAATACTATCTTAGTGATGCTGGCTTTCCAATATGCAAGGAGCTTCTTACACCATACAAAGGTGTTCATTATCATCTGGCTGAGTAGGGGTGTGCAAATGTCAGGCCAAAGAACAAGGAGGAGCTTTTCAATCTCTGACATGCATCAGCCTGAAATGTGATTGAGCACATTTTTGGTGTTTTAAAGCAATGATTCCAAATTTTACTTTTGGCACCTGAGTATAGTCTGGAGATCCAAGCAAGAATACCTGCTGCATTAGCTGCACTTTACAATTTTATCTCCATCCATGACCCTTGTGATTGGCCAATTCCATCTACTACCTCAGATAATGCTATACAGATGTTTGATGAAATGAATGACTCAGACAACAATGAACCAATAGCTTTTGCACCAAATAATATGGATCTTCATTGAGACACAATTGCACTACAGACGTGGGATGATTATCTTCTCATTTGTGCTGAACAGGGCATCATCAGTGATGAGTCTGACTTTGATGATAGTGAGTTGGACAGTGATGACAGTGAAGATGATGGTGACAATGGGGGCAATGAAGATGGCAATGGCAATGAAGGTAATGAATTTTTAAAAAAATGATGAAGACAACAATGACAATGATACAACAACAGTATAGTATACAACCTCAGATACAAGCAATATGTATACAACCATTACTTTCCAAACCACTCCTTGACCATCTCCCAACAAAACTCCTCATCAGCATCCAATGAAATGTACATCTGTGCTTGCATAGGATTTGCTCCAAAAAAGCTGTCAATGTTGCCTGTTTATGAATTGTAAGTCCATCATCACAAGTTCAAAGCAGTTCCATTGCAGTCAGCCATAATCAGCAGCTACCTCTTGGGCAGTCTTAGGAAGTTTGGCTGCTTTCTGTAAGGCTTTGGTCATCCCCTGGACACTGCTCTGGAGTGTGACTAGAGCCTGAGCAGGAGTGAGCTTCTAAACAAGATCAGCAGTATGTTGAGAGGATGATCCCCCCAATGCAGCACAAGATGATGACTTAGCTTTTCCCTTCCCCTTGTTGGATGCTGAGTGTTTTGATCTTTTTCTGGTCTTGGGTGGGACAGAGGAATCAGCAATGGGGGGCAGAGAAGGACCCAGGCATGTCATCCTCTGAATGAGGTTGCTTGGAAGTAGATCCATCGAGACCTAAAGAATGAGAGACAGTGACAGAGGAAATGAGAGAAGCAATAGATGTGGCATGTATGTCATCAATATTCATAGTGTCATTGGATGTGGAGGGGATGAGCTCAGAAAGATCAGAGGGCAATTGAATGTTGGCTTTGGCTGGAGCAAATGAACCAGCCCCAGTTGCACCAGCAACAGGTAAGATCATCTTCAGATGTCAAAGCCATCACCAGCCCTTGTTTTAGAAAGGCTTCATGGGATGGTTTTTCTGAATGGAACAGCTGGATCAGATTTCAAATGGTAGTGGATGTTCACACACCTTTGTTTCAATCATTGCCTTCCATGCACAAGCCTTGGCTCCTGTGACAATATTAGCACCATTTCCAACATCATTTGCATCCTCTGGGGTACCCCAATAGACACCGGACAATTGTTGGTAGTCTTGAATTGCTTGATATGTTGCTTTCAACTGCATCATATCAGTAATTAGTCACAATTTCGATATGATACTTACCCCCTGCCACTTTGTCCTGACCTGTTCTCCCATTCTCCCTGTCCCAATGGATTTTCCTGCATCCCTGCATGTGTCCAGCTTTAAGGATCCCAAGTCACCCATCTTTTCTACCTTGCCAAAAAAATACTGGAGAAGAGCTTCAATTTCCTGATCAGACCAAGTATGGGCCGGGGTTTGAGACTGAGGTTCAACCATTATAATATAAAGACACTGCAAATAGAATGAAGTAATAGCAACAGCAGCTAGGCAAATGAAGCAGTGGCATCCAAGCCACAGATCATGAATGTTATCAATCATCAAGTTGTTTGAAGCTCCAACAATCAACCTGTGATCACATTCAGATGAATCAGGTCAATGGGACAATTATGACAACATAATCTTACCTGCAAGTGGTTGCCAAACAGGCTCTAAGGTGATGGTGTTTGATAATAATGAAATGGCTTTGTTTGTCTTGGAGGTAATGATGGTGTTTGATAGGTAATGTTGACTTTGTTTGTTTTGTTATACATAAGGTGACAGTACCTGATGACTTTGTTTTTCTTGTAAGTAATAGTAATGGAATATAAAATGAAATGGCTTTATTTTTTTTCTGAATTGACTTTGTTCTCTGTTTAAGGGTATAAAATGATGGTGTTATTGTGGACCGGGTTTGTCAGGGTACCATCCATGGAAGTCCATGACAGCTTCCTGGGCATGCTCAAGTTCTTCAGCAAGTAGCCAGGACTGTTCCAAGTCAGTGTCCTTGTAACCTGACCAGTGCACCAAATATAACAATGGACACCATGGCCCCTTATTGAGTTTGGAGTCCAAGATTTCTGCAATCTCATATTCAATTTTGTTGTTGATAGTTATCAGCAGAGGCATTGGCTGAATCTGGTTAGGAATTGTGTTGACAGGTGCTGGTTCAATTTGGGATATGTGAAAGACTGGGTGTAAGGTGCAGAGGTGGTCCAGAAGACAAAGGGTAAAGGAATGTGCCAGCTTGGGTGATGATTTCAAAGGGGCCAAGGTCCTTTTCTGATAGCTTTTTGAAGGCCTAGTAGTGCAAATATTTTCAGCATGAAGGTAGACTTGATCACCAACTTTATAAGGGGTGCTGGCAGTGATCCATGGGAACTTGATAACACTCTTGGGCAAGTTTGATTTGCCAGCAGAGCTTTGTGTGTAGCTCATCAAGATCCACAACATAGGATCTAGCCTTTTGGAAAGCCAGCTCGCACTCAGGGTACACAGTAAAGTTAGGATTGTAACCTTTGTTGGTGTAGAACAGTGATATGCTGGTGGTAGTACTAGGTGCATTGTTGTAAGCAAACTTGGCAAGGGGAAGGAGTTCTGACCAGTTGTCCTGCTGGTAGTTGCAAAAGATGCACAGGTACTGTTCTAGTGTCTGATTAAGTTGCTCAATTTGTCCATCAGCCTCTAGGTGATAACCCAAAGTGAAGTGAATCTTCATGTTGAGGGCTTTACCTAATGACTGGAAAAACCTAGAGATGAATTCAGAGCTGTGGTCACAAGTGGTGTGCAATGGAACTCCATGTTTTGGAAATACATGAAGTATGAAGAGCTGGGCAAGCTCCAGGGAGTCAATCTTGTCAACTGTAGGAATGAATATGCCCTGTTTAGAAAGTCAATCAACAATGACAAAAATGGAAGTGTAACCAAGGGATGGGGATAAGTGTTCAATGACATCCATAGAGATGGAGTTCCACAGCTTCTCTGGAATCAGTAGTTGCTTCAGTAGTCCATACAGCTTATGCCATGGCAACTTGGTGTGTTTACACAAAGTGCAAGTGTTGCAGTAATCCTTTACAAACATTCTAAGGTTAGGCCACACATATTCTCAGTATATCAATTGTAATGTTTTGTTTTGGCCAAAGTGACCAGAAAGGATATGATCATGTTTGTATTGAAGAACATGAAGTTGGAGGTCTGAAGAGTCCAGGATGTAAATGCAATCATTGAGTTGAAGAAGTCCATCATCCCCAAGTGACCAGGGTGTGGAAGGTGTAGTGAGGTGTGATGCTATAGCCGGGTCCAATGGGAGAGCCACACAGATGTCTGTGTGCAGGCTTTCTATGTCAAGAGCTACAGCACTATGTAAGATGGGTTTAGCAAGGTAAGTAGCACATAAAGATGCATTGAGTTGTTCTTTAGAAAATATCAGGCAGAGGTTATGCAGATTATCTGTGATAGAATCACTATTTCCCCCTTTGCAGTAGACATCCCATTGTCTAGTGAGAGCATCAGGCTTAGTACCAAGCTTCCCAGAATGGAAGCCAATAATGAGATTAAATTGGGATAAGTACTCAGACCAGCAGGCTTGCTGCCAAATGAGCAGTTTCATAGTGGAAAAACATTGGGATAATATTAGGCAAGCCAGAGGCTATCTGAAACAGTAATAATAATAGTATTAATTACTGAGACTTAAACATTCTATAGTATATATACTACATGTATAGCTTAGCCTAAGACAATTCTTCTAGACCTCTGAGACACTCAGAGGAGCATCCCCCCTTCATCCTAAGGTCCATCTAAGCTTCCTGAAATGTTTTCCCAACAAAAAATATTCTAGATTCTTATGATCAATAACAATGGAAACTGGAGTTTTGCTACCTTTGAGATATTGACGCCAATGTCCAAAGGCCTCAAAGACAGCCAATAACTCCTTGTTGTGTGTGTTATAATTGAGCTCAGGAGGTGTAAAAGAGTGGGAGTGAAAGGCAACTGGGTGCAGCTTGCCATCAGCAGTATATGTTGACAGAATGGCAGCAAGTGCACAGTCAGAAGTATCCATCTCAATGATCATTGTATTGTCTGGGGTCCAATGGGTGAGGACCAGGGTATGTATGAATTCTTCCTTTAGCTTCTGGAAGGCTTGTTGGCACTTGTCTGTGAAAAGTCCAGGGGATGGTCTTCCTAGTTAGTCTAGTAAGGGGAATGGTGATGTCAGAATAACTGTGAATGAAATGTCGATAGAAATTGCAGAAACCCAAGAACAACTGTACATCCTTAATCTTGTGGGGCTCCAGCCAATCCATAATTGTTTGGACTTTGTCAGCAGACATTCATAGGCCTTCCGGTGACAGAATCACTGGATGGATAACCAGATATTTCAGGGCAAAGTATTGAAAAAATATTGAAAAAGTATTTCAGTCAAAATTAAAATATTTTCAAGATACTTTGACAAAAAGGTTTCTGAAAAGATCAAAGTACTTCTTAACGATATTGAAAGCAACATTACTTTGATGATATTTGTGAAAAATATCATGATACTTCACAGATATGTTTTGAATATCTTTATCAGTTTTTTCTTAATACTTCAAGTGGCAATGCCCAAGACATATTTTGATAATTGAATTGAGTATTTAGGTTAGAAGTATGTTGAACATATGCAAAACACACACAAGGATACTTTCAAGATGTATTCTACATATCTTTCAGGGTATTGTTTTCATTTTGCAAATTAAAATATGTTGAAGAGATTGAAAATGGGTAGCATTCCAGTTTGAATATGTCTTCAATACCTTTTCAATCCTAATGTCAGTATTTGATCAATATCCAGAAGGAAAGGATGTAAAAAGGATTAAAAAGATAATATAATATACAAATGAATAATGTTTTGATATGTTTTCAATGAGAAAAGAAAATACAAGTAAACAAATAATTTAGAAATATTGAAAACAGAGTGTCACACTACTTTCAAAATATTTCAAGACAACATATGTAGAAAGTATGTTGAACTGAATGTCCAGTAATGGTTATATGACAAAGTGTTAAGGTCGTGCAAAGTGGGGGCGGGCAGAATCGGAAAACGCGCGGTGATTCCGAAGGGGAACAAACGGGACTTGGCTTCAACTTGTAAGAAGTTGCGCCCTCCTGTTGATCCGGTTGTCCCTGATTTCAGGAGTGAGTTTTCGGGTACGCGGAAATGCGTCGGGGGTTCCGAGGGAGGAAGAACTAGGGAGTTGAACTGGAATCCAACTAGAGTTAACAAATCAATATTCAAACTGGATAGCTTGACCTAATGTGCAAGCTTATATACTAAGTACAAATGTTTCTACTATAATCTAGCATAGTCTTGAATAGCGGGATTGGTAAAATATTGAAAACAGAGTGTCACACTACTTTCAAAATATTTCAAGACAACATATGTAGAAAGTATGTTGAACTGAATGTCCAGTAATGGTTATATGACAAAGAAGAAATGTTGAAACATAACTTCTTTAAATAGTGAGATGGTACATCAGAAAGGGGACTACAGATGCAAGTATGAAGTGCAGGACATCCAAGGCTTACAATTTTCCCGATGTCTGGAAGACTTCAGCACTGTATAAAAGTCTTGCAAATGATTTGTGCAAATCTTGCAAGTCTGGTACACAAGGCTTGCAAGTCTTCTGTGCAAGTTTAGTCTTATGCAAGTCTTCTGTGCAACTCTTGCAAGTCTTCTGTGCAAGTCCTGCAAGTATTGCAAGTCTTGCAAGTCTTGTACGCAAGTCTTTCAAGTCTTCGGTGCAAGTCTTGCAAGTCTTCAGTGCCAGTCTTGCAAGTCTTGTACACAAGTTTTTCAGGTCTTCGGTGCAGGTCTTGGAAGTCTTCAGTGCACATCTTGCAAGTCTTTGGTGCAGGTCTTGCAAGTCTTTGGTGCAGGTGTTGGAAGTCTTGGACCCAAGTCTCACAACTCCTCGGTGCAAGTCTTGCAAGTCTTATACCCAAGTCTTGCAAGTCTTCGGTGCAAATCTTGCAAGTCTTCGGTGCACGTCTTGCCAGTCTTCGGTGCAAGTCTTGCAAGTCTTCAGTGCACGTCTTGCAAGTCTTTGGTGCAAGTCTTGCAAGTCTTGTACCCAAGTCTTGCAAGTCTTTGGTGCCAGTCTTGCAAGTCTTGTACACAGACTTGCAAGACTTGCACTGAAGACTTGCAAGATTTGCACCGAAGACTTGCAAGACTTGGGTACAATACTTGCAAGACTTGTACTGAAGATTTGCAAGACTTGCACCGAAGACTTGCATGACTTGGGTACAAGACTTGCAAGACTTGCACTGAAGACTTGCAAGACTTGCGTACAAGACTTGCGAGACTTGCACTGAAGACTTGCACGACTTGGGTACAAGACTTGCAAGACTTGCACCGAGGACTTGAAAGACTTGGGTACAAAACATGCAAGACTTGCACTGGAGACTTGCGTTGTGGCAGGGTAGAATGGGCTAAGTGAGGTCCATTGACGAAGGTCATCACGTCGCAACAAATGGAGTAAGCGCTTGATACAGATGAGTTGTAGGAGATGTGACACGCGTTAAACACGTTGTGCACACGGTGCTGGTGTGATCAACGATTGATCGATAAACGATCGGTAAACCGCATGAAGTGCTCAGTCTTGGTAAGATGACCGGTAGACGTTGGGAGAGACGAGGGAATGCAGAACAGATAAAGGAGAACTTGGATACTCAACTTTTGTTAACAGGCTTGTTAGACAACTTGTATGACTTCAATAAGACTTAGTGGAAATTCTGGGAGTACGTCGAAGGGTACAAAGCGAAAAGACAGCTCCATTCGAAGGTGGGAGGGCACCTTTTTATGCAAATGACTCGTATTTACGGACCGAAAACTGCTCACACACATTCTCTTGTGTCGAGTAGTCCAAACAACAAATGTGGCAAGAAGAGACGTCAAAGTATTAATTAAAATCAAATGTTCGAGAGCTTTTTGATTTGCCTGATCATCACCCAAGGGATCCACCATCGGGAATGACTCGGAGAATGATCAATCAACAAGATGCATCAATTTGTGTGACGCGATTTGTCTCCTTTCAAGTGCAGAGCATGCTTGTCGACGTCACTCGATCCTACTGTCCGATAGCTTTGCCCCATGACTTGGACTTCGGCTCGTCATGAAATAAAATAAGCAAAGAAAGAATAATAAAAAGAAAATAATAAAATAAATGCTATATGATGGAGGCGAGAATTGAAGAGGCCACTATCCGACCAGTAGCTGGCGTGCACTGAGGGGAGTCAACCAGCACTCCCACAGCGGGCGAGACTTAGCATGATGCCCCCATCATGCTGGAAAACAGACAAGGGAGCCAACTCAAAAAAAGTAAAATATCAGTCAAGAAAATGCACAGGGGAAATAAGATAATTATTGGTGTCTCCTTGTGAACTAGAAATAACAAAAAGACGTCAGTAAAGAAAACGCGCAGGGGAAGCAAGATAATTATCAGTGTGACTCATCAGACTCCTGATATTGTGCGAACGTCATGTTGCGTTGAGGATACCGATGGGCAGCATGTAGGTAGGGTCAAGAGTTCGGCAGTCACCAATACCATCCCAGAGCTTGTCGAGGTCTCCCAACCTAGCAGAAAAATGCTCATCAACTTCCATACCATATCCGAAGACGACAATGGGCATCCACTCCAGGTGGGAGTTGACAGGGAGCACGTAAGCCTCTCCTGCAAAGACACTGCTGGCAAGTGCATGGCCGTCTTCGTTGGTCTTCTGCAATGTTTGATGATCGTCCCTGAAATAAAAAATTATCAACCGATGCCAAGACACCTTCTCGCGTCGAACAATGCCATCAATTTCCCTCAACCGGTACTGATGTTCGTTAATCTTCTCATGGATGACAAAGGGACCAGACCACCGAAGTGCGCCTTTGTTCCCATGCTGATTGTCAAGCCACGTTTCGTGCTTAAGGACCCAAGCTCCTATCTCAAAACTGCCATCAGTAAAGTTCTTTCCGTACTTACGGTTGAAATCGTCGACCGATCGCTGTCTCTTTGCCTTCTGTTGTTCGAGTGCATCGACCACAATCTCGTCACGTCTTGTGATCTGTTGGATCCGAACAGCTATGAGGTCCTCTGTGGTAAGCACGTCATGCCAATCAAGAGTATCCCAAGTCCTGTCAGTTATGTCAAATGACAGAAGGGGGTTACGTCCATAAAGCAGAAAATAGAGCATGTAACCAGTCATACGGGAGGTCATACAGCGAATAGCTAAGAGACCTGCATGAACAAAAAGAGGCCATCGCTCGGTATGCTTACCACAAGCACAAAGTATAGCACTGCATAAAGTTTGATGTGCCCGTTCAGCAACAGCATTGCCTTGGGGATGATAAGGAGAGGAAATGATAATGACGACACCATACTGTTCAAGCAGGATCTTCGCCACTGCCTGGAATTCAGACCCATTGTCCACCACGCAGTAGGGAATGCACCCAAAGCGACAAATGATTTCCTCGTATATGAACGTCGCCCAAACAGAGGAAGTGTTGCGCCTTGTGGCACGAGCTTCAAACCAGCCAATGGCCGGTTCGACAGCCTAAAGGAGATATTGCATGCCTTTGTGGCCTGTTGGCAAATGAATGGTATCGAAATCGAAGCGGCGGAGGATTGCAGTATTCCACGTTGGGGAAAAGGGAATTCGGGGGCGCATTTTTTACTGAAGCTGGCAGCTATAGCAGGAGTGGATGAAATAGGCAATGTCATCATATAAGTTTGGCCAATAAAATCGATCTGTAATCAACTTGAATGTGCCATCGCAGCCACGGTGACCGACTTCATTGTGAGCTTGGGCTATAATAGAATTTCACTTCACAAGATCAGTGATAACCAATCGAGGAGGTAATCCATTTTTCCCTTGCTTCCATAGTCGCTCATGATGAAGGAAAAAGAACTTTTTTTTTTTTTTTTTTTTTTTTTTTTTTTTTTTTTTTTTTTTTGGTTCAGCAATTTATAGCGCGGTGCACGTAAGCAGTCCACGGGCACGAAGTACAGACATATCAGAGTACGCTACGCTCTACTATACCAGACCCCCGCCAGTGTGAGACCTTCCTCCCTCTTTTAACCTCTGAGGCGGGCAGATAGACCACATATAAAGCTCGCTGGAGCCGGGAAGGCAGAGCCGCGCCCTTGCGCCACCACATGCCAGAAGACTCCCCACCCGCAGATAGTCCGGTCCCCCCACGCGCAGCCAGCCGAGGCCAGCCGGTGAGTAGTGTCAATTCACCGTAAGCCCCCGCATCCCGAAGGACCCGGAGGTGAACCGTGTTCCCTAGCAGAAGAAAAGGTGGACCACCCCCCTCATCAAAGGGCGGACCGTCGACCGGGCCTGGGCGCCGTCCGACGAAATGGTGGGCCGAGGCCCAGAGGGCCCAAACGGCGCCTGTAAAGGTAGGTACACAAGGCAGGAGCAGAACCCCCGCATCGCGTACCCATGACGAGCCTAAGGCATAAGCCCCAGGAGCCCCCTGCCCGTAGCGGCTGGAGGCGTGTAGTGAGCCCTGGTGACGCACCAGGCACTCCAGAGAACAGAGGTGAGGCGGCACCGCAGTGCCGCCCCCAGTCTGGAAAGGTGGAGGGCACAGGGTTGGACAATTGTGCACCTCAGACATGGCGTGGCCCTCGTAGAAACAGAGGGCGGGGCTGTAGTGGGAGGGGCCACTTAGGGGGCCATCGCTGAGGGATGGCGGCCCAGACAACGGCTGGTGTGCGGTACGCGCCCATTGCTGTGTAGTGCGGCCCTTGGCGCTATGCGTCATGGGCCCGGTAATAGTGGTGCTGGGGGAGCGATCCCCCCTGCCCTCCACTGACCGATCTAAACGATCGCAGATAAACTGATGCCCCCTGATAACAGGGAGGCAGCAGGCGTTGCTCGATCTCTTGTGCGCAGCAGGGATCGCCAGCCCCGTGCGGTCTTGGTGAGCAGACAAGTCCTGGGAACGCAAGCGAGGGGTGCAAGTGCTCGACACAGGACGTGGAAGGGGAAGCGCCGGCACGCACACCCCTGACGTGGAGCAAGGACCCACCCAGACGGGATGGGCAGTATCCTGTAGCCGTAGAGTAGCTTAACCCTCAAGGTAGAGTCATAGTAGACGCACCAAATCCTGAGATCCTCTCCAGGGATCTGAAAACCTCAAAATGAGCCCCCCCCTACCCAAGCGTTCTCCCCCTGACCCCAGAGCGGGACCCCCAGCCTAAGCCGGCAGTGTTAGTTCACCGTCGAACCCCCCCACCAATTGGTGGAAGGTGCCCCACCCCAGAGCCCAGGATCCTCGAGCCCAGGTAAAGTAAAGTGGCGGACAGTAGAACACCCACTTAGTGGGCATCCGCGGACGATCCGAGGGGATCGGTCAAGCAGATCAGCAGGGTGCTCAGGAATAATCCCAAGCACCCCCCAGTGGACGATATACACTGGTCTGATCGAAGATCAGGCCAGGGGACGGACTGCTGGACGGCGTGCCAGACAGTGTGGAGAATGTTCCCACGACACATGGTGGTGGTAACAAGTCGAGGAAAAAGAACTTCGTTTGGATAAGGAACCGCTTTCTCTCCTTGAGAGAGATCATTCGTGAAGGTATTATCCCATCCTTTAGATAGTCAAAAATTTCCTTCCAGCCTTCAGGTGACTCATCGTCTTTTCCAGCATGGACATGCGAGATGCATGCTATATCCCCAGCCAAATCAACATCTGCATAGTCTCGACGCGTGTCCCATCGAACAAGTGATCCAATGCCATTGGACCCCATAGACCAAAAATCATGCAGAGCAGGAATAGACGCACCTCCTTGGGGTCTCGACATGAATTCATAAGCATATGTAGTTATTTCAAGAGTTAGGTCTTCATCACCCAGCCAAACCTGTACAACTTCAGAAGTGGGGGTATGTCGGTTCTCGAATTCATGACTGGTATATGTGAGAGTATCCGTGCTTTTTAATAAGGTGTGCATGATCAACGAACCTTTAAGCCGTGACTGATCCTGTTGAAGTGAGGGATCAAAGCCGAAGCCATTATACCGTCGAATTCGGGCCACTTGTATGTTGTTGCAGTCTTCATTATCATCCAACCAAGGAATGCTGAGTGTGCTGACAGACGTCAGGGCTATATAGTCACCGTATGGAACAGATGGTGTGGGGCAAAGCATATTGGCAAGACCTTCCATGATGAGTGTCGCAGGGGTTTCTTGGGGGACGGAAGTCAACAAGTAGTGAAGGGGGGAATCATGCACCAAAGAGCTCATCCCTATAAACTTGTCGAGGTAAGCTTCTGCATCTTCGTCATCTGAATCCCAAGGGGATCGTTTCCTTCTTGATAGTCCATCAGGTGCGAGGTGTTTATCTGCTGACACGTGGTTAACTTCGAAGTCAAAAAGAGAAAGATACAAGACCCAGCGCATCATGGGCGCATTAGGCAAGTCAGGCGATTTGATCATTTCTATCAAAAATTTAGCATCGACATCTAGGTGGAAATGGATGCCCCATATTCGGTGCTGCAGGTCTTTCAATGCACGAAACACTCCATAGAGCTCACACTTCGGCTGTGAATAGCGTGATTCGACCTCACTGAAGGTGCAGGAACCATATATAACCGGATGCTTCTCCCCTTTTTGATGTTGGAAGACTACCCAACCTGCACCATTGATACAGGAGTCGACTGCTACAATAACTAGGCCCTCATCCGTGTCCCTAGGGGGAGGCGTAATCAGTCTAGCTGTATCATAATCGAGACGTACTAAGACTGGAGCCGAAGCCACTGCTTGCTTGAGCCTTTCCATCGCATTCTGTGCCTCGTCACTGAAGAAGAATTCTTTGTCAGATCCACGTGTCAGAAGTGTCAAGGGCTTCGAGATAAGGGAAAAATTCTTAATCCATTTTCGACCAACTCCTGCTGTTCCGAGGAATGAACGGACATCCAAAACATCATGAGGTTCTCCCCAGTTCAGTATCTTTGTGACCAGGCCATGTTTGAGATGCCAGCCATGTCGAGAAACTATGGTTCCTACAACCTCTAGCTCTGGGGTCGCAATGATCAGTTTCCATCCCAAGGCAGTGATTCCGGCTGTTATCATCCTGGAGAAGCACCATTGAAGAGTATTCGCAAATTCGTATACAAAGCGCCGGATTCCTGGTGAGATCTCCTCATCTTCATATGTAGAGGTCCCTCCTGAAAATGTAACGTCGTCAATAAAAACATTGCAACTATCCGGAATTTCTGGCTGGAAAACATGGCATGTACATCGCTGAAATTCTGGGATGGAATTTGTGGCACCCTGAGGTAGCACTGTGAGTCGGTGAGGTCCTATGATTGAATTAAAGGTTGTCAGGGGCCGTGACTGTACTGCCAGAATTCGTCCATCATAACCTGCAAATAAGTCAGCTAATGCATAAATTACTCGGCCAACTAATCCCTCGGCAAAGTCGTCGACTCGTGGAGGAAGTGCTGCATCCCGAATAGTGACCTTGTTTAATTCTTGAACATTGTGAACTATTTGTAGACTAAGTTTCTTTAACACAGTGAAAATTCGTGAGCGGTAAGATGCAGTTGAATACTCGTATTTCCCCGCCGCTTTCTGATCTTCTAACATTTGATGAACGATTGCTTCGATAGCCTTGGGCACCTGAATAGGCAGTTGGACCCATGGGATATGTTCTATAACTGGGATCTCGTAATCAGGAAAATAATCTTGAGAAAACGTACCACACTCTGCATCACAAAATGCAAGAGCCTTATCATAGGTTCTAAGGACATAAACAAGTAAGTCAATCTCTCGCGTGGATAAGAAATCCTTGGGTACCATCCCAAGGATGTAATCGAGACGGTCTTGCATCAAATGAATTGTGGGTTCGAAGTCTACCAGGTATGGGGGATTGAGGGGTAATGGTGCGAGTTCAGGTATTGTAATCGTCTTGAAGACCTGTCCAGCAGGGTCAGGCATGTATGTCGGAACTGGCCTGACTTTTCTATCCACTGGCTTGTATTTGCGCTTCTGCATGGCTGTCGTTCGGTGTGAATTGTTGTTCCAAGATAATGCTCGTCGAGTCCAAGATGTGTCAAGAGGGTTTGTAGGGGCCGGAGCTGCAAAAGAAAAGGCTTGAAGAAGTGGATCGTAAGTTTCAGGTGGGTCAAGAAAGCTAAGTAAACCAAGGTCGTCTTCATTGGCAACAAGTTCACCAACAAGACACCTAAATGACTGCCCAACCCTAGGCACAGACACGTCCTGTTCACTCACAGGCCTGGCCTGCATGTCTGTCTTCAATTTTCCGAGTCGGAAATCTCTTCTATGGTGGCGCGCCGAGTCTGAAAGGTTAATTGATCAGTGTTCCATGGTGCGTTAGCAACAACCAATTGGATAGAGATTGTAGGACGTCGTTGGTGGCACTCATGCTGATCACGGTCCCCATCCTTCCACAAGCACATTTCAACAATCCCTGTCCTTGAATACGCCAACGTTGCTGAATACCATTGAAGCCAGGGCTGTCCAAGTATAACATCTTGTTTTCCTGTGTCCTCACAATTGACAAAAAAATGGTGGTCAAATTGATGGCCTCCGCAGACAACAGACACATCGCGGCAACATCCTACAAGAGGTACCGGTCCTCCGTTCACCCCCTTGAGAGACCAGCGGGCACCATCCATGTCAAGCGCAAGAGCCGTTTGTTGATATAAGCTATATGAAAGAAGATTAAGTTCTGAACCCGTATCAACCATGAAAACAACTGGATGGCCTGCCAGAACCCCCTCAAAACGGCCAGTGGTCATTGCGAAGAGTGGGTTAGTGTGTAATTTGACAGCGGAGGAGTACTTGACCAATATGTCGTCAACATTCTCCTCTTGCTCATCATAGGATAAGAACACTTTTGAGTGAGCGAATGTCGAACTTTGTATTCCGGTAGGCCCCTCGACAGGAGTTGCCAAGACAGGACTTGCTATGTATTCCCGACGAGTTTTAGTTAAGCCCGTAAATCTCTTCTGTAGCTCGGGGGATATCCCTAAGATTTCTTTCAGTAGAAGCGTTATCATTGTATCGAGAATTTTCTGCTGGAGGACATCACCGTCAATCATCTCCTGGATTGCCGAGGTGAAATGATACCCGGCGGATGGTTTCGTTGAAGTCTTGTCACCGTTTACTTGGTCTGTACCTTCCTTTGGTAGCTGTGTCAATGTCTTGTCCTTCATAGCGGCTTTTTGCTGTTCCTAGCCTTCACGCATATTGATTATTGGAGGACGAGGCATAGGAGGAGTCTTCTCAGGTTGTGTTGGCGATTGGCGCATGGTTGGGGGTGGAGGTGTCCGTCGAGGATCCGAGTTAGCATTTTTATCAGGTGTACTTACTTTCTTTGGCTCATTCCTGACTTGAGAACGTGTGACCGGGAATGAGTTCCACCTGCCAGGAAATGACGAGAGAGCATAGACATCATCCCCTAATAAATCCCCGCCATTCACTTGGAGACCCACGTTTGCGGCCATGTGCGGAGGGTGGTCTCGTCCCTCTTGGCCTTTACCTTTTAAATTCCCGGTAGCTTTCTCATCCCATAATTGCTTCGCTATGCCGCCGCTCCCAACGATACTTCTCGGCAGGTTCAAACCATCAGCTCGCATGAGTCTTCCGTCTGGAGTATACACCACGAGACCTTCTTGGAAGAGGACCTTGACTTCTGGACAATTATGCATACCTAACCTGTGTGTGTTAGACATATCACAAATAAAGCATCGTCGCTCGGTATTAGTATGAGGAGGTGCAGGCACAGCCGGCACCGCTGCATTCTCAGAAGCCCTGCCTGCTGCTAGTTCGCGAAGGGAGATTTGTATATCTTGCATTTGTTTGGTGAGGGAGTCGATTGCCGTATGAGCTGACTGATCCATCGAGGGAGCTGGCAATGGCTTCCTAGTGATGAACTTTACTTTCTTCTTGGATTTTTGGGAAGACTTGGAATGGCGTCGATAATTGTCGTCCGAATTGTCTGAATTGTCTGAATCGCTATCCAAACTCTCGTTGTCATCGTCGTTTGGGTTGAATGCGTTGTGATTGGCCAGATCATCCTCATCAAATTCCTTTTGGAGGAGCGCCAAGACGTCATCGCGCGAGGGGGGTGACTGGACGGTTGTGTGAGCGGCTGGCAAGTTCCGTCATATCGTCTTCTTCATGTTCCTTGGAATTCCGCTGAAAAACAAAACATTAGCTTCACTATCCGAGAGTCTGGACTCAGCTATCAACGGCGTTGCGTGAGCCATGAAATCTCGGTAATATCGATCAACATCCTCTATATCACTGAAGTTCTTCTGTCCGAGCTTTCATCTACCCATTTTCGAAGCCTCTCCATCATGTAGCGGTGTTTACGGTCACTCGATCCATACAGCTTGATCATGTAGGCTCGCGTCACATTCCAGTCGTTTTGCTTCCAATGGGGGGCCAATTCGATAGTATACCGTACTTTACGACCACAGTACCGTAATACATGTGGAGGGAGGGTGTTTAAGTCGAGCTGTGCTGCTGCCACATGTAGTTCGAGAGAGTCCAGGAATTCCGTGATGTGTTTGCCTTTGAAATGAGGTGCGTTAACTGAGCTTGGGGCCGGCATGGGTGTCATGGTTCGGTTGTTCGTGTTTATAAGATTGGGAGCCGGCATGCCCGAGGATCCAGAAGCGGACTGGTTTGTACCAGGCGGTGTAGTCATTTGTGACGTGGCCGGAGGTTGGGGAGAAGACCTTGCGTCAATAAGTCGGGCTTTGCTTCGAGTCATAAGAGGAATCAAACTTGAGGGCCGTCGCAACAGTTTGCTGTACTGTTGAAAGAGACTAGAACGACACCTGGTCAATTCTAGACAGCTGACTACTAGTCAACGCCGTATGATTGATGGGGCTGTGAGAAATGATGTCGTCGATTGATTAACAAAGACCTGAGATGACGAATCAGTGAAGACACTGAGGTTGGGTGCTTACTTGGTTTGAGAGAATGCGACTGCTGAACGGAGAACCTTCCCCTGTCTCGGTCACCAGTTGTGGCAGGGTAGAATGGGCTAAGCAAGGTCCGTTGACAAAGGTCATCATGTGGCAACAAATGGAGTAAGCGCTTGATACGGATGAGTTGTAGGAGATGTGACACGCGTTAAACGCGTTGTGCACACGGTGCTGGTGTGATCAACGATCGGTAAACCGCGTGAAGTGCTCAGTCTTGGTAAGATGACCGGTAGATGTTGGGAGAGATGAGGGAATGCAGAACAGATAAAGGAGAACTTGGATACTCAACTTTTGTTAACAGGCTTGTTAGACAACTTGTATGACTTCAATAAGACTTAGTGGAAATTCCGGGAGTACGTCGAAGGGTACAAAGCGAAAAGACAGCTCCATTTGAAGGTGGGAGGGCACCTTTTTATACAAACGACTCGTATTTATGGACCGAAAACTGCTCACACACATTCTCTTGTGTTGAGTAGTCCAAACAACAAATGTGGCAAGAAGAGACATCAAAGTATTAATTAAAATCAAATGTTCGAGAGCTTTTTGATTTGCCTGATCGTCGCCCAAGGGATCCACCATCGGGAATGACTCGGAGAATGATCAATCAACAAGATGCATCAATTTGCATGACACGACTTGTCCCCTTTCAAGTGCGGAGCATGCTTGTCGACATCACTCGATCCTACCATCTGATAGCTTTGCCCCGTGACTCGGAACTTCGGCTCGTCATGAAATAAAATAAGCAAAGAAAGAATAATAAAAAGAAAATAATAAAATAAATGCTATATGATGGAGGCGAGAATTGAAGAGGCCACTATCCGACCAGTAGCTGGCGTGCACTGAGGGGAGTCAACCAGCACTCCCACAGCGTACAAGACTTGCATGACTTGCGTACAAGACTTGCAAGATGTTCACCAAAGACTTGCAAGACTTGGGTACAATATGTGCAAGACTTGCACCAAAGACTTGCAAGACTTGGGTACAAGACTTGCAAGACTTGGGTACAAGAGTTGCAAGACTTGGGTACAAGACTTGCAAGACTTGGGTACAAGAGTTGCAAGACTTGGGTACAAGACTTGCAAGACTGGCATCGAAGACTTGCAAGACTTGGGTACAAGACTTGCAAGACTGGCACCGAAGACTTGCAAGACTTGGGTACAAGACTTGCAAGACTGGCATCGAAGACTTGCAAGACTTGGGTACAAGACTTGCAAGACTGGCATCGAAGACTTGCAAGACTTGGGTACAAGACTTGCAAGACTGGCATCGAAGACTTGCAAGACTTGGGTACAAGACTTGCAAGACTGGCACCGAAGACTTGCAAGACTTGGGTACAAGACTTGCAAGACTGGCACCGAAGACTTGCAAGACTTGGGTACAAGACTTGCAAGACTGGCACCGAAGACTTGCAAGACTTGGGTACAAGACTTGCAAGACTTGCACCAAAGACTTGCAAGACTTGGGTACAAGACTTGCAAGACTTGCACCGAAGACTTGAAAGACTTGGGTACAAGACTTGCAAGACTTGCACCGAAGACTTGAAAGACTTGGGTACAAGACTTGCAAGACTTGCAGGACTTGCAGGACTTGCACAGAAGACTTGCAAGACTTGCATGGAAGACTTGCAAGACTTGCACAGAAGACTTGCAAGCCTTGGAAGACTTGCATAAGACTTGCAAAACTTGCACAGAAGACTTGCAAGCCTTGTGTACCAGACTTGCAAGATTTGCACAAATCTTTTGCAAGACTTTTATACAGTGCTGAAGTCTTCCAGACATCAGGAAAATTGTAAGCCTTGGATGTCCTGCACTTCATACTTGCATCTGTAGTCCCCTTTCTGATGTACCATCTCACTATTTAAAGAAGTTATGTTTCAACATTTCTTCTTTGTCATATAACCATTACTGGACATTCAGTTCAACATACTTTCTACATATGTTGTCTTGAAATATTTTGAAAGTAGTGTGACACTCTGTTTTCAATATTTCTAAATTATTTGTTTACTTGTATTTTTAAACATATTCTTTTCTCATTGAAAACATATCAAAACATTATTCATTTGTATATTATATTATCTTTTCAATCCTTTTTACATCCTTTCCTTCTGGATATTGATCAAATACTGACATTAGGATTGAAAAGGTATTGAAGACATATTCAAACTGGAATGCTACCCATTTTCAATCTCTTCAACATATTTTAATTTGCAAAATGAAAACAATACCCTGAAAGATATGTAGAATACATCTTGAAAGTATCCTTGTGTGTGTTTTGCATATGTTCAACATACTTCTAACCTAAATACTCAATTCAATTATCAAAATATGTCTTGGGCATTGCCACTTGAAGTATTAAGAAAAAACTGATAAAGATATTCAAAACATATCTGTGAAGTATCATGATATTTTTCACAAATATCATCAAAGTAATGTTGCTTTCAATATCATTAAGAAGTACTTTGATCTTTTCAGAAACCTTTTTGTCAAAGTATCTTGAAAATATTTTAATTTTGACTGGAATACTTTTTCAATATTTTTTCAATACTTTGCCCTGAAATATCTGGTTATGCATCCAGTGAATGTAACCAAGGTACTCTACAGTGTTGGCATGAAATTCACATTTCTGCAGAACCACGTAAAGGCCATGTCTATGGAGTCACCATAATACCTCCTTGACGTGCTTCTTGTGTTGAGACATATCATCAGAGTAGATTAGGATGTCATCCAGGTAAATGATGACAGAAACATCAAGCATGTCACTAAAAATGTCATTTATGAAATGTTAAGAAGCAGCAGGCATGTTAGAAATCTAAAAGGACATCACCTGCTATTCAAAAGCGCTATGGTGGGTATGGAATGTTGTTTTCCATTCCTCACCAGTGGCAATATATACCAAGTGATAGGTGTGGTGCAAGTTGATTTTGGTATAGACATGGGCATTGCACAGGGTGTCAAGTAGGTTGGAAATGAGGGGTAGCAGATAGTGGTCTTTTTTTGTGAGCTTGTTAAGCCCACAGTAATTGATGCGTAAACAGAGTTCACCACTCTTTTTGTGAACAAAAAGGATCAGAGCTCCATGCAGGGATTTAGATAGGCATATGAAAACCTCTCCTTCTTATATCTTGAAGGCCAAAGCTGTCCCTTGAAGCAACAGATTTGTTTCCAATCCCAAGCCTGATAGCTTGCAGTGTGTCATGAACTTGCCCTTCCCAAGGAGTTACCTCCTTTAGTCTAATCACATTTAGTGGAGCTGTTTGGAGCTCCCTCCACCCAATGTATGATGGTAGAAAAAGTGGAATGTTTTCAGAATGTCCATTGCTGAGATGCCAAGGCCAGACATTCATTGGGTTATCATCAGCCTCATCACCAGAGTCCTCCCAGTCATTATCCACTATACCAGCATCCTCAGGGGTATTTTCACAAAGGCCACCTAAGATCTGGGCAGCTGTTAAATGGAAACTATTTGCTTGTCCCTGTAGTAGCTCTCTTCTCTTTGCAATCTGCAGCCTCTCCTTCAGGTTTGGCCTCAGCCCTACCTTTTGAATATATTCCCACAACAAAATTCTGTCAACACATTTTAAGCACTCCCTTCAAATGTGGATGCATTTCATACTGTTTCTCTTGAATATTTATCCTGGCAACTATCCAGCTGGTAACTCCTGTTCCTGTTTGGGTTGACACATCGGCCTCAATTAAATGAAGTTGCACTTCAGCTTTGCTAGGCACCAAGTGGCAGTTATTATGCCATGTGCATAGACTGTTAAATAGCAACTCACACTTCAGCTGTCGTGATTGGTAAATATCCATGAAATCTATATTTAAAAGCTGCTCTTTCTCTGCCTGCTTTCCCTTGGCAGCCCATGCAATCCTATTTTTCAGTGATCTTGTCTTGTCCAATCCCTCAAAATGAAACTTACTCTCAGCAGTGCCTGACAAAGCTTTTTGGTATTTTCTAGCATCATCTGGACTATAATAATATCACTTTGACAACATTCTGAGGTGAAATGAGGTCTTACCAATGTTGACTAGCTTTTTCCAGTTGCTGTCATTCATGTGATCATCAAGCATTTTGGTCCAATGAGCAAGGGTTGCTGTGCAAGTGCATCAATTGCCATATTCAACACTGACCACAATGATTCTAGAATCTCTCCATCTACTTGTCCTGCCCCCTTAGTGAATGTTGGTGCAAACCAGGCAAGGCATGTGACTTGATGTCTGTGAACATGAAACAACCCAACTCCAGGGATGATCACAAGGCCAGGAGTGAGTTCTACATATGGGCTTTCATCAAATCTCTTTTTAAACCTCCTTTCATACTGGCAAATTATGTCATACAACACAATAACCTTTTAGATTCCATTCAGATTCATGTTTTGGAGGGCCTGAGAGAGACAGTAGTCCATATTCATCTGCCTGCACTTGACCACTATGCAATTGTCAATGAAGTTTGGGAATGGAACTCACCTTTCACCTTTCTGGAAGTTTACAACTGATGGGATAAAGAACCCATTCCTTGCACATGCTGCTGCACTAATGCCTGTAACATCACATCCACCAAGGGCCTTGTTTTTATATAAATTTACTTTGTGGTTACTGCATATTGCTGTCTAAAGCTTGTCATTGACACTCAGCAATGTATCTCAGAGAATTTAGACTTACTTCCTTCACCTCCTTTGCTATGGCAAGGTGCACTTTATACCAGGATGCTTCAACCACCATTCCTTCACCTTCCATAAGCCAGACATCATCTGGCACTGTATGAGATGAGAGGCTGAGAAGTTCCCATCTAGTGTGATACTTCAGATAAACACATCACTTTAGATAGCCATACAAAGCAAGGATTATGTATTTGCTTACAGATTTGGATCTTCTTTCCAGTCCTGTGGTAAGTTGATCCCAGGCTGTGGACATCCTGGGCAGCCAATCATCATTTCACCCAGCCTTGGCCTCCAAGGTTCATGACTGAAGCTGAACCATTTTCTAAATTTAAGGTTTTGCTACTGTCAGCTAGCCCATCACAGTTTGATACATCAATTCTTGGACCTGTATTAGTTGATCACTGTGCTAGCCAATCTGTCACTTACTGGAACAATGTGTGGGAAGGCTGCTGAAGTAACCCTTTTCAGTTTTGCATAATAGTGGTAGGCTGAGGTTTTGCTCTCCAGATTGTCAAGCCAAAAGTCATCAAGTACCTGGAATGTGAAAATGTCTTGCACTGCTTGAAAGTAGCTGGAAAGAAACATAACTCCATCATTTGTTCATCATCTGGCTTGTGACCTGGACACCAACAATACTTCACAGGAAGCCGATGAATCCTGGAGATGTCAATGATGATAACCAGAGTGTGCCCATCTGAGTGCTGCTTCATCCCAGGTAAAGTTTACATCACTGCACTCTGTGTCTGAGTCCCACCCAGCCTCAGAATCATCCTTGGCCTCCAAAGGTGAGGCTGGGTCTGACTCAGCCCTGGCCATTCAACCTTCAGCTTTACCATTTTCCCTTGGTTCTGGACTGAGGCCACACTCAGCTCCATTGTTTGACTGAATACCAGTCCATTCTTCATCCATACTGTAATTGGTTCCCCCAGGTGTGGGAACAGAGTCCCAGTTGTCAGTTACTTGCTGACTGGTGTTGACTAAGTTATAGGGCAAGATTGGCCAACATGGCCACCATTAAGCCAAACTCCACATTGCCACAACCAGGCACTTTCAAAGTGGGTCAAGCTCCACTGTTCAACACAATGCAGTGGCAGTGTCATGTGTGCATCTGGTGCAAAACAACTGCATCCAAAGGCAGTGCTGGCACCTCCATGACCCTTCATACTGGCAGCATCAGTGACATTCTGACTGAACAGGGTGTCCCTCAGATGCAAGTTCAATATCAAGATAATGATCCTGCTTCTGTAACCAATCCCAAAGATAATCATTGCTTGTCTGCCAATGGTGTGATAAATATAGGATATACAATCTGTTTATGTCTCACACTACCACTTGTCTTGAAACTTGGGCCAGGTAATGGTCTTTCTTGCCTCAGGTCAGGTGACAGTTCACTCTCAGAACCTGATGGAGACATGGAATAAGATCAGTATCACCTGACTAGGATTGCCAGATTGGTGAGGCCCCTGCCTTCATGCACATGCTTTTGCCTTCCTTGGGATGCATTTCTATGCTGGAGCATCCCTCTACCCATTGTTTAGTAGATAGAGAATCTGTGATGGAGTGACAGTAGTCCCTTCTGGACAGTCATCTTTGCTAGGCCCTATCAGGATTCCAGGGATGGAAAAGTGAACTGTGACAAACAGAACATCACAGTGATGGGAAGGTTATTCCATGCTTATTTATCACCCTAACACCCATTTGGTCACAAGCATGCTCTCTGTTGCTGATACATCCAGAAGCCCATTTACCAATGCTGAATGCAAAGTCCTGCTAGGCTATAGCACCAGTACTCCCATGGGTATCCAGAGGTCTACCCATACCTGTATCCACACAGGTAGTTACCTGTCAACCCCTGGGTTGGTACATGGTAGATACAGGCAGGTACAGGCAGGTGTCAATACCCACCTGGGTTTCATTCCACATCTGAAAAAATGCTATTTACAGGCCCCAGCACCCAGACAAGTGCTGTGGACCATTTTATATACTTATTTACAACTGGATATGTACTAATGGGCTTATTTTACACTTAAATGATGGGGGAAAGCAATGCCCCAAAGAAAGAAGGGCTTGTGGAAGCAGCATGTTATATACTGTCTAATGTTTACTACTATTTGGTGTTAGTAAATGAATGTGTTCATGTTTGTTTACTGATGCACCAAATAGTAGAAGCCCTTCTTTCTTTGGGGCATCACTTCCCCCCATCATTTAAGTGTAAAATAAGCCCATTAGTACATATCCAGTAGTAAATAAGTATATAAAATGGTCCACAGTGCTCATCTGGGCACTGGGGCCTATAGATATTACACCAGTAACTTGTAAATAGAAAATCAGTGACAAGTATAGGTACAGGTCATGGGTGCCCTACATCTGACCTGTACCTGTACCCATGACCCACATAGGTTACCTGCCCCCATGCTATTGCCTAAGTCCTGCTAACTTTCATTGATGACTTTACAAAGGCAGATGCTCAAGGCAACCTCCACATTGCACAGGTGGCAGCAACAAAGATCAAGAAGCTCTCAACTGAGGACTTGTACAAATAGAGTGGAAGGCACAAAAATATCCTGATGGAGCAAGATACAATTTGGTTAATTTCCCTCTTCAGGCAGTGAAGACTCTACTTCAAAGTCTCTCAAAGTCAAACTGCAAGCTGATCCAGCTGGATGCTTCTCATATCTGGATACTACAACATGTGGTTGCTGAAGAAAAGAAGGCAGAAGTACTGGAAAAAGTTGGCAAGTTATTGGATGCAAATCCAGGATCCAGTGAATTCCTTGCATTCTATCAACAAGGCTTATCTTTTGTACTTAAAAGCCTCTCACATGCAGAAAAGAAAAGGTTTTGGCAATGTGCAATTGAATGGACAGAGAAGGGGGCACTGGAACATGTTCACTGAAGGTGAGAGATCTGCTCATCTTGTGCTGTTTTATTGCTAACAAGACTCTGTAGAAATGCCAAGAAACACATTGCAAAGTATCTGGCAAAGGTAATGAAGACAGCATTTGAGCAATTCAGCATGTGGCTTTTCACCTTTGTGTCCTATATTACATCTGATGGTGAGCTGATGGTCTCAATGTAGGCATTGCATCAGCCCAAATGTCTGACATTTTATCCTAACTATGGTGTTTTTCATGATAGACATGACAACAATAGCCATCTTGGATCTGTCCTGACAGACCCTTTTCAGGTGATGCATGAAGTGACAATGAAGGAAACAATGGAGGCCTGGCAAGTATACTCCAACAACATATATCATAAGTCACAATTTAGAATGTCTGAGACTTGTTAACATGATACTAGTAGATGCCAAGCTTTCTGGCAGGAATCTTCGTGTGCATAGGAGTCAGAGGAAGGGGGCCAAGTCCCCTGTTATCCTTGAGCCAGATAGCAATGGCTGGCCACTGCTTCCAGAGGGTGGGAGTTGGGGCTGGGAGGACCTGAAATGGGCAAAGGCATTGGTTTGGGCATTTGTGACAGCAAGCTATTGCATGGCCACCAGAGGGACACAGCTTTCCATGCCTTGGATGGTCCTCATGCAAACTCCCCATATATTTATAGATAAAGCATATCTACCAAAGGTGACTGAAGCCTTCAAGGAGCCATCCTACATGAGGGCTGTCAATGCCAATGTGTTTTGTAGCACTGGAGAGAATGACAGGCCATAGGGAATGCATCAAAAATTCTTCAGTTCAAACAAATAATAATCAAGAAAGATGTTGTTGCTCCCTTGTATGGCAGAGTCACTATCTGTAAGAAAGGAAAGGTTAAAGTTGGAAAGGCCAAAGTCCCCAAGACCCCTGCCCAAGCTCAACAGTTGAAGCTGATACCAAATATGCAGGCTGGTCTCAAACTGAAAGGTTCTTTTCATCATCAAGAGAGTGACAATGATCAAAGATTGTCAAGCCCCACCCCATATACCAGGTATGAGCTTTGCATTCAAGTGCTGATCCCATTTCAGGGAATGGAGATGCCCAAGGCCAAGATTGACATCAATGAGGAATGGAAAGGTCTGGGCACTGATGAATGGTTACCAACAGATGAGATAGAAGAAGAAGCAGAGACAACACCCCCTCCAACACATGGATGTTCTGCAAAGATCCTCACTAGTCCCATTGGACTGCTGGACAATGCAAGGCTGAGCCAGAAATGCACTCACTGAGAAGTTTCAATGGACAACAATGATCTAGATGAAACGCCTGCTGTACATAGCCCAAAGAGAATAGCTGCACTTCCTAAACCCCATGAACCAGCCATCCCATTCCCATGCAGAAGACAATGCAAGACATCATCTTTCCTCAATCCACACACAGAGGCCAATGATTGGTTACATCATTGGGAAGCATTGGAGGCCACTGAGAGGAAAGCTCACCCAGCAAAGGCACCACCCCCAACAACTATAAAACCCCCCTCCCCACATCATAGTGGTTGTGCTCCTGTGCTGAGGAGGTCATTTGATGGGGAGGTGGATGCTTCAAAGCCTGCTCAACCATTATTTTCTGCAAGGCCTGCAAAGAAGTCTAAAACAGGCATCATGCCTAAGCCATCCTGATGAAAGTAACTGGGAACCAAGCCAGTGGGGTAGGATGATCAACTATCTTCAGCCAGTTCTAGTGATCAGTAACATTTATTGGACCCTGATGCCACCATGGCAATATCTGCTCCATTATACATGTCTTACTCATATATCTTCCCCTATTAGACATAGTTTACCATGACCAACCCTTCTTTACCCTCATTAGTATACCAAAATACAACTTTTGAGATGAGGATGCTCAATGGTCTCCCTCGAGTCAAGTCTGAACCCATGATACTGGTAGTAATCCTTAGTTGGCTCTGATGTCCTTGGCATTGATTGGTCTCAGCTTGACTGTCCATGGGTGGAGGCGGGCCTTGGCATCAGTCAGGCCAGGCTTTGGCATCCCAGGATGCTGTGTCTCAGGCTCAGCCTCATTGATATGCAGGTATCAGCCCATCTGTATTGAACAGGATCATTTTTTATGGGCTGAACCATGTTGTATTATCAGCCCACCTGTGTTGTACAGGTTAATTTTTGGCTTGGGCTGAGCCTGCTGGCCTGTGTCATATGGGGTTTTTGGATGTCCAGGGACCTGTATTTTACAGAGACTTCTTGCCTACATTTGCTGTTCTGTCATGTCATTAATTCCAAACATATAATGATAAGTTGATCCACCAAGTAAAGCAGCAGCACTTTCTGTTGGAGCAACAACAATGTATTTATGAGATTTATTTTTGTGCTTGAAACATTCAATCAATGCTTTGAAAACCTGGGTTTTTCCTGTTCTGCCCATTCCTCCTATATGGATTTTCAATTGCTCAGATGAAGAGTGACATGAATGATTAGCTACAATACAGAATGCTATTTCTTGATCTGTGTTTAGTTGGAATTTATTGACAATTAGATTTATACCATCTTGCCAGTCAGGTGAGTGACACTTTTTATCCATATATTCCTTATCCACAACTTTTACATCATTAGAGATTATACCAACACTGCTAGTATTGGTGGAATTATATAATATTTCTGGTGCATGTTGAGTATGTTCTTCAAGAATTCCTTGTCTTCTGGTTCCAACTACTGCATCCCAATCAGATGCTGATTTTATATCACTAGGCTGCATTTATGTTGAGTTTACAAGATGCATTCTCTGGATGAACATTAGTCCAACCAAGTCAGATCATAATATTCATCAGCAAAATCAAGGGTTGACTTATTTTACTTATCTCACTTAGAACCTAATTAAGGACATTAAGTAAAATAAGTTCATTTTTTTTTCCCTTATATTTCAAGACCAGTTAAGTAGATAAGGAGTATAAGAAAACATCTAAGTAAGTTAAGCTAGTTAAGGACTTCTAAGGCATCAAGGACCATTATATTCTCTGGGTGTGGGCCTTGGCTCAAAGAGACTGCACACGACTGCAGGTTGACAGCCCGACTCTGTCGGTGCATCACGGCGCATGCCCCCATTGGGAGTTACCGCAACCGCTTTCATCCCAGTGAGGATACTCACTGCATGTGCCCCCCCCGGCCCTTCCAGGACCGTGATCACCTGCTCCGCGTGTGCCCACACGTGAAGCACAAGAAGCACCGGCAGGGCCCGCGTTGGATCGCGGACCTTGTTGAACTTCTCAAGGTGAACCCGCGCGCATTTGCCTTTGCCCCCCCGGAGGGGTGGGACCCGGGATGAGGGTTACACGCAGGGCGTATGACCCCCGTCTGGTGGCTTGGTGCATCTGATGGGCCGCCGAACACTTGCTTGGTCCTCGAGCCTGCAATGTCTCAGTCGGTAACTCCGAACCTTGGGTTCATCGCTGGCAAGGTTGGGGGGCCCGCCGTATGGCGGGTACCATCCCATGCGTGGGGCGGCTAAGCGAGAAGGGGCTGTACTCGGGCAACCGAGGGGCTCCGGACCCCGTTGGGCCACGACTAATAGGGGCTGTGCTGGGGCCACATGGGGGTAGGAGGTGGGGTGGGTTAGTATGCGCGCCGTTGGGAGTGCCGGCGAGCTGGTTCAGGGAGGCGCCCGAGCGCCCTCGGCCCATAGTCTGGCCATGCGCGCTGCTCGAGCGGGCAGCGCGTGGGCCTTCACGCACTCGTGTGCAGTATTAGGGCTGTAGTTCCCCTCCAACTTATGTCGTATACCCGCTGCCTCATGTAGTAGATAGCCGTGGACTGCGTCCGTGCACCACGTTAAATATTGTTGAAAAAAAAAAAAAAAAAAGGACCATTATATTTTTTAAGTGGGTTAAGCAGAGGACCCTACTTATTCCAAGGAAGATCTACTTTTTCTAAGGAGGATCTCCTTAATTCCAATTTACTTATTTCTGCTTAATTTCAGATTTTAAGGGGAATAAGGAGATGTGAAGCATAATAAGTAAGCATTGGGTTTTCCTGATGAGTCTTCTCAGAATCAAAAATTCTACCAAGTCATGTTTCAGCATTATCCAAAATCCACATGCTAAGCAGTCATGTGAATGTTGAAGTTGTGTTTGGCAGAGGTCTTTACACCCCACCACCACCCATGATGCTGCCTCCCACTCCCTCCTCCCTCCCTCCTCCACTCTACCAATAGGGGGGCCTGTGGCCCCCCACATTAATTTTTTTTTATTCTAATAAGTTCTTATTTGACTGATTCTTTTCTTTTTGTTTCAGTTGTTTCTGCTGTGCATGCAACAATGGCCGCCCCCACTCCCCCCCTGCTCTCAGCTCCCTCCCTCCACCACTCCACCATAGTAAGTTATCTTTTTGTTCTGATATTCTTTTATCCAGCTAATTAACTTTTTTTTCAGTGCTTGTATTGTACATGCAACAATGGTCCCCATGCACCATCCCTCCTCCCCACTCAGGTGGGATGTGAGAGGCCCAAAAGGGGATAGAATGCCCCCCCCCCACTACCTGGTGAGTCCCACAGCACTGATGTGCCCCCACACTAGGCTCCCCTGTGACATATGACAATAACCCCAGTACACCCACCACCTGGTAAGCCCCCCCCCTGTCCCTGCTTTGTGCCACATCACTAACACCCCCAGGATGGCAATGCACCACCCATCCCCAGCCTTGCAAGTGACTGCTCCCAGGGTGGGTGATGGTGTAGAAATGGCAGGGGGCCTGAAACAAGAGAGAGAGCTATAAAGTAAGAGACCTCAGTGATATGTAAAGCACTGTAATAGGCATTATGTACCTATAAAGTAAGAGCTAAGGAATGATAAGTAAAGAATGTAATACTATAACTAAAGGAATGACTTACACCTCAGTGATATGTAAAGCACTGAGGTGTGAGGCAAAGATTGCAAACAAAAACTCAATGTGATTATGTAATATGACTACTAACCTAAATAGGATGTTGTAACAAGTTCAACACTCCCCCTTGAGATGGATGTGGGCTCAGGAAAGTCCAAGTAACTCTCAAAACTTCTTGAACTTGTTTGTTGCAAGGGATTTGGTAAACATATCAGCAACCATGTCAGATGTTGGGCAGTACTTCAGTGTAATATGACCAGAAGTAACAGTTTGTCAAATGAAATGGAAATGAACATCAATATGTTTGGTGCGACCATGGAAAGTGGAATCGTGGGAAAGTCAGATAGCACCTTGATTATCACAAAAGAGTGTAGTAGGCATCGAAAAAGAGAAAACACGAGATAGTTTGGTAAGAAGTTTGTGGATCCAGAGAATATCCTTTGACACGTTGGAGTGTCGTGGAGCGACCCTCCAGGCCTCCTGAGCATGCCTGTGAGCCTTGTTTGGCTGTGTTTTGCAGTAGCTTTAGAGCTTAATCAGCATGTAGCTTGTGTAGAGTCAGAGCAAGTTCCAATCATCATTCGGTTTGCACGCATCCCCAGGCCTTGGGTGTCAGCAAGGGCCACTCCATCTGGTGACAACAGTGTGATTCGAACTCTAGCAGGCACACTTTGATTTTTACGGGCACATTTCCCAGCCCCCCAGCTTTTTCAGCTTTTTTCGCACTTGTTCTATCAGCCGAAAAATTTCCAAGCTTGTTTGAGGCCTACCTAGAAGTCTATATACTACAGTCTACATTCTACAAGCAGACCCCCTGCTTTTTCTCCACCCCCACCAGCCGAAATTATTTTTTAGAGCCCACTACAAGTTTAAAGATCACCCAAAAGTCTAGAGAAGCCACGAAAAGTCTAAAGTCTAAAGTCTAAAGTCTAAAGCTAAATAGAAATGGCACCAGGAAATGGGAACAGTCACAAAGGCTCGAAGACGAAAAAGAAAGTACCCGAAGCTACGAGCATCGCGAGAAATGCATCCCCACCCAACGAATCACCGACTATAGCTGATTTTGACCCCGTGGATCCATTTCACGCATCAGCTGAGAAGTTCGCGAGCTCACGTAACCACGCAGCCACATTGTGCGCGCTATGGGATTTGGCCATCAAGATAGGCCGGAAAACAACGTCTATAGAGACACAAGCTAGAGAGTTCAAAGAAGGACTGGAAGGAAAGCTATAGGATTGGAGGAAGGGAGGGTACTGGGAATGGAGGAAGGGTTAGAACTGGGAAAGGTTCTAGGGAGATGAGAGGCAAAACAAGGTTTTGCCAAGATGATGAAGAAGGAGCGCCATCAAGGGTACCAGATCGGATTCTTCAAAGGACAGGATACCGAAATCGCAAAACAAAAGAAAGACGACGAAGCTGGGACTCCCCCCATGACCCCCTCTCCACCCTCTGTTGACGCTGCTACCCAGACTGCACCCAACGACGAGCCACCGCATCCACTGAGTGACGTGGGGACATCTATGGAGCACCCCACCACCTGCGAGATGGCCATACAGGCCTCCGACAACCTTCAGATGCCCCCCCAGATCCCTGTTGCATGCCCCAAGTCTCCCCAGCCCACCGCCACGTCACCCGTGATGACAGCTGCACAGCCGCCATCAACAACGACAACGTTGCCAATGACGGCCACCACCAGCACCCCCCCAGCTCGAGGACCGGCCCCAGGAGCTCTGAGATGGCGGTACTCGCTCCCAGGCCAATCCGCAGCCTCTCAGGTAGTCCCCGAACCCTACGTTCGATGTAGCAACAAAGCCTGGACCTCAGGAGACACCCAGGAGGCCGCCACCAACGACGGCTGCCATCAGGGCACCCCTAGCACCTCCAGGACGACGGCGTTTGACGCTGTCACCTCCCTGCACACACCCAGCACCCCTAGCTCGCCCAGCACGGCCCCCCAGGCTGCTGCCACATCCCAGACGCCTCAGACGGCGCCCTCAGCCCCCCTGCTACCCGAACGGCGCCCCACAGCACCCAGCGTGCCCCAGGCCACTTCCAGCACCCACAGGACGATGGCGCACGCCCGCGCCGTCCTCCAGTTTGCTTCCACAGCCCCTGCGCCATCCCTAGAGCCTACCGCCGCCCCTGCCAGGTCACAGAGGGCGACGCCCGTGCCCCCAGTCCTGCCGCTGCCAGCTCCACCCCCTGTGGCCCCTAGAGCAACCCGTGCTACTCCCCAGCCGTCCCCTGTACCCCCGTACCCACCCCCCGCACCTAGAACGGCCGAACAGCCGCGTGTTCGACACCCCACGCCCCCTGCTGCCCCTCCCGCCTCGCATTTGACGATGCCGCCTTCCCCCTGCTTTCCCAGACCTCCCACCACCACCCGTTCGCCCCCTACGCCCCACGTTCACCCTGCCCGACCCATACCCACCTGTAGGCGACCAGCATCACCGCCGCTCGCATTCCACGGCCACCCCATGTCACCACCAGCCCCCTGCCTACTCTCCATACACCCCACTGCTCCCAGGCCCCATTCTTCCCCTTGCCAACCGAACGTGGGGTCCCAGACACCAGCGCTAACCCCCCTGCCACTGCCCTGCCCCCCACCGTCGTCTGAACGGCCCTCTACGGCCCCTGCCCCCTTGCCCATGCCTCCCGCGCGCTTTGACTGGGCCAAGGATGCTGAATCGCTACCCATCGGCCCCATGACTTTCGTTCGGGACCTCTCAGGCCTTCGTACAAACTGTGAAAGACCATTCGGGACTCTACGAAAAAGAACCCTACGACATTGGGCACCATGACGAAGTTACTACCACCCTCAGCCACACCACCAACCTCAACTGTCTCCACCATGCTACCCTCCACATGTCTCCATGCCCCACTACCATGCCCCACTGCCACCTTTTCCTCCAATGCTCAATTGGGATTGAGACCCACGACTTCTTGATCTTGGGAGGATACTGAGGAGTCTAGGATGGGTTAGAGGTTGAGGAGAGAGTCTGTGGGATCGCGACGAGGACGTCGCTATGTTGGATGGGGTTGCATGGAGTGTCATGGAGCGACCCTCCAGGCCTCCTGAGCATGCCTGTGAGCCTTATTTGGCTGTGTTTTGCAGTAGCTTTAGAGCTTAGTCAGCATGTAGCTTGTGTAGAGTCAGAGCGAGTTCCAATCATCATTCGGTTTGCATGCATCCCCAGGCCTTGGGTGTCAGCAAGGGCCACTCCAGCGTGTGTGAGAGCAACATATTCAGCTTTTGTACTGGACAACGTCATGATCAGTTGCTTTTTACAGCTCCAGGACACAATGCCAGCACCAATGAAGTAAATGAAACCAGAGATCAAATGTCAATGGATGTGTGATGCCCAGTCAGCATCCGAATAGCCAGCAATTCTGTTCTGTGTGCCTCCTAAGATGAGTTTGAGGTGCTTCATACCTAAGAGGTAGCAAAAAACACGAGTGACAGCCTTCATATGAGTGGTGTGTGGGGCCACAAGGTACTGTGAGAGCGTTGATACTGCAAACATGAGGTCAGGACGCATCATCATGGTGACATACATGAGCAATCCAATCATTTCCTGATATGTTCTCTTCTCAGCAGGTGTCAGCAGGGTTGGTGATACTGTGGGAGAGTCTGGAGTGAGGTCAACTCCGCCTTCAAGGGGTGTGACTGTGGTTCGAGACTCTTCAAGTCCGAAATGGACTAGAATTTGCTCAATGTAGGACTGCTGGCAGAGAGAGATTGTCTGGGCATTAAGGTTGCGAGACATCTTCACCCCAAGGAGCCAGCTTATTGAACCAAGATCAGTGATTTCCCAGTGTTCACGAACCCACTGTTTGAGAAGTTGCATGGACCCATCAGATTCTGACATGATGGTGAAGTCATCTGTGGCAACGGCAATGATGGAGAACTTGTCAGGTTTGAATTTGTAAAGGACAGCCTTGTCAGCTAGTGAGACCGTGTATCTGAGTAAGGTGAATACTCAAACCACTTTGAGGTACCATGTACAGGCACCTTAATCAAGATACAAGGGTGGTAAATTAATATAAATTTCTTCTCCATCTTTGAGATAGGAATTAAGATAGGCATTCTTCACGTCAATTTGATGGATTGAGGCATTCCGTTGGGCTGCAAGTGATAAAAGGATCTGAAGTGTAGCTGGGCAAACAGTTGGTGTGAAAGTGTTAGCACAATCAACACCGAATTGTTGCATATACCCTTTTGCTATACACCGTGCCTTGTACTGCTCAATTATTCTGTTTGAGTCGCATTTTCAGCAGAATACATAGCCTGATGGAATGATGTTAACGTCAGGTGGTGCCTCAACAAGATCCCAGGTATGGAGTTTCTTGATTTGGCTGAGTTCAGCTTCTATGGCCTTGATCCAGTCAGGTCTCTCACAACCCTTTAAAGCTTCCTTCAACGAAGGTTCATCTTCACTGATCACAGCCATCACCTGTCCCATTGCATCTTGAAACCATTCAGACTCGTTGACATTGATTTCCACTCCCCCTGGTTCAAACAATCCAACATCCTCAAGTACAAACGCTCCATGGTAGTTGTCAGCAGCAAGTGCTTCATCCTGTAAGGTGGCATTTCTTGGGTGTTTTCCATGGCCATACTGAGTCAGATCGAACTGTGGTAATCCTTGGAGGGAGTTCCATTGGTATCTGGTTGGAGAAGGTGTAGTGGTTGATTGCAGATCACTATTGGGTGTTTCAGGTTGAATTTCAGGTGCATTGACAGCATCATTGGGTTTGCTATTGCTAGCTGATGTGTTAGGGATTTTGTTGACAGTTTCAGGTTGCTTAGGAAGTGCATTAGACTTGTTTGGGGTTTCAGGGTTGTCCAAATCGACTGGTACGTCCCACTCCCCCTTGATTTGGGTATCATTGGGCTGTAGTATCTTATCTTTGTTGAAATAGATGTCCCGTTTGATGGAAACTTGCTTTTTGCTGGGCCAGTAAACCCTGTAACCCTTCAATTCCTCATCAAAACCCATGAAATGGCCCTTCTCAGTCTTTGAGTCCAGTTTCCTTGTGTCAAGTCTTTTGACCCAGACTGTCGAACCCCATTTGCGTAGTTGTGAAAGGTCAGGTTTCTTTCCAGTAGCTTTTTCATGAGGTGTTTGATTTTCAGCTAGGGACCGTGTAGGGACACAATTTCATATCCAGACACTGTGTAGTATGGCCTCTGCCCAGAGACTTGGAGGGAGTTGTGATGCAGCAAGCATTGCGAGCGTGCACTCCATATGGGTTCTATTCGCTCGCTCAATGGCTCCATTTGACGATGGGGAATCATGCACTGTTAGGTGACAGACCATCCCTGCATATTCAAGGTGCTTGTCAAAAGCCTTACTCCTGAATTCTCCCCCTTGATTGCAGCCGAAAATTTTTATCACAGCATTACATTGGACTTGGACCCAGGCTTCATACTTCTTGTAGTTGGTAAAGCCCTCAGACTTTTCATGATTGAAGTAGACACACTCCTCGTGGCTGGAAAGGTCTTGATATAACTGAAAATATCTTTTATGACCCAACGACTCGACTGGTGTGGGACCCCAGGTGTCAGCTACTACCTTGTCACCGTAATTCCTGTATGTCATCTCACTCTTCTTTGGGAAAGGTTTACATGTCGCCTTTGCTTTTATGCAGGCCTTACAGAACTCTGGCTTTGAGTCAAGGTCAAGTTTAATTCCCATGACCATGCCATCCCGAACCATTTTGCATAAATTGTCATGGTTCACATGACCCATTTTACAATGAAGTTCACTAATTGACATTTTCTTTGCAGTCGTATTTGCGACGGCTGAAGTCAGGGTGCTCAGAGGTTTGCTAACGCAATAAAGTCCATGGATGAGTGGAATAATGTTGGACTTGGGGCTTTGTATTATGCATTTGCCTCTGTTGATGCAAAGGTCGTACCCATTTTGGTCCATAGTGCCCACGGACATTAAAGTAAAAGCCAAATGTGGTGAGTAGTACACATTTTTTAGTGTAACAGGTGTCGACTTCTGATTGCCGTTTGGCAGTTCAAGTTTAAGATCACCCTTCCCTGTCGCACTAAAGATGCATCCATCAGCAGCTCAGATGGGTTCAGGGCTGATCTCGATGTAATTCAGGAGTTTTGAGTGTTCTGGTGTGAAATGGCTACTAGCACCGGAATCAACGCAATCAAGGATTGTGCCATTGGTTTTGGAAACAGTGTGGGCTTCATGCTTGAAATCAGAGGTGCAAACAAGTGTCAAAGTGTCTTTGGGGAGTGTGTAACCAAGCATTGCATAGTTATCCGATTCATCGTCACCTTGGGCGCTTTTTCGGTTGTGTTTGCTGATTCATTTTTCCCAGACCTCTTCCCCTTTGTGTTCTTCTGCTTTTCAAGCCACCATTCTGGTGCTTTACCCTCCTGGCCACCTCCCTTCGACCAACACTGGTCATCTGTGTGATTTGGTCTCTGGCAATTTGAACACTTGGCCTTGCCTGGCTTTGCCTTTCCTTTTCCTTTCCCACCTCATGCTCTGCCTGTCGCAGCCAACATGGCTTCATTTGATTTGTTAATGGTGTCCACAAGGGCTATTGAGTTCACCTCTTCGTTAAGGTGCCAAATGAGGTTCTTGCTTGTGAGTTTCTTCCCTGTTTTGTGGGCAGAGGCAGTCAAGGCTGTTATGAGGGATCGGAAATTTGGTGCTAGTGAGATCGAAGTCCGTATATATGACACAAATGATTCATTGGAGAGTGTACAGCCCATCTCGGCAAGCCTCTCCTTAACCTCAACCATCTTTGCAAGGTGCTCTCGCATGGCATCACCCTCAACATAGCAGCTGTTTTGAAGTTGCGTGAGGAGGTTTGTCTCGTACATACTTCCTTTGTCAGCATGAATCGAAACAACTTTCTTCCATATGGCTGCAGCATCTGTCTCATTCTTCACCTGAATGAATGTTGACTTATTAACAGTCCTATAAATGACTTTGCGAACTGATGCTTGCTTTTGTTTGTATTCATCCTGCTCCTTCTCATGTTTCTTGAGTTCATCATCATTCAACAGGGACAAAGTGGTTGGCTTGTAATAGTCTCCACTTCTCTCAATAAGTTCAACTGGCCTATGCACTGTCCCCAGCACATGCCTCTTCAGCCCTTTCGACATGAGGTAGTTCATCACCCTCTCAAAGTATGTTGACCAATTCAAACCATCTGCTTGTAGTTTTGGAATTGTGATGGTCTGATTCAATGAAGATGTTGAGGACATGTTGGAGATATCAGCAGGGCCCATAACCTGTAGAAATGGCAGGGGGCCTGAAACAAGAGAGAGAGCTATAAAGTAAGAGACCTCAGTGATATGTAAAGCACTGTATTAGGCATTATGTACCTATAAAGTAAGAGCTAAGGAATGATAAGTAAAGAATGTAATACTATAACTAAAGGAATGACTTACACCTCAGTGATATGTAAAGCACTGAGGTGTGAGGCGAAGATTGCAAACAAAAACTCAATGTGATTATGTAATATGACTACTAACCTAAATAGGATGTTGTAACAAGTTCAACAGATGGGTGGAATGATGATGAGGGAGGGGAGGGTGATGAGCAGGGGCAGGAACCCTGTGAGCAGTCGCTCATGAGGCTGGGGGTGGGTGGTGCATCATCCATCATTAGTCACCTGTATCATGGGTGGAACAATGACATGAGAGGGGGGAAGAGGGGAACACAAACCAATGACAAACACAAATCACTGATGATGAGGGACAGCAGAGAAGGGAAGGGGGAGATATGAACAACCACAGCACACCACCTGCCCCTAGCCTTATGAGTGACTGCTCATGGGGTGGAACACAGGTGGAATGACAATGGTGAGAGGGGGAAAGAGGGGAGCGTGGCCAATGATGAGTGCAGCCAATGACAATGAGGGACAGCATGCTATGTAGATTTATTAGGTAATGCTGTATTTCAATAGCCCAATAGATGGTTTTTCATTATTCATGCTCTGTGGTGCTTTTTCTACTTATACTTCAGCTTAATGTCTACTTAAATTCCTTACTGACATGCTGAACTACACTTTTTTAACTACTTATTTTCCTTATCCACTTAAAAATACTGATATGATGCTGCTTAAATCTACTTTTGGAGCTACTTATTGTCCTTAAATGCCCCCTTATTGGAGTGCTTAGAATAAGTGAAATAAGGAGGCCAGTAAGGACAAATTAAGTGAATTCAGCAGACCCTACTTATTCTAAGGAAAATCTCCTTAACAGTCATTTACTTAATTCTACTTAATTCTACTTAATTTCAGGTCTAAGTAAGAATAAGGAGATAATAAGCATGATAAGTCAAGCTTGGATTTTCCTGATGTTTTTTATGATAGACATAGATCTTTTCTGATCATGATATCTCTTGCTTAGTTGGTTATCAGATTCAATTTCATCTATGTTCATATGATCTGCAGCAGACTGATCCAGCTGATCAAGAATACAATCTTGACTAATTTCTTGCCTAAGTGACTTATCTTCCATCCAACCAGGCAAAGCAGTTCCTCCCTTTGTTAGTTCTGCAAAGAAATCATCCTTTTGGTCAAAACATCCATATCAAATATTGAAATTTTTGTTTAGTAAGATGCGCTGTGCAGTGAATCCATGTAAGTTAAAGGTTTCATCCCAGGAGCTCTCTTTTGACTTAAGTTCAGCACCAGTTTAGCAGGGTTTGAACAGAGTTAGCATTGTTGTACACTCTTTGCCTATTTTCAGCCCATTCTGAAAGGAAAATGAAAGAAAAATGAAAACTGAAAATGAGCCCAAATGGCCAGAAAATAGCTACTGTGAACAACCCCATTGCTAACTATAAAATATCAGGGTCACCCCATTCTTCTGATGAGGGACTCTCTGCTATATAGACGCTCAAATCCTTCTCGACAACACTAAATGGCGACACACTCTCGCCAGAACTAGTATCACCTTGCCGCAGTACAGTCAAGTCCAAAGGGTACGTCCGTCCACGTCTACGCAACACGCTAACTGTCGGGAGCACCGCCGAAGTCAACACTGAGTCAGCAAGGCCAGCTTTTTCCCTTTTCTGTGTCCATGGGTTAGGATCCCCAGTGGCGAGGAAGATGACTTCATGCTTAAGAGAGGATGGCAGCGCGCGGAGCAGGGCGATGAAATTCACCCTGTTTTCATACCAGGTGCTAAGCACTGGGTGGGGGGGGCGGTATTGCTGGGGAAACTGAGAGGGTCTGTAGAAGAATTCTCATTTTAATGGGAACATGTATGAATATGGAAGGAAGGCGTTACCTGTCCATAAGAGAGGATGTATCCTCCATCGAGGTTTGTTATTAGAAGGATTTCGATGAGCGCGGCAGTCCAAGGAGCAAGCGAGTACGCAATGGTAAGGTACATAAGCCCAGGATGTGAGACTTTAATGACTTCCCTGCGGATATGGAATAATCAGCAGTCCTGTAAAGGATGTAGGAAGTCTGTCATACTCGCATGCTTTGAACCGCAGCTTCAGCAGTTTCCATTTAGAAAGGGGTTCCACCTCGTCTTCCCATTCCCGTTGCAACTTACGGCTATCTTGCCAATGGCGGCAGGTATAAAACCCCAAAAGCAGGAGAAGGGAATACTGATACACCGTGAAAGAAAACGAAACCCACCCTCCATGGTTGGGAACAAGATCAAGGGGGTTGGCGATGGGGCTGAACATCAACATCAAGCTGACAACCCACTCTCTAACTGTCAAGAGGTTTTCGGAACTATCAATAAAAGCTGTCGAAGAGAACGCGGTGATACCAGAAAGAGCGATCACAAGAGGAATGATGAGTAGCGAGAGGCTCATAACGACAGGGCTGTCATTCAGCGGATAACTTGAATGCGTCAGGTGCTTGTGTGGATGGCGGAGTGAACGGAAGGCCATGAATCCGAGCAGTGTATTCATGGGGGACAATGAGATTTGCTGGGCGCATGCGGAATCAATTACGAGTAGATCACCACGACCAATGTCGAGAGTAAGATTGCATATGTCAGAAGCAACTGAGTGTGGACTGTTCTCGTGGTCTCTTTAGAGGAAAGAAGGATAATGATGACTATTTGGTTAAGAAAGTATCAAGCCCTCTAGAATAGGAAATCGTACGATGATCGTGAAATCTGCAATGTGTAGGTGAACATTTGACGCAGAATGAGTGATTTTTTGACTCCACTTGAAACCACCACTGCAATTCCAGACATATCTGGATTAGGCTTTGATTGCTCACTGGCATCCATATGTCGACTTTGAACTGGACTAGCTGTAACTCGACGAGATGGTGGTAGGTAGGAAAGAGTCGGGATTGACTGGGAGACATGATGCACTGGCATGACAATTAAGCAGCTCAGGCTGTAAAGCATAGGCTGTGATAGGCCTATATCGTGATATTTTCCTTTTATGGAAAAGCTTACAACGTACAACCACCGCCGCATCCCTCTCTCACCGTAAACGGCGACCTCGATCAACCCTAGGTGAGTCCTTTGTGTAATTTTTTCATACTGATGACTTTCCAGGTTACATTTTCTATATATAACAACATTGCACATGGCCCGTGTTCTTCCTTCTGGGATGTGAGTTTGTTTGGGTCTACTAGGCAGGTGCTAGGAGACCCAAACAACGGATACCCTCTATTGAAGCACCCGCTACTCTCGTATCCCTCCACGCCACTCCCCCCCGAAACAGGTAATGCCCGAAGGACCCAGCAGCAAGCAGAGTGACAATAACGACGACATGGGGACGATGACAATGGCAATGTGGCAGGACAGGGAAGGGGACACGATAGCGACACCGATAGCGGATGGAGGTAGGGACACCAATGCAGACAGGAAAATCCAGCACCCCCACCGCATCACAAGCACGACGGCGAGGAGACGACAAGGATGATGACGGCCACCACCAGCACCTACAACTGCCGTCGCGAGCAACTGCTCGTGGGATGGAAACGGGGAGCAACAAGGATAGGGACAACGGGGAGAGGACGCAGGCGCAACAATGACGATGGGACGATGGGCACAAACAGCAGTTCCCACAACGCACCGCGAGCAATTGCTCGTGGGTTGGAAACGAACAACTTGGAGAGTGAGCAGGTCACCAAGGGAACCTTGACGATTCCAATGACAACAGAGACGACGGCAGCCGTCTTTTGCGTGAGGAGGGGATTTTTCTTTTTTCGGTTTTAATTGCTATTAGCATTGTTGCCCTACCCCCAGTTGCATTTGCGTGAGGGGGGTTCGTTTTTTTTGTATACAATTGTGTAGTACTTTGCCTCGCAAGGGAGTTTTATATTGAGCTGCCTTTGTGTGAGGGAGATGAATTCAAAAATTTTATTCATTTGACTTTGTGGTCAACATGAAAGCGGCGCATGTGACATGTTGGTTGCGCCAGATGTCAGAGAGTGCGTAAACTCCACCTGATCTTCTCCTTTCTCCTCACAGCCATACTAGCGTAAGCTCTAGACCTGCAGGGTTTACGATAATCACTCCACTGCTGCGCAGTGTCATGTTTGTTTAATTCTTCAGTCAACTAGTTGTCAGCAAACGACAGACTTGACCATGCCCACAAGCATCAGTCGTCAAGGATTAGCTATTCTTGCGATCATACCCATATACCTTACCATTCGGAGGTTCCTGCGGCGTCCTCCCCGTGTCTCAAAAATCTCGAAGATAGACGAGCGCGTCCTCATTTTAGGAGCCTCGAGTGGCATTGGTCGGGCGATCGCACATTTGTATGCGGAACGAGGCGCCAGAGTCTGTATCGTTGGGCGCAGGCACTCGAAAGTCGAAGAAGTCGTGGAGGAATGCCGTCATCGTGGTGTATCAAGCTCTACGTATGGGGCCTCGAGGATATTGGGCCTTACCGGTGACTTTGCGGGAGTTGATGACATGGTTCGAATCCGTGCCATATTGGAGACCGGTACACTCGATCATCTATAAATACGGCAGAAGCTGATCTGTTGCGTGTTTAATAGAATGGAAAGGTGTAGACACAGTTATTGTGGCTGCCGGCGTCTCTGCACTTCAGCCACTCATGGCCGTTGCTGGGGTGAAGGATGACGGGCGAAATTTTACCCCTGTACAAGCTAGTAAAGAAGGAATCCAAGAGGCCGTTGATATAACTGTCGAGGCAACGAGGGGCAACTACCTTGGTCCCTTGGTAGCCGCTGTTACTTTTGTATGTTCCATTGGCCACCCCAGCATTCCGCAGAGTTTCGCTAATTTTAGACCTCGCAGATACCCTTGCTGATATCCTCCTCGGCCTCACCCTCCATTCTTCTCGTCTCGTCTGTTGCTGCTTTAATACCTGCTCCAACACGCACCCTCTATGCATCCACAAAAGCCGCTTCCCTCGTTCTTTACCAAGCCCTGTCGATAGAGCATCCATCCATCAATTTCACACTCTTCGCGCCGTCTACTGTCGAAGGCGACTTCCGTGCGTCTGCCGTGGACAAGGGACCGATGCACGAACAAGATCCGAATAAGCATGGCTTAAAACGCGAGGACGTAGCAAGGCGGTGTATCAAGAGTGTTGATGCCTATGAGAGGATTGTCTTCATGCCGAGATTCTTGAGATTGGGGCATCTGCTTTATTGGATATACCCATCCTTCGTGGAATGGAGGGCACGAAAGAAGTATAATTTTCATGTCTGAATACCTTCCCCTCATCCATGTTACCCAAATTCTCCCTGTCGTATCTATCGCATGCAGGTTTGCTGCTCCGTTTTACTCTCTACATAGATATTAAACTTATATAGCATCCAATTTTAAATCAATGAGAACGCGAAGACCTCTTGATATGGAAAGCGAGAGTGATCTGCTTGTCTCCGGTCCTCCCTAACCCTGAAACCGGCCGGTCAAGTCCCCGAGTGCCTGATTAATCAGCCCTAACACGTTGTTTAGGGTTAAGAAATTCATTATTCATTATTCATTATTATAAAACCACAACTCGAGTATATGCCAATTAGCAAGGCCATTGCGTGAAGTCATAAATCGTGTTCACCATGCAGAGAAAATACATTCAATTCCATAGAATTGGTAACAATTACATGCTGCATCATTTACGAGGTTTTTTCATCTGAGCTATCTCATCATCTTTCCCAAATACAGCATCCTGATACCCGCTCTCGAGTGGCCGCTTCCTAGCCTGGATTCTTGTTTCAGTAATGTTCGTAAGTTCGTGGTGACGCCGAATAACACTGAGTATGGTTGCAAAAGGAACCACGATAGCAGGCTTATCTGCCTCCTTTCCATCTAAGTTATGATACATGTGGCGGTTTAAAATCTCGAACTTGGTAATGTTGTTAGGCACACAAATACCCATGAGCATCTTGAAACACACGAAGTAGGCTATGTACCTCATAGATGCAAGTTTGATAAGCGGTACATTTCACATAGGTGTCACCGAGCTTTGTGGTGAGTGAAAATTTCGTTCCGGGAGGGCACCCACGGGTGGCAGCCTGGTGTGCATTACCATCGCACCTCACCAACTCGCCTAACTTCAACTCCTGTTCCTGCTTTTGTGACATAAAACGCTCGAGGGGCCGCTCTGCCTCCCATAGCTCGCAAGTGACTCTTGACACTTCCGAACGCTGTTGATCATCCACAACAGGGCCTGGCGCATGGGTAATCTTTATACCAATTGCGAGATTGACAACACCAATTGAACCAGCGATGTGCCGCCCAAGATCACGGGCGAGCTTCTCCTCAGTTTCGCTATAGGCAACCTCCCACACAACTGTGGGCGTAGTCATTGTTAGAGCATTGCGTGCGCGTAGATCATAGAAGCTATAATCCGGTGACTTCTTGCCATCTTCTAGAATATTATCTGCAGTACCTCCCGGGATAACGTCGTCACCTAGTTGGCTTGTCAAACTTTGGTCCTTGTCTTTGCTGCGGTCGACAAAGTGAAAGATGGACTCCATGATCTTGTGCCCCATGGTAGGGTAGCGGAGGATTAATTTTCTTTCATGTTCCGAAAAATCAATCCTAAGATGCCGTTAGAGGCCTACGATATGAAAATTTTGAGAAACCTAACATACATAATATCCTCCCAACCTGGGAGGCAAGATTCCTTAGCCATCTTCTCCAGCTCGTCCATGATCTCTGAAGTAATGTCTGTAATTGTTAACTGGCGGTTGTCGGTATCAATGGTTTGTGATCTATTTGCTTTCAGAAATGGCCACAGATTAGATAAAATCCTCTTGAAAGCAGGTGAGGATGTTGATGTGGCCTGGGCGATCGTATCAAGATCGCATGAACCCGTGGTGTATTGAGTGTCAAGAGAGGGGCTTGGAGGACTGATAAGACCCCTAGAAACATCCGATTTCTTCTTGGCTATGGACTCGGAAGAGCCATGACAAGGAATCCTCTGCATATTTGGGTGAGTAAGTGGTGGAGGCGAACAGACCCTGTATGGTTTGACAGAGGGCGGTGGAGGACTGCGATAGGGAAGGCTAAAAATGCAGGGCTCAGGACCGATTGGGCTGTGGCTTGTAAATCGATGGGGAAACATTCAATGATGATTATAGAGGTTGGACTCAAGAGACTAATTGCTGTTGTCAGCGATTGTGGGGTCAATGTTTGTGGAGCAAACAACAGCACTGGCTCAATCTGCAACCTGACCATGGTACCGAACTGGAAGAATCAGCACAAGCCTTGTCGTAAGGACATCCCTATCTCTTTGCTTTTACGCTAACTTTCTACATCTCCAGCACCTGAAGATGTCATCCGTGGACCACTTGAAGAATACTTCAAGCTTCAGGTGACAGATGTCAGTATCGCTGAACTTCTAAAAAAGCATTATGATACCAATATCTATGGTTTGAGGTAAGGCTGTTTGTCATTTGAATATAAATTAATCTAAGGTCCGCGAAATCCGACAAGTTTTCCCATGTTGTGGTGCCGAAGCCATACAAAATTCACTTCGAGTTCATCACGGTGTTTGTGCCACTCGGTAAATCTAGATGTCAAATTGTATTAGCATTTTCTGACATACCCCCAGGGAGGTTATCAAGAGTCTATTGCATCAAGTTGAGCCGGAGCAAGTTAATGCACGCCGCCATCGTGCTTTTAAGTGTAGAAGATTTTGGGCCACAGGGGTTGACGACGTTTGGCCTCAAGATCAGCATGATAAGTGGGGCCAGTTTGGTTTATGGCTACATGCGGGGTTGGAAGCATTTTCTGGTGAATTCAATTGGTTGAAAATATGGTGGACCAACAAAAATCCCCGGCTAGTTGCAAAATACTACATTGACAAGTGTCGGGAAATAGGCAGTGTGTACTTCTCTGATATTTAATGTTTCGTTGCTGATATGTTACAGGTGTTCCAATTATAACTCAAAGTGACTGCGGAACAGAAAATTATGGTGTGGCTAATGCGCAAACTGTAATCTGACATCATCTCGATCCTCGACTTCAAAACACGCTTCAGCATCGGTTTACTACCGGACATAACAATATTCTTTCAGAAAGCAGGTGGTCGATCTTTCGTCGTGACTTTTCGCCAGGATTCAAGGACATGCTGGAGACTGGAGTTCTCAATGGCTGGTACAATGTGAATGATCCTCTCGAGAAGTAGGCCAATGTTTAATCAGATTTTTCTGCTTTGACTAATGTCTACAGCCTACTGTTCCGCTGGCTTGCTATTCCGTGGCTACAGGGTCAACTCGACAAATGGGTTGAATTTAAGAATTCTACTGCTCCGCGCGCCAGCAAGAACAAAATCCTGCCACGTGGCGTCCCAAAATTGATACGATCTTGTCCTTCCCATTTTAATGCCCTCAATTTCAAGGTGCGTTGCATACTCCCCCTTTTATGTGCATCTCATATGCTGCTACATGCAGATACTGGTTCCGCCCGAGATTTTTGATGAAGTTGAAACAATAAATGCCCCACCTGATCACCCCGTCTTCGAAGTCCCACCCGCCTTCGATGAACATGTTGGCGAGCTATTCACAAGATTAGGATGCCCGGAGATAAGTGTGGAGACATTTTGGGATATCTACGTTGCGCTATTGGACCTGCTACGCAGTGGAACTGCTGATGACCTAACAGATGTTCTTAATCAGCATAGTGAAGGGCTGCGTCAACTCGAAGAAAGTTGCATGAGTAAGGAGGTGGATATGGCCCTACTAGAGGGCATGGAGCCTTTTTGTTTGGGCAAGCCACTTGATGTTGGCCCGTGTGTTTCAAACATTAGTGGTGTAGATGCATCAAATTTTGCAAGCAATGCAGCTGAGCCAGGCCCGGAGTACGCTGATTTCTCAGATGAGGATGATGATGAGGACGATGACATGGAGGATTAATTATGAGATTGTAGAAGGATGAGCACAGCAAAGGTAATGGACCTAGTATAACTTGTAGTAGATGATTACCGACTGATACACGATTGTGACTTGTATGGGTGAACGAATACATGTTCACAATCATTGAGTATTGTTATGGTTTTCCTTCAAGAGGAAAATCAAATCCAACTATTATCATCAGTGAGTTACGCTGATGTTAAATGCTAATGTGGTATGAAGTCCAATGATGGATGGTGGCTATGTGGTTCATCTATGTAGTTGCCCATCTTCAGTCGCGCCCTGCACACCAGGTAGTTCCAATGACCATGTCCCCCTCCCCAAGCTCATCTATTTCTCCATCTTCGAGGGCACGAGGTTTCGAAAGTTGGAAGAATTTGCAGAAGGAATTACACCTGTGTTCTCTCCAAAATTTACCATGGGTAGAGGAGAGATTCCCATCCGAAAAGATATCACCAAGTTGCCTGTTATAGCAGTAGCTTAGAATTTCAGCTAAAGATAAGTGACATTATAACGCACGGTGCTGTTATGATCTGTGGATCGGTTAAAACTTCCACCTCACCTGGAGAGTGCCATATATCAGCAAGGTACAATTCAGATTGCCACTATGTTTACCTTGAAAGTCTGCGATAAATGCAAGCCCAGAAGTCTTGAAATATTGGATGTGCTGGCAAAAGCACAAAAATTGTGCTCGTTCTTGTGTGGCACTGTCTTGAAGCTCCAAAGGTTCCAACGAGCTATTGCCTATATATTTGGCAAATGTCCCCACCTCTATTACTTCTTCGAGCATGTAGACTTCTGGTGGAAATTCTGCAATCACAAGCGCAGTGCCAACAAACTGCATCTTGGGTATTTCGAAAGAAGGATACCCACATTTCTTCACATGTGACTCAACAAAGTCGTAGACAAGATCCATGAGCGCAGACGCCCAACGCAGGCAATTGATCTCAGCAGTGAGCTTGGCAACTTGTGTAAGTGAATCATAAGGGAGATGTTCACCAGTTGCCTTGCAGACATAAAAAGCTTGTTTTATGCAAATGGCACGTGAATTATTGGAGGTGTTGAAGTGGTCAACGGAAGTGCTAAGTTGACCGAAAACTGCCTTCTTGAAGGCTCCATACTTGGTGCATCCATTAGGATTGTAGACAAGAGAGACTTTCTGCGCACCTGAACAATCAGTGATGGCATCAAATGGGCGTGCATGAGCAACAAGTGCCAAAAAAGATATCTTGGCAGTTGGATAGAGCGTAACTGGGATTGATATGGAATCCACTGACAATAACAAACATTACTACCACATATTGATGCAACATTAGTTCAAATGACCCACAAATTGATCTAAGTGCCTTTTTAGATGGTGCAGTCTGGGCTGCGAGTGCTCGACGAACGGCTTGAATATCAGTTGGCGAGGATGGCCTATTGTTGTCATCACTTGTTTCAGCCTCCTGGGTCTTTGTGTGACGGGGTTTGGCATGCAGGGGTGATGCAATGCTAGATTTCTTTAGCAAAATCACCAAGTGTTAATCCAGATTCCAAGTGACATAGGATGGGCAAACTTACCGAATGTCGTCGCTTCTGTCGGAGTTTTCGTGGTGTTCCAAATTCAGTGGCTTGGGGCATGGTGATGAATGATAATGATATCTTAGTAGTCTGTGATTCCTAATGGTGACTCAATTAAAAGAACAAAAAAAACCCAAATCTTCTTACTTGTTGTCCCGATTCTTTGATCTCGAGGTCTTCTAACTGTTTCTTGACTGCGAGAAACTTGGAATAGATCAGTTCGACATGAAGTTCAAGTACTATATTTGGTTGAAATTGAAGGGCTTTGCTCCTTCCTTTTGTACCAAAGAACTTGGATGTGATAATCGCAGCATCCGGAGTCACTGGAACAAGTTCAACCCAATCTTTTCCTCTCAGCCGGATGTCGTCATGCATCGCAAGATCACCATCTTTTGACCACACCTTATAAGAAGGTAGTAGTGTGGCATGGGCAACACAGAGGAGTTCTTCTTTGGCAATATATAATGGGATGTTTGCAACAACTTCCGATATGTTCTGAAACAAAGTTTGTAAATCTGTCAAGTCTGACTCAGGCTATCCCATGCACCGATACAACACTCTGATTCTTGCGACCCGGCAGCATCACCATCATAACAAACTTGATAATTACAACTTGCGCATCCCCCCCTGACATGACTTGTTGGGCAAAGAACTGACGCATTTGGTCATAGACTTGGTGGGACTCTTGATACCCAATTCCGGCTGGCACGTTTGATATGCATTTTGGGATTGCAAGAGGGTGTCGGGGCACAAGATTTGGAGGGATAATCCGGCTAAGGGCCTGTGGTTGTTTAGAACTGGAACTCTTCCGTGTTGGCCAGGTATCTCGGCTTATTGCAGATGTCTCTTGGTGGTTTGGCACAGCTGGTGGACCCATAGCCATAATTTGTCCTGAACCAATACGATTTGGGTGGTTACTGCCTGGCATTATCATCATTAGTGTGGTATTCTGGTATAGGGAAGGTTTTCGTACCCCTTCTCTGAGCGCTGGCAACTCTTTGTTGAATGTTCCGAATGCTGACTGATGGCATCGATGATGATGTGGCCAGAGTGAGCTGCCTACTAGAAAGGACTGGCACCAATACATGACCAGAAGCTGGCTTTGAGGCTATGGATTGCGAGGTCCCTGCTGTTTTTTCCTTGTAGTGGTTCCGACATTTCCCACAGAGCCATTTGCCGCATTGTTGCTGCTGCCGGTCCTGCATAAAATACAGGTCTTTCTTGCTATCAAAAACCAGGTCACATCGTTCGCAAAAAGCGCTGCCCTGCTGGGCACTTGTAAAATCAGCAAACTCGCCATTGACTGACATGGTGGGTGCCAACAAACTTGAAGGAACAAAAAAAATTATTTTCATGAGTTGGTTTTTATTTTCGCTTGTCGGAGTTCATCTAGCTTCATAGATTAAAATTTCAACTACATTTAGATGCACAGTAACATACAAGAAGGGACCCAGACCAGCCTGCTGTCATGATGTTTTTTTGGAGCAATGCTTAATGTCGTTCTGTGCAATGCAAAAATGTCACAGAGACAGAGACAAGAAAGCATGGCAAAAGTCAGAAGCTTGGTTAAAATCTTTTATGGAATTGAATGTATTTTCTCTGCATGGCGAACACGATTTATGACTTCACACAATGGCCTTGCTAATTGGCATATACTCGAGTTGTGGTTTTATAATAATGAATAATGAATAATGAATTTCTTAACCCTAAACAACGTGTTAGGGCTGATTAATCAGGCACTCGGGGACTTGACCGGCCGGTTTCAGGGTTAGGGAGGACCGGAGACAAGCAGATCACTCTCGCTTTCCATACTTGACGAGGACATACTCCTATAATATGAATTATAGAACTGGAAGTCACACCCGACCTGATGTGAATTTTTTACCCCGATTTGCACACAAAACGAGGTGAATTTTGCTCCAAGCTCAGGCTAATGCCAACCACAGCCCCCGAGTGGGTTAAGCGGAATAAGACTGCTGAACCCAAAGCGTAGGTCTGGAATGCTGGATTTACATCTATTGCCGAAAGAAAACGACGCACCTCCTATCACTCTTGGTGCAATCTCTACAGAATCCGCATCATGGCCCTCGATATTGGTCATGCAAAGGGTGAGCCAACACCTTGAGCACAAGTCGGCTGTGCCCTCCATTGACCAGGCATCCATCGCATCACAACAGCCCCCAGCCTATCACCACAACTTTCCCCTGGGCTCCTCCAGGAACTTCCAAATTCCTTTCAACGTCTGACTTGGTGAAGGCATCTATGCTCGGCATCAGGTTCATCCAGGGTATCACAGCCAGAGGTAAACTCTCTGCCAGTGGTTAATGGCCCTGTAAGACAACGATACAAAGACAAAGCGGGTAAACACGAAGAGTTTCAGGAGGACAATTTGTGTCTCCTTAAAGTAATGTGTGTCTCCGCATGAGGGGGTAATTTGGGTCAGTTAGCGTATGTGATTCTGGATTCCTTACCCTCCTCTGGATCTTGGAATGTGACATGGCAGAGGCATTGGTTGTGGTCGTGGCTGTGGGGCGCACTTCCTTCGGGATGGGTCTGTCAATGTTACATAGTATTGAAAATGATATAGCTCAGAGTAGCATATACAGCTGTAATATCGGGGCAGCTTCATGAAACAGGACTCCTGTTTGAATGGTAAGCCAGCAAGCACATGAGCATTATGCTACAGAAGATCAAGGGAAGGTCAGCCGACTGGAATACGAAGAGTAATCGCAACCTCCATACACAAAATCCCTCATGATCTTGCTGAATCTAAATTCTGAATAATCTGTGTGTATCGAAACCTCAAGATGGCCAGCAGAATGGAGCATCGGCATTCCTTCCTTGATGATGGAATGGGTGTTGTGAGAAATGACAGACCCTGCATCCTCCGTGCAAAAAAAGAGGTTAGATGCGCAGGAACTAACCTTGGAAGCATGTGCAATAGCCAGGTCTTCAAAATCCCTCCAAGCCGTAGGACCTGCAGTGCACTATAGGTGTTGCTCGAACTGTCCAAGAAATGTTAAGGTTCTCCAAATGGTCAAGCAGGCATGAACAGCCCATGAGATTTCATCGCCTTCAACATCAGGTCTGATGATAGCAGTGGAAAAAAGAATGGAACAAAGATTGTGGGCAGTACACAGATAGACAGACATGGGGTTGGGTTTATCCGTGAAGTTTGGGTTTTCAGATGTAATGGCGTTACAGAAAGATGATACATACCAGAAAATGAATATATCAAAGAACACATTCTAGAGATTGTGAAGTAGCCCGTATGGCTCGTGATACAATATCCAGGACTTCGTTACCATCGCCAAAAAAATCAGCTTCCAAGGGTTCAGGATGAGTAAGTGCATCAACAAGTAGTTGTGTATTCTCAATAGATCTTCTTGAGTCCGCTTTGGGATTTCCGACATCAAGGGATTCGAGCCTCGCTTACTTACCAGAGACCAGAGATGTCGCACGTGCAGGGACTCCCCCTTGAAGACTGCAGCCTAACATGACTGAAGATGGTAGCTGGACTGTTAAGGACATAACGATATTGCTGTAAGGCTGGGTAAGTTGAAAAGTGCTGAAAGGGCAGACCGTATGTGTGACGAGAACTGTATAGTCCAATCTATAGGTAAACCTGGCCGGCCTGGGGGATCAATTGCGAGGAATTGTAGGAGGGACAGCTTGCAAAAGGAAAAGCCTGTTTTCCGATCACCCAACGGCCCTCCAGTCACCAGGGCCATCCCGCTAGTCAACCCAGTCAGGGTAGCGTTTTGGCAAAATAGAAAAGTCTCTTGATGAGCAGATTGATGTTTTCGTTGGTTATACAAGTGATGTAATCCCCTACACATGGCCCGCCTGTCTGGTGAGTGTGATGTGATAGAATACAAATAGAATAACCATCGACGACTGGGTGCAAGGAACAAGTGAGACATGAGAGAGCACTCCTGCAGGGTGTGAGATACCTCAAAGATACCTCTTATATGAAAAAGAGGATCGCTGATTTCGTAAGTGATTTTATCGATTACTTCCTGAGGGGCTCGGGAAGGAACTGAAAGCACTGGCAACGTGAGAGTCGATATGGCGGGAACACAGAAAAATATCTGAATCCTGTGTTACTCATTGCCCATACCGTGTTTGAAGAACTAGCTTTTGTTAACCGTGTACCCCCGGCCAGTTTGTTTTGGATATAAGTTTGATGGGGTCAGCTGGTGGTCAGATATCAGGGCAAAAAATGGCAAGCTTCAAAGTACAGCCACGCTGAGGTTGCTATCAGACATCGATATCAATGCCACTTAACCAAGTTGGAGCTTGGAGTTCAATGGTTGAAACTTTGTGGTGATCAGCATGAGGCACATCACCGAAACCAGAAGAACATGGGTTGGCTTTTTGTGATTTGTAATCTTTATCCCAATATGGCTCGAGGTGTAACTGACTGGGGTAACAATACATTCAATGTTGCGTCTTGAAGTAGCAAGTAAAGTTTCGTATAATAATGTAACCTTGTGTCTGAAAGATTCCTTAACTACAAGGGTTCTGCAGTGAGAGTGGCATATTCCCTGCACTCTCCCCATCTTTCATATTAATTCTGAGCTCTTACAAATGCATACCTTAATTTTGAGTATTCATAGTTGCCCCAACAATGTAGAACCTCTGTACCTGTAAGTGTCATATTCCATGGCCTCTCCCCATCTTTCAAATAAATTCTAAGGTTACATGCCAGTAGGGTCCTTAATTTTGAGTACTCCCCAGTCTCCCCTCATATTTTATAGTTTTCAAAACATCATAGGGCCTCTGCACCTGTGGGTGGCATATTCCATGTCATATCCCATAATTCTCAGGTTTACATGTTCCTTGCATTTCAGGGTGTTGTGCTGAACTCTGTAAACAATGCGCCGTACTTAAAAGATTCATTGAAAATGTCATTACTACAAACAGCCATATCCATTGGCATCACCAATGTCCTTTCCGTCCTCTCCACCCAAGTCATTCTCTGGATCATTGTCTGAGCTATCATCTGAGTCCGAGTCACCTGAATCTTTGCCAGAGTCATCTGAACCTCCATCTGATGAGTTGTTGTCTGAGTCGATGCCTGAACTATCATCTTGATATTGCAAATTTCCACTTGCACCAGATTCTTCAGATTCAACATCACCTATTTCAATCTCATCTGCAGACTGCCATCGAGAATCTTCGGTCATGTGACCAATGCCTCCACCAAAGTATCATAAGAACATATCTCTATCGATCCAGCTAGTTGAACAAGAATCAATGAATACATAGACAATGGTGAGCCCAAAGTGACACATACATGATGACATAGTAATTTGCCCAGTCATCAGTCTCACCTAGATGACAGGCAGCTGTCAATGCCGAAGTTTGCAGATAGTGTGACGTGCGACCACCTGCAAAGGCTGGGATCAACTGGCATCCACGTAAAACCAATGATGGGTCTAGGAAGCCGAATGCACCCTCATCAGTGTCTGGCATAAAGCCAATCTTGGGCAACCGAGAAACACGAGAGCCCAATCTATAGTCTAGCTCAACACCAAACCAGCGAACCCACAAAAACTCGATATGTTGGATGGAATGATTCTGAGCAGCATGCCCAATGTGAAGGACCTTGGCATGGAACACCCCTAGGACACGTGCATACCAGAATGGATGGGCTCCCTCTTCATTCTCTGGAGAAATCACCATCATGTCACAGTGCGTTGGAGGGTTCATTGAATCCTGGTCACGATGCATGTCATGGGTAGTATAGTTGACACGCAGAACCTTGGCTGAATAAATCTGATTGTTGATAATCCATATGGTGTTTCTCTCTTCGTCCGAGAATTTGGTCTCATCACCATCGAAGTCGTTGTGGAGAAGACGACCAAGAAGATGGCCTTTGAGCTTAGGGATGAAATCCTGCAAGGCAAATGTCAAATCATTTTATAGCATGGACTCCTGCACTTAAGGGATACAAACCAATTTGGCAGGGTCATTCGGAGGATCATTGACGAAGTTCAATAATTAAAGAGGAAAAATTTTTGAATCACTAATGTGATGGTGCTGTTCAACCCTTGTGTAGGGAAGAGGGTCATTGTCGGAAAATTGTACATGGTGAGCATGCCTTAAACATGGTGCGGTAGCAGCTTCTCGTGCTCTACGAAGACAGGTTTCGCGATGTTCAAGTCTTGCAATTTGTCTGGTGGCATTCATCTTATTGGTGCGGCAATAGAATTTCTTCACAAGTTGGTGGGCAAGTTCTCCCTGTAAATATAATGAGGGTGTACCACCAACTTCAAGGAGAGTGACATACAATTTGGGTGGAATAGGAGTCTGTTGTGCCAAAAAGACGTATAGTTCGGACATAATCACCAAGTGCATGTAGCTTGTATGTTAATAAACTCAACACTTCAACTCTAGGTTTGGGTTTCGTTCGTTTCTTCTTCTGGGTGGTTGACTCGGTGGGTCGGGTAGACAAGAATTGAGCCTTTGCAGCCAAGGTCTTCTTCTGCTTATGCCGTTCATGAGCATCCTTCTGCTTGGGGAGTTCCTAAACAATAAATGCTGTTTGGCTCCAACGCCGAAAAGAGCACAATTGTTGCCCAAGAACAGCTGTTGCATTTTGAAGTTGCACAAGTGTGTGCTCTGTCTGCATCCTGAGCTTAGCAAGGGCATGCCACTCTGACAAATGGTACAACAATATCAGAAGCAGGGTGTTATATGGCTCTGCGAGTAGCCCATCAACAGCAGGTATCATGCACTAGCGCCCATTAGTAGATGATGGTAGGCATAAAGAACAGGGTGTTGGGAATGGAGTGGTGAACAGTGACAGGAAGAGTTAAGGACAAGGTTAAGAGGATGAAGTTAATCTCAAAGGCTAGTGAGTGAGGGAGTCTGCAACAGGGAGGAATGTTATTATCATCTCCTACATGATGTGCAATATTTATACTACACAGTTAGGAGGTATAGTGTAATGCACTCCTTTAATACATAAAGGAGGTATTCTGTAATAGACCCCTGTACCAGTTAATAATGGAATAACTATGTCATATCCCCTATATAATTCTCCAGATAGACTTGTCTATCATTGTATATTATAGGGGGTTCCCTGGATAGCATAGGAGACAGTCTTGGCAGTCTTTGTAGTCTTGGCCAGTCTATTAAGGGTAGCAGCTCGGGAATTAATATTATTCCCTGTGGCTGTGTTGGACTCTACCAGTGGCAGATCCTAACCCTAACCTTAAGCTTAGGACTTGTATTCCTTCTCCCTAGGCTTGTTAACTGCCTTGGCTTGCCTGTATACTCTTGTATACATAATCCCAACACTCCCCCTCAAGCCTAGGCAGTGTAGGACAATGAGTGGAATGGTTCTGTGAATGTCATCACTCCCCCTGGAGTGGTTAATAATTTTCTTTCAGGTGCGTCAAAACCTCTGTGGATGGAAAACCCATTGGGAAAAACCAATCTCACCAAGGAAAGCTACTGAGTTATTTTTGACTGAATTCCCATCTCTTCCCTATGCCGTGAAAACTTAGGTCTCGGTAAAGCCTTTGTTAATATGTCCGCTGTTTGTTCCAGATCACGACAGTTTTGAATATCAATAATTTTGTTGGTGACTAAATCTCGGACCCAGTGATGCCGTATAGTGATATGTTTCGACCTCTGGTGGAATTGAGGGTTATGGGTTAAAATTACTGACCCTTCATTATCGCCTTGAATAATTGTCGGATTTTCTTGGGTGTATCCGAGTTCACCATACAAATTTCTTAGCCAAGTGGCCTCGCGTCCAGCTTCGGATAATGCCACATATTCGGCTTCCGTTGAGGATAATGCAATAATTGTTTGTTTCTTTGATTTCCAAGTTATTGCTCCCCCTGCTGTCAGGAAAACATATCCTGTGGTGGACTTGAAGTCCTCAGAATTTGCAAATGATGCATCGGCAAATCCATGGAAAAGGTTATTGTTTTCAGTCTCATCCTGGGATTTTCTGTAAATAATTCCAAGAGTTTTCGTACCTGCTAAGTACCGGAGTATCCGCTTTATTGCACCGTGGTGTTGTAAGCCCGGGTTTGCGGTATATGCTGCCAATTTATTAACAGCGAAGCTAATGTCAGGTCGCGTGGAGTTTGCAATAAATTGTAGACATCCCAGTAATTTGGCGTATGAATTGCTCCGATTCGGCTCATTATAATCTGGGTTTTCAATTAATTTAATATTTGGGTCCATTGGCATTCCAACAGGGTTTGCATTAATCATGCCTTCTTTACGAAGGACATTCTCGATATATTTTTCTTGAGATATTTTGATGCTATCATTGGCGCATGTAATTTCTATGCCCACGATTTTGCTAGGCTCTCCAAGGTCGGTGACGTCCCATTCTGATGTTAACGCATTTTTCATATGCTTCATCATTTTATCTGCTGATGCAAAAAGCAAGGTGTCGTCTACCCATACCGTTATGATGCCTATATTTTCTTCATCCCGTCGAATATATGCGCAAGGATCTGCCATTAATCGTCCATAATCATGAATTTTAAGTTTACCATCAAATTCGTTATTCCACTCTCAACCTGCCTGCTTTAATCCATAAAGCGGTTTAAATAGCTTGCATACTCAGCCTGTTCCATCATTACATCCTTCAGGTTGTTCCATGTATATAGTCTCTTGTAGCGTGCCATTGAGGTATGCGCCCTTTACGTCCATCTGTTGTATTTTTAGACCTTTCTCTGATGCGAGTGCTAAAATCGCTCGGAGTGTGTCCATTTGTACAACTGGTGAAAAATAACCGGGTCTTTGTGCATACCCTTTTGCAACTAGCCGCGCTCTGTATCGTACAATTTCCCCTTCTTTATTTCGTTTCCGAATAAATACCCATTTATTTGAGATTGGAACGGCATCTGGAGGTTTTTCGACAAGTTCCCAAGTACCCTTTTCTTTGAGCAAGTCTAATTCAATTTGCATTGAATCCTTCCATTCCGTCCATTCCGGGGATTGTTTTGCGTCTTTGAGACTGTTTATTTCGTCTCCGGCTATTATTGCATAGGCTTCTTCTATATTTAGAAAGGTTTCGTCATCTTCCTCTTCCGCAAGGTGGTAAAGATGTTTGTAGTCGGTACGAATTCCACGAGTTTTCCGTGGTTCATTATCACTTGCACGCGTCTTCCGTGGTCTAGTGATATCTATGTTTCCCTCATTTTCATTCCGTTTACGCTTCCGAGGCTGCCTTGCCGGTTCCGTGATCCGTTGATTGGAGTTACCCGTCGGCGGCACATTTGGTGTTTCCCCACCAGACTCCCCCTCCGTCGAGGGTGTAACATCAGTGTCTTCGGGAGGCTCAGGTTCATCTGTAGCGTCTATAAGTCGGAAGTTCCAAGAGGTGAGAACATTTCTTGTTTCGGCATTGTAATATTTTATTGCTCCCGCGCCGTCGTCGTAGCCGACATATGCACGGCGCTTTGATTTAGGTAGCATTTTTCTTTCTTCTTTCTGGCCTTGTAATAATACCCATACTGGGGCTCCGAATTCACGTAAATTTGATACGTCCGGTTTTTTATTGTGCCAGCCTTCATAAGGTGTTGTTTCCCGAAGATGTTTGGTAAATGATCGGTTCCGGATATAGGCAGCGTGTAAGACTGCAAATTCCCATAAAAATTCTGGAAGCTGGTTAGCAGCCAGCATTGCTCGGGATAATTCGACCAGGGTTCTGTTCATCCTTTCCGCAACTCCATTCTGTGATGGTGAGTATGGTGCGGTAAGTCGATTTTCTATACCTCTTTCTTTGCAATATTTTTCCAGTTTTTCGTTAACAAATTCTTTTCCACAATCAATTTGTATACCCTTCAGCTTCTTGTCTTGTGTTTCCAAATGGGCAAGGTAATTTATTACCCCCTGTGCTGCATCACTTTTCTCTTTGAGGCATTCAATTGTGACGAACCTTTTAGCATCATCCACAAATAGGAGATAATAATATTTGCCATTAATAGATTTGATGGTGTATTTTCCCCACAAGTCTATGTGGGTTAATTCTCCTGGTTTTGTGTTTCTTTTTGTTGACTTCGGAAAAGGCTCCTTGTGTTGCTTTGCACTGATGCAAGCTTCGCAATCCGGTTTAGGACTATTTTCGTCGACATTGAAACCGATCACCAATTTTCGGCTCAATAATTGTTGAAGTCCAGAATATCCTACATGTCCAAATCGTCGGTGCCAAGTTTCCCAACTAAGTGGTTTTACGTTTCCGACGAATGTTTGATTAACGGCAGGAGTTTTAGATGGCTTGCTTGAATTTTTTAATACCATTTTCATCTTGTATAAATGGTTATTAATTTTCTTTCCTTCTGCAAGTTGTTGTCCGTCTTTTGTTGTGAGGATTAATTTTCCTTGTCCTCCAATATATTTTCCGCCGGCCGCATCCCATCGCCCCAACGAAATTAAATTGTTTCATGTTCCAGGCACATGTAGGACGTCTTCCAGATGAATATTAAAATTTTGATTATTGCATGTTGAAATTATTTCAACAGTTCCTTTGCCTGCAATTTTAGCTTCCAATCCACCTACCCCAGTTACGGAATTATTTTTCATTGGAGTGTATGTTTTGAAGGCTTCTCTTTGATGCGTGACATGCGATGTTGTTGCTGAGTCAGCCAACCAGTCGTAGTAGATCAAACGCTCGTCCATTACGGCATTGTTATCGTTACAAGCATCATAGGAATCAAAATTATAATGTTCTTCTTGAGCTGAAAATGCAATAAATTCCTCCACAGCATTGGACTGTTCCACAGGTTTTATTTTCCCTTTTTCCTTATCTTTCTCCTTTTTCTTCCCCCAACAATTTTTTGCCTGATGTCCGATTTTTCCACAATGATGGCATTTATTGCCTTGGAATTTTCAGCATTTACTGGACCAATGTCCAGGGCGCTTGCAATGATCACAATATGGCTTTAGGGATTTTTTACAATCGGTAAGACGGTTTTCAAGGGTTTTCTCCTTTTGGGCGGTCATCTGGATTTTAGCCAGGTTTACAATTCCGCCGGAGTTATTATTCCCGTTATTCCGGTTGAGCCGTAATTTGTATTCTTCCCTTAATAATCCAATAAATGCGTCCGAAGTTAGGCGACGCTTTGGATCTAAGTCATTTGAATCATTTGCGTTTCCGTTGTAGGGCTCGACATATGTTTGCCAAGAGTTTGGTAAGGATGCCTAAATGATCGATTTAAATCGGGTATCTGAGATATGGAATTCTATATTTGGAAACCTGTTGATCCGGTCTCGGTAAGACTTCAAGACGTCCAAATGCTTTAGGAGGTCGTCGGAATTATCAGCCTTTGTCTCATATAATAAACACTGCAGTTGATTAACTGTTTGATGTGCCTTGTTTTCATGAGTGACCGATAATGCGGTATACATAGCTTCTGCGCTTTGTTTTGATCCGACGTGATTTATTTGCGAGGAGGTGACGTTGTGGATAATGACTTGTTGTGCCCAAGTATCGTTTTTGTCCCAGTTGTAAGCACTCTCCGGATCTATATTTGGATCCGGTCAGTTTGTCTGCCCAAAAACATATCCCGTTATGTCACAATTAATAAAAACACGCAACATTCTCTCTTTCCATTCGTGCCAGTTTTCATCCGTCAAATGATCACGATCAGCGATCTTGTTTACGTTTGAGTATTCTTTGGTCCGAATTAAGGAAATAGGTATTCTTATAACCGGATCAACCTCTGGTGTATTGATCCGTTGTCTGTGCTTTTCTTGTGCTCTGGAAGTATATACTCTTCCTGATCGTTTAGGGGTTTCTTGTGCTGGGGGTTCCCCAAATAATGATATATGGTCGTCCTCTTGATCCCCTTCATAATCCATGTCTAGTTCAGGGTCAGGGCCCATAACCTGTTGGGAATGGAGTGGTGAACAGTGACGGGAAGAGTTAAGGACAAGGTTAAGAGGATGAAGTTAATCTCAAAGGCTAGTGAGAGGGAGTCTGCAACAGGGAGGAATGTTATTATCATCTCCTACATGATGTGCAATATTTATACTACACAGTTAGGAGGTATAGTGTAATGCACTCCTTTAATACATAAAGGAGGTATTCTGTAATAGACCCCTGTACCAGTTAATAATGGAATAACTATGTCATATCCCCTATATAATTCTCCAGATAGACTTGTCTATCATTGTATATTATAGGGGGTTCCCTGGATAGCATAGGAGACAGTCTTGGCAGTCTTTGTAGTCTTGGCCAGTCTATTAAGGGTAGCAGCTCGGGAATTAATATTATTCCCTGTGGCTGTGTTGGACTCTACCAGTGGCAGATCCTAACCCTAACCTTAAGCTTAGGACTTGTATTCCTTCTCCCTAGGCTTGTTAACTGCCTTGGCTTGCCTGTATACTCTTGTATACATAATCCCAACACAGGGAAATGCACTTGTAGGATGTCCTCAAAGCCTCGAGCAGTCTGTTGCATCTCTGAGATATTGTCTGAGAACTGACGAATTGTTCCTCTCCCAAACTACCTTTCATTGAGCATGGCTACTGCTTTGCCTCCAGGTACAGCTGCATATAAAACCCCAATAATGTGGGTGAAAGTTGTTTTCCAGACGCCAAGCTCAAATTCATGCATCAGATTGACAACAAATGTAGGATATGGGTTGAATCCGAACGATCCAAGCCTCTCAGTAAAAGCATTCTTGTGCAATGATGAGCAATTAGAACAACTGAAAAAAACAAGCACATACTATAGTGGGCACAAGGGACTGCGGCTTCAACATGCGCTCTACTCTGGCATTATCCATGTTGCACCCCTTGATATAAATTTCATTGCGTGCATTGGCAACTATTGATGTTGGAGCAGATCGTTCTGTTTTAAGTTGCTTTTCAGAATCCCTGGCCCACCCAAGCTTATCAAATTCCACCAGTGGGATAGAACAGCGAGGGCATGCACACAAGCCCTTGTTCCAAATGGTTGCCAAAAGAACCCTGATCATAATCAGCAAAGCAAAGCACCAATGTAGGGTCCGGAGGAATACTGAGGCTTACTTTTCAGGATAGTCTGCTGAGTAAGTGAATATTCTAGGGTAGACATGTTGAAAAACACCATCTGCACATTTAACAACAACACCATGGCGATAGGCCACCACAAACTCATCATCCAGCAGTAAGCGCCACACTGCTTGCATCAGCTCTTGTCGGCAATGCTTGAAGAGAACAGATATTTGGTTGTTTGATGAGATAAAATCGGATAAGAACTCCCGAAGATTGTCTGGTATCTAGGATATAAAGGTCAATAGTTACAATAAAAGTTTTGAATAAATTGAGATGGTCACCGATGGAATGTATGCTATGTGATGGCAGGCTCCAGAGTTAGGCTTGGCTCGAGTATATTTGGAAAGATTTGCGAAATACATATAAATTGGCCAGACTTTGGCAGTACTGAAGCTTGTCAGCGTAGTGCTATCAGACCAGAACATCAGACCAGCAACAACTCTTTCAAGTGTGCAACCAGGTTCTGGACATTGATTTTGGAGCTTATTGTGAACAACTTCAAAGGCTTCAGAAGTGTAAACCTCATCAAAAATACATGTTTCTTCCTGTGTATCAGGATTGATGTGGATTCGCCTGAAAGGTGTGAGGTGGAACTCCGAAGATGTCACAGAACCCCATGTTTCTTTAATGACTTGAATAATTGATCGATGGTGAAGACCAGGAACAACAAACTTCCGAGGAGGAGTGTTTGCAATTGGCACAGGCACCTCAATGTCAACTGCAACTTCATGCCAGCCATTATCTGAAAAAGGTGTGCTGATCTCAGCAGCAAATGCATTACCGAGTTGCTTATTTTCTCGATGGGCGTCAAAACTTCCTAGATCCTCCACTCTGAATCTGGGTGCTCCAAGAACTTCCTTTGTTAGCCGTGTTAACTCTTTCTCCGACTTTTGACTGCTACTAGTATTATGCCAGGTCATCAGAAGGTACTCCAACATGTTTTCGAAAGGCCAAGGAGGGTCAAATGTGTGGCTGGGTCACGCAAGAGGAATGCAAGGAGGCTCCGTGGTGAAGTTGGCCAGATCCTCAGGTTTTAGAAATGCATCAGGATCATATGATGGACGATGCAGGTATTCCTGCAGAACACCAAATTGATTTACTCCTGTGCGAAAAGAATCGCGAACATGGAGGATCACGCATCGGATGAGATTCGGGATAGGTGGAGGAGATGGCATAACATGAAGAGGAGCTTGGGGGGGGGATGTCCCGGAATTTACGGGGTACACGAGAGCTTGTCAGAAGCCTTCCAGCCCACAAGCGATTTTCTGGAAGTGTGTCAGGCACTACAATGTCCATGGAAGTATCGAGGATGATGGCTGGGATGGATTGTGTGTTCGTTATGCTCAAGTCCAAATCCATAGCACCTTCTGATCCCAGATTACCGGAGAACTTTGCCTATACGGGATTGAATCATTTGGCATTAGAAGCTTGGATGACACAGACTCACCATTAAGTTGTCAATACTGGCTTTTCTGGCACCCAATTTCCCATGAACATTGCTCTCCTTACTTCGAGCTGCTAAAACCTGTTGTTGCTCAAGTTTAAGTGCTTGGGATGCTTGAAATACCGCACATTGATTGTGATGTCTGTTCAGACCTCCTCTCAATGTAAAGCTGCCATTGCAGGGAGCGCACATAAAAGACATCCACAGTAGCGTCAGTGCCACAGTGAGCAAGGTGTCAACAGCACCAAACTTCCTTAGCTTCATGGGCCACACTATGAAATACCAGTATGATAACCTGAAGTCGAAGAAGATAAGATGAGCCAATGCCGGACCAGAGCTTGATTCGTACTACAGTAGTACTTGAACCGCAGTGTAACACTGCAGTTAAAGTTGTTGACTGTTGTTTGGCAACATTTCTGTGGAGGCGCAATATAGCTATGTGCAATCATCGTACTTGCGGTTGGGGCCATCTTATTTGCAATACGCCACTCGCTGTCCTGCGGGGTATGGTTGCAAGTATATTTCACCCATTTCGTAACTTCTTGGAGTGTCCTGCAGCTTAGGATCGACATCATGAACTTGGAATGGAGGTGTTCACTTTGCTCGCAGAGGTACACAGATGGGACAGAGCAAAAGCCCAAAGTGGTGACCCTATCAAGTTATTATAACGGACGCCCAGAAACAAACAAAACAATGTCCATTGTTATGGAATACATATCGTCTATAAAAAGATCAGCACTGTGACCATGCCAAGGAAGTATATGTAGCAAAGCTTACCATTAATCTACATGAGATGGAGAGCGGAAACATCATAAAAGGTGCTAGGCAGGGGATCCAGAACAGTGATTTTCGGAGCATCAGGAGGGTGGTATGGTGAAGCCATGTGTGACAAACAGCGGGGAACAATGGGTGGTTGTCGAAAATAATTATAGAAAGACTTCACATAGAAACTTGTGATCGCATTCTCGAGCGCATCCATCTCTCTCTCTGTCCATTTGACTTTTTCAATTTTGATGATCAAGGGAACCTCTCCTTGCCATTCCATCATGAGTTGCTTCAACGTGTGCAAATAAAATGCTCTCTCTTCCGAATTGATGTCTGCAAAACCATGATTTGCCATGCCCAAATTGGCAACAAGGAGGGAAAACAAATGGCACCCAGGAAAGCAGGCTGATATAAGAGCTTGATGATCTGGTTTTGTGCTTGTCGTAGCACGTGAGTCCAGAGCCAAAAGCTCAAATCTAAAATTCAACTCTGAAAGCTCCCAAAGAATCTCCTCACGTTCAGCATCACTCAGTGACTTGATGACAGACCCATTCCACCTTGGCACTCCCTTCTCCAATCCAACGAGTGTCACCCCTTCAGCCTTGATGCAATTTTGCAAGAAGTCCAACACGTGCGCATGCAGCTGACTGCTCCTGGTGTCTTTCTTCTGGTTTGCTTTTGTGCCCATTTTATCATAAGAAGACTCATATGAGAGAACATCCAGCCAGATAGCAGTGGGCATCAGCATGGCAGTGGAGTCCTTTGAGCTAACCCAATACATGAACGCCATGCGATACTTGAGCCAGGTCAAGAAGTACACCTCTTGGCATTGACTACTCTGGGTGCGGACAAACATCGCCGGCTCTGGAAAGATATAGCCTAAATCTGTGGGGTGGACCTTTTGGTAAACAAAGCATGCATCTTTGACATTGAACTCTTCACAGGCATGATGCCAGCTTGGTATGGCAGGCGGAAAGATTGGACTTATTGGATCACAAAATTTATCCTGGCCATTGGACCGAGCTTGGGGATTATTCTTTGACTTTTTGTGATCTGATCATGGATATTAGTCACAACCAACAGAAAATACAATAGAGCTTACACGGAGTATATCGTTCTGCTCTAATATCGTGTTTAGAAGGCTCGGTCATTGGTAGAGGTGTCACAAGGGGCATAGCGCGAATATCGCCAAAAGGATTGGGATAAGTCAAGTAGTATAATGCTCATCTAGCAATAGCTAGATACTTTTCAGGTCGATCACCTGGTCCACGATATATAGGGGAATACTTAGGATGACAAGATGGTTCAAGGGGTATCTCCAGTTCAGCATATGTGACTGGCATGAGATTCTGGACACAGATAGAGTGGAGAGCAGAATAGGGCCTGATAAGCCAAACAGGGACACCGGCATGGAACAGTTGGTTGCAAACAGCAAGGTCAGTTGTGAAAGCACCCATGGTGTTGACAGCTCTGTTTGATGATTCTACCTCATAGCGATAGTATTCCTCGTAATTCAAGCATGCTGTTAGTTCCAGATACACTCGTTGCAGCTCTAGAACACCAAGTTGAGCATTGAAAAAACTTGTCAAAATAAATTCAAGGTGATGGAGTAGGTGCCTAAGCATAACGGACAACTGATTTACTAGCCTCATGTCATTGAATTTTGCTGATTGAGTGCGGATGAGAAGCTGAAAGGATAGTGATTTTATTGGTAAAAAGTGACGATAGTGGATCTTGCCAACACCACCGAGGACACCATCATCCTCAATGAAGCTGGCATGCTCATGAAACCACCACATAATACTTACAGGATCCTTTGATGAAATAGGGCTATGTGGGATACAGGCAAGGTGAGGATAAGATGCAAGGAAGGGTTGAGGCCACTGAATATGGTCATCATCCCCATAGCGGAGATTGGTTCGAAGAAAGAGATGTCAATCACCACCCAGAGGAGGATCAGGTAGGAACATGCAGTTTGGACTCGTAATAATGTATTTGCCGTTATTGATTAGAGCTCCTGCGAGGCCGTCTGATGATGTGACTACTACGTACATTGTTAGTCCAGAAATCCATGAGACAGGTAGATAACACTTATGATGTGATGGGTCTGCTGCATGGAGCAACAAGGCGGGTTTGTGTAGAAGCATCTCCGGAGTAACATCGGGTGGTAATACCATATTATTTTGCCTGTCTGAAATATTGAGAGAAATCGACTAAGAAAAGAATGTAAGAACTCTGTCTCAAATGAGGATTAACAGTACATACATGAGTTGATATGCGATTAGATGGGCAGCTAAGGAAAAGAACAAGAGATCCAAAACAGAAGGTTGTTCAATAGAGAGGTGTACACTGATGTGCCTGCAAAAAAAGGCAGCCTCCGACTTGCGAGGGCTTACACGACTTGAAGGTGGAAGAATGACCCGTCGGAAGAGCGGGTCATTGGGATGGCATACAATGCCACTCCCTGGAAAGTGGGAATGCCTTGCAGGCAAAAAAGGGCAGCCTCCAACTTGCGAGGACTTATGCGACAAGGTGAAGAACGACCCATTGCAAGGGCAGGTCATTGGGATGGCATACAATGCCGCTCCCCGGAAGATGGATGCCCCGCAGATGTCAACAGGGGCTAAGACAAAAAGTAACTAGATTAGCTTACCTCAGTGTACTTTGAAAATGTGTGGCTTGTGAACGTTTGAACTTGAACGTTTCAAGTTGAAGTTTGTAATCCAGTCACAAGCCACAACTCGTTGTCACACTAGCCACACCACTCAATGTCACTGTCTTATCAGCGCTGGCAAGCCAGCTGTCTCTACCTGGCCACCATCATGGTCCCCGCGGCACATCCATCTTCTGGGGAGTGGCATTGTATGCCATCCCAATGACCCACCCTTGCGACGGGTCGTTCTTCACCTTGTCGCGTAAGTCCTCACAAGTTGGAGGCTGCCCTTTTTTGCCTGCAAGGCATTCCCACTTTCCAGGGAGTGGCATTGTATGCCATCCCAATGACCCACCCTTCCGATGGGTCATTCTTCCACCTTCAAGTTGCGTAAGCCCTCGCAAGTCGGAGGCTACCTTTTTTGCGGGCACATCAGTGTACACCTCCCTATTGAACGACCTTCTGTTTTGGATCTCTCGTTCTTTTCCTTAGCTGCCCATCTAATTGTATATCAACTCATGTATGTACTGTTAATCCTCATTCGAGATGGAGTTCTTAATTCTTTTCTTAGTTGATTTCTCTCAATATTTCAGACAGGCGAAATAATATGGTATTACCACCCGATGTTACTCCGGAGCTTCTACACAAACCCACCTCGTTGCTCCATGCAGCAGACCCATCACATTGTAAGTGTTATCTACCTGTCTCGCAGATTTCTGGACTAACAACGTACATAGCAATCACATCATCGGACGGTCCGCAGGAGCTTTTGTCGCATAAGCCCTTGCGAGTTGGAGGCTGCCTTTTTTTGCATGCAGGCATTCCAACTTTCCAGGGAGTGGCATTGTATGCCATCCCAATGACCCACCCTTGTGATGGGTCGTTCTTCACCTTCAAGTCATGTAATCCCTCATGCTGCCATTTCTAAGTTGATCGCAGGTCCAGTGGAAGGGGCTATCGTATGCATCGTGCCCTGCCAAATGTTAATATGTCAAGGTTTCAGAGGTGTTCCGAACGGTGACTCCTTGTCAGACAATTTAGGGTTCTCTGTGTAGCATGGCATGGGCGCACGGAACATACTAACATCCAATTCGTTCAACCCTTGATTCAAGTTATATATACGAACGGCAGTGAGACTTACAACAGGCATTAATTCACAAGACACTAACATCCGATTCGTTCAACCCTTATAACTAATTGGGATCTGAGTTATCACCGCAATTCTCCACCGTTTTCAAAATGCATTGTGGAGCATTCTGGATCTTGAGAAAAAGGGTAATTTCAACTATCCATGTGTTTCTATGTGCGTTATACTCAAGTTGTTCAAAACACATTTCATGATCAAATATCAAATGTGGCAAGAACCTTTTCATGATTGGATGCAGTGAATCACAAGACATGTTTGTTCAAGTCACTCGTATGCCATCAAATTGTTTCCTTAGCCTTTCCATAGAATTTCTCGCCCTAAATGCGCTCCCCAGGAACTTGGCGGCGGCTTCCTACCTTTTCTGTCAGGCTATTTGGAGGCAACTAATGTCAGCTGTGAATGATTCAATGATTTCAAGTCCAAGTCAGTACCAACAAATTCGGTACCAGGTTAATGATTTTGTGTTTTACTCAGCTATATGGACCCCAGTTTCAAAACTGATGGAAGGGCTGATGTATGTCAGGCAGTTGTATGTTAGACAAAGGAATACTATAAATATAAGTCTGCTTGCTCGCATTCAACTCCAGCTTTTTATTCCTTCTGATTAACATGGACGGCCTTTTCCTTGGTTCTCAAGTTAGTCTGAGCGGGCTTGAGGGATCTATTCCTGGAGATGGCAATTCTTGGCGTGACCAGGACTCTGAGTGGTCCATAGGCCCAGAGGTATGTGCTGAAGATCAGATATACTCTACTGGTCTAATATGCAATCTAGGCGTGCTTTGGAATTCATATTGACCGTGATGTTCCTCCTCTCCCTTCAAATGGCGAGACTGCTGTGATTGCCGCCATGTTGACGAAGCTATATCTTGATGAAGCCGAACGTGTTCACATGAACCTCGTGTGCAAGGAGGGGATATGGTTGGTGCCAGGCAAGATGGAATCCCAGATCCTATCCACCGAGATTGTAATACCCCAGGAGGTAATCATCACTCCTGAAGACGAAGCCTCGCTCATCAACATTGTTCAAGACAATTTGATGAAGAAGGTGAATGCATACTTCGGAAATCTGCGTGAACATACACCATCTGACCAGTGGTCTTACTATAGGCTGAACAATACACCGCGGAACTAGATATGATGATTGATTCTCAAATCCATGCATACTTATCTTCAGTGTTCAAGATCCAGGTAGAAGATGCTAGTACCCTACCTAAGTTTATTGTAGAGCAACTACAGAAAGATACGATACTTCACGTTTTTCTCAAGGACTACACCCAGAAGACAGCCACTGCTATTACCTCCTCTCGTCGAGGAGCCAGGCAGGCCGAACGTCACCCCCAGCAGTTACCCGGAGTGTCGAAGGAGCTCGAAGAGGGATTCAAGTCACTTAGACACCTCAAGCTCGAAGCCGGGTATACTGTTGCCCATCTCCAGAGCCCTCCACTGCAACACGTTGTGAGGATCATCATATGAGCCTACCAGCAGCTCTCTCCACACCTGAAGGGTGCATTTACTGCCGAGAAACCACTCTCCCGCAACATTCTGAGTTTGGCTGCCCTTCGAGTAAGTCATTGTTTTTCTGTTCTCAACTTTTTTACTACTGCGAGCTGCAGATCCACTCCTGGCTTCATAGGTGGACTACTGGAGCATACAATCCAGATTGTGTTCAGCCTGTTGATGGCCGACAAGGTGATATGGATGATCACGACGCAGGGAAACTAGTTGCATACCGAAACCTTGTGGTATACCTTAAGGGAACAGAGGAAGGCGAGGGCCTGAAGCATCTCATGGTCAAGCTGACAAGGCAGCTTTTTCCATATGTTGTCTTTTTGACTAAGAGTTGCCAAAAACACCGCTCATAATCCATCTAGCTGCCCTGATGATAGAACAACTGTTGCGTATTACCCTATGGGACACTCCCCTTACCAGTCCAGGATATCCAACAACAACCCAAGCAGCACCTCCACCTACGGGGGTGCTATCACTCCTGGGCCTTCCAGCACCCAGACCAGAAAAACAATGCATTTTGGTGGCAGCAGCAGGGTTTAGATCAGGGTTGGTGGGTGAATGAATGGGACTCTTTTCTTTGTAATTACTACTACCATTGTGCGACCACGGCCTTTTTGACTTGTTATGATCCCCCCATCATTAGTAAAGCAGAATAAATACTGTAACTCTCTCTCATTTTCAACACATTGCTTGCCTCTCCCTTGGTTTCCTTGTTTCCTCTGTTGTGGTGTTCTTCTGTGCACAGGCTGCCGAAGCTTCCAAAGGACCTAAGATCACCAACAAGGTATATTTCGACATCAAACATGGTGACAAAGACCTTGACCAAGGTGTGTTCTTCCTTTCTCGGCGTATGGTTCCATTCTTCTATTTTCTGTTTGTTGTGACTAATATCCATGACCAGATCTGTCTAATGGCCAGAATAAATTTTGTGATCCAATAAGTCTGATCTTTTCTCATATCAGCCTGCTTTCCTGGGTTCAATCCGTGTTCTGTGTCCTTGTCGCACTAAGTACACTAATACTTACTGAATCAACGTGCCACTAATAGCTGCGTATGGTTCCATTCCATGCACTTGCGCCAATTATGAGTCATACCACAGCCCTAAATGGATCAGTTTGGCTGTTTTCCGAGTTTGTTGCTGTGCAAGCTGCGGAGCACGGCTGAAGTTTTGCTACTTTGGACTCGAGATTGGACAGAGCTAAAATCAAACCCAGAATTGCTGCTAGAGCATGACAGAACATCAACTGTGCAGCTAGTATAGTCTGGGTCCCAGTGTGACTACGGTTGGATGGAGGCAAGGAGCACATGCCTACTTAAGAACCTGCTTTTCAACCTTGCAGAATATCTTACCTTCAAATGCCACAAACAGCTAAATCTCCCAATCTCCGGTGTAGCAGTTGTCAATCTACTATGGCCAAGTCTGACAACCCCTTCAAGTTACTGCCTCTGCCGGATGTGCCATTGGATCGGGTAGTGCAAATACTGCCATGCCGTCCCCTCAGCCATGAGTATGCATTCATCTCATGGCCAATTTCTTCACCAGCGGCTGGGTCCACAGGTCGTGAGACTCGAATTAAGTACCGCTCTCGGAGTCCTCAGGCTGACATGCCTCAGGCTGCTGCTGGTACATGATCTGATCAAATAATTAATATTCACTAACTGTCTAGTTTGCAGGAATTCAGACTCCAGCCACTGACAACAAGCATGCAAGTATTGTTCAGTCTCAGTCTCCAGTGTCTGGTGCTCTGGCTGTTGGTCACAGGCAGATGGACAAAGTATGGCCACCGTCATCCCCTCAAATGCAAATACTCATCTGCCTTGCAGTTCACTCCACAGTTCTTAACTAACTCTCTTGACTTACCTGTCGCTGGCAGTACGTCAAAATATCTTGACCGATAGTTCACATTCATTGATTGCTTGCTTTACAGGCATTCCGACTTTAGTCGAGGAGCCTGAGAGCAGTTTCTATGGGTCCTTAGATGACATAACAGAGGAGCCCCAAGGTGTGATATTTGCACCATTCAAGTTGGCAGGTGTGTATCCCACGTATTGCATTGTTGTAAAGCTCCGAACGTTGTCCTGGCAGATGTTAAATTTGATGCTTTTGACCCAGAAGCAATCCCTCCATCTGATTTTTATCTTCTGATTCAGCTTGACTCTCTCATTGATGCTGGGATCTCCCTTGCCTGTTTTCAACAATTGTTTACACAGTGTTGTGTGTGTCACACACACATCGCACTACTCAGCATGACTTATCATGACTGCGCCGCCGCGCTTTCAACTTCTAGGTTATCACATCACTGTCCCTCTGGAGACTGAGAGCAACTGCTGCATTCTGTCACCTCAGACGGCCTCCCAAAGGAAAGATTTGAGGCACTGTTTACACGCTGTACTTCTTGTGACCGAATCATGACCCTCAGAGCATCTACCTACCATGATTGTGTAATGGCCAATTTAGGTTATGGTTATTTAGGATAAGCACTGATGTACACAATCAGATTGCAATCAGAATGACAGTTAGTTTTATGAAAAACAGTTTGCAATCTCTCCTTTACTATTCTAACAACTTTCCTGCTAATGCATCAGTAGTACTAAGGTATAGTATGAAGTATGGGAGTGATGCTTTAATATCTACCAGTATTGTATCTACTGCTCTACATGTGATTCGCTGCATTCAATCGTGAAAAGGTTCCCCGTACTGCATGGAGAACCTTGAATTGTGTGACAAGAAGTCACCCCTTGGACACCTCGCTCCAAAACCAAATTGACATATTAGCATTTGTGATGCATGCTAGCCCCTTCAGACACTGTGGGATCTCCACCATTTTGCTCAATCTGAACTCAATCGCATAGTTGCATGTGATTGATCAATCTATGGATAAGTTGAGTCCCAAAGTTGGCAAATGCAACTTGAACAATAATGATTGACCACTCCAGAGTCAACGCCTGGATTCACAATGTTGAGGAAAGATGTTCTATTCCCCCTTCCCCAGTCACCCAACGAAGTATTACCTCTACATTCTCGGGACACTATGGGCACAAATGCGAGCAACTTCCACCAGAAATCTCAAAACGAATCAACGAACATCTGCAGTCTGCAATTGGACAACACCGTAACTGCCTGGCTGGTTTACCCCACAGTACCAGAAACCCATTGGTGAGGGTCAAGGCAATCATCAACTTTTGGAACTTGATGTCTTCCTTACCTTCCCAGCATATTTTCTGTCAACAAGAAGTACTCACGAAATTTTGTTATGCCATGGACATGCGTGACCTGTGTGAGGTCCAGAAGCTCATGCTTGAGAGACAACTGCCAGCACAATACTTTGATCACTTCCCTTCACTAGCTCAACTGCTGGACAAGGTTTGACAGGTGGTTATCATCTGTGAAGATTCGGTTATATACATAAAAGAGTGGACCTCACGTCAAGGGCGGAAGTTGGATTTTGATCAAGCTGAAGCACGACGGCGTAAAAGGCTCCCTAATACCCACCCATGCAAACTGATACAACCTTTCATTTGTGACATTCCTATTGCTGGAGAGGGGTCTGAAGAGGGGTTTGAAGATGAATCTTAAATATTGATCGCAGGGTAGTAAGTCTTTAAACCTTTGGTTTCTGTGCTTTTCTACTCATCTGTGCGACAGTTCACACTCTCAGTTTCCCTCGTCAATGCAACGCGACATCCAGGGCGTGACGCTGTTATGTCCCCCAAACACTTATCCTTGCGATGAGTCGTTCTTTCTTGAACATGCATAAGCCCTCCCAAGTTGGAGGCTGTTTTCTCAAGCCCTCGTCGACATAATGAGGCATCCAAGGCATTGGACGCCGTTACTTCCCCCACATGCTCATCCCTATGATGAGTCCTTTGTTCTTGAACACGCATGATCCCTCACAAGTTGGAGGCTTCTCCAACCATCACTAGGCTGCTATAATCTCCACAAACACGACATCATATTCGCCCATCACTTCATTCACTTCTTGAAGTTTCCCCTGGCAGGCATTCTGATCTCTCTGATCATCTGACCCTATTGTAAATCTAGTGTCTTAAGTGGCAGCTTGCTATTTGTTATCACGACACTTTAATATTGCTCAAACATTTTGTCTAAAATAATCAGGGGGACGTGGAGCGTAGTACTGGGTCTTTTCAGGCTACGGGCATGGCCGTCATACTACTTCTGCTGATCCTGGGCCTGGTACATGCTGTGTGCAGGGTGGATCTAGGTGTCATAGCTCGCATACCCCCATCCAGACAACACTATTATTTTTTGTCCCCAAAATTTCAATGCCGATATGCTGCGTGCACGGCGGTTGAGATGTCATAGCTCATGTAGTAACCCTACCCCCATCCAGACAAAATTATAGTGTCACTGCCCAAATGCTAATCCATTGACACATGCACATGTAAGCACACAAGTTTGATTTGTTTCTGTTTCTGCCAGTGTCACGCCCTTACTCTAGTGCACGTTCCTTCCTCCCAGGCGCATAGTAATCATGGGCTCTCTCAAAACTACACACCCACTTCCTGCCCGTTCCTTGACCCGGACCATGGGCCTAGTCATCAAGTGAATCGAGACACCGCAGTATTGTGCAAGATCTCCGTTCATGGTGCATAGTCCACAGCACCTATTCCTTTCCTGGAGCCTCACTCAGCTATGACTTGAGCTCCTAAACTATCCTTAAATGCTGCCAATGGACCAGGTGGTCTGATCGCTTTTTCTCCTGGTATCAGTATACTCGATGGCTAGCCAGAGCTCTGCAACCAATCAGGCCAGCTGTGAAGATGATATGCATGCAACCTATGCTGGTGCTAAGCGTCGTATCGCTGCGCTCGAGCACCAGCTTCAGAATTTAAGGGATGCAGGTTCTAGGCGCAAATCGTATGTTCCTGTTGTACAACATATGCTTCACCCTTTGACATCCTTACTGACAGAGATCTCAACTCTCACATTACTCAAGGGCGGGTCATAAGCCGACTCGTGTCCATGTTCCAGCGTATCGAAGAGCTCGTAGATGAGAATGACCACAGAAGAGCTCTTGAAATAGAAGATCAGGACAAAGAGCACAGCCTGGAGTAAGCTCTGTTTTCTTCATAGCTTTGCTGTGTGTGCAGTCAACAGTTCCCTTTTTAGTGAACGGCGAACATTCCGTGGCTTTTGGCTTCTGGTCCAGCACATCACATCACTGGAGGTTAAGCTCACCGCGCTCGACATAGCTGAGCTTGGTGTTTACTTCAGGGAGGTATGCCAACTTTTCTTTGATCAGAAATATTGATTGACTTTTTCCCCTGGAGCTTCGGAAGGGCGCAGCCGGTGCTTGTGGAGACGACGCCGCTAATTTGAAGCCTTCCATCGTCACATCAGGAAAATCCAAGTTTGGCTTAAACCTCCTTAAAGTTCCTTAAAGTCTACTTATTATGCTTACTGTCCATTAAGTAAAATAAGCATGAAATTAAGCAGAGGACCCTACTTATTTTATACTTATTCTCCTTATTTCTTGCTTAATCTCCTTATTTTGTTCTTAAAAATACCAAAATAAATCATAATAAGAAAATTAAGCAAGACATAAGGAGACATAAGGAGAATAAGTAGCAAATAAGTAGGGTCCTCTGCTTAATTTCATGCTTATTTTACTTAATGGACAATAAGCATAATAAGCAGACTTTAAGGAACTTTAAGGAGGTTTAAGCCAAACTTGGATTTTCCTGATGCAGTTGGATCATTGACTTCTTTGAGAACCCTACGGTTCCCCTCTCCCCCACCAGCAAATCAGACCGAGGATTTGAGCATAACATTACAGGTCAGTTGCTGTGCCCAGTCGACTTTGACTGGAGCGATCTAAGGTAACTGACCTGGAAATTATCTGAACCTGACCACTGCTTATTCCTATTGTGAAGTATTCGACAGAAAATCCGCGATGGCCACCCTGATTATGCTGTAACGGCAGGCTCTTGGCCTGAGTTTCTTTATCCTCATGCAAGAGCAAGTGATGAAGATGTTGAAAAGGGTTTGTTCCATAGTGCGATCCTTCTCAAGGCGAGTATATTCCCATGTTGTCAGCCATGCTTTGCACACTTGTGTAACAGGCATTCAGATACATTTTTACTTCTACAACATTGGCACAAGACATCACCAATGAGAATGATGCAGAGGACCAGAGCACGAGACCCCAGAAGCGTCCGAGAAACTGCAAGGCACCTACACGGGGACATATTGCGAACCTCTTGGGAATGAGGTCCGTCACCCCAAGGTCAATTGCATACGTTTCGATACAAGTCAGTAACCCACTGCCGCATCAGTGGAACACAACACTCACTGCCAAGCTCAGTTAAGGTTTGCTCTCTCGAGTGCGAGCGCCTGGAATGAGACCGATGGTTGCTTCAGCTACCTGACCTTCTACAATAACATAGTGGATGTCTTTGAAGATCCGCCTGGTCCATCCTCGCTAGCTCAGACACAGGTTCTACTCTCGTGGTGGACAAGGTATGCTTCAATATAGTCCATGGTCACTCATTCATAGCTTATAGTCCTATGAGCAGCAAAGTTTTTGGGGAGCATCATGTTCCCTCACAATATGTAACACGTACTACAGAATCTTCGGTATACAAATTAGCGAGGCAACGCGCCGCTCGAGAGCTGGCCGGAGCATTTTAAGATAATACTACGCCATCATCCTGCTGAAATGAAATATTGTTACCAATCAATCAGTCATACTGGCATAATTATATCGTATCATGGCATTTTAATGATTGTCGGGCATTCAACCAAGGGGTAAGATGAAGGCCCATAAGGGCATTGGGCAGAGGTAATTTGTGTCTGAGGATTTTGTATCAGCATTCTGCGTCAGCCGATAGAAGCCATCATGTCTCATCTTACAGGAAACCTTGGAAATTCGCATGATTGTTTTGTGTCTGAAGTATCTTATATGAGCATTCTGCAAGAGCTGATAGAAGCCATCAAGTGTCATCTTCTGGCATTGGTCAAACCAATACAGCCTCCATAAAGTTGAATGCAGATGTTCCATATGGTCGCTGGAACTATTTTTTCCACTCAACCTACCAGAAATATATGACTAGATTAATTTTGAAGTAGCGATGACATGTTTTGGGGTTTGGGGATACATATACAAATGATTTGGCAAGTCATCATCATTTCCATTTCAATACCTTTTGGAAATGCAACTGAGACATGTATACCTATAACTGGGGCTGTATTTTGATTGTTTATTTTATTCATCTTCTAGTTAATGTCAGACATTTCAACAAGGCCTGGGGCTGGAACCAGGTGGTTTTTGCAGAATACGCTAAATGTTCTGCTAGGAGGTAATGGAAGCCATACTTTGTCATCATACAAGTCGGGACATGAGTTACATGCCCTTGGCCTTGTACGGCAGAATGTGACCAGTAGGGAGTTTGCATGATGAAGATTCCATATGCTTGTTTAGGCCATTTCTAATCAACCTCCCTTTAATGGAGCATAGTGATGTATTGGAAATATGCACAATAATTTCCAAGATTCCAGAACCGCGCAGTCATTCATAAGTTTGGCATATGCTTATAGACAATTTCACGATGGGATATATTAATCTTTTTATTACCTTTTGGGAATGCGACTGGGATGTATATGGCTATACAAAGGTGTGCAATCACAAACATCTTAATTGCCCCTTTTGCTCGTCATCTGTGTATTACAGCCACATTATATAACATTGACAAAAAAAATTGGATTCACTGATGCAAATAGTAACAAAAGAAAGGATTGGTGTCTGGCAAACCAGCCTGTTCAGTGACTTAGTCCGTGTCCTACGGGGAACCGATGTGGCTAATGAGCCGTCTCCTACGACAACCTGATGGTCGGGCGACATCTAAGCCAGAGTACATGATATACGTCTTGGCTGTGTATTATTATGTGCACCAACATTTCTCAATGGTTTATGGGTTATCCGATACACAGCCTCCACTGAATGAGCTTCTGGCTGGTTGATGAAATACTGTACACTACGACTCGGGTGTCCATTATGAGTGAGTAAGAGGGATCACAAAGCCCATAATTTAGGAGTCAGCTGACACACTGCTCAGCCAGTCATATACGGCTTGGCAGACAAGAGAGGTTGACAGCCCACCAGACATGAATATCGAGTACAGCTGATCAGCCCTAACGCAATGTTATACTGGATGGCTGGGACTGGTATGGCACACAATCTGTGGTTCGGCCGAAACGCCAGTCCCAAGTGCTTCATTGCTTGGCTGACTCAGAGACAGGGATTGCAGACAATGAGGGGCTCAGGAAATGACCCACTGGCCAGTGCTTTACGGCTTGGCTGATTAGGAGTATCCAGTGGATATGGATCAGCTGACGCATCCGAAATGGCAGTGTTTTACGGCGTGGATGATACTAGGATTGATGGTAATCGGCCGATACAAAGCCAGGATTACTGGGATGATTTACAGCTCGGCTGACCACGCACCCCGACACTGACCGGTGGATACTAGGCTGACTTACAGATCGGCTGACACTATAATTACGGGTCGGCTGATATCGGAGTTATGGGTCGGCTGACACTATACTTACGGGTTGGCTGATATCAGAGTTACGGGTCGGCTGACACCATAGCTACGGGTCGGCTGACACTATAATTATGGGTCGGCCGGTACCGGGGATTACTGATTGGCTGAGACGGTGCTTGCCTATGGTTCAGCTGGCATTAAGGTTGCACACTGACCCACCGATGTGGGATACATACAGATCGGCTGATCGCCGACCTTGCCATTGACCGGCCAATCCACGTACTGCTGGTGGACAATTTACAGGTCGGCTGCCAAAGCAGGAATGGGGAACTGTCTGGCAGATAGAGAGATTCCACACAGGTGTACTGCTCAGCCAATGTGGTGGTGAGTGAAATACAGCTTGACCATTGACCTTCCAAAGAGGCAAATGGGGCGGCCGACATTGTCGATGGACACTGTCTGGCCGATACCACGATTCTTGTTGGGGTCCTACAGCTTGGCCAATGACCACTGAATGGATAGGCCGAGAAATGCTGCCGGTGGAATATCATAGCAATATTGTAGAGGCAAGCAGTATCCAAGCAAGGGTATGCACGAGCAGGCATTTTACTTACCAGACAAATCACGTTCCATGGCTGTCCGGGACCCAAGCCGACAAGTGCACCGTTCCCTTGAGTGGATTCATTCTGTCCGGCCTGCTGGTCGGTCTCAAGGCCCAAGTGTCAGCCAATTGTTAAACATGTAGAGCCAACGAGTAATTTTGCTAAGCCACAATCTGCAGTGCAATCTGATGATCGGCTGGACAGTGAGTCATTTGCTCATCAGCCAACCCATGATTAGCCACGGAGCAACCGGGTATCAGCCTGTCAGTATCATTCATGGTGTATCAGCCGCTCTGTAAGGTCCATGAGAAGTGCGCAGATCGGCCGGTCAATACCAAGGTCAGTTATCAGCTGATCGGTATGTATCCCACATCGGCTGGTCAGTGCACAGCCTTAATGCCAGCCGAACTGTAGGCAAGCACCGTCTCAGCCAATCAGTAATCCCCGGTACCAGCCGACCCGTAATTATAGTGTCAGCCGACCCGTAGCTATGGTGTCAGCCGACCCGTAACTCCGATATCAGCTGACCTGTAAGTCAGCCAAGCATCCGCCAGTCACTGTCTCGCCACCGAGTCAGCTGAGCCGTAAATCAAACCAGTAATCCAAGCCCTGGATCTGCCCATCAGTGCCCTGAACAGTGACCAACATTGTCAGCCAATCCATTGAGCCAGTCAATATAAAGCATTGACATCAGCTGAACTGGAAGCAAGCTGTATCAGTCCCAGGCCCATCAGCCGATCCGTTTGTACGGCCCATTGGCCAGTCCATGTGAAGTGTTGAGATCACAGCTGATCCATTGCTCTCAGGCTAAGGCCCAGGAACCATCAATCATTTAGCCCGGATCATTGATGCTTCATTCTGCCCTGTTTTAACCAACTGCCTTAGCTCACATTTTTTCTTCCCGGTCATGGCAGAGCTGGCAATAATTCGTGTAACCGATGTAGTTGTCCGGTACATGCAATGCCGTTGGCATCAACTCACTGACCTAACCATTCAGGTGGTCTGTCCTGATGGTTGGACAGCAGAAATGAAAGCTGACTGTGACCATGCGGTGGCAACTGTCTTTGCCGCATGGAATAACCCAGGTGTGTCATTCAGGGTCAGCCATGCACCCACATACTGAATCCATCAGTTGCTACACAATGGGATATTGCACGCTATAGCACAACATTCAGTCCCAAACAATCTGGACAAAATCCTAATCAGGAAGGAATGCAAGAGAGCCGATTTCCGCCTATCTTTCACAAGCCGTTCCCTGTCCTGGACCGGCCGGCCGTTATCACTGACATCCACGGGAACGCACTACTATGGTATCTGCCAAGAATTCTGTCCATTGTATTGCAAGTACGTCCGCAACAGAGGAATCCTTAGGAACCTTTGCTAATCTAGAAAATGTGACAGCGGAGCCTGTGGAGCAATATACCCCTCTTATACAGAGTACTTGTCGTCAAACAAAATACTACCAATTGGCGTGTGGGGCCGAGGTACTACCGGTAACCCAACAAAGTGTCCACGAGGCCCGGAACCACCAGTATATCACCGGGATGGTTTGAACAAGGCCATACGGTAAGAATGAATGAATGTCCTCCCAAGAAGCATTATAGCTAATACACAACAGGCTGATCACCATAAATTGATAACTTCAGCACCAATGCAGGATCCCGGCTGCATGCTGTGGGTGACATGAACTCAATGGGTGGTGGCCCTCAGTGGTGGCATCCTGTTGCTAATCCACCCTGAACAGTATATCCTCAGCCGGACATCGATTCTCCGACTGGCAGACCGGCCGGACCAAGCGAGTTCGCCATGTGCCATGTTGAAGGCTCTTCAGCATTGGGCATCTCCATTCACTGGCCAATCTGTCATGGTGAACAGAGTCACCCCCACACATCGCAATGTCCAAGGCCGAGATCCATGGCTTGATATCCTTCTGACATTCAGTCCTTACACCGATTGCAGAATGGAATTCCGTTCGTTAGGTATCCGGGTTGTGTATGACTCTGGGACAATGGTGGGCATCTGTGGCAAGGTCGTGCCCCATGCCGCATCTGATTGCAATGGGGAATGGGCATGTATTGCATATTATATGCGTGACAATGTGCATGCTAGGCTCAAGGTCCCAGCCGGAGGGTGGATGAATATTAATAGACATGTATCTACTATCTAATTTGACTCCTCCTCGTCACTAGTATTCGTAAGGCCAGAAGATGATACAGGACTTGGTGATGGAGTGCGCAGTGTTCCATCTGATATCGAACCGCTATCAGAGCTGCTGGAACCTCCCCGGGGCTGCGCTGCTCGGCCGTGACTCATTGCAACTAGTCGCGGCTCCTTCTGGTGCGCGGCCGGGACAATGGGGCTCGGGATGCCATCCTCAGAAGAGTCTCCAGTGCTGCTGGATTCAACCGACTCAGGGCAGATCTCACCAGTCCTGCTCGATGGCCTGTCGGGTGTTGGTGCACGGACAAGGATGCGCACCCCGTGTTTTTCTTCCAGATATGCTTCTTGATAACCACCAATTGTCATCTGGCTTACTTCTCTGGACTCGGTCACATCGGCCATGACATCCCTAACCCCGTCCAGCACTAACGACAGTTTGTGCATTGCGGCGTCTGTGGCGTGCTCAGACTCAATCTCATCGACTGGCAGTGACACTCAATTAGCTTGACAGTCGATTGTCTGATTAATCCTGAACAATCCACAGATGCTACAGTTATGCAAACGCTCACCAGCCTCCTAAATTTGGAAAAAGCCTTCTGAACCTTTGGCTTCCAGCTAACCATTTCACTAGCCGCACCTTCACCTGGCAGATTCCACCAGGCAAGATCGTAATCTTCTGCAATTCCCCATGCATAAGTTGACGCTTGATCAGGGAGGTGCCCGCTGTTGTCCAGAGTATTCATATATAAGCCGGTCGGCGGGTGATCTATATTGATCCAGGTAGACAGCTGCCTGACAAAGAACGGAATCATGCAGTTTTGCCCCAACAACCGTGTGCTGCCAATGAATGATGTGATCGCGCGCTGCAAACTCATCACCATCGCTGCACCTTTGAAGCACCTTACACATACCACTTCGATCTGAAAATTTGCATGCCACCAGACAGCATGGTGGCGCTTCTGCTTGTCATCAAAGAAGGAGTGGAACGCTGCGTTGAGTCTGGAGAACAGGAAATTAAGAAAGGCTTGACGTGATTCTTCATTCTTGTCCATGCTGGTAATGTCTGCGTCTGACATGTGATCATCCACCGGCCGGTGTGACCCCCGGAAGTTGCCATTGCAAATGGTACAGAACAATTACTAATCAGCCAGATCAGCAGGCAGCATCTCATAGCTACGATTCACTGTCTGAAATTTGGCTTGTGCATGGGCCGCAAAGTCTCGCCACATACTGCGTTGCCTCTCGGCGTAGCAAATGTGCCTGGCCGCACGGTGCATCCCACCTTTCAGCAACTCATCTCACAGTGATGACCAGTACCTAGCCTTAGAAAGGAAGAATCTTGTAGTCCACTCCATCTCCCCAGTTGTGATCTCGAGCTGCTCCTTCCAGCGCAGGTATTTTGCCCTGGCAGTTAACCAGTGAACCCTGTAGACTACACCTTCATTAGTGGCCAATGCATACAGAGTGCACTTTTTCCTACACTCAGTCAGCAAAGAACTATCAGTCTTGTCATGTTCCTTGGCATTTGATGACCAGAACCATGCAAGGTGAGCATTGCGCTGCCCTGGTGCCCTTGGATCGTAAATGGTGGTGCTTGCTCGCAGGTCTTCAAGTGTGACCGGCTTGTACTTCAAAGAATCTTGTTCGACATCTGCCCCGAGGGAGATCAGCGCTCGCCTTGCAAATCCATACACCCGCCTATGATTGTTGAGCGCTCGGCCTACAGCCAGGATTCCAGACCTGGCCCGGGTTGTCATCTTGATACCTTTTGCTTGCCGCAACCGCTCCCGATACATAAATGACTTTTCACCAATACCCTGTCTCAATCCCTCCAGAGCATCATTTGCCTGACCTTCCCGCAGTGCAATTTCCTTGTCCATCACCTCACTGATCCTTAACTTGATGCATGACTCTTTCCCAATGGTTGACGGCAGCAGTAATGGATGTGACTCCGGCTCTCCAACAAATAACTCAGCGTCCGTTGGGGCAAATGGATCATCATCATCATCTGATGCCTCATTGTCCAGTGGGGCCGTTTCGTCCAATGCCTCCTGGAGCCAGTTGATGCCCCAGAGAGTAGTCAGGGCACTCTGATTAAACGAATCGATTCTGGACCGGAGTCGTTCTCGTCGTCGCGCTATATCAAGCTTGTCGGTTTTGCTTACCACTCCCTTCATACGCCGGACATGGGCCCGTAGTGCAATTCTGGACACCGGTTTAACCAACGGCGAGCTCTACATCAGAATACAAGACATACTGGGTCTCTTCAATTCTCAAGCCGGAGGCAAGCCATGATGCCACCCCCATGTACTGTGCAGATGCCTGTTCCCCAGCAAGTTGGCGTAGGTGTATCTCAGACCGAGATGGTGCTGTGCATGCATATCAGAAAGTGTTCAACATTAGACTGGAGGATGAACCTTTCAGCCTTTTGGCCAAGTACACATCCATGACATCTACGTTAGACCGGCGCTTCATTTCAGCCCTCTCCGCTTGGCGGCCCCATTTCTGGACGTTTTCATGTCCGGCTGCAATCGATCTGTCTTCGAACTCGGCTGCGTGCTGTGGGAGACCTTTTGCTGCCTGCAGGTACCTTGTTGAAACTGTGCCAACTAGTACACGGTGAGTATGAGCAGCACCGGTCAATCCATGTTCACCTACCGATGTTGACTAGTTTTGTCCAGTTGTTATCGTTCATATAGTCATCAAGAGTCTCAGCGCGGTTGGCCTCCGATGCTGTTCGTGTTGCCGAGGCACATCCTATGAGGCCGGACCACAGGGATTCAATAATTTCCCCTGCGACCCGTCCGGCTCCTTTAATAAATGTTGGGGCATGCCGTGGTGTGCACTCTGGTTTGTGCTCAGCGACATGCAGCAAACCAATCCCAGGAGTAATCTTGATGTGTTCTTCAACGTGAAGATATGGATTTCTCCTCACACGTAAGTCAAATTTCTTGCAGAACTGGCAATTGATATCATAATAGGAGATCACATCTTTGATATCACCAATATTTGTAGCCTTCAAGGCCTGACAAAGGCTGTAATCCATGTTCATTTGCCTGGAGATGAACATAACCGAACCGGGAGGTTTCATCATTAAGAGGGCCACCCACCGTTCGCCCTTCTGGAAATTAACGGCAGTCGTTGGAGCAAAGGCTCCGTGCGGTGCGCATGCTGTGGCGCCTATCCCTGTATGATCAAAGGACCGATGGTCCGCGTTCTTGTCAATAATGGCACGATGTGCGCTACACATGTTTTTCTATGACCCATTAGAGCAGCAAAATACAATGCATGTATTTCTCACCTCCCGCTCCTCTACAGCGATTGCAATGTGTTCCTTGTACCGGCTGTCTTCGGTCATCATGCCATGACCGTCGGCCAGCCAGACATCATCGTCCGGCCGCTTCTGCCGGACGTGAGCTAACTTGAAATTGCCGTCAAGCACTAAGGACCGCGTATACTTTGTCCTGCCCAGGTAAAATTCTAATCATGCATATGCTGCACAGACATTGGCAGGCTTACTTGTCCCTGTCCGCCGACCATGTCGGTGATAGATTTACACCCAGTTGCGGGCATGCTGCACAAAAGAGAGCAAGTTCTCCTGGCTGCGGCTCTTGAGTGCGATGACCAAACCCATGCCATTTCCGGTACTTGAGATTGCGATACTGTCAATGAACTCTAATCAGTTCCCTGTACCGGTTCTGTAATCTTTGTGAATGGAATTCAAGAGAATGGAGAGCAATTGTAGGCTGTACCGGCACTGTATGAGGAAAGGCTGGTGATGTCACTCAGTGAATCTTCTTGTAGTACTGATATGCCATAGTGTTGCATACAACATTGTGATGGCGAAAGTCATCAAGAACACATATCATGAATGCTGTCTTTGGTAGTACAAAGCTCGCCGCAAAAAGTCCCATTTTTAGTAGTTGTATATCATCGCTGTCGGTATTGGCAAGGCATCGGCAGGGTCTCACCACAAGTTGGTGAATGCCGGTGATGTCCACAATGTTAATTACCTGCCCCTGGCTCTCGGCCGGCAAAGCGGCCATGCCTGCCAAGATGTGAAGAGCATCTCCTGTGGGGGCACTATCAAGGCTCTCCCCAGCTGGGAGGTCTTCTATCTCATCTTCCCATACATCCTCATCGTCTGGCAACACTGACGACCCCCGGTTCCACAGCCCCAGATTGGGACATGTCGCCCCATCATGCCCCAGGCTAATTTCCAACCCAACATTAATAAGCCAGGAGGCTGCCCAGTGAGTCCCGGTCCATTGCTCAACATGATGCAGGGGAGAGCGACGATGGAGCTCCCTACAACAGCCAGTGCAAAACACTGGCTTCCCGATACATTCGGTACACCTCCAGTTGGCTTCGGCCGTCTTACAATTAGAACATCCTTCATCCGGCCGCCCCTCACCTTGAAGGAGGGTGTCTAGATAACATTTTCTTTTTGGTAGCCACTCCCGGATGTAGTTGTTTTGGATCTGCAGGTTATTGATGAGATCCAGGTGATAATATCCAGCTATCCTTCACCTTTCCATGACCAGTTACAAGGGGTAGCGACTCCCAGTTCGCGAAATCAGCGTGTGAAACCGCTGTTTGCAAAGGGAACGAAGAACTGCGATGAGAAGACAAAGGGGAACTCTGGACATTAACTTCCTTGAAGAAACTTCCCCGTTTGCGCTTGACTTCCACATATGTGACTTTGCGGATGGGGCCATGAAGTGGCTTATACCGTGGGGTGGGCATGATGAGGGAAGAGGTTGTGGTAAGGGTGTAATTCACTTCCCTGCCTCGTGTTCATTGTAACATCACCAAGGCACCGTTCCTTCACCCGGCTGGCTGTGATAAATGTTGCTCCTGGCCAGCCGGCCGCAGGGACACCAATCCTCGGTCATGGGTCAACCCCTGCTACTCAGGGTCACCTGTTTACTTCCCAGCTTGGTTAGTGTGAAATCATCTGCTGGACTTTCCTTACCATCCCTACTAATCACTGTCAGACCTCTCTCCTCATGTCCGGAAAAACGCCAGCTTCCACATCCGAAGCTGTCTGTGTCGCATCACTGACTGATGGCGACATCACGGCACTCAGAGCCTCATTACCAAGCTACAAGGAGGCTGGTAAGCTTCATGGTGACGCGAAAAAGGATGCGCGTAAGAACGCGTTGCGTCCTGTTCTTGAGGAACTCAAGAAGAATCATCCTAACAGTCCCAAGCTGCGCTGGGAGGAAATGAAGAAGGTGGGTTGTCTTTCAATTGGCCATGACTGCGTTGTGACGGCCGCGGTAGCTGGCAAAATTGTGGCTGAACCATCATGGCTGGTTGCGACAACCGCGGACAGCATATGTTGGAAAGAATAAATGGAATGTATCGCGTGTTGTTGCACACCTCAAAAAGGAGGAAGTTACCCAAAAGGTGTCCGACATGTCTGGTGCCCAGCCAGGTGATAAGAGACAGTTCATGGGGTCTTACCAGGGTGGGCTGAGTCAGGTGGTTGGGAATTTGCCGGCCCAGGAGAAAGAGGCATATCAGGCCATTGCTGATGACTGGAACACAGCAGGGCTGCTGGATGATTTAAGACGAAAGTGAGTCGGATGTCATGGGAAACAAATTGCTTGGCTGATTGTCATTGTTAGACAGGCCAACCGAAATGGGAGGAAGTGGGTGAAGGACATGGCCATCCATGCTTGGAAGACATTTGGAATGCGGATGGTCATTTTCGAGGGACATTTCAATGGCAAGAATGCAGCCGTTCACACAAAGTGAGGCACACTTGGACCTCATTAAGAGATACCATTAATGGGTGAACATCCAAGGCATGATTTTAATGATGAAATTGGGCAACTGGCTGGTGACAAGTTTGTTGACAATCCATGTTATGCCGAAGATATAGAGCAGTTTGAAAACATGTGGGGCGAGTACGCCTATTCAGCTTTGCTTCGTGATACCGGCCAGGAAGCGGATGCGACGGCTCCATCAGCAGCAGCCAAGCAGCAAACCACTATCATAGATTTTGACTGGGATAAACATGACCTACCAGTGTTGCCTCCTCATAGCCGTAATATGAAGACAGATGAGATAAACACCTTGATCCGGTCGTATCTTGTCATTCACTATTGTTTGTCTCCATCACTGGCTAGCATGATGTACCACTTATTAACCACTTGTAAATAGAAAAGATAACTCAGAAGAGTGAAGGACTGGTCCAGATACTGTGGGGCCGGATTATGGAGAACCAGGAAGAGTTCATTGATGCGGAATATCTGCCGGAGCTGTTCACACTGATGGAGCCGACAAGAAAGCAGCTTGGCGACAAAAGAGCCCTACTGGAATTTTGTTTGAAGCGACAGGAGAATCTGACGATCAAGCATGCTTTCTTGTTTAAGGCATATCTCTCTGGTGAAGACATGATTTCATACCAGTATGTGCGCAACACCACAGTGGGAGGTGGTCGTAAGAAGAAAAAGGGAGGGAAGGGCTCCAAGCAGCAAAGAGCACCAAACAGCCGAAAGACCCAGCATTTACTGACTGAAGATGATGAGCCATCCCTGCGAAAAGGCAAAGGGAAGGCCCGGGCTGTGGAAAGCGATACTCGGCTGAGCCAGGACGGCTGGGATGATGGGGACCCGTGGGGGGATGATGAAGAGTGGTGGGGAGACTCTGGAGATGATGTTGAGCCATCGGACCATTCTGATGCTGGGCTGCCCCCGACTTGGACGCATGTGCAGGACAAAGATGACGAAGACCAGGATGACAATGAAGATGATGGGGACGATGTAGACAATGAAGACAAGAATTATGATGACGACAAAGATGAGGAAGTGCAGATGAGAAAGAACGGAGGCACAGTGAAGGCAGCAAGAATCAGGCAGTTGCCACAGTGGAATGAGCATGAGACAGACATGGATGAGGCGGGTTATGAGCAGGAGGTCAGTGTGGCCCCGAGAGGGAAGGTGACAGGAGTCCCTGCAAAACAGAAGGGGAAGCGGCCTTTCGACCAAGCTGACACAGAGGATGAACAGAATCCGGTTGACAGGAGAACTGGAGTGAAAGCCGTGCCAACCGTGACCATCTTGAGAAGGAAGGGGAAGGGGCCATTCAAAACAGACACTGAGGACAATGTGCAAGAACAGATTGAAGGTCGCAGAGAAACCATGAAGGCTAATCCAAGACCGGCCGCAGGACAGGCCAGTACTAAGGCTGCAGTGACAAGGCGCTCAGCCAAATCCAAGGCGGCCCCGCAAGAACGGATGCAGGGGAAGGTGGACAGAGCGGTGACCAGTCAAGTTCGACCGGACAATCGGCAGGTTGGCACCAAGGGACTTGTAGCGATGAAGGGTAAGTCAGAGCTGGCTGGTAAGAAGGGGACCATGGAGGTGGGAGAAATGGAGACCGAGTATAGAGTGGCTGATGTGAGAGCCCCCAGGCGCAAGTTAGCTGCCATTGGTGAGAAGGTTGGAGGAAAGCGTCAAGAGACTGTTGAGGCAATTCAAGTCGTTAGCAAGGGTGCCAGAAGAAAGGGACAGGCGGTGCCACCTGCGGCCGGGATGCAAGGGACTATCTCCCAACCAGTGACAGAAGCAAATACCCAGGTCGTGGTGGCACCATCCGCCAGGCAGAGAGCAAAGGTACACTCGGCCGGCGACCATTGCGGTGGGATCGCCCAGCCGAGCAAGCGAAAGCGACAGCCTGAATCGGCTGCAGAGTCACATGTTGCCAAGAGCAATGTGGCGGCTCCTGTGCTGAAGAAGGCCAAGCGCATCGCTGCTGCAAATACCGGGCGGCCGCTTGAGCACCACACACCTAAGCGCCAAGGGACGTCAGGCATAGACGATGTTGAAGACATGACTGGTATTGCCCGCAGCCGCACCCCATCAGCCAAGCAACATGAAATAGAAGACCAGGAGGTTTCTGCCCCAGCCCCCCAGAGGCCCAAGCCGCAACCGAGGAAATCCACATCGGATCGGGAGTTTGGCGATCTCACTCGTCCAACACGAACAATGACCGGCCAGGCGACACAGGATAAGAAGGCCAAACGAATGGCAGTGTGAGGATACAAAGACAATCCTTTCACTTGATATACCCCACCATGCTTAGGCTTATTCACCCCAATTCCCTGCACATACTGCAATAAACATTGATTTGTCCACACACTATATACTATTGATTACGATATCTAGAATATATGATTATATACAAGATGGTGATGGTCCTTGAAAGAATTGATGGTAGCAGTTTGAACATACAAAACATAAGGGGGGAGGCAAGTCAGGATGAAAGTCACAAGTTGCGAAGTCCAAAAAGTAGGAACAGCCACCGGCTGATTGTAATTGTCCATGGCATACTAAACCCACAAGCTCTCAGGCAGACTGAACGCAGCCGGGAAACCAGGTAGACCCAGCCGGACCCGGCGCTAGAACAAGATCAATCGAGGACTCGTTGGGAGGGGTTGGGTGGACCTCGAGGGGAGCCATGGCTGTCGGAGGTGAGTGGGCTGGAACCAAGGGCGTGTCAATGACCGGCGGGGGGGTAGGCGCAGGGGGAGTGATTCCCGGAGCTACATTACTACCGGCCGGACCAGTACCAGGACTGAACAAGTCCATACCGGTGTCCATTGATATCTGATTCCAGCTGCGAATGTCGGATTGGGCCGATGATGAACTAGACCATGTCGGTGAGGATGCGGCGACCGAGACCGTGCATGACTTACCTGTATCGCTCTAGGACCTGGACTCTGTTCCCCAGCTCGACAGTCCTTCCGTCCAGTACCCATACCTTCTCCCACAACTGCCATGACCGGCGGCCCATCTCTGAAAGATCCCCTGTGTGCAACTCAGATATCTCTCAGCGATTCATTTGCAATTCCTCCTGGACACGAGCCGACAGTCGACGGACCTCATTTTCGAGCGCCTCAATTCGGGCCGCAGAATCGGGTTGAGGCATTGTCAATCCCACTGGATGAACCACCAGGGGGCCAATCATTATGGGGGCGGGGTCTGCATTGATAATCAGTGATGTTGATGATCATCAGTCATGAACCTACATCGAATTTTGTTGGGCAATGCAGGTGCACAGACCAGGGGGTCGGCCACAACCAGAGCGGGGGGACCGTTGGGCGCACTGACTTCGGGCAAAGCGGCAGGGGCAGGTGTTCCTTGGGAGACGGCCCATTTACCTCTTGGCGTCCGACCGGGGGTTGCACTGCCAGCTCCTTTGCCATGCGGGGCTACTGAGGGGTTCTCCACTTTCTTCTGTTCTTCCATTCCAATGCTTGCCTGGGCTGCCTTCGACATACCCGCCTTCGCAGCCGCGGATTTCGTTGCCGGGGCTGCCTTTGAGGGACCTGTCTTTGCAGCCAGGGATTTCACGCTGCCCTTCACCTGGTCCTGCGCAACGGTAATCTTACCTGCCTTTGACGTACCAGCCTTCGACGTCGAGGGCTTTGCATTATCTTTGGTGCTCCCCTGTGTGAGCGAGCAGGCGATTTTCTTCTGGATGTGGCAGTACAAACATGCCTTCATGCCCTCCACCTTCCAACAGTATCGGTCATCGGCGGCGCACCGTTCGCAAGCCACAGGCAACAAAATTGGAGCCTTCCCTTTGAGATCGTAGGTGATGCCCTGTTCACCCCACAAAGCCTCGAGTTCTGCTGGGCTGTGAGCGGCCGAGGCATGGGGTACCGAGGAAGGGCAAAGGGCAGGTGCTGCTTCAGACCTTGATGAGCCTGCCGGCTCATCATCACTGTCATTGGCAACAAGTTCTGTGCTCTTCACATCGGCTCGCTTCTTGGTTTTGCATGTCTGGATTTCCACATAGGGCGTTAGCGAGCGACCAGATGTTGTAGAGGGTGTTGGGTGTGAACACCATGTTTCGACCGGGGGGCAATGTCGTGCCGCTTTGCTTTTAGGAGATTTTCGTAATGTCGGCTCGTCGTCGTCGTCCCCATCCGCCCTGGCACACGCATCGTCCTTGCTCTCATCCATCCGATTGTCATGCTCTGCCTCCTTCAGTGGTGCCGAACCTACACGACGCCTTTTCATTTTCGATGTTTCGCTGTGTTCTGCGTCAGAGTGGGGGGCCGGGACTTCTTTACGCTTGCCCTTAGATGGAACCGTGGGTTCGGGTTGTTTGGGAGCTGTAGCTGGCAAAACGTCGCGGTAGATGTGGATGGGGATGGGCGGGATTGGTTGGTTGGTATCATGGGCCTTAACAACATCCCTGAAATATTCCGGCCAAAGAAAGGCTTGGGGCAGAGGCTGGATTTGGGCGAAGATGTTTGTTAGGACATAAAAAAGGGGGGGAAGTGGCACATCCTCAGGACCCCAATTATCGACGGCATTTGTCTGGGTGCTGTAAGTATCGGTTGCCACCCAATGCACTGATAACTTACAATGTCGGCCACAAAGGTGTTGCTGTCCTCCAGAAGGGCCGGAATGTCAAGCTGATGTGCGGTCTGAAGCCAATCGTGAAAGTGATCGTCCAGCCGCTCAATCTCGTCCGGCGTCATTGAAGTGAGCATGATGGATGGCGTTGCTACACGTTCAGGTGACATCGATGACAGGTAAAACATGGGAATTTCGAATTTCACAAGTTCAACACACGTCAGGTGACCCTGCCCACACTGGCGTTGATGAGAAACATTGTTTACATCTTGGTCAACACTTTTTCATTGCCGGCTTTGCAAGGATTGTTGTCTCCCACTCACAGGTTTGGTTGAAATGATTTCAAGACTGTGTATCAAATTCTAACCTAGGCTAGGCGATATGACCTCCCGGCCGCGCAAGTGTTCAATGCCATTTGATGATCCACGCCCATCCAAACGACAGCATTCGGTTTCCCGATCTTCCCACCACCCCGTAGACACACACAGGCAATCCGGAGAGCGACACCTCCCTCTGGTCCGTGCAAAGATCTTTCGCCGAGGTCAAACATTCACCCCACCGGCTGTGCATCAGCCGGCCTCACCGATGACTTCCCAGGTCTCCCATGCATCTCAGCCGATCACATCTCCCCTTGGTAACAATCAGCTGGTTCACCGTTTGGCTGCATCGGCCCCAGATCGGTTGTTGAATCAACTGGAAGTCGTCGAGCGGCGGGTTCAACTGTTGCTGCCCACCGATGCTTCCATTGTCTCTCCAGGTTCAAGCCTAACCCCCAAATGCCCATTTCAGCTGCCACCTGATCCAGATCCCGCTTTGTGGGCAAATCAATATGTGAGTCAATGTTCTCTCCTATGCTCCTCGTGTCATGGACTTTACAGCTGAAATGGTTTTGGGATGCTGAGGCGCCGCACCAGGCGGCTGAGTATTACTTGTCTTGGTGCAATCCTCCAATTCCCCTGACCGAGGCACTTCAACGCCTTACAGATGCTAGGCTGAAGGTTTGGCGAGCGGCACAAGTGGAATACTCCTCCCTAGTGAGGGTAGAGGAGCGATTAATTTCTTTGCAAAGGCAGCTGCACAACCTTCTGAAAAAGTAGAAATATCCTTCATGTAAATTAAATTGGTTCCTAAAAAAAGGCCTGGATTTTGAAAGACTGACCCACTTCTGACATCTTTTCAGCCTGCATGCTCAGGCGTATACCTTCCCTCCTTTTACTATCGGCTAGTGATCGGCTGATGAGTATCGTCAGGTCAGCCGAAATAGACTCATATTCAGGGAGGCCAAGGCCGATGCAGGCGGATCATGATGGCGATGAGAATGGCCAACATCTATCCTAGTCTTGAATGGACGGCGGAGCTGGTTCTTACAGCATTTTGCTCGGCTACCCTATTACAGCTGCACCAGCCCTGCCTGCCCTGCTTTCTACAGGATTAATGGTTGGCCGAGGCATTGATCATGGTTGCATCACCATGCAGGCACTATTAAGTATCCTAAAGGTACTAAGTTTTAAGATATTTCAAATGAAGTATTTTATCAGTATCATGCCAAGGTTCCCAGTATCACAACAATAGCCAAGTGGCATCTTAAATCAGTACAATACTGGCAAAATACCAGAAGGGAATTATAATAAAACTTTTGGAAGTACCTTTCAAGATACTTGGTCCATATACCCTACTGGGTATTGGTGCATCCAGGGCATGGGTGGTCGGCTGAGCTGATTCTTACAATATAATCAATAGGACATAGGTTGTTATGGTATCTTTTTCTCAGTTGATCTGGGTACGGTCATTGGTGTGCTAGGGCACAATACTGGGAACCTTGGTATAATACTGACAAAAACAGTTCATTTGAAGTATCTTAAAACTTTTAGGAGTACCTTTAGAATACTTACTTGAGACTTGCCTGAGAGTATATTGCCCACCCAGCCGACACAGATTTGACATGGCAAGCTCAATTGGTTAGTATTGAGCTATAGCCAGTATGTTAACCATGGTCAAGTATGCCATTGGCTGACATGTGGCTCATTCACCTACAAATGATCTAAATTGTGGTTAAGTACAAGGCAAGCAAGGCTCAAGCACTTAAGTGGTTGGCTGACTAGTGGTACACACACTACCTGGCTGACAGTTGACCTGTGTTGCACATGACATCATCCTCCATTGCTTAAGTGGTTGGCTGACTAGTGGTACACATACTAGCTGGCTGACCTGTGTTGCACAAGACATCAGCCTCCATCGCCCCATCGTCCACTGTCGTAGGAGACGGCTCATTAGTCACGTCGGGTACACGTATGTTACGAGGAAAGTAAGCTATCATATGTGGGCAAACGTGCTGCGAGTTCAAGTTCCTAGTTCAGAATTCGATAGGCTAACAGAAGTCAACACTTTGAAGTTAACGCCTTCCAAAGGTATGCTACATACAAGACGTCCCCCGAGGCCTTTCGAGAACTTGAAGTTGCACAGACCCGAGTCGTGACGTGCGCATTAAGTGATTGAAATTTTGGAATCCCGGCTACTGTGCTTGTTCCAGGAACCTTATGTTACGGAAAATGTCCTTTTCAAGTCTTGCATGAAGGGTAACAAAACATCTCCCGCGACACGACCAGGTATGTGTTCCACTGTTTAAGCCTGGTTTCAGCCTGAAGTCGGTACGTCCATTGGCATCAAGGCTAATGCGGTCGAGAGATCATCTCATCTGCCATGTCGAAAGGGAGTAAGTATTGTATGATTCACAGCGGGAAAAGTGTCGGCTTTCATTGTTATATAGGATACATAGTGCAAATTGCTCAAATCGCATAAGCCCGAATAAAATAATAGAGTCACCCAAATTTTAGAATTTGTACACCCGCCTCCTTGCGTTTGTTGCACCCGTGGCCTCTGGAGAGGCCAGAGTGGAAGCGGCGGCCGGTTTGGGTGCTTTGATAGACACTACGGCGGAAGCAGCAGAATGGGCTGACGTGACTACAGAGTGGGCTGCCGCGGTTGCCTTGACACCCCCAGTCGCAACGCGGGCAGAGCACACGCCATTATCTACCCAGACGCCTGCCGCACCTGAGAGGGATAAAGTCATCAATATTAGTAAGTCACTAGGACGCCGATAAGCGTGAACATACCTCCAGGCTGGTCTGGAGCATAACAGGAACTTCATTTAGCAACTATGTTAACGACGGCTGCAACACGCACCTCCTTGAGACCACCATCTGGCGGTCCATATATGGCCGCTAGATACAATGTTAGCACATACTCTGGGACGAATAAAATACAAGCAAGGCGTACTTGTAAGACACTTTTGAGCCACCATTATACTGAGCAAAAGCAAGTTAGCCTTTAAGGACAGAGCCTCGAGCCCAACTTATGACAGACCGCAGTGTTCGAGACCCAAGCCGCAACTCCCGCGCAGCTCCCAGAACCACCCCCAGTCGTAGTCGTAGTCGATGTTGAAGTTGATGTCGATTTTGTAGTGGTGGTGGGTGTGCTAGTGGTCCCTCCACCCGAACCGCTACCCATGGCATTCTTGGCAGCTTGATCATAGCGTCCATTCGCTACGGGAATAAAGTCACAACATCTGTGAGTATGATGGCAATAAAACAGTAGATAATCCATTAACCGTAAGCTTGTGAGGCATCCCAGAGCATTATTCCACCAAACGACGAGTACTGAGAGCGTGTTTGTTTGGCGAGGTTGCCAAGCGTAGCGGCATCGATGTAGCCTGATCCAGCAGCAGTGGGTGAGGCAGGTGCGCCGATGTAAATCTTAACGTTGGGGTTGGGCGACACTGTCTTAGCCCAGGTGTCCCTATGATACCGACATTAGTGCAACGAGGCCGGTTCGAGTACGAAGACTCCAACCATGTGCCGAAGTTGAAGGCCTTAAGGATGAGAATTATCATCACTGCAACTGGTGGGATAGCACTTTACTTACGCTAGGACTGCTGACGCCGCAGAAGTTGTTGTACTGTAGGAGGCCTAATTTAGGATTGAATATCACGGGAAGGATAACCGACGTACACTGTACGAATATTGTGAGTGACAGCCACGAGTCAATAATGATGGGGAAAAACTCACACTATGAAGAGGGAAATCCGATGTAAGGGTCAGAAGTTGTTAAAATTCCTGTACAACTCACACTATCCAGCGAAGATTTCAGTTGGAGACATAGACAAAAGTTTGCTGTAACTTACTTGAACATAAACGGCATCGAACTCGACAGCGTTGAGAATTGAGCCCATGTTTCCATCTGGGAAGGGGCACTGAGGAGCACCTGTGATATAGTACCTAACATCGAGATAATGAACAAACAGCAGATGGGGGGAAATGAATACTTACTTCTTGCTCGCTCCTTTGAAATGAGCTCGAAGCTGAGTTACGAATGCGGCATAACCGGTGCTCCCGCCACCTTCAATGTCCAAATCGACACTGTATAACGAGCTTTCAGAACTTCCACTTGGAGGAGAACAACTGATACATACCCATCAAGGATGGCACTACCGAAAGGACGGGTGGAACTTGATCCACCGAGGAACAAATTCCAAACCGTATCCGCAAACGCTTGTCCTTGCGCATCAGAACTGAAGCTCGCAGCTCCAGTGGCCCCTCCTAGACTGAGTGTAATAATCTTGCCCGCAGCTTGACATGTTTGAATGTCAGTTGCGAGGAATTGGCAGTTGGCAAGATTGGTCCCAGAGAATACGCCGCTTTGGGCGCTACAGGACTGTTCAAGTCGTGAGATGTACCACGATACTGGGCTTGTCATGGGAAGAAAGTAGTAATTACACTAGATAGGTTGATCTCTGGCAGCCCTCCGATAGAGAAGTAGACATTGAGGAACGCAAGAGGGATAGCGTTGATTGTGCTGTCCTGTAGTTTGATTATTCAGGACTACTCGATGTCGGACAACCGGACAATCACGTACCCCGCAATACGCTGACAGAGTTTTCTGCCAATTCCCTGTGTCGGAACCATGTGTCGCACCGTACGAGTTCTGTCCCCAGTAACTGCAAAGGAGAAAAAAAATTAAGGTAAAAAGCTCATCCAGCTTCAATATTACATTCATACACAGCCATCTAAACGACATTCAGCCATCGGAACTTGTTTTAGAATAATTATAACACATATACGAACGTTATCATTCCTGGAGTTGTCGAACGCTGCGACACGGAGAACGGCGCTTGAAGCGACAAGGGCTGTTAAGAGCGCTGAGCAACGTTGAATGAAGACCATTCTCGTTCAGTGCGTAAGAGCGAAGGGCCGACAAAAACCAATCTCATTGTTCGACCCCTTTTAATTGCAGAGTAAAATATACATTTCGTTCAATGTGACTTGAGGGGGCACAGGAGATTATGATGCATCCAAGACAGCCGTATGGTTAACTGTCAGATGGCACGAGTTCAGTATGGCCAACAATAACACGTAACTAGTAAACAAACAGATTTTTTAGCAGATTGTAGGTAACGGGGGAATGTGTAAGTGCACAGAAGAGATGTTACGTGATTTAACACACACCAAATGGCGAACAGAGTTAAGGGCCGTCGCTGATATGTAGCATGAGGGCAAAGGGGGAAAAAAAACTGGGGATTTCCCCATCATCGAAAACAACGCGTGGATTACTGACCTGATAGAAAAAAAAAAGTGCTGCTGCCACCTCCTAGCTTCCACCCACTTCCACCCTAATGTTTATGACATAAGGCTAGGTGCGACATATGAAAGTGATGTCAGGCGATATCCAGCGATGGTCCATGCATTACAAAATAGACATGCCATATGTTACTGACGGTAACAGAAAAGAATACTGAAAAATTGAAAACCAGATTCAGCGCCGCGTGATCGATTCGGACAAGACATCGGCGTCCGCATGGTGAACTCTGTTCTTGCCGATTACGCTTCTTCAGGTTATGCAACTCTCCTCATGTAGAGAAGCTGAGATCATCGATCGCCGATCATTACAGTGTGAGTCACCCCAGGAGGTTCCGAGCCACGCTAGTGTGGCAGCGCGTCAAGTTTGTTTCCTTGTTTCAATGGCAACGACTCACCTTCCATCTAGTTGTGCTGATCCTTTCATCGCATTTCCTTCAAGGAAATGCGATGAAAGGATCAGCACATGTTAGCATTAAAGTCACGCACTCCTGCCGTGACATCAACGGTCACTATGTAGTACTACCCTTCAGTACACCCACGCAGTACCAATTGTGACTGCCATCGTCATCCCTAAGACCTTCGATGGTGACATTGTGGTTCTACGCTTACCAGCCTTGCCAAAAGACATGTTCTCACTTGAAGTACTTGCCGTTTGCGGAATAATGCGGCACTGTTGCCAGCCCTGGTGCATCATGATCATCATTGCATTGTGGGGAGGCTTTTGTGGGGGTGTCACCTAGTGTAGGCCACAGCAATGTTATGTATGTGAACAATGCTCCGACCATTACCAAGTAATGACTCGTTTGTTGATTCGTATGCCGCATGTGATCGGTAGGAAATTGAAGAAAATCATGGTGCCGCCACAGAGGTAGAGTAAGAAATTTTTGGCCAAGCTAACTTCGAGACCGATACGTGCATCCATTGTTTCCGCATGTACATTTCTTACAGTAGGAGGTACGGGACCTTACTCAGGCTAAAGCTTAAAGCTTAAAGCCGGGTTTCCACATGTCAATGAAAAAAATGATTTGCAGGGGTTTCTGGCTGTATTATTTATCTCACAAACTTCGTCGGGATATTTTCAGAAAGATACTATGGGTTTAAATTAAAATACACTGATTGCCCAAATTATAGAGCCCTAGAAAAACATATTTCTTAACTAATTGCCTCGGTGACTGAGCCAGATAGACAATCACCTCAAATTTAAAATGCAAATACCCTCGAGTTTGCCCTCTTCGCATTCGTCTCACCCGTGGCCGCGGGAGCATCCGCATCGGAAGCAGCAGCCGGCTTAGGCTGAGCATCAGCTTCGGCAGACGCTGCAGTCGTGGCAGCAGGATCCGCAGAAGTAACTACAGCGTTTGCTTCCGCTGTTACCAGGACGTCTGCGGCAGTCGCAACGCTCGAGGAGCACTTGCCATTCCTTCTCCAGTCGCCTGCAGCACCTGAGAGCGACAAAGCCATCAATTAACGAGTCCAGTCGTATATCGAGAAGCGCGAACATACCTCCAGGCTTGCCTGAAACGTGACAGGAAAATAATTTAGTAACAGCAGGAAATGATGGTTGTAGTTAGATTTAAACACATACTTCCTTGGGACCACCATTTGGCTGTCCACAAATACCCGCTAGATACAACGTTAGCACATTCCTTCCCGAATACCGTCAAAACAAGGCATACTTGTAGACCACGCGTGCACCCGCTTTATACTAAGGCGAAGCAGGTTAGTTTATCGGGACAAGCCCTCGAACATTAAGACAGACCGCATTTTTCGTGGACCAGGCCTTAACTCCCGCACAGCTTCCTGAACCCCCTTTCGTCGTAGTTGTTCTCCGTGTTGTCGTTCTCTTAGTGGTCGTCGTTCTCCTGGTCGTGGTCGGTTTAGTGGTCCCTCCACTGGAGCCGCTGCCCATAGCGCTCTTAACAGCTCTGTCATACCGTCCGTTGGCTACAAGAAGGAATCCACAGCTCTTGTGAGTATGATGGGCGTGAATTGCGAAGAATACACCAACCGTAAGCCTGTGAGGCGTCCCAGAGCATTATTCCACCAAATGAAGAGTATTTGGAACGTGTTTTTTTGGCGAGGCTGCCTAGAGTAGCAGCATCAATGTAGCCAGATCCGGCTGCAGTGGGTGAAGCGGGTGCGCCGATGTAAATCTTGACGTTACGGTTGTGCGAGACAGTCTTTGCCCAGTTGTGCCTATGAGGACGGATGTAAGGTGAGTGAATCACGGTAATGTAAGAAATTCAGACCATGTTGCAAAATTGAAAGCCTTAGGGATGGAAACACAGGTCATCATCAAAGCAACTATTGCGATGGTGCCTCACTTACACTAGGGCTGCTGACGCCGCAGAAGTTGTTGTACTGCAGAGTTGTGTCATTTTCAAGATTGAGTGTGTGTTACAGCAAGAATGCATAACTTACACTGGGGGAAATGTTTGAGTGACAGTATGACGACAAGGTAAAATTGAAAACTCACACTGCAGAGGAAAAAATGCGATATAAGGGTCAGCAATTACCAGAAGTGGGTCGAACTTCAGTACAACTCACACTACCAGAGGGATTTGTCAGCGCGAGACAAAAACAATGGGTTCGCTATCACTTACTTGAACATAAACGGCATCGAACGCGACAGCGTTGAGAATTGAGCCCATGTTTCCATCCGGGAAGGGGCACTGGGGTGCACCTGTGATATAGTACCTGAAATCGAAAGAATAAACAAATAGCAGATAAAAAAGACAAATGGGCTTACTTCTTGTTCGCTCCTTTGAAATGAGCTCGAAGCTGAGTTACGAATGCGGCATAACCGGTGCTCCCACCGCCTTCTATGTCCAAATCCACGCTAGATCACAAACGATGAGAACTTCTGCTTCACGATGAACAGCTGATACATACCCATCAAGGACGGCATTACCGAAAGGACGCGTGGAACTGGATCCACCGAGGAACAGTTTCCAAACGGTATCGGCGAACGCTTTCCCTTGAGCATCAGAGCTGAAGGAGGCAGCCCCACTGGCTCCTCCCATACTGATTGTAATAATCTTGCCGGCAGCTTGACATTTTTTAATATCAGCTGCGAGGAACTGGCAGTTCGCAAGATTGGTCCCAGAGAATACGCCAGATTGTGCGCTACACGTCTGTTAAATTGTGAGATATACTATCATATCATGGTTTCCGTAGGAAGTAGTAATTACATTGGAAAGGTTGATCTCTGGTAGCCCTCCGATGGATGAATAGACGTTGAGGAACGCAAGAGGGATAACGTTGATTGTGCTGTCCTGTATTTCAGTTAGTTCGGGACTGCTCGATTGGAAGCTGGGGCTGAATAATCGCGTACACCACAATACGCTGACAGTCTTTTCTGCCAATTCCCCGAGTCGGAGCCATGTGTCGCACCATACGAATTCTGTCCCCAGTAACTGCAAAATAAAATAGAATAATGTGAGCAACTCATCCGGCTTCAATGATACGTTCATACACAGCCAACTATGTAAAGGACGTTTAGCGATCGGAACTCAATATGGCACATGTACAAACATTATCATTCCTCGAGTTGTCGAAGCCTGCAACCTTGAGAACGGCGCTCGAAGCGACAAGCACTGAGAAGAGCGCCGAGAAACGATAGAAAAAGACCATTCTCGTCCGATGTACAAGAGGAAGACGAAGGGCTGGCAAAAACAAACTTCATCGTTCGCCCCCTTTTAATTGTATTCTGGCCCAAGGTCTGATGTGATTTAAAGGATGTGTGGTCCACAGGAAATTCATCGTGCATCCAGGAGAAAGCCGTATGGTTTATTGTCAGATGGTAAGAATTCAATATGGGTACACTTCGGGAAGGAGATTTTGACTAGCTTCTGGGAATATTACCGACATAGTTATCACCCTCATCCGAATGGCGGGGGCAGATCTGGAAAGACGAACATCGTTAAGGCCCACCAAGTGGCATGGATGCCGAAGCCCACAAGGCATCACGGATTTCCGCATGGCATGTAAAAAAACGCATGGAGAGTGCTAACCTCATCTGGTCCCTGGTGGCACCTCTGACACCCAAGCGTTCCACTCTGAGCTTCTACACATAAGACAAGGTACGACATAGCGATTTCCGGACAGTAGAGCAGGCGCGCCATACACCTGCATTGAGTGACCCAGTGACGCGGGCCCGCTGCGCGGTGTCGTCACGCGGATGGAATGTACGATCGTCGTGGAGTCGTTGTCACAATGGTTTGGCAAACATGTCCGCATGCATGTAGTGATAGCAAGTCGCGTAGAGTCCTCCAGAGTCTTCCAGGGTCGTACGAACAACAAGGAGCCCTGTCAATGATTTGAAACTCCGAGACACTGTCAGCGTGACGCTGATCGTGTCCGTGACTACCAAACCGTGACACTTTATAGAACGACTTTTAACTAATTATTCACCCCACCCACAATGTTGATAACCCTCACTCAAAACACCATGACTATACTATACGGCACGGGCTGCTTCAAATTTTTAAGATACCATACGATCTATATTCTCTGACCGCTGTTCGGTGATGATGTTTTGCAGCTCTTCGCGCCACAACCCACAGACGATTCCTACCATCCGCACCCATAATTTGCCAAGTGGTGCAGATATGGTACCCTCTTTTTTGGCACACAACGGTCAAGTCTTCTTCCAAGTTTGATGACACGGTCTGCTGCTGTCCCGGCATCCCCATCCGCAGGACAACTATTCATTACACCGGTTGACCCTTACTCGCGGCGACAGAGTCTCGAAGCGTTCAGCGGTGGGACGCTAGAAGACTACGGTCATGAAACAAGTATAAGATGCAGGACAGCGCTGCTAAGCAGATTCTTCGGACCAAGTTTCCAAGACTTATAAATTCGGTACCGCACCCCAGTGAAGCTGTACATTTGTGAGCTGGCAAGTGCTCAAGCAGGATGGGGAATAAATGCTGGATAGATTACAACGATGGCAACACTATGGGCTCGGATGCGATAGCAAATGAACAACGCTGAGGATAGCATATGGAAAGAGCGTGTAGGGAGAGGTTATATATAGTGCAAGGAAAGTCAGAGACGAGTCACGGCCTTTGAATCCAGAGGCATTCCTACAAATTATTAAAAAGGGGTGCTCCAGAAAGATTCCGCAAACTGACCTGACGGATCGATTCCATTCCGCGCCAAGATACGGTTTTGTCGAATCAACCTTGCCTGGTCAAAGCTAACGCAGTATAAGCTCTCTCTCGCAGAAAACAGGAACGGGACACTCCACTCTACTCACTTGACGTGCTCCCTCCTCATGATCTCCATCACCTCCCTTGTGCCTTGCTCATCCAACCCTACCCGCGAATCACCGTCCCTGATATTGGACTCGAGGTCGAAAGCCGAGGAGGACAGGCCAGCACTAGCTTGGTCACTGAACGTTGCGAGTGGGGTGTAGTTGCTGAGCTTCGGAAAGCGTGATCTCACACGTTCAGGCAGGTACAGAACAATCGTGGCTCGGTAACGATATGCTGCATGGAGGATCGAAGTGGGCTCAAGATAGATATCCTGACAGGACATGGTGAACACTTACACGCTACCAGTAGCGCCATGAAAGCGGCCGCCAGCGAATAGTAGAACAGCATAATGATACAGGGGTAGTGTAGTTGATTTAAGACTTTAGGATCACTGCACTGCCAGCACTACTGGGATGACAAATCATCGATCACTTAACTCCTTTGGTTCACAAGTTCGACTGGCATGAGTCTGTTTCTGTCATGAAGTAAAGACTCCCCAGCGGCAACACCACCGATCTGCTATAGATCCTTTCTCTTTTGTCTACTCCCACAAACTCCCTTTTTTTGGTGATCAAAAACAGCAAATGAGTACTACACATTCGTTGTTCGCTTCCTTGCAGGTATAACTGCCTCCTTCCTTTGGAGGAAGCTGATCAACATGATGACTTTTGTCAGAGAGAATTCTGCCCACCGTTGGATTCGTCGTTGGTGGCAGCTCTGTTTGCTGATATAGCCCCCGACAATGGAGACGACATCAATTCCGTTGAAGTTGGTGAACTTCGGAGCACACTTCAGGAACTTTCTGCGCAAGCAGACGAGTCGCAACTTTCAGAGTTTGTTGATCTCCATATAGGCTCTTCCTCCGAAGACACAAGTAGTACACCAGATATCTACTATGGAAACACGCCAAGCACGAGCACTTCCCTGTGCTCAGATTCATCGCAACACTCATTTAGTTCCCCGCTTGGGTTTCTCCAGGCTGCCTTACCCCATGTGCCATCCAGAACCCTTAGCGCTGCCCTTCACAACAAAGATGAGGAAGATATCGATATGTGGGATATCGTAGCTGGCATTTTAACTGAGGAGGCCATTCGTGAAATGGAAGAAAGGGGGCTAGATGGACTGGAGGATGGATTCGATCAGACGACAGAAGACGAAGAACTGGGTTGGGAGACGGTAGGAGCGAAGAGAGGCTCTTCATCCGCTAAGCCAGCGAAACGTAAAGCGAACCGCGGAAAAACTATAACTTTGGTCGACGTCCGCCAACAACAGCATGCCCGACCAGTGTATTCCCCCACACCAGCTACGTCTCCTCGCCCAGCGCCAGCACCAGATCCATGGAGTCAACTCTCATCGCTCTCCTCACACCTAGCTACTCTCCTCCCTCCCTGCCCCCCGTCTTTCTTCCAATCTTACTTCCATTCCCCCGACCACGCGACGCCTTATGACGCCCTACGCGCCTGTCTCGAATCGATATGTAAAACACGTTCCGATACACCTACAGAAGAACATAATGCCGTACTATTCACTATTCTCGACATCCTATTACCAGATTACAACGACCTCGACAGCGAAGAACGTTCCCGCCTCATATTAGACACCAAATTATCTCTCCGAGCGACTGAAAGCCGGGGCGACGATGCACTTGACCTCGTCAAACTCCTCCGCGACCTTGACACAGATTCCACCTCTGGCTGCCTGGAGATGGGAGTGTACCATTTACCGCCGTCCACAGCTCCAATACCATACCCGAAACCTCCGTTTGTCAAGCCCTTATTTCAAGCACGACCACCCCGGCCTAAACCGCCACCGCCATATTCTGTAACAACTCGTAATAAACCCAGTCCATACCAATGGCAAGCCGTGCCTTACCGCAAGGGTTACACCTACAAGCCGCCGCCCCTGTCAGCACACATCCCGGCGTACGCGAAGGATGTCAATGGTATTAAGGTTCGAGGAGCAGGGAATGTGTATGGGAAGGGCGATGTGGGGGAGTTGGGGCAAGGGTTACAGGATCATCGGCGGCGGGTGGGGGAGAGCGTGCGGAAGAGGGATGAGCTGCTGCAGGAGGCGAGCAAGATGTGGCAAAAGGGGAATAAGAAGACTAGAGGTGGGGAGGTTGCGTTTTATTTCGCAGAACGGGTAGGTTTTCTTTCATTCCTCCTTGTAGGGATTCTTTTGTAATAAATTCTCCAGGCAAGAGAGTTCCAAGAACTTGCGAAAGCTGAGGCGTTGAATGCTGCTCGTATGATGGTCGAAGCCAAGAGGTGACCCCTTCTCTTGCCTCCCCCGTTCTCTCTTACACGTGCCATGTCTTCCAGGCTAGCTTCACCCGACCAAGCCACTGTCGACCTGCACGGCGTCACAGTGGCTGAAGCCATCATCATCGTGAAAGAGATCCTCTATGCACATGATTATTCGCCTTGTAAGTGTTCTTCATCCCCAGAGTTCAGTGCTCGAACTAACTATTCATGTATAGCTAAACCCCTGAAAATCATAACAGGCCGCGGAGCCCATTCTGTAAATCAAGTCAGTGTCCTGAAACCTGCGGTCAAGAAAGGACTGGTGGAGGATGGCTGGGTTGTGGGAGGTTGGGACGGCGGGCTGGTCGTTCGTGGAAAACATCCCGGGAAGAGCTAGAATTCGCTGTTGGGGGCATTCCGGCCCCTCCCTATCCGATGGACCACGATCTCCCTCAATGAACCCATCTATCTGTGGTCGTCATCGAGGAGCACCTTCAATTTTCCTGACTCCCTGCCGCCGACTGCCCGGGCCCGGTGACATCTACACATCTGGCTTGACTATTCTTGCCCGGCTCTTGATCTTCTGGCCTTTACCTCGTCGAACAATATCATCTTTTTTTGCTGCAACATTCTAGATATGGATATCTGTCCCATCTCAGTGCATCATACATCCTTCGATATTAACATCTACCTAGTCGACCCTCCTAAACCCTCTCTTGGAGACCTCTTACCTCGCCTCTGTCTCTTGATTTGTACACTACTAGTACTCGGTCTTGGTCTGCCACTCGATAAACCTCGGAACGCACAAATGTACTCAGATTTTGATTGTTGTATTTTGGTTAACGTTGTAGCCTTACTATTTGTGGTCTTCCTGGTTACCTACTCTTCGTCGGTGTACAACTTTTAAGTTGACCTTTTTTACCATCACTTGCAGGCCTCCTCTATTGGGCAGAAGAAAAAGGGTCTATTGCAGGCTGCCATCGGTCCTTGATAGCTTGAAATCGACATCCGGGTGCTTGGGGTGTCTGCAATCGTATTCTCCAGCAGCTCAGAGTTGAACTAGGGACTTCGATCCAATGTTGAGTGCTTACAGTAAAAACGTATACCTGTAAGTGTCTCAAACATCACATACGCCAGCTCCCGTGTGTCCCGCTGTGTCCCGCGATAACTAAGCATCCCGAATCTCAATTACTCATCCATTTGCTCCATTTGTCGTCCACTTCAGGCAGATTTTGAGTGCAAGGAGGACATGACGAAGCGACCGCGTCCACGACTCTTCCTGATTAAATTGAAGCTTGACAGAGACATCTCCAATCTTATCCTTGGAGATCCTGCGCGACTTTATAAGCGCCGCGTCAACAGAACTGATATCTCCTTACTGATGAGGGAAATCCACACTGGGATCTTGGGATTTGACGTGGTCCATGAGATGCTTCAGGCAGTCCAGGAATCCAACCATTGCGATATCAAACCGTCGATTGTGTAGCAAACGACCAAAATGCAGATCACCTGATCCATATAGTTCATAGTTTGCCTTGTCCCCTGTCGTCTTTTCAATGCGGGAGAAGGACCCCATGGGAACTAGACGGTAGCTGAATACGGGTCAGTCCACCCTATAGGGAATGTGGGGGGAAAAAAAGGGTACTTCTCAAAGGTATAGTCAAGCTTTCGTGCTATGGTGTACAGTAAAAGGAGTGCTTGACCCCAAGCAGCATTGATTTCGGCCCACTCCACCTGTACGCATTGCTTAATTAGTCACCTAAGAAAATAATTCGATATCGGACTCACAGGGACACCGGGTACACGACCCAATCGAAGACCGTTTATGGTCCCGAAAACTCCATCGTGACCAATACAAAAGGCATCGTTATAGACGTTAGTGCGTTCAAGTCTCTGGAGGGTGGCGACGTCAGCAGCATAAGCAGCTCGCAATGTAGCCAGCTGGGCAGCCTGTTGCTCTGAAGCCAACAAATAATCGTTGTGAACTCTCCAAAACCTAAAGATCGATCAGTGACCAGCGACTAGAATTGAGGCTTGGACTAACTCGGCTTCTTCGATTTCAAGAGACTTTTCATCCAATTCTAATAGCCTGAGTTCTTCGTCCAGTTGTTGACGTTCACGCTCGGATTCCTTTAACTGCTCGATCGCCAAGCGCTCCTCTGTCTTGAGTTTTTCTACCTTTTTATCGGCTTCTTCCTTTGTCAGGCTTTGTGCATCTTTCTCGCGCTCTTTTCGAACTTCCTTGTCAAAGGCAATATATCCATCCCTCTCCTTCTTAGTCTCGTCGAGTTGCCGCTGGAGTGTAGTAAGCAGGATTTGCGTGCATTCTGCGCAAAGTGGATGATCAATCTCTGTGCGAGCGGAAAGAATATTGAAAAGCCGGGCAGTTGATCGTAGATGGTGAGACAGAGGTGAAGGGTGATTATCGGGTTCAAACTTTTTGGGAACTTGAGCTTCCGGTTTCGTTGGGTTATTTCGAGATTTCAAAGAGCTCTTCTTTGCTCGAGGTGGGGAAGAGATGGGGGAAGGCACATTTCGTACGACACTGTCCTGCAAGAGGACAAATGATTCATTTGGAAGAGGGGTGGTAGGGAGCTGCGGTTGTTTTCCTTTAGCACGGGATGACAAGGAAGAGGGAGGCTTGGATGTGGATCGTTCCCAAGCAGACTTGGAAGATGAAGAAGGTGAGGGTTTAGATGATTTGCGGTCTCTGGAATGGGGCAAGGTGGCTACGATCATGTCATAAGCCGAAGGTGCCAGGTCGATAAGAGAGGCATCTAGCTGAAAAAAAGTATTAGAGGACAGATTTTTCCGAACAAGAATGGCTCTATACCTGCAATGGATCTTTACATTGTTGGCAGAATAAACTCATTAGTATTGAGGAACTTCAACTTGAACCCGATACAGTTTTGACGCATCACATGATGTATTATTATATCCAGCATGTGACGACGCTGGCTGGTGCTGACACTGACAGATTTGACTCGGACGCTATCGCAAGTTATGGGTTTTTTCAGGCTCCTTACTTTGACGTGACCTCGGCATTTCGACAAACCTTCCTGAGACGGTAGGGATGAAGCTGGTGAGGCGTGATGAGCTGCAAGAAACGCTAGGGGGCATGATGGACCATCCCCTGATGTACTCCCTTGTCCAGCTCATGCTCGCCGTCGGATCTGTTCGTCCTTCTGAGTTGGTCGTGTGGGATATACACCGTCTGTCTCAAGGCTAACCCAGATGGCAAGTTTGGCGTGATTATTGGAACACTGGGTCTGCCACCCGACATGTTAAAGCAGAGTCTTCGCTGAAGCACGGAGCTATAATTCGTGTAGGACGTGCACTACTCTCGGTGTGAGGCGCCCTCGATTGCTCCGTCCGCTGCCATATTAACATCATACCACGCCGGAGACCAGCTTTCGAGATGCTAGCTCACTCAAAATCGAGCTCTATGCTGCTCCGTTCCTTTCCTTTTCTCACACTTGAAGCATGTCGAAGTGGTGCTGCATGTGTGCCCATCCGAAGACAGCCAATTATGTTCTTCCACGTTCGTCTGTCCGCTCACAAGCCCAAAGAACGACGTGATAAACGCGTACTATTCATCCTAATGTCTAAAACTGCTGTTCCGACCTATGTCCTGGTACGACACATAAGCTTGAAGGATTATATCCCAGACCAATTTCCACGACTTCATCAATGCCTTTGTTAATAAGCATGACCTGCTACGATCGCCTGAGCTTTCTCTTCCTAGTAAGCTTTTCTCCACGTTTTGCATATAGTAACCACTTATCGTCGGTATCTTTGGTTCAGAACCCTAATCACTCACGCCAAATCTAACCATTACTCTCAAGTTCAGTTTCTGAGCTTCTCAACTTGCCGAAAATGGGAAAATCCGCTGGCCCCGACCATCGAGTTGTGTAGCACTCGATGCTATACTTCATCGCCCCCCCTTCTAGTGTCTCATCGTCGATAGTTGAAGCGCCCACTCTACTACTGACAAAAGAAACACACCAGGCAGCAGTTACAGTGTTTGTATAGTAGTAGAGCATCAGGTCAAGCGCAAAGACGACTTGACACCTCTGCACCTCGAGTCATAAATGTGGAAATTTGGCCCATAATCGAGTGGAATAGAAGCTTCACGGGGATTCCATCATGTCAATGCGTATGCGGTGCAACAAGATCCCAATGCTTCATCTAAAACGGTAGTGTCGTTATCAAGTTAACCACATCTGTCACCAAATTTTTCTCATATCCGAGCACCGCCAGTGAAATGCAATTGGGAGAGACGCTACTAATAACTGGTTCCAAGACTCGAGAGAACAGGCAACAGTCCTTATTATCAATTTATCATTATCATAAAGTTGAAGTAAAGTATGCATAGGACCTAGATATATACCTTAATCGAGGCCGGGAGTCACAAGATACTGATCAATGATGTCCTTGACTCGAGGATCAACCTCCACAAGTATGCGAATAGTATCATCCTACACATCCACAGCAATCAGAACGGTGAAGTGGCACGAAAGACAAAATACGAACCCAAATTTTATTTTGGAGCTTTTGCCCCTTCTCGCCTAACAGATTGTCACTAACCTCCTTCACTTCCGATTTGGTTATATACGCTCCCCGAAGCGTTTCTTCGCTCCCTGCTCCTCCCACTGCACCCCACACGAGTTGCCTGCTACCTTCTTCGGTCGTGTGCCCTATCACCTTCTCCACCGCCGTGAACATGACAGAACGGATGCCAGTGAAATCCCGCCGAAGTTCGGATTTGCAGTACCCAGGGTTGACACAGTTTATGACAGGTGTGTGTGGAGGTATTTTCGAAAGACGGTCGGAGAGAACGCGAACGAAGACGGTATCAAGGACTGGAACATCATTGTTAAACAGGGTGGTATATCAGCATCACAATACTGACATTTGGTAACTGCATATTGGCCATCCATTGCACCAGGGGTATCACAGTGTTCCTTGCTTCCGAGAGTTTTCACAAATTTTGTACTTTCCAAGGCTTGGCGTGGCAGAGTGGCTAAGAAGTGCACTTCGCTTGACACCACAACCAGTCGAGGAGTGGTTGAATACTCCTTCGACGTATGGACCATTCGAGGAAGTAGTAGGAGGGAAAGGAGAGACAGGGATAGATAATTGACCTGCATTCTATACCCACGTAATTAGGTTTAGCGAATGACTTGGACAGCCAAGGCCTCACGAAGATTCCCAACCGTCCTGAGTTTCTTCATACTTTGTTGCCACCATAGCGGCATTTTGAACGAGGATGTCTAAACGACCTCCGTCCATTTGGAATTTGTCCGCAAACTCCCGAACGGATGAAAACTTGCTGAGGTCCAAATCCCAGAGTTCGATGGATGGATAGCCTGTTTCTTGTTTGAGCCCTAAATCATAGGTTCGGCTATGGTTAAATGTCATTCGGGTTATGGAGGAAAGAATAACTTACGCTCTACAGCAGCCTTTCCCCTAGATGGACTGCGACAAGCCAAGATTAACCTCGTCGGATTCATCCGTGCAAAATGCTTGGAAGCTTCGAATCCTAGGCCGGTGTTGGCACCTACGACCATAACGGTCTTCCCTGTGAGATCGACGGTGACCAAGGGGGAAGCCTTGAGTTGTCCACTTAAAAAGCTGAAAAATGTAAGACGGCCCATCACATTTGGCGAAAGAGTGTAAACAAAGAAGAGGTGTCACAGGCTAAATCTTTTAATGCTTTAGCCTTTGTACTGCAGGAGGCAGGAATCGAGCATGCCGATTTGACGCATTCGCCCGGCAGATATTCGATACTACGCACGCATCATGATCAGAGTGGTGCCTAATATAATGGACCTAGATTAGATTAGATAGTAGTAACAGATGACGGCTAAGTATAGTACTCACTATGATCATATCATGTGCGATTAGGTCGTGCCTCAGGCTGATTCTTGGGTACGAGGAGTAAGCTCAGAGATCCATGGCAACGCTTTAAAGCCCTCAATCAACCGTTATTAGCCTTTCACTTTGTACTATGTAAGTACGGTGTTAGTTGTCCGGATAGGCCCGAAAGAAAGCATTCGGATTAGCAGAGAAGAATCCAGGAACAGCCCTACACAAGACCTGGACGACTCGCAACGGCGAAACCGGAGGACGTCAGCCAATGCTTCCATGGTTGTGATCATGATGCAGTCGAAGACACGTATCACCTGGCACCTCAAGCTGTTTGTGTATTCCAGGGCCCATGGAGTATGATGAATGGTGGGCCGCGGGAGGGAGTCATGGATAAGATGTTGCTGAAACTTAAGAATCTTGCTGGAGACGGCCTCAGAGAAACTAGGTCAAAATTTCTTGACAATCCAAATGACCACTTTCAATTCCTCCCGGGTCAATTGCCCAATCTTGACCAGATCATTGAGCATAGTGCGATAACCATTTGGAGAGATTAAGAAGAGAACAAAAGCGCACACATTCTCTGGGACTATCACTGTCGGTGAAGACTTGGGACTACTACTAAGTTCAATCATAAGTAGTAGAGCATGAAAACGAACTGAACTTCTGATCTAATAAAGAAATTAAAATTATTTAAAAATAAAATATACATAAGCATATTATTACTACTTTTGGTCCTCAACATTTCAATAGGCCATGAAGGAAGAATCTTCCGGGGAATCCGACAAATATCAGGAAATTAAGGTATGCATTGCTTACAGTATTGAACCTAGACCAATGTCTGTCAGAAATCAACACATAGGAAAAGAAGGAACTTGTCTGGTCGAAGTCAAGAAACATGGACTCCAAATCTATTGCTTCAACCGCTTATCGATCAGTTGTGCACTGGCGGAATTGTTGAGGATTCCTTCGACGACTTCATAGAGGGCCTACTCCCAGAGTTGTTGTGTGCAAGAGCAGTACTTCGGGAACGGGACATTGGAATAGATCAATATGTGAATCTCTCGACCTTGTACACTTTACAGTTGAAACTGACTAAATTAAATTGCCTTATCAGAGCCAGAGTGTCAGACCATTGAGTCGGTCAGAGCATGGGTCAGAGGTTTCTTCGTTCATCAAAGAGTCAATGCCGGAGAAACACTATCCGACAAATTTCCTGGAGAAAATAATAACACGCAGGTTGAGGTTAACTCAAGTGCGTTCGTCTCCCCTTCATGCGAGAAAACTTAAAGAATCCTAACACAGGAAAGACGCCGAAATGGGCTCAAAGAAACGGATATACAGGCGTCCAGCATAGTCACTCCCCTCTCCCCACCAACCCCAACTATCCATTCCCACCCTGATATCGTTGACGCCCTATATAGCATCAGAACAACTCCGTTTGGAAGCTCCTTCTTATCTCGCCTTCACGGCACTAGGACTCGAACCCTAGGAGTTCTTGCAGTGGATTGGGAAACAGTTTCACCTTGGGCGAACCTCATGAGTGATATTCGGGAACATTATGCCCTGGCCCAGTATGTGTCACAATATCTACCGCCCGTCGTCTTTAATATCCCTTATGCTTTTGTTAGCCCCACAAGAGCACAAGTTATGGAGACAGTGGGCCCGATTACCTACGTTTATCTTCAGTCGTGCCACTTACAACAAGTCCACGATCTGCTAGAGCGATCATTCTGGAGTGGAATCAACGGTATTGATATTGTTGCATAATGAAACATGGAATAACCCGAATCATTCAGTCAGCGACTCGCTTGATCATATGCCGGAACGCTGCACAGTGGTGGCCACATACAAACGACTAGTGATCGGAGTAGCGATCCTTAGCTCTCCGCGGGAGACGTACATTACATATCTTGCTGTCAAGGCCGGTTGGGACAATTCTGGAATAGCAAGGTACGTATCATTTTATTGGATAAATCTGGATGAAATTATGAAATGGCATACTCACCTGGAGATAGATCTATGCTGTATCATCTCATCATGCTTAACCCTAATAAAGATATCACGCTTCATGTTTCTGTGAATAGTTCAGCAATGGTGCGTTGGCTCGCTGAGCTTGTCTGACGTAACTGATCTCCTTCATGGATGCTAGCTGTTGTACAATAGGTTTGGTTTCAAGGCTGAAGAATTCGTCGCTGGATTTTACGAAGATTATTTGGATCCTCAATCTCGTGCCTCGAAGAATGCCTTTAGGTTACGACTACGACAACAATAGAAACTGTCCTCCCGAATGGAGATTCAGAATTCCAAGCTTGCCATGGTGGTGTACATGTGCTCGCCGCTACCATGGCTGAGCCAGCGGGACCACCAAGCCCAACAAAGCTTCCTTGCCATACAGAGTGACCCAGATTAACCCCGGTTTATCCTTAGCGTCTATCAGGCTGTTGGGATCTCCTTCCCCCCACATCATTTGAACTCGGTGAAAAGTTTCCACCGCTGTTTCCCCAAAACTGTCAATCTCGACGTGCCCGTTTTCCATGGAAGTTTCTACGGGCGGGGTTTCCTCTTTCTTTCCATCGTTGGCTTGGTGACTGCTTTGTCAATGATCCATTGTGTTAAAGTGTTTATCTCTTGCCTTGACTCTGCATTGAAACTTACGTTTTTTCGATAGATCATCAGATGTGTCTACTGGTGTCTACGTCGCTGACATTCTTCTTGGGTCCCCAAAGTAACTTGGATCTGCATCTCGAATTCTCCCGGTAGCCCGTGACAAATTTTTCCTTTTCACTCAGGAGGCAACGGTGTCTGGGGAGTCGTCGAACTCTCCGGAGGAGTAAGCCGAGATTCCATCGAATGAAGTCACGCTGTCACAAAAACAGCGCAGGATACTTATTGACCACATACTTAAATAGGATTGCAGTTTGCGCAACTAAAGTAACTGGCAATAACAAGATACAGTTATGAAACATCATAGCCCGCAAGGACGCTTGATTTGTCTTCGCTGTTCCCCGCCCGTCGCCGTATTATCTAAAACACTCAAGGCTCTCCTCCTTGCCACCATCCCAGCCTCGTTCCGCTGTGATGCTTCTCCAATATTCTTCGCGCTTGACCCTAAAGATTGATGCCTTGGACGTCGAGGGGCTGCATACTCGGTGGTCTCTCGTCCAGTGAATTCAACAGATGACACCGCAGCGTCATATACCCAACACCCGCCAATCCGTCCCGCCTCTGTGCTCGTTGGCCCAGTCATCGATCTTCTCCTACCCACGCACCGCTTCTTCACAACCCTGACCTCCTCTGGAGCGGGCTCCTTATGCTTTGACGACCTTATGGGCGCGGCCGGTCCCGCCCCTCCGTAATCCTTCCCAGTGACCACTACCGAATGACTGCGGGGACGCATCGCTGTTCGACGATTTCCTCCAGTGACGACTCCTGGCTTGAAGTGGACGTGCCCTTCAGACTTCTCAACTACCATTTGGACCTTCTCTTCTTGTGTAGCTTGCTCAGCTAGTGGCTTGTACTCGATCTTCGACCTGTGTAACACCTCCTTCACCTTCTCTGCCCAATCTTCCAGATGATAGAGCTTATGCAGCATCATGCGGAACGTAAACGGATATCTTTTCCCGAGTGGGAATTTTGCAAGCGATTCTTCGTCATCGCAATCCAACATGTCGTAGGGGGTGCCGCCGATTGTGCTCCTACGTGCCCGAACAGTGGCATGCTTCTTTTTTTTCTGGCGTGCTTCATCCTTCAGCTTCCTTGTACCCATAAGTGCAGCGAGGCTCTTGACGACAGGCGCGAGATCGGCGGGTACGGAGCGGACATCCTCCATGCCAGCTGTAGTTGTATCTTCATTTTGAGATTCACTGCGGGATTTGTGCGAGGCAAGGTGCTCGAAGAGGTCGAATAGTCTTGCGAACTCGGCGATTTTTGAATCAGAAGTGGTCATCGTTATATAAGAGAGATGGACCGCGCCTAGATGAGAGAGTGGCACAAGCGAGAACTACCAATTCTCTGGGGATTAACAAGGAATACAAGCCCGGTTTATAGCGCCCATTGGATTTGGTGGCCATGGTACTTTGACCTTGTACGCCGGGTCCGGTTACCCGTTGTTAGTTACTGGCGTGTGGCGCTGTCATTGTCCATCATTGTTTGCTCAAAGTTCAATATGTTCCAGTGGCCCATCAAAACCGGTTGGCCACTGACCGGTACTGACCACGCGTACTGTCGACATCGAGTACGAGCCAGCTTGGCAACACAAAATTCACAGTGCTGCAGACGGCGTCGTCACAGAGATGGAAGATATTTACTACGGAGTCCAGGACACCTTCTGACCATTATCTTCTCGCCCGTCCTCCACACCCAAAACGTTGTTTTCATGTCCAATGCAATTTCGTCAGTTAACTGCTCCCCTGTTTCTGCTTCTTCGTTCCCGGCAACTCCCTCTGGGTTGTTCTCTTGCTCAGGACCATCTCGTTCGCCACTCTGGTTTCCGTTTTTCATCAGGCCAGTAAAGAATGAACTCCATCCAACACTTCGGAGGGACTTCAGTTGGAGTGCCAGAGCAGCACTTCCAGACATTTCGCGGATCCGTACATCTTCCACTGCTGACTTGAAACATGTTGAACATCGACCTGACCCATCTACCATCCCTCCATTCTCTTCGTCGCCAAGGGAATGGGCGATATGAGAAAATAAGAGTTGATCGTCAGAAAGAAAGACGCCTAAATGCAGGTGAGTGAGGTACGCCAAGGACTTCAGAGCGCTGGCAAAGTCGTCCTTTTTACGATTTGCATATCTAACATCAGCGGTGTGTGTTATTCAGATATGACTTACTGCTAGCTCTGCCACGTCAAGATAATCGTCTGGTATCGGTGAATGGATCGTGCACCCTAAACTGTCTTCGAAACAAATCCAGCAACAACCGAATTCCAGGCGTTCTGTGCTGCTGAGATATAGATCCGTCAAGCGGGGGAAAGTCTTGGAAATCAACCGCAACAAAACTACGTCGATGCGAGGAAGACTGGATAATGTCAAGGAAGTCAAGCATGTAGATGCGCTAGGTTCAAAATACCCAAGCAAAACTTTCAGGCGAGGATGCTGAGTCGAAAGGCCTTCCGATGCCAAGTCGACAGAGAGGTATTGTAAGTGAGTAAACGAGGTCAAGACATTAGACTTGTAGGCAAGGATTTTTGACGATGCACAGAGAGATCTGGAGTCGATATATGCACATACATCAAGTGAATTTTCCCGACTCTTCCACTCTGGTGCGCATATACGTACCTAACCCAGATGAACGCTCCTTTCCCGCCGCCCCTCACCTCTCTTTCGTCTTGTGCGCTCAACAACCTGGTTAATCCTGCCCAGTGTGCCCTGGTTACTGGCATGATGTCACGGAAGTAGCATCGTAATGCAATCTGGCGAACCAGCGTCGATGCAAGGGTAACAGAAGCGATCGATTGAAATTGAGGAGTGGTGAAATCCGAGGACGTCAGAACGAACTTCAAGATATGGTCGATGATTTCAATCGGGACGCAGGGAGAGGCTCTTGTCAGACTGAGCATTCGTAACCTTGACGCAGAGCGGAGACGAGGGGTAAGTGAATGCATACAAAAGCCGAATCCAAGGATGCCATTTATAATAGAACGCGTTATCGCGTCCATCACGTGCTGCATGACCGCGTTCCTTCTTCAAATCGGACGCTCGTGGTCGAATATGACACGATTCGACAGTTGACTCTCAGATAAATCACACATTTATTCTGACACGAGCATGGAACGTTTACCAACCTCAACGTTCAACGTTCAACACTCAACCAGGCACTGGGAGCTTCACTTCTATCAAACAGTGTTACGATTAGTATATTAAGTAGGAGCTCGAGGGTCAACCCCGTTGAAGATTATATACAGAAGTCTTACAGAAATTAGTAGTGTTCATTACTCTCAAGAGGTTGTGAACTGTCACTCAGTAGCCATGAATATTCCGTACTTCCACTTGCAGACGCTGATGTTGAAGGCAAACAACTATCGAAATTGTTTGTGCCATCAGCACAGACACAGATACCAAGACTAAATCAGACTCACTCAGACGCAATGTCGCTCCTCTTCACCCATTTCCGAGCAGCCTGCAAAGGAAAGAATGTTGAATCGGTAGGGGATAGCTTCCGGCGAGGTGGTCTCGGTGTCTCATCGTCATGGGGCATTGCAACAGGCGTCGCCGGAGGTGTCACCACCTTAGCAGGATGATCTCTGTCAGTTTCTCTAGCCTCAGCGACGGGTTCAGGCGCAAGCCCTTTTACGGCCAGTTTCGGGCGCTTCTTCCCTCCCTTCGTCTGCCGGCCTGCGGTGTTGCTACCTTGGCTTTCATTATCATCCGTCGAGCAAAGATCCAGAAACGCGGAACCACCGGATAACGCTGCCGAAAACCTTGTCTTCTGGGAGTCTGATTCCGTGTCGATTTGCCCCTCTACATCGTGCATAGCGGCGGAGCCCCCATTCAAGGGTTTGGATTTCGATCTTGGCTGTGGTCTTGCCACTACCTCTTCGACCACTACAGTATTATCTTTGCCGATACTTTGTGACCCTTGCGATGGTGTATCTGAATCTTTGTCACTAGTCAAGGTACTAGCGCTGCTGGAGGTCTTTCCAAGTGGCCTTGGTTTCGGTCTAGGAGTGGGTAATAGGTCAACGTCCTTTGCTTTGCCTTTCTTCATTGGTTTTGGTCGTTTCTTCTTTCCTGAGATTGGCTTCATCTGCTTCCCACCCCCGATTTCCATGGCAGATTCAGACACCACCCGCAATTCGCCCGTCTCCATCTCTGTCTCTATTCCCATTCCCATCTCCGCCCCTCCCTCTTCCTCTTCCAGCTCCTTCCTCCTCTTCCTGGCTCTTTCCATAACAATTCGATCAGCAACGCCGATCTCATCAGCCTCTCCTTTTCGCCTCCTCTGACCGACGCGACTCCCACCACCAGCAGTTCCCCATTCACCCCCGTCCTCTGGAAACATAGCCACACCGTAACTTGCGCTGTCCCTCAAGATACGCACAGCAGTCTCCATCCCCTCTTTCCCCTCCAACTCTTGATCCTCCATGATAAGCTGCACTCCCACCTCTGGTACAAGGATTCGCTGGATAAACTCATTGGCTGTTAGTGGCGAAATTAGGTTGGGGTCAATAGATGCAGGCGGGAATAAGTCATAAAGCGTTTGATGTATGATAACAGAGCCTAGCTCGCCATAACTGAAAATTTCCGTGATCAGCTAACAAAATAGGATGAGTGAAGAGCTTACTAGCCGGGCTGCGTCTTCTCGAAGTTTGCGAACTGGCCCCTCACACCCGCAACTGCTCTTGATCCTTTCTTCTTCACCTCCGCCATCACCTCCTTCCAAAATACACAATTCGATCTAGAACTTCTCTTCCTACCCTTGATCAGCCTACTGCTCCTCTCTTCCTCGTCGGTAAAGAGACTATCCTGATCCTCTCCCCCGTGATCGTCTTCGCCATCCATAAAACCGTCTACTGCATCATCGATCAACGCTTTCAAGCTCGGTTTCATCTTGCCTACCCTCTTCCCAAGCGCCGTCCACTCGATTTCTTTCGGCCACCCGTTCTGTTCCGCCTCCGGGAGAATCTCGCTCTCAAATCGATGACGCTGACACACTGCAATAAAGACCGCAAATGGAGCCATGCGTCCGAGCGGATTGGTGGGTCGGGGGTCACGGGATGACTTTTTAGCCGTGGCAGAAAGGAGACGCGTCAGCACCGAGGTGGGAGAGGATGGCAACGGTGAGTCACAATAGGGACAGAGGGTTCGTGGGTCGGCGGATACTGCGAACGGGAGCGTATCAATAAAGAGATTGACAGAAATACGTGTACGTACGGGTATCGTCGTCCTCGTCGTAAGCGCAGTCTTTAAGTGGAACCAATTTTCTGCCCAACGTTCAGATCGACGAGGAAGGAGAGAGATGAAAAGATTCCCTACATGTATCCGTCCCCTTTATTTTTCCTCTGCCGTTTCCTCTTCTGTTCGTGATCAGTACCTTCCGAAGATGTTCTCTTCATAAGTCTAGATGATCCAGCTGTCGGGGGACTATCCGGGGACCTGATACTGCTGAGCATTTTTGTACTCATAGGGAACGGCTGGGGCATGGGTTGACCGCTTCGCACTTCCTCGGTATCGCTGTCATTCGAGTCGTGTGTATGTCTCGAACGGTTTTGTTGAGACCTGCCTGCCTTCCCCTCAGTTGCACAAATAGCAAGTGGTGAAAGCCCAGGGAAGGTGTTCATCTGCTTCCCTGCCGCGGCCTTGGGAGTGAGCATTCCCTGCGAGATATTATCCTTCCTCTCCGGAAATGGCGGTTTTCTGAACGTCCCGCGTTTCTCCTGCGACGCAAGCGGCGTCAGCGACGGAAACTCTGCGGGTCGTACGGGGGAAATCAGGGGTGAAAGCCGCGGGAACGCTGTTGGTGCCAGCTTGTCTATCGAAGGCGAACGATGGAATTTCAACGGATCAACGTTCTCAGAACCGGGTAATGAAATAGGGAGTGGCATGGCCTCACAGACGGTGTTTCGACGCCCGGTATTTCTTCCTGGGATTCTGAGAACGGGAAGGGGTTGTGTCTGGTTCTGTGTAGATGCAGCCTTTCGCAAGGGGCGAGGTTTTGGTCGGGTTCTGTTCACGGAGGGGGTATTACCCAGACTCTGTTTGGAGGAATGCACTGAGGGCATACGCGGGCGAGGGCTAGGGGTCCTGTTGCGGGAAGCGTGTGGGGCGGGCCCTTGAGCACATCTGGTGGGTGCCTGACTTGTTGTTTTCTGCGGTGTAATACTTGGTTTGAACGAACCATAACCTCTGGCCCGATAAGTCTCTTGATCATATAGAGCTGCAGCATTGGAGGACGGTGCATTATATGTTGTTGGAGCAGAGGCACCCTCTGTAGTTGACTTGATCTTCTTGAACTTCAGGCGTTTGAGAATATCTGTCTTGGATTGCGGGATATTGTCGTTATCTTCATGTTTCTCCTTCTCCTTCCCCTTGGCCATCCTCCGCACAGGTGAACCAGTATTGGAATAGTGGTCAGGTTGTGAAGACAGCAGGTTGATTTCATCATCGCTACCAGAGTCCTCAAAGCATAATGGTGGATCTTTGATCTTCGGTCGCTTGCCATTGGTTGCAGCCTTACTTTTGGCAAAAGCATTTCTTTTAGCGAAGCCGGAGCCCAGATCCTCGAAAGCTTGGCCCTTTCGTCGCGCACCACTTTCCGGTACTGGTGCTGGCGGACGAGTTGGCAATCGTTGTCCTTCATCGTCAAAAGCGTTTACGCCTTTCCTTTGGGCGTTTGCGAAGAGATTTTCCATGGAGACATGTGGAGTGTCCGAGTCAATAAGTACTAGGAGGCGCGTCGAGAATTGGCGCACAAAAAACACAACCTGCCACGTGACCGTCTCTGTCACTGCCAAAAGCTCTTCAACTTGAACCTACTAGTACTAGTTCGATTCATGGATTCATGAAAATACAACCAAAAGCGAAATGGGCTCCTCGGCTCACCCACACGGAAAACGCAATAGCTGTATTTAGTGCATTGTTGGAAGATTAGCGGCGCAATCATTTTAGGTTCGTGGACTTTGACAGGGTGGACTGCTTGACGCATATGATAACGACTGAGCTCGTTGTCCTTAAACTGCAACCCTCATTGACATTCACTATGCTGCCTCCCGTCGCTCCAATGACTAGCAGAATACCAGTAACCCAAAAATTGTACCTGATGTTAAATTTATAACATGCGTACGATCCCGTCTGTGCTCTGGCTGCCAAATGCTAGCACATTCAGTTGCAGACTGACAGCCTGAGGCCAACAAACGCAGACAAGGTTTAACTCTGACCTCAAATCTGACCTTTGCCTCCTGACCCTGGACCTGATGCCTGAGGCTCAGTAACGACTTCAGATGTCTTCGGCACCTGCCCCCAGTCGCGCATAATAATTCCGTCTGTGTCCTCAACTCTCTCAAACAATTCCGGGCTCAAGAACCCTTTCTCATCTCCCTCGGTGAGAACAACACCATTGTCCGACAAGAAAAACTTGATTCCTGCATCAATTGCCCTTTGTACGTCAATGAAAATAAGGACTTGAGAGCTACCGCGCATGCCTTTGATAGAGAGATGAAACGTGACATGATGGCAGGGGATGAGTTGTTTGACCTACCACTCGTACCCCCTTCTCCTCTAACACCTTGTGCTAAATGAATATGATTCCGCCTCATCTTGGATATACCTTGCACAGCTTTCCATGCGATTAATATTCGAAAACTACAAGCCCGAACATGCACAAAATACCCACAGATTCCATTCCAGGCCTCCCTTGATGTCCCATGGACTGCAATACCACTGGGTATATCTTTGACAGTCGCAATTGGCTTCAACTCTAATTTCACAGTCTAAGAATCATGATCATGAGTGTGCATGCCCCGAAGTAGATAGATGGTACGTACCCGGATAGAATGTCCTTGATTAGCCCGTATCCACCACGACCCCGCACCAGAGTCGAGCCCTTCGAGCACAAGATCATACCGCTGCTTCAAATCTGCCTTCACGATCTTCTGCAACATTGACAGATCAAGCTCCTGGGATTTCATCCTCCGGTTTGCGAGCTGCGAGACAAACCGTACTTAGTCTGCCGCAATGATAGAAATTGAAGGTTCAAAAGAATGCACACCAGATCAATAACCCGGACGTAACCATCTGCCCTCATTGGGAGCCCCTCGCCTTTTGCGCCATGCCGCAGAAGCCACGAAAGCGTTTTCGAAAGTCTGACTTCAGGGGAATCTTTCTCAAGCCCGCGAAGCTTGCCTGACTGAGATTTGGATCCTTGTCCTTTTTGACCATCGGAGGTTTGTGGTTTCTTGCGAGGTTCTTTTACGTGTTTAATATGGTCGTCTGATTTCATGAAATTGTTGAAGACTGGGTTACACACTGAGCTTTTATTTATTTAACGGCGAAATCAGACGATCGTTAGATTGAACGATCAAGATATATATACATAAGCGGCCCTTACCGAGAAGTTAACTTACCACATAAAACAAGTACATACAAAGTACACAAAACCACCATGATAACCATGTTAGCAACTGCGCAGCGGGTACGGATTCTCCATAATTCGTTTAAATTTCTTCTTCAACTTCCCGAACCCTCTGGCAAACTGAAACAGTTTACCTCCAACAGCAGCTTCGTGCAGCTTGATCGGGTCTGCACCACGGTCCGTAAGGAGCTGCTTGTACACCTCCTTCAATTCTAGCAGCTCCTCTTCTGTTTTGCAATTGGCGAACCCATAATCCACGGCAACCGAAGGTCTCAAGTGGTGATTTTTCTCCACGACATACTGCTTCAGATGCCAAACGGATTTGCTGAAAATAGGTGTCCCCGCGAGCACGTCGTCGAGGTGACGGATCTGCTCTCGACTACGTTTGCACCCTTTCGCATCGAAGAGAGCAATGAGAGAAGATGAATTGTATGCGGCGTAGATTTCTTCGAATGTACACTTCGCCACGAGCTCGGTGTAAATTCGACCTAATGGAACTTCACTCCACTCGTCCCTGCATACACAAAAGCCAAAATTCAACCAGTTCTCTTGGTCGGGACCAGGATGGGAATCAGAGAGAATGAGAGTACAAAAGTCAAAGCATTGCTGCTTTCCCCTTGTCCAGGTGGCTCTAATAGTGTTCATTTCCTCCACGGTTAGCGAAGTTGAGCCAGTAGCATACTTCCACCCACGCATCAACATCGAGTGGATGGGATCTTCTGGCGGGGACAGACTGTGATCAAGCACCCACTGGTTCTGTAAAAACCAAGGATAATATCCACCACGACACGACTCTGGTATTTTCTCATACCACACCTTGATCTCCTCAATCAGGGTTCCCTTTGTTCGCCACCGGTGAAACATCTTGGGATCGAAATCATCGGATATTGCCATACCTCTGTACAGTCCCAGAAGCATTGACCTATTGTGGGTCGTGATCGCCCTATCGAAACCATAGTCCTCACAAGTCTGCAGATCGTCGGGGAAATGGCAGCACGAGCGAGGTGATAGCCAGTGTTGATAGGCTTCTTAGGATTGCATTCGTATATATGCCACAACCACTGGAGCCGCTGGCATTTCACACTGCAATACCACGCTGTGGGTGTCTTGCACGCGGAGCACCTCCATTTTGCGGGTCCGTCACAGCTCTCGCATAGATGTGCCATGACAACTCTCGACGGCGGTGGTGGGTGTCACGGTTATCAGGGACTACAGCTTTCACAAAGTGGTTGGGGGGTAATGGCGTCGACGATTTAGGGGTGTTCAATGAATCCACCGTGATGAGGCGGACTAAGCGCTAACTTGTGCGATGGGCGCAGTGGGGGAAAACGCATTCTCAGCGCTTGAACTTGGTCCTGTGCCTTACTATGCAGCGCCGAAACGAAAAACGACAATCGTGAGATATCGTGAAGAGGCAGACGTCCCAAGCCACCAGATTTGCGAAATAACGACAAGACACCTTCCTCCACTCACAACTTCCCCGAAACCCACCCAACCCTGCGCACGTGGCCTTAAAAGTGTCTTCCTTCCCCGCTTTAACCTTTTGGGATCCGCAAATCCAACAACCCACTTGAACTAGCACTCTCCCTTATACCCAGGTGCAAACTTTCCATCACGGAGGATAATATTGTCTGCCTGTGCAGCGACGTCGGGGTGGGAATAGCGGGTCAAAGGTGCGGCTATTGAAGAGGAACGGCCCGGGCGCTTTCCTACATACTTCTGTTGTGATAAAGCACAACCATGCACTGACGTAGAAATTGCCTCCAGGTCGCCAGGAGCCTCAAGCAGCGACTCGGAAGGGTGAGAAACTTGATTTTGTTCTCAAAGGCAAGATAGAGCACGCAGCGACCTGGAAATGAGGCAGGGCATGGTCGAGGCACAGCGATTCCCCCGAAGACCAGTGCATCACACTGCACGCAACACCGAAACAATATCCAGCCGCGCTAACTGCGAAAACTCCCTGCTTCTTTAACTTAGCACTAAGAACTTTGCCGAGAAAAGGGCGAGTCTAAGCGGGAGTGTGTTTCCGGAACTATGCTGGCCAATCAACGGTGCCCTGCCAAGTGAATGTACCTTACATCTCCAGAGGAACTTGAATGATAGCCTACTGACGAATGTATTGCCCAGTTGCCAGTTGTGGCCCGTACGCATCTGGCGCATGCGCCACCCACCGCTTTACCCTTAGGATGGTTGATAATAGGCGTGGCGGTATATGAATCCATGCCCAGCTGCTCCCACAATATTCCTTTCGTGTTTTGCGCCTATAGGAAGCAGGAGCGCGTCATCCGCGGACGTGCCAAGGAGTAAGGCGTTATAGACGTACTGGTAAAACAGTCTTTGCAGAAACTCATGGTGCTACCGGGTGGAAACATCTGGTATTTATATGAGCTTACCAGGTTCTCCCATATGAAATTTTGGTGTGTAGACAATCGTTTACATTCACAAATACAAATTTCGTTTATCTATCTCAGTTAGTTTCTTATTCAAGTTTGTGCTTGCCAACATCACAGCTTCGTCAAAAACCAATCCACAGATTCCTTGAATGCTCCCTCTTTCCCTGCTTTAAACAGTGGGTTGCTTAGATCACCGCGAATCGTAAAGCCATGTTTGCACCCTTCCCAGTGCACCCTCTTGTATCCGGGCCAATACTTGCCGCCGCCGAGGATGTCATCCGCCATCTTCATACCCTCATCAGAAAGTTGCGGGTCGGCGGGGTTAGTGTTCATGAGCAGCGGAACATTCGTGCGGGCGAATTTCTATGGATGGATAAGTGAACAACATGAGAATCAAGAGAAGAGCGAAAGTTACCTCGAAATCTTCAGGGGCTTTGAGGAGGGACGGGTGTGATACCACTGCTGCCCTGATCTTACCCTCGAATGCCAAGTCAAATACGTATCGAGCTAAGGATATTCGATATTAACTGCAAGATAGTGGGGAGGGCTTTACGCAGGCAACCACAGCGTACCTCCAAAACAAAACCCAATTGCGCCAACCCATACGACACCCTGCTCTGCCAAGGCCTTCAGCACATTATCGATGGGTGGGCGGGTCTGCTGAGCAAGGTGGTTAGGGAACCACTTTCCGATGTCGAAGGTACCCTGCGATATTGAATTTGGATACTTCGAATCAGCATGCACTTGTTTAATTGCCAAGGACGTACCCGCTCCATCTCCTCTACAGGAATGGGATCTCCGTTCAAGATGTCCGGGATAACCACCTTATCAATGTGTTTTGCGAATCAGCTCTCATCAACCAACGTGAAGTAAGAAGCTGTTACCTTGAATCCGTTGCGAGCGAAATCATCCGCCAGGAGCTAGTAAGCAGTACCCAAAGAAATGGTTACCGGATATTCGATGATGGGGGGGCTCTTATGGTGTACAGACCTGTGAATTAACGAGCTGGACTCCGAAGATATCCGTCAAGAACAGGATGACTTTGTCTTTAGGGTAGTCCACAGTGGGCGTAGCGACATACGACTCTACACCTGCGATCTTCTCCCATTTGCCCTCTGGGGTTCCCTCGTGCCTAACGCCTGCGGCCACACACAGTTCGAAGCTGCAGGTCAGCAATAAGAATGCAACAGAATTGAGCTCCACCTGAGATGCAATCTTTGCAGAAACTCATAGTGATGACGGGCTGATGATAAGAATGGCTTAGTGGCTCTTACTCTGCCGGTTTTATGAGATTTCTCATCGACATCATGATTACGCAAGCAAGGAGGCTTTTAGGAGGTTAAAGTGGCATGTACAGTACTTACCATCACTATACTATATGTTGGGCTAATGATCATGCACATGTTCGATGATAGTTGAAACATTGATAGCTTACGCTGGGTAGACAAGAATTCAATCCATAATTACAAGTACTGGGTACCAATTGAGCTACACCCGGGTTCTGCTTATGATGCACGATGATTAATATTCATAATCATAATATTCATAGTGATTGGCATCATGCGAGGCGAAGTTCCACGACGCCCATCTCACCCAGATCCCATAGCTTCTCGAAACGCAACCCAGCCTCTTCCGCTAGCTTAACAAACTCCTCCAAATACCGCTCCTGGCTATTCAGCATGACCATCATATCCAAATCGAGATTGTACTGCCGGATTTTTCCAACGCCGTAGTTGGGCAGCAGCGGTTCTGGTGCTTGTTTAAACGCCGACGAGCCATCTGTGACGCGATCCGCATGTTGCAGGACGAACTCCTCTGCGATGAATACATAGTTCAGAGTAAAATTTTAAAAAAAAGGTTTGAAAGCTTGAAATACTACGCACGAATAAGGACACGACTGCTAGGCTTCATGGCATCGCGGACTCCACGCAGAATCTGAATGCAAGATTTGTCAGGCCAGTCATGACTGCAAAAATGTGGTCACGATCAGAAATCAGCTGCTTGCATTTGCATGTTAGCCCTCGCGAAACGTACATGATGTTCTTCAGCTACGTCAAAATAGATCAATCAATGAGAAGCGAGCGAATCGTGAATGGAAAGGCAACATACAAAGTAGACATCGCATCCTTTGATCGGCGATTCAACCAAAAAGTCGATCGCCTTGAATTCAATACGTTTTTCCTTGATGGCCTCTGGACACTCCTTGGGCCAGACGTGTCTCTCGGCTTGCTGGATTTGATTAGGTAAATCTTGGAGTTTGAGCTGAAGAGTCGGATAGGCCTTGGCCAGCTGCATGGTGATGGCCCCAATGCCCCCACCGACATCGCAAACAGTGGCGCCTGCACCAAGTTCACCCCATGGGAAGCCTAAACAAAACGTTAATAGGACGCAGGGGTTAATCCTTCTGGGGCCGACCTGTTATCACTGCACCAGCGTCGATAGTGTTTCCCCAGCCGATCATACCAAGCCCAAACCTTTCACCTTGCTTTGCCCCATCCGGTGTCGCCTGTCTTGCTATTTCTAACCAGTAACCTCCAGAAAGAGTAAGCAACGCACCCCTTCATACCAATCAAACAGAGATCGAGGATGCTTGCTCCACTTATTAAAGGAAGAATGTTCAGGTGCGTAAGAATGGCCCCATTCCGGATCGGCCAGGGTATCCGGAAGCACCGCAGTTGATTTATTGTTTTCGTCCGTACTGGAATCCAAAATAATGTTGGCTAAAAGAAGGGATGGGTTGATTATAGGACTGACAAATGCAAAGCAAGGCCAGTTAAAGGGTTCGTTGATAACAGCTGCATGCTAAGGCGATTGTTCGCGAACACATCTTGTGCAACTGGGTGCCGACGTTAACACCAGATAAGAGAATATCGACGGCAGGACAACAAAATACCTTCGCGGAATATATGTTTTGACACAAGCAGTCGAAGAATCCTTCCGAGCTTCCCCTGTTCAATGCCACTTTGTTTTGCGATCTCAGAGATATGCAACCCTTGTGGTTGCTCTTGAAGAATATCCGGAATCTTGAACGTAACAACAACATGCAAACAGCCAGGTTCATAGATCTGTGGGGGAGCGTTCAACACCGAACAAAGTGATGGAAAGCAACTTACCCCCATGCACCTCTGGGCAGCGAATGCCATGTGGTCAACCGATAGCCTGTACTGAAATAAGGAAGACGTACATTAACGACTGTATGGTTAGGGCGAGCGGCAGTAGCACATAGTTGCGCGCAGGCCCCTTCGAGAGTCTGAATCGCTAACTTTAGTTCCACAGACGGGATTTGCGTATCAAGCGGATGAGGCGAAGTATCATCTAGAGAGGGGACAAACGGCTTGGAGGATTGACCATAATGGGCCTCGATAGTGCGAGTAGCATCCGAGATCAAACCAACAAGGGCGGAGAGCTGACTGTGAGGTTGACTCGGAGGGTGTGACATGGTGCTCTTTGTGAGAACTGAAGCAAGTTGAAGGCGTTATTTGGATATCCGGACCAAAGCCATGATTATATCTGATGTGGGAATGCAACGACTCACACTAAAGCAAGTCAGTTGAGGCACTGGCAGATCACATCCATCATTTCAAGACGATCATGGGATCAGGCGCTCTCGGAGTCGCAAAAATCAGAGATTTGAACGTTGGTGGGCCATCACCGATATACATCTCCTTAATGCGCGAAAAAGTTCGCAGCCGGGGGACCTACTTTCTCGGAGTGCATTGTTTGAGTGAGACCGAACTGGTTCTACGCCATCCACAATAGCTACTCACCTGTTACGCGCCCCCTGTAGTTCGCGTGCAGCCTCTCCTGAGGTACCGAATTATTTAGATGGCGTAGAACAGCCAGGTCTTGACAGAGAAAACGCGTTTGAATTGGGAGCGAGTCATGGCAGTTCCAACTTGAAGTTCAACTCAGTCACAACAGATCCTATCTCGGGATCCCGGATCGGTCACGTTGAGAGATCTCCGTCTTATGGCCGCGGACCTGATTACGATCATTCCACACGTTTTCACTGCTTTTCTCACGAGTTGGGCTCCCCAGATAGGGATTTGTTTCGATCCTATCAGGTTCCACATATTACTTTTCCAAAGTTCGCAACAGATGTGAAATATTTGCTGCGTTCTGCGGAGATCGACACTGTTTGGTACCCATCTACAAATTATGCGAGTACAGTAGGCAGATTGACAATGACAGAACGGCTTTTATGTAGAAGATTGTGTCATGTGTGCATAGGGCTATTAGGTTCAACGGTCATTCAACATCAAAACCATCCATCACTTACTTGTGTTCAGACTAGTCTCAATCCGGATGCACATGCAGTCATACGGAGGAACGTTGGTTGGAGTCGGAGATAAGTATGCCAAGTTGCTTATTTTTGAACATGAATGCACAAGGTCGTAATTACAGTCCATTGCATACTTGAATCCAACTCGACCTTTCAAATTCAACTCCAAGCTCGACGGCCTCGAAGCAATGCATTCCTCCGAGTGCCAGTGCTGCCAATATACACCGATTGATTGAAACCGTCTTTCCCCGCGCACCCCTACTCCATTGATCTCTGTCTCCAGGCGCTCCAGATCTGTATCTAGGACTAGAAAGGCCTTGTGACACCTAAATGTAGTTCCCGTATATAAGGCCCGCCGACGACATTAGGAGATCAGGACTACATCGGTGCCCGTCTACCAACTACTAGCACTCTGTGATGTCGTCTGGTGCTGCCCTGGATAGCCAGGCGCTTGCATCCGGCGTTCTACACCTGTAGGTCCCCTAAGCTCCATAGCGGTGTCGTTTTCATTCCATTAACTGATGCCACTTGCTCAATAGATTGGCAGGAAAATACTTCCAGGTGGCTGCCTTTGTGGTCCTTGTTTACGATCATAGTATTGTCGTTCGCCAGATTCTCCACATTGATACTGATTTCTTTTCCAGTTTTGACGTTTCCAGAAGAGGTCGCTTGACACGATCTCCACCTTGTGTCGTTCTAATGGAGTTTTTATAGGTTGAACGTGTCTGGCAACGAAAAATTACTGGGGCTTCGGTGCTATTTCTGATAAATCGATACATTACTCCTGTGCAGTTCATCATCATCATTGACGGTGTGTTGACTGTGAAAACTTCAGCAGGGAAAGCCCCTTACAGTATACTATACAGCATTCCAAGATCCTAGATGGACACACACGGTATGTTTCTGGCTGCACTTACTTACCTCGTTCGTTTTCTGATCCCAATATCTTTCACACAGGCGTGAGTATCCTCTAAACATGTGCTGAAGTTATCATTCATTATTTCTAGGTGTGACCGATTCGTAGCCTTTGAAGGCGCCTCGACTGTCGCTCTAGTAGCCGGTATGTTCTGCAAGAGACTGACCCCACATCGTTTCCTGATTCCACTGCCCTAGTCTGTGAACGTACGATATGTCTGCCATCTCTAATGCAGATGATGCTTAAATACCTGTTTAGTGATCATGATTCTTCGAGTGTATGCCCTTTATGGGCGCAACACATATGTGCTAGTCTTCTTGCTGAGCTTACTGGTGGTTCAAATAACTGTATCGTCTGTTGGGCTGAGTTCGGGATACGGTGAGTGCATGATCAATCCCCTCGAATCAATCAGTCTGAATTCGCTTCTCAGCTGCTCCGTTGCCTCCGGGGATTCCTGGTACGCCACTCGGGAAGAGTAAATTGGATGTCAGTTAATCGCTATATGGTTATCCAGGTTGCATTTTCACCGGATCAAGCACCCTCTTTCGTACGTGTCCCCAAGTCTATATCACTCCTGCTCATTCACCCTCTGTTCACAGCGGCTGTCTGGGTTACGCCATTAATAACCGACTCGTGTATCTTCCTGCTCACCCTATATCAGACCAGAGAATATCGACAATCAACAAGCGCGCCGTGCGTTTCTCACTACATCCGAGTCCATCTGTATGCCTGCCTGCTCATATCGTTTATGGTTTCTGAAGGACAATCCGTGTGTTCTTTCGGGATGGACTTTTGTATTTTCTCGTCATATGCATGGCGAATTTAACAAATACGCTCATTTACTTTGTGAGTCTTCTCTGCTTGCAAGCCCTGCCATAATTAACGCGACTGCCAACGGAGTAGCTGGCAGAAGCAGACCTTAAAGCCGTCGGTGCTTCTTTCAGTCAACTGATCACTGCGACAATGATATCTCGGCTGGTCCTCAATCTTCGTTCATCCGTGTCTGGTTTACCACCCGGGGAATACTCTGGATATAACCCCTCAACACACATGAATTTCGTGGAGCGTACCATCGTTAATCTGGGGGAACGTTAGAACCCTATATAATAGATCACCACTCGCGCTTCTTCTACTAAGGTGCGGACGGTACTATTCCGTCGAAGGACTACAGCAGAGATGAACTCATGACCCCTCGGGTCTCCGAGCTGATCGGCGGCATAGGAATAGTACTTGTACATATGTATGGTATCATGCTAGATTCTGCGATTTGGAGAGGCGCCCTCCATTGTCCTAACATCGACCCTGTAGTAAAAGAATAGCTGCAACTTTTACCCTACGTCGGTACAGTCTTTTCAATATACGAACAGGCTTGGGCTTGTTACTTCATATAGACTATCTACATGGCTGGGCAACCTATGCAGATATATATATAACAGTATGGATACAAATAAACTTGGCAGATTCTAGAAATACCTTGGTTCACTGCCGGCCACACCGTGACCACTTGTATAAGTAATTTCTCCATATACCACTCCACGATAGGTAAACCCTCTTTCGCAGCCTTGACTGTGGGACCAGTTATGACAGCGAACCCATGTGTACACCCCCCTCCCAATGTTTCTCGTTTGCACCCGGCGCCAAGGATGGCATCTGCCTGTGCGACAGCCTCAGGTGGGAAATTGGCTATCGAATAGCTGTGTGATGGTGCTTTCGTGGTGGCTGATTTTTCGCAAGGTGACGTTTAGTGATCTGGTGATTCTGGAGCTTCACCTCGAAATCAAAGGGGGAGCTGAATAAATCAAGGATGGGTTATTACCGCCACCTTTATCTTGTTGTCAGAAAGCCAGGTCAATCGACGTATCGCCCTACGAATCGAAGCTGGTCAATACACAAGTACTCGCGTGTCCTGTTAAGGGGTTTGAGCTCGCTCGTTGGAGATTTACTATTCACTGGCATCTGTGTGGTCGGAGAGGCCCGAGTACTATTGTAAAAAAACAACGTTTCAACCGTGACGTTCGGATTATCTCATAAAGCAATATCCTTTTGTGTCGATCTCGGAAACGCCTTGGCTCTCAAGGGCCTTGATCGACCAGCGGACGAACCTTCTCTCGCTGATAGCATCCTGCATCGAAGTTGAGATGATTCGCAGTTGGAGATATTCCGATTTGGGGTCGAAAAAGTCTACACGTTGCTCAGGCCTTTAACTTGAGCTACCTGCGGTAGATCGTCTTCGAAGTGGTCGGGGATAATTGTTCTGGGGGGGGGGGGGGGCAGCATTACGACTCAGATCCCGACGACAATGAAATAACCTCAAGGATGATTGAACCCCCCCCATTCTGGGCAAAGGCGTCAACTAACAACTGTGTAAAAGCCTGAATGTCGGCAACGAACTTCACACCACATATTGGCATACTTGATTATTTGATCAGCGTGTGGCCCAAAAGCATCCGCCACGACCCTTGTCTTTTGGGTAGTCCGCGGTCGGGATGGCGATTTACGAGTTTACACTGCCAACCTCCTCCCGATTTCCTTGAGGGTCTCTTTCATGTTTGTGTAACCTGCCAATGACGAGGATAGACCAAACGGGGGGGGGGGGAACAAGGAGTTTTCGGGATGCTAGCTCCGCAGATGTTCTGCTTGTCCTCGAGGTCGGCACTGTGCGCCTGGCAAGGAACTTCAAGCCTATGTTTGGTGTAGTGCTTAGGGATCCGCCATTTATTGGAGTCGGACCCGAGATCATAGTACATCGATAGTAGCTGGTAAATTGAATCTGCGCGCGTGTGATTCGAAATCCTGGGAGGGGGTGAACGAATTCGCCTTCGTTCAAGCTATAAGTCGAACTTGACACCGACCGGATAAGCCCGAATGTCGATTTTTCAAGTGGGCTTGGCACGATCAGGTTCAAGGTTCAAGTTGAAACATGTTAAATAACAGGTATACCTGGGTTGCTTCAGTCATATAATTATATGGTAGGGATTCTGAATGCTGCAATCTCGATCCATCTGCGCTGCTCTTCTGTCATTTACAAAGGCCGGCAGTATCATCATGATACAGTTATGAGTCACTCCCCTGGCACAGCGCTGCACCTTAGGGCCTTAGGACTCCTTATCCGTTGTAACACCCTCTAGAGCGCTGCAGGAAGGTTTAACCAAGCAACTTGGCCCGGCTGATGACTATCTAGGCGCAAGTGCAATCAGCCAATCACTGGCAGCGATTCCTTCTAATGATGCTTATCCTGATTTCTTGGCGATTCATGCTTCTTGCCACTAGACGTGGTCTCCTTGATGCTGTACCTCGTCTGTTCCATTGTTTCATATATGAGAATCCACATTAGCTTATAGTAAGTGCCCGTACTATGCTCATGAAACTCAACATTACTATCCCCCTCTACGTTCAGGAAGTTAGTAATATGGCCGTGACTACTGACGGTGGTAAACGCCTCCGGCGCGTCGGCATCGTACTTCTAGGAAACCTTGCAGGCTCCGCGACAGTCACCTTGCTACTTGGTAAGTAATGACGACATAATCTAACTGCGGCCTGTCGATCCTCCACCCAACTCTAACTCGGAACTCTTCCAGGGGCATTCGCGGTGGTCTTCGCCATCGTACTGCACACCACCACCTTGTTTGTTCAAGCCTACGCCGCTGACTTATCTGAGGTCCATCTTCCGTTCACAGGCGCCAGGGACTCAAATCTCGCCCAACATTGGCGATATTCATTCTAATTGTCCTCAGCTTTACTGGGTACATCGTATGCTGGGCTGCGTGGATGGCATTGGTTGCAATTCAAGTCCGCTTGCTCCTACAGAACATTGGTATGGAGTCACCTGAGAAGATAACTCTATCCAATGCCGCAACGGCTAAGTGCACACTGGTGCTTACATATGTAGAGCCTTTTACGGTGTTGTAGCCTCAGTTTTTGATTTTACATCCATCTGAAAAGTACCCTCCTTCCATTTCTAGTGGATTATCAATGATATTGTTGTCATATGGCGAGCTTGGGTCCTCTTTCCGGAGCGTAGATGGGTCATGGTTGGCCCTATTTTCTTTTTGTTGGCGACATTCGGTGAGATTTCATGCTTCACGGTGAACCGACTCCACATGGCTGACTCACATGCTGGCATCTGCATCAGCGATGATGCTCGCTGGGCTCGTGCTGCGCACCATGTCCAGAATATCGTATCATATGTTCTCCAACTACGCCATCGTTTCCTCTATCGTAACTAACCTTCTTGCTACCTTGTTAATTGCCTACAAGTTATGGTTGGTCAACATTTCCTCTGATCACTCAATGATAATTTCTTGTTCCTGACAGGGTCCACCGAAAATCTAACAGCATTCTCGGTCTAAAGAAACGACAGTCTCGCGTGCAAAAGGTGCTGATCCTTCTTGTAGAGTCGGGAGTCTTCTTCCTTGGATTACAAGTGAGTTCTTGATTCGGCCCATGTAAACTGCGCTACAGTGAAGTGACTTATTGTGTCCCAGTTGGCAGCCCTGGTGATCCAGTGGTCATGGCGATCGTCCGCAGGTGCTGTGGATACGGCTGTCAGTTTTGCAGCTACTGTTTTCAATGGCTTTTATCTTGGTTTCACCGCGAGTCTTCCACCAGGCTATGATCTGCGTGGGCATTTCAATGACCGTAATACAAATTTTTACAGGCAATGTTTCCGGCGCTCATACTTATCATTGTCAACAAAGAGCGCTCTATCGTCGATACATTTGGTTTTAGCACAGAACATGGGGGAAATTTGACCCGTGAAGGCATCGGGAGTCTTGTCTTCGCCAACCCGCCCACAGATAATGAACGGTCATTTTCAACCAGATATTCCACTCCCTAGTGATCTTAGAAGCAGCGAATCCTGCCTGGCGTAGGATTCTGGACTTTCAAAGCAAAACGTAACACACCGACGGGTACTTGGTACTTCGATTCAATAACAGTGATGGAACCCTATGCTGAAGCATGCCAATGAGCTATTAGTGATGGAATCCGATGCTGGTGAGCCGAATGCAGTTACGTCGATCCTTTCTATCACTGATAGAGCCAACTTACAAATAACTAAAACAGCGTGCGTCGTGAAGGGACCTATCAACATGATATCAGCTAGAAAGATATCAATACATCGAATCAAGGTACTAATCATCCGACCGGCGAGTTCGCTAACTTGATGTCCCGATTCAGTTCTGGACCTAGAACGGCACTCGGTACCTCCTTCCAAGGTACACGGGCCCTCCATAAAGATGACTTTCGAAGTAAAGTTGTGAATGTGGAGTTTTAGGATACTGGTCCCGCAGATCGCGCACGTGTGGTTCGAAATCCCAGGAGGGCCTGAGTAAAGCTTGAATATTGAATTACGGGGCTCTTCCGACAGAATTTTTCGGAATGCGTTGTTCTGGAGCATTGGTCGAGATCTGACCTAGCCTCTGGTAGAAATATTCGTGTCTTTTTGGTAGGGAGGCTCTAGGTCTGCAGGGAATTACATAACCAGTATGTAGTATCGCTCATGTATTCAGTGACTCCGAAGTCATTGTTCCCTTAAAGCCTTTCCCAAAACCATTCCACTGTGGACCTGAACGCTCCTTCCTTACCAGCCTTCACCCTTGGACTAGCAAGGTCACCTCTGACCGCGAACCCATGCGTACATCCCTCCCAATGCGCCCTTCTGTACCCAGGAGCGAACTTGCCCCCACCGAGTATGGCGTCAGCTTGTTCCGAAGCCTCCATCGGAAACTGTGCATCAATAGGACAGCTGTTGATGAGCAGCGGGACCTGTGTTCTTGCATGTCTCTGTTTACGAGTACCCCGGAGTGACGCCTGTCAGGACTTGACAAAAAGATTCAAATGAAATGAGCTAATGACCTCGATATCAGCAGGCATTGTAATGAAGGCAGGATGCGCTATTGCTGCCACCTTGATTTTGTTGTCGTATGCCAGGTCCAGTACATATCGGGCTAATGAAATACCGATTAGCCACTGGCAACATATATGGTAAAATAACACACCTCCAAAACAATACCCCGTCGCCGCAATCCTCTCAACACCCTGTTTCTCAAGCGCCGCGATAACTTTATCTAGCGACGGGCGGGTCTGGGCTCGATTGTGTCTCTCATACCATTCGCCAAAGTTGAAGGGAACCTGGGAGAGCAATTGGATGCATAACCCTACATAAGGACAGGGAGCTTACACCACATACGGCTTCTGCAGGGATACCGTCACCGTGAAGGTAATCAGGAATGACCGTCTGTGCATTGTGTGCCAGATCAACCTGTCCATATCCTCCAACTCAATGATGTGCACTCACCTTGAGTCCATTCCGAGAAAAATCGTCTGCCAGCAGCTTTTTTCATTCACAACCGCCATTTAGCTTTGAAAACACGATCCTATAAGTGTGTCCCACGCACCTGGGAATTGACGTATCCTGCGCCAAAAGCATCCGCAAGGAACAACACAACTCTGTCTCTAGGGTAATCCACAGTCGGCGTGGCGACATACGCATCTACCTCACCGATCTTCTCCCATGTGCCCCTGGGTGTTCCTTGGTGTGTTACACCTATCGACGATGAAAGTGAGAATACATAACCAGAGGCCGAGGTAGGTACCTGAGAAGCAGTCTTTGCAGAAACTCATGGTGTTGCGAGAAAGCCTAGAGAAATGCCCCGGGGTTCTTATGGTTGGTGAATAAACCCAAGGTGTTCATATTCTCCGGTTCTGCTTTCGAGGAAGTCCATTTGGGCTAAATTTAAAGTTCTAGGCCTACTCGCGAGTCGTCCGACTTGTCAGCGTTACCAAGCAACTACAAACGAGCATTGCCATTACGTCGTTCGAAGAGTCTTCGGTAAGTGTTCGGGGTGTATAAAACGTTTTCCGTTCGTTCTCTGAATCATGCAAAGCAGTTGCATGCCTAGAAGGAGGCTAGGAAAGATAAAGGTTTTTGAGAGTCTTACTACAATCGGTCAATCATCTATACACCGATCCAACTTGCTGCGTCTCCTGACTCCTACATAAACTTTGCCAACGGGTGCAAATCATGCAGACAGCACCTTATCAGCGCCTCAGGTACTTCAAAGTTCCAAAAGGAACAATATCTATTCGGGTGAGCATTTCTTCAAACTATAGAACACTCACCTGACACTCACGATGACTCGGACAGTGACCCTGAAGTTGAAAGTGTCAGAATGGTCGTCAAAATGAGCCTACCTTTGACTTTCCCCTTTCAAGTAAGAATAATATATCCTGGGGGTTCTTAACCAGAAAAAAATGTACTACCTCACGATACGCCGCACCCGAAGCATTTTGGCAAGCAGGCACGAGGTGGGGATTTGAGCGCAAGTCCAACTGATCAGGATGGTGCTTTCACGGAGCCAAATTTGAAACCTGGAACTGATTAGAAAGGCGTATCGGGTCCTTGGCATCTGGAGTGTTTGTGAGGCAGCCCATTAGATTTCAAAAGCCATAATACAATAATATCTTCAAGTTTGCATAATGTCAGTAAAGTACTTAGACTAGGGCAAACGAGACTCACACAAAGAAACCTCAAGCCTCACGTCGCATGATGGCCATTTTTTGCAAGTGTAGCAGCCGTCGCTCGCCGTCGCTTATTCCCCCTTCTGATCTCGCCTAGATCGTTGTCAACCTCACCTTCCTTGCACCCACACAGCATACTCAAACTCTTCCCAAGGCCACCCACGACCTGGCTGGGATGCGTGCCGTTCGTCTTTGGCCTCCGTCTCCCGCCGCCGCCACCGCCACCTGCCCCGGCCCCACCAGCCCCCGTCGTCCCACCATTTGATATCGTGGTTGATGTCAGGGGCAGCGGGAAGGGAGATGGCAGCTCATCGACAGAGAGGGAATGCGGGTTGAGGAAGGGACCTGTGGTAATTGGAAGGCTGCTGATGAGCCCCGCTCCCACTCCAACACCGTTCGGGAGAACCGATCCTGAAGCACCTAGAGGGGTTGGCGGTGGGGATGTGCCAAGTTTGTTCCGTAGTTTTCGCGTGATGTGTGGTCGATTGGTAGAGTCAAGTCCCGCGTCTACGAGGAACGGGGGGTGAGTGGGGGGGATGTGCAAGTGACGTCAACTTACCACCGGTAGTCCCCTCACCCTCCTTTTCCTCTCTCGCCCTTCGCCTACGGTCCTCGATTCCCTCTATGAGCCGTTCCCTTACCCTTTCTCTCCCTCTTTTCCATTCTTCCTCTACCCGTTCCCGTTCCTCATCATACGCTACTTGTGCACATTCAGTTGCATACCGCTCTTCCATCTCCAGCTGGGCTAATATCGCCGAGCGCTCCGTAGTAAGAGGAAGGAGCCGCAAGTTATACAGCGGCATCGTCTCTGGTCGTGTGGACAGTTGAAGGGCGGTGCTGTGTAGTACTGAGATGTTTTCAGTAAAGTGGCGCCCACTTATATGTCGTGGTCAAAGTTTGACGTCAGTTCGACTTTGGAGAGGGAATCGGGCATGCATGCCGATCAACTCACTCGTCTCGTCGGTCGCTCATCTCTTTTCCCAACTTTCCAGCGATCTCCCGTCGTCGTTTCTCTCTTTTCCCGTCGTCGAAGGATCCCCCTGGACAGATACAATGAAATTAGGCCACTTAATGGCGGATACTTTAGAAGGATACCGTGTGTGCGTGAGCTAGGCCCTGCGATCGTTGAATGATTGTAGTGGTGATGATAAGGAATGTTCATATCCGAGACGTCGCCGTGCCGCGCCGCTTTGTGTGAGGAAGGATACGACAACGGAAATAGTCCAGGTTGAGGGGGCATCGTCCGTTGATTTTGGTAGAAAACTGATTATGGGACAACTTGGGAGCAACAACATGCGGTTTATGGTCGTAGGCCTCCACAGCAATGCTCGAAGCTTGAAAGTTCCCGAGTTCCCCTCGTGATCTCAATCAATATTCCACGTGACAGATTTCATGCTCTGATACGAAGGTTCAACAGGATGTCCCGCAATGTTCAACTTTGAATGTTCAACAAGATTAAAAGGACGGTGTATCAGGATTTCAGAAGTCATCGGGTGCGTGCCTTTAAGATGTGGGACATACGCGTCGCGTCGCTGTATCACGTGTGCACACGGGACTGTCACGAGGGCACAGTTGAGAAATTTACAGCGCCCGAGTATCAATTTCTCTGTCTAACAAAATATATTCCTCATACATCCAAGATGTTCCCTTAGATAGGCTGCGATTCAGTGGTGAAATGACGAGCCATGAAAACATATTTTCTGCACGGTATTATTCTCTGTTGAATCTCCTAGTTTTGCATGTAGACAGTTAAGTCGTTCTCGCCAGTGGCCTCACGACACTGTGCCACTTAGCAAAATTCCAGATTTCAAATACCTTGGACACCGTAGAGAGCGATGAAGATGTACAAGTTACTTTCTAAAATTCTTATGCATGACAGAGTGATGCCAGTCTTCATTTAATAATCAAAGTCATATGATGAGGCCTGCTGTACATGAATAGCTCAGTCGTTCCACATAAGCCTTAACGGATGCGGGCGAATTCCACCAAACATTAAAAGCTTGTCTACCTTGTGCAAGATCCGAGTGACTGGAGCCGGGGAACAATGTGCTGCTTGGTGGAATGTGAGGCTGGCGGGTTACGGTACGGACACAGAGATGAAAGTTTGGCCTGGGGACGTTGAGTGGACCAGACTGCTAGAAGACCGCGAGGAGGAATGGGGCTTATGTGAGAGCTTACGAGCTTGACCTGGAAGAAGAGGAAGATGTTTGGGAGAAAGGACGCATAGGGGCGATTATTCGAGTCCGAGCACTTAGCCAAAGCCGCGGCAACCAAAACTCCCTTCTGTCCACTGGAGACACCCCGAATAACTGTATTGTCCACTGTCGTCTTCAGTGCATATTTCAAACCGGGGGGTTGTGGTGAGCGCGGGCGTGTCTGCGCACGCGAGTCGTGAAACCCCCAGATGTGGGGCTCGCGTCCTGGTGGCAGAATCGGTTGTTTGTTCGAGAGAGGCGAAGCGGACGCGTTCATTTTCAACAACGTGGTATAGCCTGAAGCAGGACTACCTAAAGCAACCGATATGGGTTGATCAATAAAAGTAGATACAAAGCTGAGAAAGCTCACGAAATATCTCCTTGACACCTCCAAATGCACCAAGGATATCTCGGGGTGTAGGTGACGCAAGTACATGACCTTCATTTCTTGCCTCCCTCAGCCATAGGCCAATCATGCATCGGAAGCTCACTTTTTCATGATCACACGAAGCATGGCCTCAAAAATGAACGGACCGTGGGTTATTAGACTGCTGTCAGATGACCATGACTCTTCCTGTTCTTCATCTTCATTTTGGCCCTTAAGGGGCGCGACAATGTCCGCTCTGGGCTATGAACGCCTTCAAGAAAATCCAGGTTTACGTGCGATATACCAGATTTTTTTCCAGGGTTCAAAAAGGATACGTTCGGATTGAATGATTTGGAGTGCAAAAACACTTCTTCAGCGCACAGCTAAGATAGTGAGTCCGAGTCGGTGAAGATAAAGTGACATAAGCGCACCGATATGTGGCGGAATGTCTTCTAAACCACTGAGACACGACAGATGACTCCCCATATCGAGCCCGAGCACTGACACATACGATCAGGCAACTTGATTGCTATATTCCTGAATCGGACCACGCTCGCAATTCAACTTACTTCTGACTGACTGGGCAACTCGAGAGCGACCGCGAGGTTTACTAACCCATCTGTAGGGTAAGATATTGCACGCCTGATTGGTAAACTGGTTGCATTTCATTCTGAATGCGAGTAGTTCGCAGGTGCCAGGTATCCTCAAGGTATCCAGGGCACGTACTAAAAATAACGAAGCAGCATCCAGTAAGTAAGGAGGATGACAAGGGGATAGATAGTTACTCTTGACAGCATGAAGATTTCTGTCCGGAACAGCTTGAACAAAAGTTCGGAAGTCGAAGCACTAAGGACCATTAAATCCACGGGAATTCAAGTTGGGAGGTTTGGCCGTCGGGGAATCCAGAAAAAACATCCGGTGCTACTATTTACCCTCTTCCAAATGATAGCGCCTTCGAGATTTGTTCCCTACGGTGTGCTAGAAGTTCACAAGTTGAAGTGGGAGATGCCAGTTGGATGGCAAGAGTTATGATGTCGCGTCACCTGACGACTGGCAAGACCGCCAAACGTTCCAACAACTTTCCATTGCTGCCTCAGGCTTCCGTTCAACATTCAGTGCTCAGCGCTCAGCGCTCAGGCCTCCGGGTTTACGTTCAACATTCAACATTGCCAATTGCAACCGTGCTTATGCTGGGTTTTCGTTTCTCCTGGTCACTGCGATTTATGTCCTTCAATTGGTCGCATCAACAGGATCAGTGTCAGGCATAATGCCATTGGGATTGCTGGGGGCCGCGACGAGGCGCCTTGATTTCCATGGAGATTGGATGTAGATGACAGCGACGAGACCGTCGTGGTATGGATGACAACAGTATCATCATTTGCTGATATTCAAGTACAAAGGCCCTAGGCGTACTCCCTTGCTAGACTCGTTGATCGAAGCCTGCGACTACTACCGTGACCATCCGCAAAGCCCGACCGAGACGGTTGCTTAATGAGATTTCCGAGGATCCGAAAACCGCAGAGATCACCGCTCCGCACTGCCGGACATATTTATGCTCGTCCGTGGACTTGGAAGTAAGTTATTTTCCAACAAGTGTATGCTGAAACGTCGTTTGTTTGTTTTTTGAACTGCAGCACATAAACTATTGGTTGGATGAAATGGTCGGGAGTCTGCTTAATATTCTATTGGCGTTTCGCTTGCGGGCCGAAGCAAGGCCGAAGCGTAAAGAGGCATGAAGCGTGAAGATCTTCAGGGAGATGGTTCTTCCGCGCAGCCCTGATGCAAATTCGGACATAGTAGTGTGCTCAACTCCGTGGTTATGTTCAGTCCCTTTCAGCGCCCCTGGCTCGATATAAATTCAGTTGCAAACTTTCTTTTGTTACCACAAATTATCTCGCCGTTGTCTCTCATTCCCTCGCCATGTCTCTCGCAAGAACTACTCTCCTCATCATCCAAGCTGTCTGCAATCACCGAGCTTGCACACCACCCAATCCAACACCTTCAAAAGGTCGCTATCACACCGATGAGCTTTACATACTCCAAATTGCACCACTGATATTCAAAGTGTGTATATGCCATTACCACTCCAATGCCTTATTAACCTTTCCGCTAGATGCACCAGTTCATCATCTGGTTTTGCACGGCATCTGAAATAATATACTACCTTAGCACCATCGTCCCCTCCTACGCGCACCTTCCCATCTCTGCCACATCACTAGTTTGCCCCATCTCGTCACCAAACGCAGTCCATCTAACTCCCTTCTTTGTCATCGGCGTCCTCGCAGTGATCCTTGGCGCTTATATTCGCGTAGACTGCTTTCGCACCCTTGGCAAACTTTTCACTTTTGACCTGACCGTGGATCCAGAGCACAAGCTCGTCACTTCCCGGTTCTACGGCTATGTGCGCCACCCGTCTTACACGGGATCTATGCTCATCGTGGCCGGGTTGGCATTCTCGCACCTGACGGCAGGCAGCTGGATGACCGCGTGTGGGCCATTGCGCATCCCTGGAATAGCTATCTTTGTTTGGGCAGTATGGTGGGCATGGACATTATGTGTAGGATTCAGCCGTGCAGAGGCAGAGGACAGAATGATGCAGAAATTGTTCAAATCAGAATGGGAAACCTACGCTGTGCAGGTCCCTTGGTGGTTCTTCCCCGGCCTGATCTAAAATCGCGTCGCGATCTATCTTTATAACGCTCTTATTGGTGTGTCCTACTGTTCCTTCCACTTATTGTGTCCACTTATTGTGTTCGTTTATCTGCCTTTCCTATAGTGTGTACAACTCTGTTTTGGCCACATGCAGTAAGGGCTCGTCACAACAAGGACACTACAGTCTTGCATAATATTTATTCCTGCCTGTATCCACAAGCATTGCAATCAACGCATCTTTACCTCGCTTATCATTTCCGGCGTTGAGTGTTTCACAATCCTCGGCTAGCCTCGGGAAGCTCGAAACCTCAGTTGGGTGAATGGGGCTGTGACCATGGGGAGTGCACCTGGCCGAATCGGCGATCCCAAAAAATATGAACAACAGCTGAATCGGTTCTGATGGGATGTGCCCGTGGAGTTCCGCCCTCTTTGTTCGTACCTGGTTCGTGTCTTCCGGGAGGTTATAACTTATATATCCTGTCCATTCGGTTCTTCAGCGCTGTAATATATACATATATATATATTCTCTGACAAAGCAGTGCTCCATCATGATGGCTGCTGCGCCAGCAGAACACGCTTAGCAGCTATGTACATATCCCGAACATTCTCCCGGTTGTCCAACAAAGAGTGGTGAGAGAAAACGAGCGAAAGGGAGGATAAAGTTTTGTGCAACAAAGCCGCCAAAATCACAGGAGTATCAGAATATCGACGCGGATCTAAAGATCTGAAGGCTGCGAATTCAACTTTGAACCCTCGGGCTATTGTTGTTTTATTGAGCTTGCGTAGTACAGTGGTACGATGCAAGCGCGAAGCGCGAAATGTTATGAAAGAGCACGATAATCGATACTTAGGATAGCGCGTTGGAGCACTGCCTCCAGCGTAGCGTTGTGGCCTCCCAAAGCGGCCCGGTCTCTCACAAACCGGTCTCCATTTTCTACAGTGCACATTTTCCATTTCGACAGAGCGACAGAATTCAAAGACAAGACCAACGTATCGAGATGACCTCGTTGCGCGAGAACGTGCTCGTGCAACAAAACGGGGCGGCATCTAGAGCTATCTGTGTCCGTATGCACGAGCGTAGTGACTGGAGAATTGGGAGATGCGGCAGAATCATTAGTGTCACTTCCGGTATATTAACTTACGCGACCCTCTCGCACTATTTGGTTCTAGAGTAACAATTCTCGAGAAGGAGTGTGTGGTTTGGACCAATAACTTGAAAGTTACTCTCTAAGTGTATGCTTACAATAGCGAGCCTGGATCCAATGCAACATTCAACCTGGGGGTGTGATCTGACTAGCTGTAGCCATCAAGGCCCAAAGAATAATAGAAATTTATAACATACGTGGGGAATCCTCCAAAAGAGATAGTGGCTGCTGCAAAGGCCGATGAAGACCTATGTCTTGCCCTGTCTTGCCCCCAGTCTAGCGTCCTGTAAACTCTTCTCGTACTTCTCGATTTCCGTAAGGAAGCTACTCAGTTCCTATTTAACACCTTGAAATCAGCATACCTTCACACAATGCGCGACAAAAAAGTCCACATACCGTGTTTGTCGGCTCAAATGACAAGCCTAGCTTGACCGCATCTGCTGCCTCCTTCATCCTAGTCAAGCCCAACAGTGCCTTTGCTTTTCTAAAGTGTCCCTTACTCCATTTTCTACGGATTTGAATGACGGTCTCCGCGTCCGCCAGTGCAGAGATATAGTCTCTCGACTCAAAGTACGCAGCGGAGCGGTTGGAAATAACTGTGGAGAGTTCCTCACACATCAACTGGTTGGATTCCCAAGGAGGCCGGGAGATGGCAACAGCTGCCGCTGCAGTATATCGTGTGATGGCGGCTGAATAGTGCGCAGATTTAAATTGGTTCTGGCAAAAAGATCAACACAGGAAATAGACGAGAACAACCAATGCGCACGTTTCCTTCCTCCTTAGTAGCTGTGACAAGCTGGGCAATCTTGGGCGTGATTATATTTGCAGGTGGTGGACACAGAAGAGTAGGGTGCTGGAGGAGGAGGTTGGAAAGGCGATTTAACAACACAAAGTCGACGTCGCATAAGTGGCATTTTTCTAGACTGTGCTTCTGGCAAAGGGCGGTGTTGTTATCGGAAGACAACGCCAAGGGCACAGACTGGAAGTCCTGCTCGATGAGAGCTTGTAGTTTCGGATCTGACGCTGGGGTCTGAGGGGTTAACGGAGAATGAGAATGCGAGTGGGAGTGGCATTCTCCGGCTCCGTGTGAGTGAGAATGGGACATGGCAGTGACTTGAGCAAGAGAGTGTAGTGACGAAAGAAATGATATTGCCACGTCCGAAATATGATCAGCACGTGACCGCCAGGTTGCTTGCATCGAAGTCGCTTGACAACCAAACCAAATCACATACCAACAAGTAACCATTCGGCTACAACAATGAATGAATATGTACTACTGGTACTACTGAAGCAGAACATATTTATTTAACAGTTGTAATAAGAAGGATTTCAATGGAAGGAACACTAAGGAACATCATAGTACCTGGTCATTAATAGTCAGCGAATCATCACACCCATTCCGTTGAATTATGAATCTAATGGCAGCAGTAAGCAAAGTCAAAGTATCTTCAATAATACTTAGTGGATGTCTAAAATGAAGTAGTAAATGTGCACGTGCATCCTAGAAAATGAACATGCCAATCCACTGATACATAGTGAACAAGAGTTAGATATTGGCCTGTCTGCGTCAGTAATGTCCCGCCATTTCGGAAGATGTCAATCTGGGTAGTTGTACTCCGACACGTATTCTCAGAGTGTGAGGAAGCAAGTTTATTTGTAGTATTCCAAGCGCATGAGTCCATCCATGAGAAAGCTAACTACAAGGTGCCTCCCCTTCCCACTGGTATCCCGCCAACAACTCAAGGGCAACTGAGCTTATTGCACTGCTGGCAAGATGTCCTAGGACCATACTCGCATGCATTTCCGGTGGAGGCATTGCACTCGTAAACGTATCCCACTTTGCAAGGGGGTGCGATGCCACAGAATTGACCTTGAATGTGGTTGCAGACGCAACCAGCGGGGGCGGGTGTGCAAGCCTGAATTAATTTAACATCACTGATATTATGCCCAACAAAAAGGCAGACATACGCGCTTCACAACCTGGGCAGCTTCGGCGGTCTCAGGAGTGGCAGAGGCCACACCAGCAAAGATGAAAAGAGCAGCAGTGGCGGCAGCGAAAAACTGATCAGAGGATGTTAGGCAAGAAGCATGCACTATAACCTGGGTTACGCACCTTCATTGTCAAATAGGCGGTAATAGGCGGTAATGCAATGGATGAAAGCAACTTGCTGAAAATTCAATGCTCAACCCATACAGCTTTTATACCTTACGACTAACCGATGGGAAACTCGGATGAACTAGAGAATTTCTGTAAGGAACGCATGACAGGCAGTAAACGTACTCCAAAGATCTGTTAGTTTGGAAGATTTTGCGATTGTTCGGATGTCTTGATGCGGCGTGGTCGAGGTGTGTCGAGATCACTATCAGCGCTCAGTTCTAACTCAAAAAGTTAACCTCCCCTGTTGGGCGCACGCAGTGTTGTGAAATTTGGAAAATACCATCATTTCACCCTTGACGAATTTATTGGTGCGATGAAGCTTGAAGAAGTACCTACCATTAAACGGTGACACCATGATAGATGAACCCGAAGCTCAGTTTGGAAAGTGAGGGATCTGCGGCGGCGCAAATATCACAGCAGCAACAGATGAAGCTGCTAATAATGCCTAGAATGGCATTAGCAGGCTCAGATCCACAGACAAATACCCAAATATAGCAAAGCGCGACCCTCCAAAGATTTGGAATTCTTGGAGGGCGCCAAGTTGCGCTCCAAAGATGCATATCACGATTCACCACCTTCTTCTTTCAGGGTTGATTAAATATGCGCAGCATTGTTCACGTTAATCACAACGGACGTACGGAAAGCGCGCGACCAAGAGCTTGTGTAGAAATCGCTCCACTCTAATGACACTTCGTGGCAGGGTCAACCACTACAACATATGACAATCTCACCTTTTTAATGAAAATGTACATGAATTGATTGATAGTCGGTGATCTATGTGTACTGTAGAAGACCAGGGTCCATGATGGTCTGTTTTGAGTTTGGCCCAGTTTTGGCCCTGGTCGGCAACGGTATGTGTTCGTTTTGGAGACTCATGCCTTGTTCTAACTATGGTATGTCTTATTCGCTTCTGTGCCTTTACGCGTTGGCACAAAAGTTGCCCAGACGACATAGTGACAGTTTATGTAATCCAGCGGAATTATTTCATCAGTCTTCATTAGGTTTAGTGTGAATGAAATTCCATACACCACACCACCACATGTACAAGAGCCGGTGGATTTGTTTTACCCTAAATTCCTAGTGATGTCATTCAACGTTTTTGACGTTAGATTCATGCCTGTGTAGCGCGTGTAGCCAGCACATCTTTTTGTACAGTCGCTGCGTTGCGTTTACAAGCTGACCATTTTACTGCGCCTCCTTGAATATTGCTAGCAATAGTCTAGTAAATAAAAATCGAGTTTTCAAGCCGCTCGCTGTGCCATGATATGTACTTGAACATTACACAAGAGTTCGTTCGTTTTTTCTTCTGGGATGATGTCTAGTCAGTGCTCTGTGGGACGCTGGTAAGCACTTGCCAGTAAGATCATCTGGTATTTGTACAGTTCAAGCAAAGCATCCGGGTGGAGAGCTGGGAATGAGTGGTATTGAATGTGCAGAATGGTATTCCTACATAATGAGGAAGTCAAAGTCGAAAGAAATGTAGGCCAAGTTGAAGTGACCGTGAACCCATAGCTCGAGAGCAGAGATCCCCAGCCAAAGCAGAGGAAGCCACTCCATCTATGCCTCTGTTTCCCCTAACCACCATCCACGGATAACAGGATGATGTAGTGAATATAGAGGCAATGACTCAGAAGGTAGACATTAGTGTCCACCAAAATGTACTCTTGAATTTGCGTCGTGCTTGATTGTAGGCGCAGTTGGAAGATTAAATTCGTTGTACCAGAAACAGTGGTACAAGAAGCTACGCCAGATGCACATAAGTTGAACCATCACATGATCGCCTCCGTGACCCGAGGGAAGTTCCAGGGCGCCCAGCCGAATAACCACCACCACCACCACCCCACCAGGACCCTGGGCAATGGTAGGGGATCTTGAAAAGCCCCTTTTCGTCTGGACAATTGTGAATGAAATTTGTCCGGATGGCACCTGGCCTTGCCGCAAATTTTCGAAGTTCGTCCGGACTGCCGGATTTTTGCGCCTCATCTACATACCGCACGAGAGCTAGTTTCAGGAGCCTGAGCTGTAACAATTTTCTATTTATTTAATAGTCTGGTGCCAGTGAGATGCGCCGCGGGGCACTTCGGGTTCGAGTTCTTTCCAGACACTATGTAAACTGTCTTGGAGCACCTCGCACTCCAGTCTCCGGCTTCATTTCCCATCACCCCACCTCCCCACCCCCAACTTGAAATTGATTGACCCTAACACCAGCCATATCTGGCTTCACCCCATCACACACACGCTCATCTTTGTCCTTGCCCTCGTCCTCCTCGTCCACCTCATCCCCATCATGGAACACCTTCCGAACTCGGGCCAAGGATCGACGAAGCAAAGAACACAACCCACGACTGTCTGCGGCCTGCATCTTCCCCCGCAGCAATGGCGGTGCGGACCCTACCTTCCTCGGATTCTCTATCAGCGCAATCCCGCTCGATGCGCGCCACGACGAGCCCCACTCGCCTCATTGCTTCACCCTCACCCCCTTCGCCACCAACTCGAATCGCCCGGCAGCGACGGGGCACAGCTGCACTTTCCAGTCTAGGCCGCCCAGCGTCGTGGGCAGCGCATCGGCGCGCACCTGGAACGCAGGGTTGGCGTCGGAGGTGATGCCCAGCAAAAACGTCGTGCACGACGTGCACGAGTGGTGCTCAGTGGGCACGCGGCGCAACTTTCGCGGGGCTGAAGGTGCCGATATCGCGATTCATGGGCTTCAAGAATCGCGGAGGGCTGTGAGGACTGGAGGGTGAGCTTCAAGGGCAAATAACACCCTGGAAGAAGACAATTTAGAGCGTAAGTATATGAAGCACCCTCGCAGGGCTTGTCCGCTCAGCGACTCCCAAGACCGTCTCACCGTACCCCTCGTAAACGTGAGCATTGCAACATTGACACCGTCAGCTGATGGATGGGTGCGTTTATGTGTCGGGATGCGACTCGGACGGGGTATTCGTAAATGTGATCGTTACAGTGAACGATTCGCCGTCAAAGTACGGTGGCTGGGGAGGGGTTGGAGCGACGCGTGCGGTGACTCGGGGGTCATGTCAGCTGTCAAAGTCGGACTCAGGTGCTAAGAACACAGGGAATTTCGGTTACTTTACAGTTACTGTAAGTTGTGATCACGCAGTCACCTTGTCTACAGCAAAAACTCGGGAAAGCTGCGACGTCATTGTTAGAAGTTGCTATTTGTTTATTAAAGGTGGTCAGTTTAAGTAACATTACTGACATCCAAAAAAGGAAGGTTGTTCCAAAGGCAAATGAATAAGTTTTTAACTCCCTCATACAAATGTGAGCTTGTCATTGTTGGGTAAAAAAAATTAATTAACTAACCTCCCTTGCCAGGGAGGGTACTACACATGTTTACTGTAAACATAAAAAAACTAACCCCTCCCCCCTCATGCAAATGTGAGTAATAATATTAAATAAAAAACCCACCCCATGCAAAACATAGGGAGGGGGTCATGAAACAGTTGGAGCTGTCCATGTCATGGTTGTTGTTGTCACCATTCCTTCATTGTTGTCCTACTCCCTCTTCTTGTCAGTGTTGCTGCTCATTTCCAACCTATTGTCATATCCCATGCAAGCCTGCGACGGATCTCCGGCGGATCACCGATGGAGCCGCCGTCATATCAAAAGACTATTTCAAATTGTATTTCAAATTACTCCTGTTTTGTTTATATCACATATCTATCATTGCTGATCATCTTACTTACTGCGTACTCGGTACTCCGTTGATCCCGCTGTAGTTACCCCGGTTACTTACTTACTATAAAACTTAGTATAACGTCACTTGTAACTTCAGTTTGATAATTGTATTGTTATCTCCACAACTCTCTCACATCTAAAGTCCTCGCTCTCTCTTAACTTCCGGAACTCCGCCGGACCTCCGCTCTTATTACCGTCACCTTGTAAATTGGACATTGGGCGTAGAGAAGGGCGTAATCCCTTTTAGATTGAAGCCAAGTCCTTTGCCGCCACGGAACTCCGTCGTAACCCCGCCTACGAGATCAGTTCGTAACAGTATTATCAAACTCACACTTCTTACGCCCATTTTCACGAACCTATTAACATCTTATGTCAAGTTCACAAACAGTCACTATGCGTACACGCTCTACTACCAATTCGCAACGCGCGGGTCTCCGCAGCGGATTACAAGCAGTGCGCAGATCCCGACTTTCCTCACCAACCCTCCACCGACCTTTGTCAACCTTCGGTACTACACCGCGACCTTCGAACATCTTTCCTGGCCTGGGCGCAAACCCAGAAAACCCCGACGAACCACCTCCAACAACACCGCCGGTTCCCCGCGGTACTCCGGTCGACAACCAGCCTAGTCATGGCTATCCTGATGGGCCTGATGACCCTGATGGTGACGACAATGACCCGGAAGGTGATGACCATCAATCCATTCCCGAGTCGGAGCCCCGCAACGACCGGTTATTCCTACACGTACTACAAGAGTTATCGGACAGCATCCGCTCCTCCCGCCAACCCCGTAATGAAAAGGTCAAAGTACGCGAACCTGACATGTTCGACGGAACGGACCCGCGGAAGCTCCGTGATTTTCTAATCTCTTGTAACCTTCACTTCCGTGACCGTCCTACTCTTTTTGCATCTGATGAGAAAAAGATTCTATTCATTCTTTCTTATCTGAAGGGAGCAGCACTTGGTTGGTTTGAACCAGGGCTGATGGACAACACCAATAGTGCCAATTGGATTTGGGACTTTGAAGCCTTTATCAACGAGCTCGAGACCAACTTCGGCCCGCACGACCCCGTCGGAGATGCCGAAAAGTCTCTCTACACACTCAAAATGAAGGAATCAGCACACATCGTCAAGTACAATGTCGAATTTTGGAAGTTGGCAGCCCGAGTTGATTGGAACGACTCGGCACTCCGCGAAGCGTACTTCCGCGGACTCCCGCTAAGGATCCGTGTTGAAGTCCTCCGAGGAGGCAAGCCTACAACATTACCAACATTACGTCTCAAGGCCCAAGAAGCCGATGAAGTCTACTGGATGCAGAAGGACGAGGCAGCGCTTGAAACCCGCCCCGCCAAGTCTAACAACAACAACAACAAAACTGACGACGCTTCCACCTCCGGCGGTAAATCCGCAAACTCCGCCGGTAAATCCAAGAACTCTAACAAGTCCAACTCCGGTAACAACTCCAACACTTCCAACAATGCTAGCGGCTCCAGCAACAACAAAACAAAACCCTCAATAGCCGACAAGTTAGGGAAGGATGGTAAGCTCACCGGAGATGAACGGGCCCGCCGCTTGAAAGAAGGGTTATGCCTTTATTGCGGAATAGCGGGTCACGAGGCAAAGGATTGTAGGAAGGCAGCTAATCCTAAAGGCAGAGCAGTGACAACGGAAACCGCCACACCGGCGGCCCCCGCGGCGACCTCCGCCGATTCAAAAAAATAGTCAGCAACCCTCTAGTTGCCTCCGCACGGGCTGGGGGTTGCGTTGACACCGACCGTGCACCAAAGGAGGTCCGCCTCAACGCCGCCGCTCTTTTCGACCCTAAATCTTTTCAAATTGCTTTAACATCTATTTATGACCCTACTATGATTACTCTTTTAGACAGCGGTTCAACTCATTGTTTCATAGATTCGTCGTTTGTATCAAGTCACAGTATTCAGACGACAACTATACCACCGATACGGCTCCGCCTTTTTGATGGAACGTCCAATACATGGATAACACAACAAGTACAGTTGCTAGTTTCATTTCCTACTGGCGAGTCATTCGACATATTGTTTTACGTTACCCCGCTCGACTCTAGCAACTCCGCCGTACTTGGACTAAATTGGCTTAGGCAAATCAATCCGTTGATTGACTGGACCTATGGCCAAGTCACTTTCCGGACGGCTGGGTACAGAGGTCCCGCACCGTCGACATCCTCAGGTGAAGCAATTCCCTTGCCAGAACCTAACAAATCTCCCCTAGAACCGTGTCTACCCGACGCGTCAACGGATTCTCCGATATCCGCCGCCGTCACCAAACCCATCAACATTTCGATCATCAATGCCGCCGCTTACGCTCGTGCTGTTCGCCTTCCTGGCTCCCAGACTTTCTCGGTCTCCCTCTCTGACGACGGAGTCTTCGGCAAAGCCGCCGCGCCTGTCGCGGAGGACGCGCCAGACTTATCCAAAGTCCCTGAGGAGTACCATGAGTTTGCGGACGTCTTCAGCAAAGGAAAGGCCGACACACTCCCACCACACTGACCTTACGACCTCAAATTTGAACTAGAGGAAGGGGCGGAACCTCCGCCGGGTCGTATGTACTCCTTGTCCGCCTCAGAGCTTAACGCTCTCCGCGCGTTCATTGAGGAAAACGTCCGGATAGGTTTCATACGGCCATCTAAATCCCCGCACGGAGCCCCGATCCTTTTTGTTCGCAAGAAGGGCGGTGAACTCCGGTTATGCGTCGATTATCGTGGGCTTAACAAGCTTACGAGAAAAGATCGCTATCCGCTACCCCTCATCTCCGACCTACTTGACACCCCGCGCAACGCCCGCGTCTACACCAAAATCGACCTACGACATGCTTATCATCTGGTACGTATCGCCGACGGCGAGGAATGGAAAACTACATTCCGTACCCGTTATGGTTCCTTTGAATGGTGTGTAATGCCTTTCGGACTTACTAACGCTCCCGCCGCTTTCCAACGTTTTATGAATGACATTTTTAGTGATATGCTTGACGTCTCCGTCATCGTTTACCTGGACGACATCCTGATCTACTCTGATGACATGTCTCAACACAAGAGGCACGTTAAGGAAGTATTACGACGACTCCGCAAACACGGCCTTTACGCGGCTCCGCAGAAATGCGAATTCCATGTCGACACCGTGGAATACCTCGGTTACATTCTATCACTGGAGGGCCTACGGATGTCCGCCGACAAAGTCCAAACAATTATGGACTGGCCAGAGCCTCGCAAGATCAAGGACGTACAATCGTTCCTAGGCTTTTGTAATTTCTATCGGCGTTTTATTCACGGGTATTCCGATATCACCGTTCCCCTTACCAGACTAACTAAAAAGAACGTCCCTTGGACTTTCACTGACAAATGCCGACAAGCCTTCCAGAAACTCAAGGAAGAATTTACGCATGCCCCGGTCCTTGCACATTGGACCCCGGACAACACTATGATTGTCGAAACGGACGCTTCCGACTGCGCGCTCGCCGCTATACTGTCGACGTACACCGCCGACGGCGAGCTGCACCCGGTCGCCTTCCACTCCCGTTCCTTCACACCTCCCGAACTCAATTACGACACACATGACAAGGAGCTACTAGCTATCTTTGAAGCCTTTAAACATTGGCGTCAATACCTTGAAGGTAGCGGAACTCCGGTCTCCGTCGTTACTGATCATAAAAACTTAGAATATTTTTCCACCACGAAACTACTCACACGGCGGCAAGCCCGCTGGTCCAAGTACCTCTCCCAATTCAACCTCATTATTCGCTTCCGTCCTGGGAAACTTGGTACGAAGCCCGACGCTCTCACTAGACGATGGGACGTCTACCGCAAAGGGGGAAATAGCGATTCCATCACGGATAATCCGCATAACCTCCGCCCGGTATTTTCCAAAGAACAACTCACTGCGTCATTACGAGCTACTTACCTCGCTGAACCAATATTACGCAGCGCTATAGCCCTCGACATAGAAAGTTTGCACACGGACATCCGTGCGGCACTTCCGTCGGACCCCGCTATAGCTTCACACCTTACTACACCTTCCGCACCCTGGTCAATTGGGGATGACGGACTTCTTCGTCTCAATGATCGCATCTACGTCCCGGACTCCGCGGACCTCCGACTACGCGTTCTCCAATACAAACACGATCATATCCTTTCAGGCCACTTCAGCCAAAATAAAACATTACAACTGGTACGCCGAGAATATGTTTGGCCTAAACTCAGAACATTTGTAAAGGATTATTGCAATACGTGCACTTCGTGTAAACGCGCCAAGTCACCGCGGCATAAGCCGTACGGACTATTGAAGCAACTACCGATCCCGGAGAAGCCGTGGAACTCCATCTCTATGGATTTCATTGAACACTTACCCCCATCCCTCGGTTATACCTCCGTTTTGGTCATCGTTGACCGACTTTCTAAACAGGGCATATTCATCCCTACAGTTGACGAAATCGACTCCCCGGAGCTTGCCCAGCTCTTCATCCTTCACGTATTTTCTAAACACGGAGTTCCATCGCACGTCACTTGTGACCGCGGTTCTGAATTCGTCTCTAGGTTTTTCCAGTCACTAGGTAAAGCCCTCGACATGAAGATCCACTTCACTTCGGGTTACCACCCGGAGGCCGACGGACAAACCGAACGACTTAACCAGACATTAGAACAGTACCTGCGCATCTTTTGCAACTATCAGCAGGATAACTGGTCGGAACTCCTTCCCCTCGCCGAGTTCGCTTACAACAACGCGCCTAGCGCTACTACCGGTATATCACCGTTCTACGCTAACAAAGGCTACGACCCTAACATCACCGTCTACCCTGAACGCGAGCTGGCTTCCCAGAAGGCTAGGTCTTTCGTCGTGGACCTTGACGAACTACATACGGAACTCCGCCGGCAAATCAAACTTGCCCAAGAGCGTTATCAAGTTCCCGCGGACCGCCGCCGGCACCCCGCTCCGCCGTTTAAAGTTGGTGATCAGGTCTACCTTAATGCTGAACACATCCGCACTACTAGGCCTTCAAAAAAGTTGTCAGAAAAGAACCTTGGTCCCTTTGAAATCATCGCCCAAGCTGGCACACACTCCTTCACCCTTCGCCTTCCGGACCACCTCCGCGCATTACATCCGGTCTTTCACGTATCACAAATTGAACCCGCACCCGTCAATACCATTCCTAACCGGATTCAGCCGCCGCCTCCGCCGATTACTATCGACGACGAAATTGAATACGAGATTGCAGAAATCTTGGACTCCAAACTCGATAAGCGGCGGCGGTGTCCGTTGTTATACTTGGTGCGCTGGTCAGGTTACGAGAATACTGACTTGGAACAGTCCTGGTTGCTTGCCGAAGAACTCGAGCATGCCCAGGAAGCCGTCGCGGACTTCCACGCACGGTACCCCGACAAACCCGGTCCACAATAACTTCACCCTACATCAATAAAACAAAGTCACTTCAAAATTAATAAAGCCATTTCATTTTTCTTATACCGTACTATTACTTACTAAAAACAAAGCCATCAGTTTCGCGCGTTCCTCAGCGGCGGACGACAGGGGGGCGGGTAGGGATGTGTTTTGCGAGTTGGACATGATGGTTGGATGTTGAAGAACTGCGGACGTCAAAATTCCTAAATACGGAATCCGAACATCACATGACCTCGAAGGCTCGGTCCTAAGGGGGGGATACTGTCATATCCCATGCAAGCCTGCGACGGATCTCCGGCGGATCACCGACGGAGCCGCCGTCATATCAAAAGACTATTTCAAATTGTATTTCAAATTACTCCTGTTTTGTTTATATCACATATCTATCATTGCTGATCATCTTACTTACTGCATACTCGGTACTCCGTTGATCCCGCTGTAGTTACCCCGGTTACTTACTTACTATAAAACTTAGTATAACGTCACTTGTAACTTCAGTTTGATAATTGTATTGTTATCTCCACAACTCTCTCACATCTAAAGTCCTCGCTCTCTCTTAACTTCCGGAACTCCGCCGGACCTCCGCTCTTATTACCGTCACCTTGTAAATTGGACATTGGGCGTAGAGAAGGGCGCAATCCCTTTTAGATTGAAGCCAAGTCCTTTGCCGCCACGGAACTCCGTCGGAACTCCGTCGTAACCCCGCCTACGAGATCAGTTCGTAACACCTATGAGCCACTGCTCATGGTGGGGTGTGCAGGGTGCTGTTTGCATCCATTGTCCTGTCATTGTTGTTGTGCCTGGTTCCTCTCTCCATTGTAATTTGTCACTGTCCTCATTGTTTCCCATTTCCACCCATGAGCAGTTGCTTGTGGCAGCGGTTGTGGGTGCTGTGGTGGTAGTGGCCATCATGTTCCTCGTTGTCCCCCAGCTGTTGTGGCAGTGTGTGCATTGTCATTGTACATAGAAAATGTATTAGAAAGTTGTCAGCATGAGAAACATTATATAAAACAATTACTTAGGGGTGATTGATGCTGTTATTGGGGGTGATGCTCTGTAAAAACAGAAATTTCTGAATGTCATTACAGGAGGGAGGGATGTGGCAATGTCATAGAGGATGGTGGTTGAGCTGTTAAGACAAGGGCTTTACACCTGTCAACTAAAGGTCAGTTGTCGTCTACTACTTGAGGTCTTCAGGTAGTTGTCTAGTTTTACTAGCTCCAGAGGCTTTCTGGACTAGCTTAAGTTCGAGTTGAGCAAGGTAAAGCAGTAGATTGCTTAGGTCAAGCTAAAGAGCTTAGACCTTTGTAAGAGTACTTATATACATGAGAGGTGAGGCTGTACTGAGTACTATGCAACATCAAGGAGTCCAAGGAGAAAGGGAGAGAAGAACAATAGGACAAAAGGAAGGAAGTGTTTCAAATGTATCAGAAGGAAAGGGAAATGAGAAGATGTTTCAGGTGTATCAAAAGAAGGGAGTGGAGACAATAGGTGAGAAAGGGGAAAGAAGAGAAGAAAAAGAATTGATGTGTACCTGTGTGACTATGACAATCAGACAACTGTAACATGAGTGCTGAGCATTGAATGTTGAATGTTGAATGTTGAGATGGTGGGAATATCTAGCATTTGTTTGTAATTGTCAACTGGGAAATGGCTGCCTCATATGGAAATGTTAGTGTGGGGGGAGCTTGGTCAGCTTTCCTTTTCGCTACCATTTCTGAGCAGAAAATAATCCCTCTGCTGTTGGGAACTATTCTGGAGAGATTTGGTGTTGGTAATAACATGAGCACAGAGGGTAAACACATCTACTTCCTGTGTGACCTAAACTTCAAGTTTGTGTTCTTAAAAGCACAGATTTCTCTTGCTCAGAGGCACCTGACATTAGTGGAATTAGAGTCTGAATTGCCTTTTATATTCAAACCATTGCTTGTGGTGAGTCTCCTTTAGCCACAAATGTAATGCCTTGACTTTTATGTAGGATATTGGAATAGTTCTCCTGAATGGTTGCTCTCATTCCAATGCTCAGTTCTGGGTGGACCCTACTCAGGACTAGCTTTGGCCTCACTCTATCTGCTATCATCACTGCTACCAAAAACAACTTACCCTGGTATCAAGGTATAGTCATAACATACCTTGTTTGGCTTGCCAACTTTGGCTTGTTCATGTCTCTTGCATTGTACACTCAACATCCCTGCCCTTCTAAAGCAATCCAACTTGTGGCTATTGCACAAATATACTTCTCCATGGCATGCACCATATATCTTTGGGTCCAAGCACCATTCTTCAGATCCAAGTCTCAGATCACTTTTGCAGATTGAACATGCCAGTGGTAGGAAATGGAAGAACAGGGGCACTGGTTGTGGTTGCTATCATGACCCTGGGATATTTGGTCTTGGTATTCACCTTTGTTTCCTGCTGACTAGAAGCTGAGGGCAGTTTACCACAAGAGCACAACCAGCTCAAGTGACATGCAGCTGAGATCCTGTACTCCCCATAGAAGTTGAAACTGAACATTGAGAGTTGACTTGAAAATGCATTCTAGATATTGTGATCAGGGGTATCTTGTGTGATTAATAAAGAAGCTGCCTACACAAGTTGGTACCTTTGATTGTGGTTTAAGAACATTTTCAACATGGGTGCTGCTAACACCAATGCCCTTCTCAAATATCCACCCCCAGGTTAACTCTATCTCACTTTGTCTCACATGATTGTCAACACATACATGGCTGCAACACTGTTCATCAACATGAGTTCTGAGTGCACTAATTCAACTCTTTTGAATGTAACACTTGTTGCGAGCACACTATTCTACAAAGTGGAACTCTCTTCTAGACTCACCGAGTTAGTGTTTAAGGCTTAGAGTTATCTACGAAGGTGGTGGTAAGAGTGAAACAGCTCTTATTGTTTGTAGTTGAGTACAGTGGGTTTATATACCTATGTAATATGTGCACAGACCATTTGTAAATAAGAGCCCATGTGATCTACTGGTCAACAGAGTCACATGATGAGAGCAGTGGAAATTAGTATTTCAACACCCCCCCACAAGTAGTGTGGCGCTTCTGCAGCTGCATTCTACTTGTCCTTGGTAAATTCAATTCCAAGGAGCTCTCTGCATTTGAGGAATGGTACTGCGACTAAGTTCTTTGTGAACATGTCTGTGGGATTATCCTTCCCCTCGAGGAATATGATGGAGACTTTGTCGTTCTCGATGCATTCACATATGTAATGATAGCGAATGTCAATGTGTTTTGTCTGTCTTTCTTGAACTGGATTTGATCCGATGAATATGGACCCTTGATTGTTGCCACATAATGTAGTAGGCGCCAGGTCATATCCAAGTTCATGAAATAAGGACTGCATCCACATGATTTGTCAGCAAGAGTTGGACAATGCCATATACTCTGCCTCAGTGGAGCTTAATGCGACTATTTTTTGTAGGCGTGATTGCCAGCATACAATGCCACTAGCAAGTTTGGCAAAGAAGCCAGTGGTGGATCAGCACTTGATTGTATCAGCTGCCCAATCTGAGTCCGTAAACCCAATTAATCCCTTGGAATTCTCACCATCATAGACAATTCAGTAGGTTTGAGTGCCTACTAAATAGCGCATTATGTACATCACTTTGTCTAGATGTTGTTGGCTTGGGTTAGCTGAGAATTGTGACATTTTAATGACCATGTAAGCAATGTCAGGTCGCGTTCCGAGCATCAGATACAGTAATGATCCAATGACCTGCTGGTACTTCTGATGGCATGTCAGGTCAACTGCATTGGTGTTCTCTGAAGGTTGATACCCAGACAGTAAGGGTGTGGGAGCACTCTTGGCATTTGTCATGTTAAAGCAATCAAGTACCTTTGTCAGATACGATTGCTGATCAATCATGATTTTAGCAGTGGATTTAATTACGTGCATGCCCAAGAAGCTGGTGACCTCACCAGTGTCACGGCATTCCCAGTGTTTCAAGCAAGCTTGTTTCATTTTATCCGCAAGTTGTTTGTCTTGTGACATAAAAATGCTGTCGTCAACGTACACCAGCATGATTACAATCATGCCATTCCTTGCTTTGTGGATAAAAATTCCGGTGTCAGAACTTGTGTGTTTGACCCAATGGTTTTCATGAATGCAGCAAGTTCGCGCCACCAAGCTAATGCTGCTTGTTTAAGGCTGTAAATTGTGCATTTAAGCTGCAGGACCTTCTTCTCTTGGCCTTTGACTACAAAGCCTTGAGGTTGGAGCATATATCTCCTCATCTAGTTTGCTGTAAAGAAAAGTGGTCTTTACATCTAGGCCGGTCATGTACATGCTGTCTAGAGCCGCTAATGCAAACATGAGATGAATGGACTCATAGCAGACAACGGGTGAGAAAATCTCCTCGAAGTCAATGCCTTTGACTTGTGAACAGCCTTTGGCCATGAGTCTGGCATGTTTTCTTCCATCTTCTTTGATGGAGAAAACCCATCGATTCTGGATTGCTTTGCGATTCGGCGGAAGATCTATGAGATCATAAACTTGCCTTTTAGAGAGAGCGACCAACTCCTCTTGACAAGCTTGTTTCCAATCAGCTTGCAGCCATTTAGATAGGTGCAGGATATCATGATACTGTTTTGGAACTTGCTGCTTACCACTGTCTGATGGTGACACTGCTTGTTTGAGCAGTATGTGGGTAAGTGCATTTCCTCCTTCCCTGACACTTCTGGCAAGCCATGTGTCTTCGTCCATTGGATTGTAATCGCGTTTGACTGGGGGTTCAGGGGCTTGAACTGTTTCATTGGACCCCCTGTTATTGGATGATGGTGCAGTTGGAGGCTGTGGCACCAGAGAACTAGGCCCAGTATGCCTGTTTCCAATAGAAGTTTGTGGCCAGACACAGGAGCTACCTGGTTGATTGGTATCCACTGTCTTCTTCCAATAATGGTCTCTTCGGATGTCTCACTCTATATCCGAGGGAGCATAATTTTCTCCATACATGTTACCAGGATGAGATGGAACGTTCCTACTTCTGCCAGATCACCGAGGGAGATTTCTCCACTTGTTCTGATTGTTTTCCCTAGGTGTAAAGTCCTGTGGGGATACTGGTGGCAATGTAGGAGGATTCTCAGCAGTGGTATCCTGCGCTTCTGAATCTTGGTATGTTCGACATTGAAGGTCCCGAAGGACCCAACTGAGAGAAGGGGTGGTTAGAAGGTGGATTATCATCATCATCACCTTCATCCGTTCCATGCTGATGGTCATGATCATCCTTGTCATGATCAGGTTGTCTAGTTCCTCCAAATGGTGTCAAATGGGGAGTACTAGCCTTTGGACATCTAGGGAAAAGTTCTTTGTCAAACACAGCAGTCATGCTGATGAACAATGAGTTGTTTGGATGCATGAACAAATATCCCTTGTTCCGTCTTCCACCTCATAGCCTAAGAAGGTCATGAGTTCTGAGTGTGCAGCCAGTTTATTTTGGCGCTTCTCTTTTGGAAGGTACATGTAAGCAATGCAGCCAAAGACCCTAACAGCTGCCAAGTCCGGCTTTTTGCCTTTGATCTGTTTGTATGGGGAAACCCATTTAGTCCAATTAATCAAGAAGCATGTGTGTCTTACACAGAAACTCCACCAAGAAGCAGGTAAACATGTGTTAAATCGCAGTGCTTGTGCCTTCTCAGTAATTGTCCGAATGGCATGCTCAGTGCGGCCGTTCTGCTGGTGTTGGTAAGGGGCAGATGTTTGAATCTTGATCCCCTGTCCATGCAGAAACTGCGTGAGTTCTTTGCTCTTGAGTTCCCCCCCAGCATCCATATGGACACTTTTGATGGGCTTTCTGTAGTGGTTGTTTGCTAATGCAACGAGTTCCTTTACGGCGTCAAGTGCGTCTGACTTTTTGGTCAGGCAGACATTCCACATAGCGGAAGATTTATCGTCCATGAATACAATAAAGTATTTCTCTTTGTGGTATGATAGAGTGGGAAATTCTTTGAGATCCATATGGATTAATTCAAAGATCTCAGTCGCATGGCTGTTTGAATCTGGGAAAGGCTGTGAGGCCATTTTACCCTTCGCACAGCCTGGACTAGGCAATAGCACGGGTACTCCCGCGGGTACCCAGAGCTCTACCCGTACCCGTACCCGCGTCTACCCGTACCCGTACCCGCGTCTACCCGTACCCGCAACCCACGGGTCACGAGTCACGGGTCACAGCGGGTACGGGTAGACCCCTGTCTCCCATTGTGTAACACCTCCTGCATAGGCCCCAACAATGACGGTGACAACACCATGTTGTCGCCGTCATTGTTGGGGCCTTGGATTTGTTACATACATTTAACTAATGGTTTCGTCACTCAGATGAGTGTCGACAACCTTTTAATTATTTATGTACTATGTGTATGTACTAACTAACTTAATATATATATTATTTACGGGGGAAGCGATGCCCCAGAGGAAGGGGAAGCTTGTGGAAGCAAGGTCTTATATACCAGATAATGTTTATTACTATTTGGTTCCAGTAAACGAACGCGAACGCGACACGTCGTTTAAGTTGATGTTTGCCATTGTTTGGTTTCAGTAAATGCGAACGCGACTCGTTTATGTGCTGCATTCATTTACTTCAACTATATACTAGTATTAATTATCAACTTGTTTCAATAAATGACACATCACATTCAGAAAAGTTAAACCAAACAATATGTACTAGTAAATATCAACTTGTTTCAGCAAACAACGTGTCACGTTCGCGTTCGTTTACTGGAACCAAATAGTAATAAACATTATCTGGTATATAAGACCTTGCTTCCACAAGCTTCCCCTTCCTCTGGGGCGTCGCTTCCCCCGTAAATAATATATATATTAAGTTAGTTAGTACATACACATAGTACATAAGTAATTAAAAGGTTGTCGACACTCATCTGAGTGCCGAAACCTGTAAATACAAAACTGTATGTTAGTACATAGACATTTGGTGACGGGTTGGGTGCGGGTCACGGGTACCTAAATCATGACCCGTACCCGTACCCGTGCCTACCCGTACCCGTAACCCGCACGGGTTGGCCAAACCCGTGCTCTTCCCTAGCCTGGACAAATGGGAGTCAATTGTGGGATTGTTATTCCCTGGAGTCCGGTACTGGAAGTTGGAAACTTGCACATGGCAGCATCACTAGGATGCCCTAAGTGCCAACAGAGCCTGTAGTCATATCATAATGTACTACACAAATATAACCCAGTCAGGTTATAATGCATGTACATCACTCATGGTGCCAAACACATTATAATGCAGCATTATAATGCCAGCCAAAAAAAAAATGAACAGGTGAGAGCTTACCTGCTAAAATTGAATCACGGGAATAATTTTGTACATAAATTACAATAAAACAATTAATCATCATCATCATCATGGTCATACTCCTCGTTATGCAGATCCACATCCACCTCAAGCTCACCGAATGGTACCACAGCATCCTTGTCAGTCTCCTGTAATAAACCCATGCCTTCTAGGGTAGCCTTTGCCCATGCTTGAACAGGAGCCCATTTAGCAGCCCAGAGGGTCACGAGCAGTGCTTCACACTCTGCAAAGGGTTTAGTTAGCGTTGTTCCCTTCCCCGGAGGTCCCTTTGACTGGACACCTCAGGGGACTTTGCACTATCTGTCAATCAATCTTTGTACAGATGATGAGGGTTCTGATGTTGAGTAACTTAGGCAATTACTATATCACGTAGTTTCCATACTTGTTAAATGTTTGGCATTGCTAGTTGTTCTATATGTTGTTATTTGTGCAATTTATTATGTTGGCCCCCCTTCGTGATATTGAAATGCATTGATAAATAAATAGTAAAGTGCACTGGTATATGCCATTGTACTACAAATGTACCAAGGGACTTTGCACACATAAGTCTTTTGAATTTGTGATCAACTTGAATCAAAGTCAAGTTGAAATGAGCAGTACAACTTGACGAATATATGAGGCATAAGCCCTGCCTTGGCAAGTTGCAGTATTGGACCCATCTTGATCAAAAGATTGCAGGCTAATTTCCTACTATGGTTACCAATTACAACGAGCCTGAGGTTGGATCCACCTTTATCAATCACTGAGCAAGAGTGAGTGAGTTTTGTGATTACACTCAGACATATCAGGATCAAGGATATCTAGAGCTTAATAGGATGCTAGTTGTTTCATGATCAACTTCGATGGATGACTCTACGGGATCAAACAAATGAGGGTTAGCGAGTGGTAGTTCATTCATTCATGATTGAGAATCTAACATATTTAATAGCAGTTAGGTAAACGGAGCATTTATTATCCCATTTGAAGTTGCTTCATAACTAATGGTATTTATATCATTCAATAGTACCAGCATGGTTTAGATCAGGTCACAGTGATGATCATGTTCTATACTATACAATTTTTCAGTTGTGTGCTTGGTATTGCCTGTAACTATCTTTCATAATTTATTGTGACCTTCAGGATCACAGTAACCAGAAGACAATAGGAGGATGGCACATTCAGACACATTGTGGACATGTCCGAGTTTGATGTGACACCATCATGTGCCAGCTTGTCACATGGTCACGCTTGGTTCGAGTGAAAACTTCAAGTTCATTTGTTGCCACCATCTTCCTTTACAACACGTCCTTGCATGCCAACACTTCACAAGTCCCGAGCCAATGCACTGCGGTCACGCTCTCTGTATATCCATGAACCTCCCCCTTCCTCTACTACCACTAAGGCCAGCACTGCAACACAAAGTGGTTGTGTTCACACTGTTGTGCACAATTGTCTCAAGGATCCAGAGGAGCCAGCTCATGAAGAACCTTCAAGTGATCAAGAAATGCTTGAGCAAGAGGAGCTCAACATCAATGAGCAAATTTACGATGATGTCACAAGCCCTCCAGTTGCTCCTTGTCCATCTGGAATCAAGGTCAAGACATGCACCAAACACTACGTTAATTCTGTAAGTTTCCCTTTATTTTTGTCATTGCTCATTGCTCAATCAATTCCAGGATCATCCACTTTTAACTTGGGTTCATTACCGGGAGAGGTATTTGGATGGCCATTTGAGCTTAGAAGGGAGGGGCCGCTTCATGAAGGATGGCTGTGTCAAGTGTGGGGATCACGATTCTCTATACTGTTGTCGAGATTGCTATGGTGGGTGGCTGCATTGTGAGCAGTGTATCTTGGATGCTGATGCTGATGAGCCACTTCATTTTCTGGAAGTAAGTCTCTTACACATTTTAGTTTTTTTTCTTGATTGACTTTATTTCCAGGGGTGGACTGGAACTCATTTTTGTCAGACATCACTTGCAGCTCTTGGTATGTGATACCAATTGGGACACCTTCCAGGTGTGTGCTGTCCTTTAGCGAGGGCAGTGCATAAAGATTTCATGGTTATCCATCACAATGGCCTCCACTGTGTCCTTGTTGACTACTGCGGTTGTAATACCTCCTATGAGGCCTTCCAGCAACTCATCGACGTCGTGTGGTTTCCCACAACCCCACTGGAGCCTCAAACATGTGCTACGAACGTAGTCATGCGTCAATTCCATGCCCTTAACCTCCAGGGCAAAGTTACTGCATATGATTTTTACAAGTCACTGGTCCTTTTGACAGATGCTACGGGCATCCTTGTCCCTCCAGTATGTTTCTCTCTCATCCTTTCTTATAGTTCATGGCCTTATCTTTTTGAAGGATTGCCTCCCTTCTTTCACCCTCCTTGCTCGTGAGTGGCGCCACATCAAGATGACAAAGCATGCTGGCCATGGACACGATCCTGGCGGAATCGCTGCCACGTCACCTGGGGGATTGGCTGTTCCCTGTTGTGCATGTCCTCTGCCTACCATTAACCCTCCACCGGGTTGGGAAATGGCCCCTGCAGAGACATCTTGGCTTTATAGCCTGATTCTTTTGCAAGATGCAAATTTTCATTTGAAAGGGAGAATGCGTTCATCTGAGGACAAGGATCCAGCTTTGGGACCTGGCTTCACTTACTTTGTCCATAGTGACAATTATCTCCAGCATCTGTCGAAATATGTGGACCAGGATGAGGTTAGTATCACATTCTTGCCATCTAATTGAGTGTTCTAATGACCTTCTGGTGTAGATCAGTCACTGTGTTGGTTTCGCCGCCCTTTGGCTTGCGAACAACAAGAAGGCAAAGGGACTTCGGGCGACAGGTGTGGGCTCAGTCAGTTGTGCATGCCATGAGATGTTCCGACCGACAGGGACTGGTGATCTCCAAAAGGGTGAACAGTATGTATATATAATCTCCATCTCCTTCGCAATTCTAATTTTTTAAATTAGTTATTGTAATATGGACTACATCTTCCTGTCAAGCATCATCGGATTATTTCTTCTTTTTCTGTTGGTATCTTACGACATTGCTTGCCAATGGCATAAAAACCAAAGCCATGCCGCCTCACCTACAATTCATCAACCCTCCATCAATGTGTTACAAGGTTCCAAAATTTCATCTACCCCCCCCATGTCCCTGCCTGCCAAGCACCCTTTTCTTTCAACTTCGCGATGGGGGTTGGTCGAACGGATGGTGAAGGTGTTGAGCGGAATTGGTCATGGCTTAATGGTGCAGCAGCCAGTACAAGTCAGATGGGGCCGGGATCTCGTCATGATACCTTGGACGACTACATGGGGTTCTCCAATTTCCGAAAAGTGACTGAATTGGGTAAGTTTTTTTTTCTCCCGCTGCACTGGCATTGTTTGCTGATGTTTCTTCTAAAGGTAACAGCCTTCTTTGTCGACTGGTCCTTGCCATACCTCAAGCTATGCTACATCACCAGGCATTTGAGGCTCTCACCAACAGCTTTTGCCAGGAGCATGGAGCACAAGTTGACAAGTGGGAAAATATGGTTGTGATGTGGGAAGCGGACAATACAAAGCAAAGCCCTTATGACATACCTGACTACAGTACGTCTCACAGCTCATCAATTTTTAACATCTCTAATACTTCAACTACAGCTGTCAGTGTTCACAAAATTTGGTGACAGTTGGCAGAAGAAGAGCATAGGACAGTGGAGTGCGGTGGTCTTGAAGGAAGTCCAGCACATTTTATAGTGATGGCCCTTTCCATTGAGGATGCGCAGTAAGTACCTTATTTATACTTGTGACATTGGACTTGTTACTTATGTTCATTGATATAGGTTACTGCTTCGAGTAGAAGCTTGCAAGAAAAATCACATGGCCGCTCAGCTCACCTCCCTTCAAGAATGCCACGTGAGTCTTCTGAAGCACATACAACGCTTTCGAGAGCTGCAGCTCATCTTCATGCCTAACCTCCAAGCCCATCTTGACTCAAACCCTCTCCCTGCTACTCCTCATGACCTCAGCTGCCCCGAGAACATCCAACTTCACCTGCCATCTTTCTTCACTACCCTCATCCAAGGAGGGATATGCATGGACAACCTTGCTGATATTGAGGACCGCCTTTGTTTTGCTACTGCGAATGAAGCACTTGAAGATCTGCGACAACAACTTCGTATGAGAACATTCGTGAGCAAGTACAAGAAATGCAATGTTCAGAGCCAAGGTCCATACACGCGGATGAAAACCCTCCAGCTTCAAATCAAGAACAAGATTTCTACTGCTTGCGATCATTACCACACATCATGGCAGGCTTTGGTTTCTCTTAGGGGCAAGGGTACTTGGGAAGAAACCCTCTGGGAATTGCTCACAGGGGATATCCATGCCATGAATGAGAGGACGCTCACGGCAGAGGAGGCAGAGGCAAATCGGAGGATGCGAGCCCTTGCTGGCATCTCCGATGATGAAGATTGTAACATTGATGTCGCACCCTCTCATATCATCGACCTTGGCAATGGTCATTGAACCCTGTCCTGGATCTGGTACACTGTGCAGGGTGTGGAGGTTGAGATGGATGTATCAGGCACAATGCATGCTTGTATTCGTGTTGAGTGGGCCAAGGCTTGAGTGCGCGCATTGCGTTGGAGAGAGGAGATTTTGCTGGACAAGGAAATGCGCTGGGTGCTGGCTTTTGGTGAATGGAAGGCAAGGTGGTGGCTCGAGCAAGCTACACAAAGGGATTCAGTATCAGAGGAGCTAGCAGAAGGACTGCAGGCATATGTGGCAGAGCATGCAGAGTGTGAAGCACTGCTCGTGACCCTCTGGGCTGCTAAATGGGCTCCTGTTCAAGCACGGGCAAAGGCTACCCTAGAAGGCATGGGTTTATTACAGGAGACTGACAAGGATGCTGTGGTACCATTCAGTGAGCTTGAGGTGGATGTGGATCTGCATAACGAGGAGTATGACCATGATGATGACGACGATTAATTGTTTTATTGTAATTTATGTACAAAATTATTCCCATGATTCAATTTTAGCAGGTAAGCTCTCACCTGTTCATTTTTTTTTGGCTGGCATTATAATGTGTTTGGCACCATGAGTGATGTACATGCATTATAACCTGACTGGGTTATATTTGTGTAGTACATTATGATATGACTACAGGCTCTGTTGTGAAGCCAAGTCCATTGTCGCATCAGAACTCCGTCGGACACTGCCATAACTCCGCCCTATGAGATTGGTTCGTAACAGTATAATCAAACTCACACTTCTTATGCCCTCTGCACAAATATATTAACCTTTTTATGTCAACTTCAGTCGCTATGTGTACACGCTCTACCACCAATCCACAATGAAGTGGATTACAAGCTGTGCGCAGATCCCGACTATCCTCACCAGCCCTGCACTGACATTTGTCAACCTTCGGTACCACACCGCGACCTTCAAACATATTTCCTGGCCTGGGAGCAAACCCAGAAAACCCTGACACTCAACCTCCGTCTACTCCGCCGCAACCCCGTGGCACACCAGTTGAAAACCAACCTAGTCACAGCGATCCCGAAGGGCCTGATGACCCTGATGGTGATGACGATGACCCAGAAGGTGATGACCACCAATCCAATCCCGAGTCGGAGCCCCGCAGCAATGACTGGTTATTCCTGCATGTACTACAAGAGTTATCGGACAGCATCTGTGCCTCCCAACAACCTTGCAATGAGAAAGTCAAAGTATGTGAACCTGACATGTTTGACAGTACAGACCTGTGAAACTCCATGACTTCTTAATCTCTTGTAACCTTCACTTCCATGACCATCCTACCCTTTTTGCATCTGATGAGAAAAAGATCTTATTCATTCTTTCTTATCTGAAGGGAGCAGCACTTGGTTGGTTTGAACCAGGGCTAATGGACGCGACCAATAGTGCCAATTGGATTTGGGACTTTGTACTTCCGTGGACTTCCGCTACGGATCTGCGTTGAAGTCCTCCAAGGAGACAAACCAGCAACTCTACCAGCATTACGTCTCAAAGCCCAAGAAGCTGATGAAGTCTACTGGATGCAGAAAGACAAAGCAGCGCTTGAAACCCACTCCGCTAAGTCTGGCAACAACAATAATAACAAAACCGATGACGCTTCCTCCTCCGGTGGCAAGTCCACAAACACTGCTGGTAAATCCAAAAACTCCAACAAGTCCAACTCCAGCAACAACTCCAATAATTCCAACAATGCTAGTGGCTCCAACAGCAACAACAAGAATAAACCCTCGATAGCCAACAAGTTGGGAAAGGATGGTAAGCTTACTGGAGATGAACAGGCCTGCTGCTTGAAAGAAGGATTATGCCTTTATTGCGGTATAGTGGGTCACGAGGCTAAGGATTGCAGGAAGGCAGCTAATCCTAAAGGCAGAGCAGTGACTACAGAAGCCACCACTCCAGCAGCCCCCGCAGAAACCTCCGCGGATTCAAAAAAATAGTCAGCAACCCTCAAGAATCCTCCGCATGGGCTGGGGGTTGCGTTGACACCAACCATGCACCAAAGGAGGTCTGCCTCAACGCCGCCGCTCTTTACAACCCTAAATCTTTTCAAATTGCTTTAACTTCTATTCAAGTTTATGACCCTACTATGATTACTCTTTTAGACAGCGGTTCAACTCATTGTTTTATAGACTCGTCATTTGTATCAAAACACAATATTCCAATGACAACCATATCACCAATACAGCTCCACCTTTTTGATGGGTCTTCAAACAGATGGATCATGCAACAGTTACAATTGCTGGTTTCATTTCCCACAGGCAAGACTTTCAACCTACTATTCTACATTACCCTGCTCGACTCTAGTAACTCCGCCGTACTCAGCTTAGGCAGATCAATCCATTGATTGACTGGGCCTATGGCCAAGTTGCTTTCTGGATGGATGAGTACAGAGGTCCAGCACTGTCGACAACCTCAGGTAAAGCAAATTCCTTGCCCGAACCTAACAAAACTTCCCTAGAACCATGTCTACCCGATGCGCCAGCAGAATCTCCGAAGCCCACCACCGTTGAACAACCCACCCACATCTTGTTCATCAATGCCGCAGCTTACACTTGCGCCTGTTGCCTTCCTGGCACCCAAACATTCTCGGTCTCTCTCTCTGATGATGGAGTCCATGGCAAAGCCACCATGCCAGACTTATCCAAAGTCCCTGAAGAGTACCATGAATTTGCGGACATCTTCAGCAAAGGAAAGGCCGACACCCTTCCACCACACTGACCTTATGACCTCAAAATTGAACTCAAGGAAGGAGCGGAACCTCTGCCGGGTTGCATGTACTCCTTGTCTACCTCAGAGCTAGACACTCTGCACGTGTTCATTGAGGAAAATGTCCGGATAGGTTTCATATGGCCATCTAAATCACCACATGGAGCTCCGATCATTTTTGTTCACAAAAAGAGTGGTGAACTCTGGTTATGCGTCGATTACTGTGGGCTTAACAAGCTTACAAAAAAGGACCGCTATCTGCTACCCCTCATTTCCAACCTACTCGACACCCCATGCAATGCCTGCTTCTATACCAAAATCGACTTGTGCCATGCTTATCACTTGGTATGTATTGCTGCCGGCGAGGAATGGAAAACAACATTCCATACCTGCTATGGCTCTTTGGAATGGCGGGTGATGCCACCTTTCAACATTTCATGAATGACATTTTTAGTGACATGCTCAATGTTTCCATCATCATCTACCTGGACAACATCCTGATCTACTCCGACGATATGTCTCAACACAAGAGGCACATCAAGGAGGTATTATGGAGACTCTGCAAACATGGCCTTTATGTGGTGCTGCAGAAATGTGAATTCCATGCCGACACTGTAGAGTACCTCGGTTACATTCTGTCACCGGAGGGCCTACGGATGTCTGCCAACAAAGTCCAAACAATCATGGATTGGCCGGAGCCCCACAAGATTAAGGACGTGCAGTTGTTCTTAGGTTTTTGTAATTTCTATCAACATTTCATTCACGGTTATTCCAATATCACCGTTCTCCTTACTAGACTAACTAGAAAGAACGTCCCCTGGACTTTCACAGACAAGTGCCGTCAAGCCTTCCAGAAACTAAAGGAAGAATTCATGCACGCCCCAGTCCTCACCCATTGGACCCTGGACAATACAATGATCATTGAGATGGACACTTCCAACCGTGCGCTCGCCACCATACTGTCAATGTACACAGCGGACGGCGAGCTACACCCGGTCGCCTTTCACTCCCGCTCTTTTACACCCCCCAAACTCAATTATGACACACATGACAAGGAGCTATTGGCTATCTTCGAGGCCTTCAAACATTGGCGGCAGTATCTCAAAGGTAGTGGAACTCCGGTTTCCATCGTTACTGATCATAAAAATCTAGAATATTTTTCCACTACAAAACTGCTCACCTAGCGGCAAGCCCACTGGTCCGAGTACTTATCCCAATTCAACCTCATTATTTGCTTCCATCCTGGGAAGCTTGGTACTAAGCCCGACACTCTCACTAGACAATGGGACATCTACCGCAAAGGGGGAAATAGCAATTCCATCACGGATAATCTGCATAACTTCCACCCAGTATTTTCCAAAGAACAACTCAATGCATCTTTATGTGCTACTTACCTTGCTGAACCCATCCTACGCAGTGCTGTAGCTCTTGACATAGAAAGCCTGCATGTGGACATCCACACGGCTCTCCCGTTGGACCCCGCTATAGCATCACACATCACTACACCTTCCACACCCTGGTCACTTGGGGATGACAGACTTATTTGACTTAATGATCACATTTATGTCCCAGACTCCATGGACCTCCGACTTCACGTCCTTCAATACAAACACAATCATATCCTTTCTGGTCACTTTGGCCAAAACAAAACATTACAATTGGTACGCTGAGAATATGTGTGGCCTAACCTCAGAACATTTGTAAAGGATTACTGCAATACTTGCACTTCGTGTAAACGCACCAAGTCACCGCGGCATAAGCCGTACGGACTATTGAAGCAATTACTGATCCCGGAGAAGCTGTGGAATTCCATCTCTATGGATTTCATTGAACACTTACCCCCATCCTTCGGCTACACTTCCGTTTTAGTCATTGTTGATTGACTTTCTAAACAGGGCATATTCATTCCTACAGTTGATGAGATTGACTCCCCGGAGCTCACCTGGCTCTTCATACTTCATGTATTTTCTAAGCATGAAGTTCCGTCGCATGTCACTTGTGACCATGGCTCTGAATTCATCTCTAGGTTTTTCCAGTCATTAGGTAAAGCCCTCAACATGAAGATTCACTTCACTTTGGGTTATCACCCAGAGGCCGATGGACAAACCGAACGACTTAATCAGACACTAGAACAGTACCTGCGCATCTTTTGCAACTACCAGCAGGACAACTGGTCGGAACTCCTTCCCCTTGCTGAGTTCGCTTACAACAATGCTCCTAGTGCTACCACCAGCATATCACTGTTCTACACCAACAAAGGTTATGACCCTAACTTCACTGTCTACCCTGAGCATGAGCTGGCTTCCCAAAAGGCTAGATCCTATGTCGTGGACCTTGATGAACTACACACAGAGCTCTGCTGGCAAATCAAACTTGCCCAAGAGCGTTATCAAGTTCCTGCAGATCGCTGCTGGCACCCCGCTCCGCCTTACAAAGTTGGTGACCAAGTCTACCTTCATGCTGAAAATATTCGCACTACTAGGCCTTCGAAAAAGCTATCAGAAAAGAATCTTGGCCCCTTTGAAATCATTGCCCAAGCCAGCACACATTCCATCACCCTTCGTCTTCTGGACCACCTCCGTGCCTTACACCCAGTCTTTCATGTATCCAAAATTGAACCAGCACCTGCCAACACAATTCCTAACCGGATTCAGCCACCACCTCCGCTGATCACTATCGATGACGAAATTGAATACGAGATTGCAGAAATCTTGGACTCCAAACTTGATAAGCGGTGGCGGTGTCCGTTGTTATATTTGGTGTGCTGGTCAGGTTATAAGAACACTGACTTGGAACAATCCTGGCTACTCGCCAAAGAACTCAAGCACACCCAGGAAGCCATTGCGGACTTCCATGCACAGTACCCCAGCAAACCTGGTCCACAATAACTCCATCATTCCCTACCCTTAAACAAAGAACAAAGTCAATTCAAAACAAAATAAAGCCAATTCATTTTTTATATATATTCTGTTACTATTACTTACAAAAAAAACAAAGTCATCAGATACCATCACCTTACATACAACAAAACAAACAAAGTCAACATTACCTATCAAACACCGTCATTACCTACAAGAAAAACAAAGCCATTTCATTATTCTCAAAATACTGTCATCTTACTTACAAGTTTACTTATCAGATCACTCCTTACTTACAAAACAAAAACAAAGCCAAAAAACAAAACATTACAAACTATCCTATCTACTTACAAATGAAGTATCTACATTTTATGGTCCTCTGCGGACCCCTGTACGTACTATATTACTTTTATTTTTCTACTTACGTTCTCCCTTCCTCCTTACTACTCCTCTATCTCCATCCCCTCTCTGTCCCATTCTGACCCTTCGTTGGACTCTGCTGCCGGTCGCTGTTCTGCTTGCCATGCCTTGTATGTGGTGTAGTCTTCCTCCTCCTCCTCCAGATGCTCCAGGTCCCATTGGACCTCCTCCTCATCGCTGTCGAACTCCAACTCCTCCATCTCTCCCTCATCTGTCTGCTCCGTGCCCCACTTGATGTGTTCCAAGAGGTCGTGGATAACCGCCATCATCTTGGCAAACTCTTTATGCATCCTCGTCATCCCCACTACTGTCAAGAGTACGATTTTCCAAGGACATTTAACACTATTTAGTTACGCATTTCCTTTTATTTATACTTGTTGTGGTTATTATAGAGTTAGCAGACACACGGTAAACACATGGCGTCCGAACATCACGCATGCCTCATGATTCAAGCATGGATCAGAAGCCTCATGTAGCACACGCGGTTACCTCATTGTTAGCTCATGTATTGTAGTATATAAATGGTTAATATTACGCCTAGAGACTCTAATCGAGTTCTCTTAGGCTTACCCACTAAACGTGCGGCTGCCTTTAGACTGCTTGACTCTTTCTTTGGTTGGGTTTAACTGTGAGAGCCAGCACTAGACCTAGTGTTTAGTGTTGTCCTAACAGAAGAACTCGATTCCCTGTCTCCCGCGCTCCCTCTCACATCTCTCACTCTCTCTCATCATTCTTACCCGGGCCTCACTTGAAACGACGCGCGCTACCCGGCGCTGCCACCGTTAAAGCCAAGACGCCTTCAACTTTTCATCGCTCACACTTCCGCTCCCCTCAAGGCCGTGTGTACCTGTACACATTCGTCTGCACTTACTTCGGACAGACAATCGTCCTGAAAGTAAGGTGGAGATGACGGTATGCTCGCCCCCGCTCCACATTCTACACTCACCCCGCTCGCTTCAAGCGCCATTCTTCCCCAACCCCTCTTCCCCGCTCCTCTGGTGCTAGCACCGTTGAGCAGTCGTAGATCGATTGTTCATCTGGGTTGATCCCGTTGAGCGAACCCTCAACCGGACCGAGGACCACTCGACACAGACAATTGCGGGACGCCACCCGATTGTTCTGAGAGTGCGCGCGTGGTGTGATTGACCGCGGCTCGACGTCACGCAAGAGTCCTCGCCCTTATCCCTCTTCACGTTGCCCCAAAAGCGACGTCTTCCAGTTTTCGATCCCAAGGAGCACAGCAGGGTTGCGCGCCCGCTCCAGGGAACTATTGCATTTCCGCTCGCACATCGTTCAGCCTCACCTGCCATCAGTGAGTGGACTGATCATTCTCCACGCCCCCGACTCCTCTCCACACCCCCAACACCCCTTTTCCTCCTCCCCCCCATTTTTCCCATGGCCAACATTGAGAACGTCGATGTGCCAGCACCCATCGAACCTCCCCCCATCCAATCCTTAGAGGAACTCCTCGCGCAGGCACGCGCTGAGCGTGACCAACTGCTGGAGATCCTTATGGAGCAGAAACGCGAGAAAGAGCACGCCGACGAGGCAACGCGCGCAGAGTCAACAACGGCCAGCGGAAAGTCCTTTCGCATGCCCAAAGTCGCCACCCCACTCCCCTTCTCCGGCAAATCAGACGAGCTCAACAGCTTCGAGATGGCCGTGTACATGTACACGCACGGTCGACCCGACAAGTTCCGGTCCAAGGATGCCAAGATCATTTGGATCTTGTCCTACCTCCAAGGTGGCACGGCAGTGAAGTGGTGCGAGGTGGCTGTTAAACAAATGATGCGCGGAGCCCCGCCCTTTGCGAACGCAGAGGAGCTGATGACGGCTCTGCGATCATCTTTCGGCGATCCCAACGTCAGGGACACAAAGGTCTTCCAGCTGACCACAATGGTCCAGGGAGACGACACCACGGACGAGCACGTCCAAAACTTCAAGATCACAGCACACGAGTCCGGATACTCGGACACCCCGCTGATCTATGAATTTAAGCGGTCTCTGAAGGCGCCGTTGTGAGAGCGGCTGAACAATCTTGACCATCCCCCTACCACCATCGATGAGTGGTATGCACAGGCGATGAGGATGGACAGGCAATGGCGACAAGCCAGGACAGAACAGAGGCTGTTTGCGGGACGCTTCGGACAGAAGGCCGCATCAGCAGCACCAACAGCAGCGGCAGGGCGAACAGCGCCCGCGCCCCAGCGGGCAGGCAAACAACCACCCGCGAGGCAACAATGGGGCCAGCAGGCTCAGGGGCACGTAAACCCCCCTCGAGCATGCGACCCGAATGCGATGGACGTGGATAGGAGCGCAAAGCGCCCTCCACTAATTTGTTACAAATGCAGGAAGCCGGGACACATGGCCTGGGATTGCAGATCGCGCCTGGACATCAGGGCGATGAACTACGAGGACTTGCGCAGGTATTGGACCGCGAAGCTAGCTGAGGAGGCCGACGCAAAGGCCAAAAAGGATTTTCCCGCTGGAGGCCAGTGAGACCCCCCTCGCTCGCTTCCAGGAACAAGTATGACGGACTTACGGTACAAGATATGGACACTGATACGGAAACGGACAATGCTACAGTAGTTAGCTTAGATAGCGATACAGTAGTTAGCCACAACGGTGGGGGGCCCGACACAAGTCGGCTCAGTAGCCCGGAGCTACGCTTAATTCCCCTTGTACCCATAGTTACTAAATTAGACTCTGTTACCGACAAGCCTAAAGAGGGGGTTAAGCACTTTGTTAGATCAAGTAAAATAAAAAACGAAATCATGATACCGATTATGATTACTACCTTAGATACACATGACGCCTGCACGGTCAGGGCATTATTAGATAGCGGGGCTACCGGACTTTTTGTGGATTGGGAATTCGTGCACAAAAGCGGACTTAAGACTCGGACCCTGGATCAACCGATCAGGGTTTACAACATTGACGGTACCTTAAATCAGGGCAGTTCGATCACCGAAGAGATCGTCTTGATGGTGTCGTTCCGAGGTCACAAAGAGAAGGCCGTGTTTGAAGTGTGCGATCTGGGAAAGACAACGGTGATCTTAGGACACCCGTGGTTGCGCAAGCACAACCCGGACATCAACTGGGACACCGGAGAGGTTAGAATGACGCGCTGCCCTCGGGAGTGCAACATATTTATCAGAACCACGAAGAAAGAAAGGGCCAGGAGGAAGTTGGCTAAGAGACAGAGATTTCGTCCTACGATTGAGGAAGTAGAGGACGAAGACACATTCATTCAGGCAGGAGGAACGATGGGAGATGGGGATGGAATCCTGGAAGAGATTATCCAGGAAGAGAATGCGAATCCGGTACGCGATGAGGAGCTCAAGATCCGAATGACGGAGTCAGAGATCGAGGCGAAGATTCCGCATAGGTTCCGGAGGTGGATGAAGGTGTTCTCGAAGAAAGCGTCAGAACGCATGCCGAAGCGGAAGCCGTGGGATCATGCCATCGAGATGAAACCCGGTTACGAGCCCAAGAAAGCCAAGAACATTAGGCTCTCACCGCAAGAACAAGGCAAAGTCGACGACTTCTTGAATGACCAATTGGAAAAGGGATACATCAGAGAGAGCAAGTCGCCGCAGACGTCGGCCGTGTTCTTCATCCCAAAGAAAGACAAAAAAAAGAGGATGGTACAGGACTATAGATACTTAAACGCATGGACAATACAAAACAATTACCCGTTACTGCTTATCGGTGACTTAATAGACAGAGTAGGTAGTGCACGAGTATTTACAAAGTTGGACTTGAGATGGGGATATAATAACGTCAGAGTGAAAGAAGGTGATGAATGGAAAGCGGCGTTCACGACCCACAGGAGCGCGTTCGAGCCGTTGGTTATGTATTTCGGACTTTGCAACAGCCCAGCCACGTTCCAGACCATGATGAACAGTGTGCTGAAGGACCTCATCGACCAGGGGTCAGTAGTAGTGTATATAGATGATATCCTGATATTTACAAAGGACAAAAACGGACATAATGAAATAGTAGAAGAAGTGTTTAGTGTTGAAAAGACTAGAGGAAAACGATCTATTTGTGAAACTGGAGAAATGCGAATTCGAAGTCAATGAAGTCGAATTCCTGGGGCTGCACATTACCCCTTCGGGAATCAAAATGGATAGAGAAATTTCTACCGACGCTTTGCTGAAGGCTTTGCCAAGGTAGCCGTGCCCATGAATAAACTATTGAGGAAGGATCAGAAGTGGGAATGGGGGACGGCAGAACAGGAGTCGTTTGACGGACTCAAGGCGCTCTTCACACGGAACGCGATCCTCGCTACCGCGGATCCTTCCAAACCCTTATGAGTCGAAGCGGACGCTTCTGGAGTGGCGACAGGGGCGGTGTTGTCGATGAAGACGAAAGTGGAGGCCGTGCGCTTTCATCTCCAAATCATTGAATGACGTTGAACGAAATTACGACGTACATGATCAGGAGATGCTTGGCATCATCAGGGCGCTGGAAGCATGGCGGCACCATCTAGAAGGTGTGACGCATAAGATCGAGATCTGGACGGATCATTCCAATCTCTGATACTTCATGACATCAAAGAAGTTGAACCGGAGACAAGCGCAGTGGGCGCTTTATTTATCAAGATTTGATTTCGAGCTGGTCAACAAACCTGGCACGGCAATGGGAAAGGCCGACGCCCTATCCAGGAGACCAGACTTCAAGAGAGACGGGGAGCACGACAACGAAGATGTGACACTGCTTAAGCCGGAATTCTTCGCAATCAAGGCAACACAGCACGGTCACTTGTTGATCGAAGGCTCCGAGGAGAAGTTGTTGAGCAGAGTGCGGAAGGCGAAGGAGTGGGACGAGTCGGTAGTGAAGGCAGTGGAAGAGTTGAAGAGATCGCCGACGAAATGGCTGAGGACAGAGGAATGGAGCGAAGAGCAGGGGCTGGTGCTGTTCAGAGGAAAGGTGTACATACCAAGAGAGGTACAGCTGAGACGCGAGATCGTGAAGTTGCACCACGACTCGGCGATTGCGGGGCATCCAGGGCGGTGGAAGACCTTGGAGTTGGTGGCCCATAATTATTGGTGGCCGAACATGACCAAGTTCGTGTTCGATTATGTAGACGGCTGCGACAAATGCCAGCGGTACAAAAACGTGCCAAAACCTCCAGCGGGCAAACTGAGACCGATTGACTCCCCTAAGGAGCCGTGGAAAGCAATCTCCGCGGACTTCATTACGGGGCTGCCAGAGGCGCAAGGATACGACGCGCTCTTAGTGGTTGATCGAGCAAAGAAACAATTGCACGCAATCCCCACAACGGAGGAGACAAGCACACTTGGCCTGGCTAAGTTATATCGTGATAACGTGTGGCGGTACCACGGACTCCCAGACTCAATCATATCTGATCGGGGTCCTCAATTCGCAGCTGCGCTGATGCGCGAATTAAATAAATTATTAAAGATACAAACAAAAACGTCTATGGCTTATCACCTGCAGACTGACGGACAGACCGAACGAGTCAACCAGGATGTTGAGCAGTACCTGAGACTCTTTGTTAATCATCGGCAGGACGATTGGCCGGAATGGATCGCGTTGGGCGAGTTCGCCTACAACAACCGCATCCACTCGGCAATCCAAGTATCGCCGTTTTATGCTAATTATGGCTACAACCCCAGGATGGGTTTCGAACCGAGAAGGGAAGGGAAAGTCAAAGCAGCGGATGACTTCGCAGAGCGAATGAAGAGAGTGCACAAGGAGGCGCACGCCGCGCTAACAAAAGAGCGAGATGAGATGAAGAGGTACGCGGATCAGATACGGGGAGAAGCTCCGACGTACAAAGTAGGTGACAAAGTGTGGCTGGAGTCCGAGGACTTACAGATGAACCGCCCCTCGCGCAAATTGGCAGAGAAGCGCTTGGGCCCTTATTCCATCACGGAGATCATATCCCAGAACGCCGTGAAACTCAAATTACCGACATCAATCAAAATCCATCCGGTGATCAATGTGTCCAGGGTCAGGCCTTACACGGCATCGACGATCCCGGAACAGCAAGCCGAAGCACCGCCACCCGTTGAGATCGAAGGAGAGCTAGAGTACCACGTGGAAGAGGTACTGGATTCGAGGCTGTGCCGCAACCAGCTGCAGTACTTGGTGAAATGGCAAGGGTATACCGAGGAAAACAACACCTGGGAGCCCGCCGCAAACCTGGAACATGCAACGGAGGCTATCGCAGTATTCCACCGAATGCACCCCGCCGCCCCGCGTCGACTAAGATTGTTGGCGCACTTTCAATTCCACCCCTACGAAAACTTCACAGAGACTCCGGAGGGCCTTGTGTCTCATCTGGAATCCGAGCCCTAAAGAGGGGGTGATGTCAAGAGTACGATTTTCCAAGGACATTTAACACTATTTAGTTACGCATTTCCTTTTATTTATACTTGTTGTGGTTATTATAGAGTTAGCAGACACACGGTAAACACATGGCATCCGAACATCATGCATGCCTCATGATTCAAGCATGGATCAGAAGCCTCATGTAGCACACGCGGTTACCTCATTGTTAGCTCATGTATTGTAGTATATAAATGGTTAATATTACGCCTAGAGACTCTAATCGAGTTCTCTTAGGCTTACCCACTAAACGTGCGGCTGCCTTTAGACTGCTTGACTCTTTCTTTGGTTGGGTTTAACTGTGAGAGCCAGCGCTAGACCTAGTGTTTAGTGTTGTCCTAACAACTACCAGCTCCTTCAGGTATTCCACCTGGCCTTTCTCCGCCACTGCCGTTGCCACCATCTGCCTCGCACCACCCTCGCACTTCTGCTTCAGCCTGAAGCAGTTGTCGCAGGCCAAGTGGCGGGTCCTGCCAGACCTCATGCATGCCATGCCTGCAGAACGACATCTAAAAAACAAAATCAATTACAACAGAATTGTGATGACAAACATCATGCACCTAACACACATGGCCTCCACCGATGGCCCCGCAACTTCGTCTCTATTGGTGGCCATCTTCTTCTTCTTGTGAGGAGGGTCTTTGACAACCTCCTTGTCATCCTCGGCGGCAGACTCCATGGCTTTCCGTTTTTGGGCACGGTGTTCCTCTTGACGACACGCTTTCTCTTCCCTGTGCAGACACTTTTCCTCCATGGCCTTCTTCTCGGCCTCCTCAGTGGCTGCCTTCTCTTGTGCGGCAAGTTCTTCCAATTGCGCCATAAGCTTCATGTGTTCCTCTGCAGTGGAGGACAATGGAGCAGGGAGGGATGGGTTCTGCGAGCTCGACATGGTGGTTGATGTTGAAGAACTATGGACGATCAAATTCCTAAATACGGAATCCGAACACCATGTGACCTCAAAGGCTTGGTCCTAAGGGGGAAATACTGACATATCTCATGCAAGCCTGCGACGGAACTCTGGCGGATCACCAACGGAGCTGCCACTATTTCAAATAACCATTTCAAATTCTATTTCATATACTTCTCCTGTTTTGTTTGTATCACATATCATTGATTGATTATCTTACTTACTGCATACTTGGTACTCCACAGGCTCCGCCGTAGTTTACCTCGGTCACTTAGTTACTATAAAACCTAGATACCATCACTTGTAACTTCAGTTTGATTATTGCATTGTTACCTCTCCAACTCTCTCTTCTCTAAGTCCTCTTCGACTCTTACTTCTGGAGCTCCGCTGGACCTCTGCTCTTATTATCGTCTTCTTGTAAATTGGACATCAGGCATAGAGAAGGGCACAATCTCTTATAGATTGAAGCCAAGTCCATTGTCACATCAGAACTCCGTCGGACACCGCCATAACTCCACCTTATGAGATCAGTTTGTAACAAGTATCCACAGTTTGCAGAGTATCCACTTTACTCTATTTTGTATAAAAAGTCTATGTAAAATATTAGAAACAGAGATCTTGTCTCCCCCTTTCTCAGCACTAAGGTTTCAACTCTCATCTCCTCTCATGTTCAACTGCGAAGTTGACTTGCGACTTATTTGAATATCATCACTGTGTTATTGTGACCAGGAACTAGGACAATCCTAGTTCATTGGTAAAGTACTTTTCATCAAACTGCATTATTAGACTGTGAACTATTGACTACCTTTTATTGCAACATTTCGCTAACTTTTTCTACTCACTTCGCATTCTTTGCACTTCATTTAGGTTGTACATCATTAACAGCAGACACCACAGATTTCCATCCTTGTAGAAGAAGGCCAGTTCTGGGACCCTTTAAACTAACTCTTCCCTCTTCTAGTTTTCCAGTGCTTCTTCTTAAGCTAGGAACGCTAGGAACACATCACTGGTTAAGGACCAGACCACTGGTCTACTACTATCTAATAATATTTATTATATTATAACAAATTTAATTTAATTATACCCTACATTACATGGGACAAGCCCAGGGGATCAAAAAGAGTGAAATCTCAAGGGTTTATATACCCCTAGTGAGTTTGCACATATTTATTTGATAGGGCTAGTGTTGCTATGGTGATTTTTTGATAGATGCCATCTTTTTTTTTTCTTCTGATCCCACACAAATAATTAACAACACTGCCAACAACACATCAAGAAACAACACTAATCCCCTCATACTACCACCACCACCCCCCCTGGCCCAAACAATGTCCAGTGTTGTTTGGGCCCTGTAACTTTTTTTCCATTTTTTCTTATAATTGACTTACTATTTATTTTATAGGATAGAACTCACTGTAAAATACCATGGCACTACCTGGCCCCAGCCCCATAGGCCATGAGCCCCTGCTCATGGGGTGGAGTCTTAGTGACACCACAGCACTCTTGACCCCCCTGTGCCACCTCATCACTAGGGACCCCCCATGCTGCCTCATCACTAGTGACCCCCCCACGCTGCCACATCACTGGCGACCCCTGCACTACCTTGTCACTAGCAACCCCCCACACAAATTTTTTATTTTATCTGTAGAGTACTCTAAGGCCCCCTGACTCATGCTGCCCCCCTCGCTTGTAAATGTGAGGGGGGGTGACTTGTTTAATATTTAATTGGTTGAATACTTTAATTATAGTAGATTAGTGTAGGAAAGACTGGTCGAGACTGGTCCAAGACCGAGACTGGACCATTTAGGTGTGGTCTGGTGCAGTCTGGTCTCAGTCCCTATATAGTTGAGTAAAAAATAGACTGGTCCTGGGCCTGGTCCAAGCCCAAAAGGGGTGAAAGACTGGACCAGACCGGACCTTTAAACATTAGTGGAATGGGGTGCTATGCGAGGGGCAGGGCACTGCAATGCGATTACGCTAAGAATGGGGACCCCCCTGTCTTGAGGGGGGAATTCTTTTTTTTTGTAGTCTTAAAATTAGTAGAAACCCCTCTGTCATTGGAGGTGAATGTTTTATATAGATGTAAATAGGCAATAAGTACCTTTATTTAAATATGTTTGAAAATTAGTAAATTTTAAGTCTGGATTCTGTGTGGGATCTGCTCATTCCATGTAGGCAATAGCACGGGTACTCCCGCGGGTACCCAGAGCTCTACCCGTACCCGTACCCGCGTCTACCCGTACCCGCAACCCACGGGTCACGAGTCACGGGTCACAGCGGGTACGGGTAGACCCCCGTCTCCCATTGTGTAACACCTCCTGCATAGGCCCCAACAATGACGGTGACAACACCATGTTGTCGCCGTCATTGTTGGGGCCTTGGATTTGTCACATACATTTAACTAATGGTTTCGTCACTCAGATGAGTGTCGACAACCTTTTAATTATTTATGTACTATGTGTATGTACTAACTAACTTAATATATATATTATTTACGGGGGAAGCGACGCCCCAGAGGAAGGGGAAGCTTGTGGAAGCAAGGTCTTATATACCAGATAATGTTTATTACTATTTGGTTCCAGTAAACGAACGCGAACGCGACACGTCGTTTAAGTTGATGTTTGCCATTGTTTGGTTTCAGTAAATGCGAACGCGACTCGTTTATGTGCTGCATTCATTTACTTCAACTATATACTAGTATTAATTATCAACTTGTTTCAATAAATGACACATCACATTCAGAAAAGTTAAACCAAACAATATGTACTAGTAAATATCAACTTGTTTCAGCAAACAACGTGTCACGTTCGCGTTCGTTTACTGGAACCAAATAGTAATAAACATTATCTGGTATATAAGACCTTGCTTCCACAAGCTTCCCCTTCCTCTGGGGCGTCGCTTCCCCCGTAAATAATATATATATTAAGTTAGTTAGTACATACACACACATAGTACATAAGTAATTAAAAGGTTGTCGACACTCATCTGAGTGCCGAAACCTGTAAATACAAAACTGTATGTTAGTACATAGACATTTGGTGACGGGTTGGGTGCGGGTCACGGGTACCTAAATCATGACCCGTACCCGTACCCGTGCCTACCCGTACCCGTAACCCACACGGGTTGGCCAAACCCATGCTCTTCCCTAATTCCATGCAGACTCCCATGGACTCTGTGCGGAATTTGCTCACAATTTCCTTTTTTGGAAGCACAAGGTTGGACTCACTCAGATTCCACACAGATTCCATGCAGAATGAGCAGAATGAGCGGATTCTGCAAGGACACATGGGGGAGTGTAAATTACTGCACCACCAGGTATGCTGCTCCAAGAAGCCCTAAAATATTAATAAATACATGCCTACATCTTTCCCTTCCATTGTGACCTCTCTAGCTCCTTCTTTGCTAGTGATGTAAAAATCCAGCTGAGGTAGCATTAGAGAGGGAACAGGAGGTTGGCTGTTGGATGAACAAAACCTCTGTGGGGTGCCTCAAGAAAGTCTCATAACAACATTTAATGATACACTTATGCAACTGTATAGCCAGTTTTGCCCCAATGTTGTCCCCAGACAAAAAATTCATTCTGAAGTACAGATATGGAAAAAACAGCATCCTAGCATAAGCATGTCACATATGAGAGAAGAAAAATATATAGAAATAATAGAATGTCATATACAGGACAGGAATAGTGATGGGAACACCATATAAAAATGTTGAAAGCAGCAGAGGGACCATGCATTCACAATCATTAACTCAAAGTCACAGTGTTCTTAGGGTCAAGAAGCATGTTACCCAGCCTTATGAAAGAACTAGAGTTAAACAAGGTATATAGACCCATAAATCAAGGCAAACAAAGAGCAGGCCCACAGGAGGTATATGTGTAGCAAGTTTTGGGGTGGGAGGAAGGAAAATGATGCTCAATGCAGTGGATTACCATATCACACAGCATAAAGCTGGAAAATGCGACAAGGGCAAATTGTTGTCAAATTGCCACAATCTGACTAGAATTTGACAACAATGTGACAACAATGTGACAATTGGCAAATTGTCACACATTTCCCCAATCTTAAATCAATTTGACGACAATGTGATGAGCAATCTGACCACAATTTGACCAGAGTGTAGAGTGCCTGTTTTGGATACTTCTGCACCACATCTGCTACTATTGATTGCAAGCCCAAAAAACCTTCTATTCTCACATGTACAACATTAACTGTAGTACTATAATACATCAGAAATGGATAAGGTCAGCATCCAGGAGGTCACATGATGCAATTGACAAGAATCTGCTCGATGCACTTTGATGTTTGACCCATCTGACATGCTCCCTGGCCTGCTCATCCCTGCATTTGTACGATGGATATCAGCCAGCTCAATTCTAGATTGCGAGGAAGTGGAGGTAGCAGCATGCAGCTGCCGTCAATGCTGGTGCGAGATCAGCAGGTAGACAGGTTTCGGCATCAACTGGGCCCTGATCCTGAGCAGTCCTTTGCATCGTCCTCAGGTGCTTGACAACCCTCCCATTCTCCTCTACTGCATTTGCAATCACTCCCTCCCATCTACTCACCTCCTGCACAAAGTGATTCAGCATTTCAAACACCTCAGCAAAATGTCTTCTCACTTATTCATTCATTGGAACCCTGCTCTCCTCAGCTGCACCAAAACCAATTAATCCCCCAAATGCCCCAGCATGTGGAGTTCTCGCCTGTTCATCCACTTGTGTCACACCCCTCTCAGCTCATCCTTCTTCCCCCCCCCATGCCCCTTGCTGCAACTGCTCCATTTAACCCAGTTCCTAATGGTCCAATGAAGTGAGAATACATTGTGCACGAATTGACTGCCATCTGAACTGAAATACAAATACTTCAGCACCACATATCACATTTAGAGAAAGAGAATGATGCCTTACATCAACAGAATCAGCTTTTATGCTCCAAAATCAGACACTGCTGCAACACAACCTGCAACAGGTGAAGAACAAGGAGGTAGAGATGGCATGGGAGAAGGTAGAAAAGAGTAAGGAGGCCTGTGGAACACTGATAATTAAGGTAAATTCATCATTCCATTAAGGTCTGGCACTAAATTGATGTACATCAACCAGTCTGTTGTTTGTGAAATGTTTAAAGTTTTTCTTGGCATGACAAAACTCTCTGATTGAAATGATCTACCCACTGTTGATCCTGGATACGACAAAGCCAACCTACCTGTGGTTTCTGGTTCAGACAACATTCATCAGGTCTGGTTCCTGTGGGATTGTAATGTGCATGACAAAAACAATAGTAATGCAATCGATGCCATCAATCAACACATGAAGCCTCTGGGCTCCAACCTTGTGGCAGGTTCCAGGGAGCTGTTGGTCTTGTCACAGCATGGAGACCTTTGTAAGATTATTGTGGCTCAATTTTTCTGACTGCATAAAGTCCACAATGGGACAAATATCAAGAAAGAAGTCAAGGAGGAGGGCGAGCAAGATGAGGATCATGAGTTGTCAAAAACCAAATGCAACAATAGGGCAAAAGGGGTTAGTTTGACATGCATGGATCTCATGATATGGAATTGCAAACTGACCTCTTTGCCCCCAAAGAAACTCAAGGTGAGGCTGTGCAAGAGGAAGAAGTTAGATGACAACCATGAGTACAGGAGACCAAAATACAATGCAGCATTCAAGCATCAACTCATGTCTGATGATGAAGATCTGAAAGATGGTTGAAAAGTGTTCATTTCTTGGTTGCTGGTTTATTGTTCCAAAATTGTAAGAATTTTTGTGGCATGCATCTTGATTTTATTCATATGCAACAACTCTTGATCAGCTTTGTGACCTATTCATGCATATTGATGCCATTCCTGACCCCCAGGCATCCCTGCAGTACATTCCACATGAAGTTGGTGAAAAAAGAGAGAAATTCCCACCCTGGGCCAAGACATTTGATGGCTGTGCCCACAGGTGGATGATCAATCCCAAATGGCTCAAGAGCAACCCTGAGGTTGATGAACCATCACACATGACAGACAATGGTACTCATTGGGGCAACAAAGAAGATCCTGAGGAGATAGAAGCTTGGATAAAACAGGCTGGGGCTGATAAGGCGGAGGACAAGAAGCAGAAAAGAAAGGCAAGTCGTGCTGATGATGATACCACAAGTGATGATCCATTACAGAAGAGAAAAACGTCGAAATGAAAGGCAGACAAGAAACAAAAAAAGCAGTCCCATGCCAAGAAGAGCAATCCATTGATAGTTGGAGAGAAGGACAATGTTGAAAGGGATGATGATGATGTCTTTGATTAATATCAGTATATTACACATTTTCACCCCCTCCTACTTCAAATTCTTCATCAGGCTCAACCCCACTCTTGGCATCTAGTTAGTAAACTCAAACCTTGTTATATGATCAGGGCACATACATGATCAAATGAAATAAAAATCCAGATTTCTTGCTGTACTCATGAAAGCAAGACAGGGGCCATGGCTACTGGGCAATCAATACATGATGTGGGGATGATCTCATATGGGTGAAATTGGTTGGCACATGCAAGATGAATACCCAGAACAGATGCACTGGGGTTTGGAATGTAAGAAGGTTGTCTAATTCATAAATTTAACTCACAGAAGATACCATGGCATGCTCACATGGAGGTTATCATCCAGCCACAGATGTCGAACAACAGTGCACACATGAGATGGCTTTCCAGTATCTGGCACATGGATAACAAATAAGTGTTCAATCTGCACACAAACACAAACACCATTCAACACAATACAGGCAAATGTATCAGCCCTGCTTTGAACATTAGCCTTGCATCCATAGCAAAGGCCATCCTTGCGGATATATGGCAGCCGGTGTGCAACTCGAGATCCTACAAATGGTATTCCATCCATCAGAGAAAGTTGCCTCCAGAGCATTACATCAGGCCAAAGTTGCTGGAAATATTTGAGGAGCAGGGAATACAGATCTGGCATGAGTGCATTGTTGCCTTGAAGTTGGATGTTGTAAAGGTTAACATGTGCTTTGGAGATTTGTTTTAGGAGAGATACATGTTCCATTGAAGCTTCACTGCAGAAAATAGCAATCTTGGTCATCATTCCTCCACGTTGGCAAGATGCTTCAGTACTGATAATGTATTCAATAAGGTTGTGTTCATGTGGTGATGCATCATCTGGGAGATTAAGCAACAATTTGTATATCAAATGTGACTGTACCCAATTCCATAACATGGTGGTTTCCATACGACCACCATCATGCAAGACTTTACACTCCCCCACCTGTCCTATTGGACTCTGATCGGACTGCTCAGAGTCCAAGTGGAGTCCAAGTAGTCCGAGTGGATTAGTAGGCTCAGACTGGCTTGGACTCCACTCGGACTGAGAACTTGGGATTCAAACTCATGTCTGAAAATGTAAAAGGCTTGTATCTCCAAGGATTGAATCCTCAGCCTTTTATATCCAGCTTAGATAAACAGTTTTTGAGGTGCTCTAGCCAACTGAGCTAAGTGCCTGATACATTTTTACCATATTAAGGGTACAATATGCACTTTACAAAATTGACATTTACACTACATAGTCCGATCAGACTCCGAGTGGACTCCACTCAGACTCTACTCAAATTTTATAGAATAGTGAGTTTTTATTTGTATTTTTCATTCAAGTCACATTAATTGGGATAATTCTATTTAAATGGGGTCAATTGATGTAATACAAAATTATATATATATAAATAAAATAAATATGTACAAGAGGGGAGAGGGGGAGTGTGGCATGTCGCATCGCCGTTGCTGCCCCCCCCCCTTCCATCACCCTCACCTATTGCACCCCCCTCCACCCTGCAAGCAGTTGCTCACAGCAGTGGTGAGGGGTGCTCTGTCACCCTGGGTGTCACATGGTCAGGTGTCTGGTGCGTCCCCTCACTCTGGCAGAGTAGTACTTATATTAATAAAAGTAGAGTATAAATAAAATAAATATATATAAAATAAAATTAGAGGGAGGGGGGGAGGGGGGCGTGGCGCATCACTGTCCCTTCCTTGCCCCCCCCCTTCCCGTTGCCCATCCGTCACCCTCACATAGTGCACCCCACCTCCGCCCTGCAAGCAATTGCTCACAGTGGTGGTGGGGGTGCTCTGTTGCACTGGGTGTTGCGTCTGGCATGTCCCCCTGTCCCCCGGCGCATCCCTCCCTCCTAGTCACACTGGGTGTTGTCCCCCCTCCCTCCTCCTCCCTCCTGGTGCGTCCCAGGCATCCCTCCCTCCCAGCACATCCCCCTTGGTTCTGGCGCATCCCCCTCCCTCCTAGCGCGTCCCCATCCCCCCATCCCCCAGTGTGCCCCCTCGCTCTGAGGGATGTCCCCTTGTCCTTGTGGGCCTGGGGTCAGGTCGTGTGTCAGTGGGGGGTTATCCTGGGCTGGGGGAGGGTGCTGGGTCAGTGGATCGGTGGGCGTGACATGGTGGCAGTGGTGGGTGCTCAGTCAGTGGGCATTGGTGACGTGGCGGTGGTGGTGGGTGGGTGCTTGGTCAGAAGGGAGGCGGTGCTGGGGGTGATGTGGCAGGGCTGGGCTAAGGACAGGGTGGCAGAGGAGAGGCGGTGCTGGTAGTGACGCACATCGTTCGGTGGCGCATGGTGGCTGCAGTCATTCCCTCGTCCTTCCCTGGCAGGTCCCTGGCCACTTCCTTCATCCCATGAGGCCCCCCACCTCCCAGCTAAGTGGGGAGGAGGGGCAGCACATTGTTGCATACAGATGCAAAAAGAAAAACTGAAAAAAAACATTTTATGAGCTGAAAATAAGGATGAAATAGATTTTAAAATACTTATCATAGGGGCCAAGGGCCCCCATGGAGTGCTAGAGGGGGGGAGGAGGGAGGGAGGGGGCAGGGAGGGAGGCCGTCATAGTGGTGGTGGTGGTGGGAGGGAGTGGTGATGAGCTGGCAGTGACGCGGCTATGCGCTTTGTGTACTTATCTAAGGCCTGGGGTTCAATTCCTGCTGATGACAATCTTTTTTATATTAGTAATAACAGTCATGTGCCAGTCCGAGCACTCTGAGTGCACTCCACTCAGACTCTCCTAGGAATTCCAAGGACTGGCTCGGACTCCACTCGGACTCCACTCAGATTGGACTGGGACTGGGACTGAACATTGGCAGGGAGTTGGCTGATGGACCAGTCCAAGCCAGTCCAATCAGAGTCCAAGTGGAGTCCAAGTAGTCTGAGCGGAGTCTGAGTGGAGTTTGATAGGAAAGGTGGGGGAGTGTAAAGACCTCCCATCATGACCATTTGTGTTAACCTTCTCAAGCATTCCATTGAACCCCCTAAAGGCAAAGAGCCACCAAGCATAGACTGGGCTGAAGAGCTTCACCATAGCCTTTAAATGCATTGAGATGTGATGATTAATCATAAGGGAGCACCCAAGTAGAAGCAAACATTGACAGTACTGGGCCAGATACTGGTGAGCACCTGTTGATTGAGCCATAGTGTTGCGCTTTGTGGAGAACAAATGAATGGAAGCACAAAGAAGTAGGCTTGCATCATACAGCAACTTGCATGAATGGGTTGTAGTAATCTTCTCGTTAGGCAAAACAGGAGGCTCCATATCAGGAATTTCATCATTCTCATCTTTTCAGGCAAAACAAAGCACAACTGGTGTGACTGTAAGCAGCTGGTGCCATTCATCCACTGATAGGCTTCCACCAGGTATGGGCAACAAAATTGCATTTTGCACCATTCTAAGGTCACAGGGCAATCTTCTCCATCACTCTATTACTCTCCATTCTCTTCTGAAAGATATGCGAGTGCCCATTGCTAACCACACTTACCTATATCTCACCTTTTACACACTTCACACACTTCACAGATACTTCATGGAGTTCGCAAAGTGACCCACTTCATACTTACCTGGGTTACCTGTAAGTAGTTAGTGTAGGCAGTCCATTAGTGATGGACATGGACAGTTTCCACATTTCACATAGTATCCACTTTGATCTAGTTTGTATAAAAAGTCTATGTGAAATATTAGAAACAGAGATCTCTTCTCCTCTCTCTTCAGTGCTAAGATTTCACTTTTTGTCTCCTCTTGTGTTTAACTGCAAAGTTGACTCATGACTTATTTGAATATCATCACTGCATTATTGCAACCAAAAACTGGAACAATTCTAGTTCATTGGTAAAGTACTCTTCATCAAACTGTGTTATTAGACTGCGAACTATTGACTACCTTTTTGTAAGCCTGTGACCAGACTCACAACACAAACATGCACAGCCACCACAAACATCGGCGAACATCAATGCTTACAATGGCTACACAGCCACCCTGAACATCGGCAAACATCGGCAAACTCATATATCAACTTACGCTCAATGCGGCCACTTTCCAACATGGTTTCAAATCTCATATATATACCATCTTTTTCCTTTGTTGCCCCACTCTTTACCTTGTGCAACAAAGGTATAGTTTACCAACCTTCTTATGTATCTTAGACTGACTCTTTACCTTGTGCAACAAAGATAACGTGATCCTGTCTTACCGTCTGACTTAGTGAGGCTACCTAACCAGGCAGCCTTTCACTTTTATCATGATGTTTTGCTGACTGTTTCTACTAACTTTGCATACTTTGCACTTTGTTTAGGCTGCACATTGTTAACAACAGTTATTGCAGACCTCCACCCTTGTAGAAGAAGGCCAGTTCTGAGACCCTTTAAACTAACTCCTCTCTTTTCTAGTTTTCTAGTGCTTCTTTGCACTTAGGAACACTAGGAACACATCACCGCCTTCTTCAATGACTGGTTCTGGCTGAGCTATTCCATAGAGTGGTGCCTCAGCAACGAAATGGAATGCTTAGAAGAGGTGCAAACATTTTTTGGGAGGCGCATGATGTGGCTGGGCCATCAGATTGCATTGAGGATGTCCTCAAACTGTTGCTTTGCAGAGTTGACACCACCAGCACCAGAAAACATATGGGCAGCAAACAAAACCTTTGTGAAAAGTGCTGCTACAACCCCTACACAGGTAACAACTAGAAAATGGAGTGACTTGCTGACAGCATAGATTATGACTCACCAAGAAATATAGCATACATAAAATTGAGTGCTGTTTGTCAAGATGGCTTCCAACCTGGGATCCAATCAAGTGCAGGCCACTGAATGCCATGGCTAGCAAGGATGGAAGATTGTCAGCATGTAGGTGCATCTTTGGAATAAAATTTTTGCTTGAGCATCTCAAAGTCATCGCATGGATCAAACACTGATTTGGTTCTGCAGTGAGATGTGTTTGTCATGAAATTATTTATACCTACCTTCATGAATGTAGCCTTCTGTGTGATTGACATCAATAAGCCAACAGTGGCACCAGGGGCATGGATTGATGTCAGCACTATGACTTGCAGTTCCGGAGATCTTGCAAGCACCCAGAGTATCACAATTGTTGCAGATAAGGTCAGCAAAGACCTCCTCTTCAAGAATATTTTCATCAGCATCATCATATATCTCCATTGTCACACCTATATGCTGAGTTAACACATGAAACTGAGAGATTGACTAATCATATGCACACCATTCTTCAATTTAATGACATCTTTGACAGTTGGTTCTAAGCAGTTGTTCAGTTGCTCAGTTGTCGGCTCTATAGGACCTGGTGTTATTGCAGCACAACCAACATTGACCTGTAGAAAGTGCTGATCTCACAGGAGATCATTGATAGAAATGTACATTGGCCCTGCCAAGTGGGGTCAGTTCTCAAGTGCACCAAACCTGAATCTACATGAGTATCTGAAAATGAGAGTGACAGAAATGGACCAATCAAGGTTGATTGTGAGATGAAGCCCAAACCAATGCTCTGTAAGGCTCTTATTGCAGCCACTGTCCATTGGCAAATCTTGTACAGTTCCTAGGTCACCAACCTCTTGCTGAATTCCAGTCCTGAGTTGGTGCCATAGCTTGCTGTCATGCATATCAGTTATAACAAAGTTCTTGTCATCATTTGGTGTGGCAGGAGATCCACGACTATCATGAATAGACTTCCAAAACCCTTTACGATGGGTGATTTGATGAAGGCTTTAGATGAGTGAGACTTGAGGGCAAACCAGGATCGCACACCATTCTGGGGAGCCCTGTCCATCTGTATACTCTTCAAAAACCAGACCAGTACATCCAGGAACAACACATGTTTGATCTTGGAGATTCTGGAGCTCATGAGGGGCATAGTGCTTCCAGCGAATTGTACACAGCGCATATTGCACAATCCATTGATCAGGATCAATTCCTAGACAACACTTGGCAGTTGGTAGGGTTTGAGCAGGCTTTGGAACAAGAGGTAGCATGCCAGCAGCATCAAGAGCACTGAGAGTGATACGCAAGCTGTCCATTACTTGTTGGACAGGCATGTTTCCGACAATGTTATTGAAGACTGCTTGTGAATAGGCGATCTGAACACAAGGGGGCTCTTGATGAGAGAATGCAAGTGGCACAATCAAGGCAACATCTTCAGATTCTAGGTCATCCTGTGCATCATGCCCATCTGGCAGCATTTTGACACAGGTAAAGACAGTGTCAGAAGGGGCAACACAGTTGCAAACAGCCAAAGGGGGTTGATCAGGTTGATGGAAGGTACCAGGAGGTATGTCATCCTGCATAGTTAGTGGATTGTGTTGGAGAGTGCCCAGGCTTGGAGAGTGTTGAATTCTGTCATTGAAGTCATTGAATATCTGGTTTTCATCACCATCAAGAACAGCCACAGGCCTAGGACCTTGTCCCTGTTGGCTTTCCATATGGTTTGTTGTAGAAGTTGATGCAGTAGGCTGAGTGTTGGTAGGAACAAAGGCATTCTGTTCTATATGCTTAGCAGCAGCTCCCAGCAACACAACTCCATAGGTCTTGAGGCACTTCTGGGCAAGTTTTGGATTGACCATCTGTTGTAACAGGGGTTTCTCAGCACACCTAGCACAGATACTGTACAGTGAATGGCAGGAGCCATGGCAGCCGGCTGTCCAGAGCACAGCAGACAGCTGCAGGAAGGATAGAGACATGTCACATCATGTGGCACATGCAACTGCAGCTGCACAATACACAAATTTCAGATAAGTCCATGAAGCTGTCAAATTGTCAGGAATTCTCAGGCATTTTACAATTCATCCACAATCCGATGGTGTCACATTCTCATTTGGCAAATTGTCATTACATTCCTGTAACATTTTAAAATATCTCACAATCTGACCATGTCACATTTTCCAGCTTTACACTGTGTCAGGTGTGATCAGGAAATAAGAAAATACATCAAAACAACATTTCGGCATGCATCAAGCCATCATATCTCAGCAAGGGATCAAAATTAGTGAACAAGGTTCAATATGCACCTTCCTTAGGTCCAATTCTCAAAATTAAAATGCATAACTACCAAACTTGGCAACTACTTAACCATTAAATACCTGTGTGGTCGAGTACCCAGTGTAGCTGAGTAGGTGACCAGCTATAGTATGGTCCACCACAAAAGAGATTACTGTACTAATATGACCAACTCTTCAGTCACACGTCACAAGCCTCTTTGAAGTGAAGAGATATGGGCCTTGTCACAGGTCACCATGAGTTTTGAAGAGTGTGACAAAAATTTAGCATCTTGCAAGTGCGTAAAAATCACCAAAATCAGCTGTTTTTCAGCCAAATTTTGAAGAGATTTTACATTTGTCACACTTTTTTTCCTAACCTTGAAGAGTTGGTCAGTCATCGAAATCGGTCACATGTCACAAGGCATGAAGAGTTGGTCGTATTAGTACAGTAAATGGGATTCAAAAAAAATAATTATGATCTATAATATAATAACATGTCTACATGTCTCATTTGACTGGGGAGAACCACGTACAAGCTCAAAATTTGAGTGGAGACAGCAGGTCACTGCCCCCGCCAATTTATTACATAAGCATCCAAATCCGGCTGACGCGGCTATAGCCGGAATTGCCCACTCACCTCTACAGTAGACCTGCACCTCTGGAAGGTTGGGCGTGCCATTCTGGGGCTCGCTGATCACAATGTCATACAAGAAATCAGCTCACATTGTTCTATCCTACCACTTCTGCCTGCGCAATGATCCGTTGCTGGCCGCCGCTGGAAGGTAAATGCGCTGGAATATCATATTGTAAGGATCCTGGTCCTTACAAAAACTCCATCGACGAACCCAGCAACCTCGACAAATTTTGATACATACATATATATATACTTCAGCAGTTCACCTAATCTTAAATAGCCGGGAGCGTGCTCTTCTCTCCTTCTCCGAGGTGTTGGTCTTTGAATCCTTGGTCTTCGAAGGAGAATCTCCGGCTTCGACTGCACCTGTGCCCATAGCGCTTTTGACTGCTTTATCATATCGTCCATTAGCTGTGATCCCAAGTTATGAGCTTTTCTGAACGAGGTGAAAATTTGCACGCACCGAAAGCTTGTGATGCGTCCCAGAGCATAATCCCACCAAATGACGAAAATCGGGAGCGTGTCTGGCTGGCAAGACGCCCAAGAGTGGCGGCGGCGACGAAGCCGGATTCGGCGGCTGTTGCTGAAGCAGGCGCACCAATGTAGATTTTGACATTGGGGTTAAGAGAAACAGTCTTTGCCCAGTTGTCCCTGCCCAACATGAGATTTATACCACCAGACACAAGACTGAGATACCCACCACTGGGCAAAGTTGAAGAACTGATTTATCAGATAGGCATATTATCAAGGCAAACAGTAGGATTTCAATTTACTTACGCTCGGAGAATTGACACCACAGTAGTTATTGTACTACAGATTCATAAAAAAAAATATTAGAATTGAGTGATAGTGGATCGATTCATCAACCTACACTAAAAAAGAAAAGTTCAGTGATGAAACTACAAACAGTTAAATCAATTAAATCAAACTTACACTATGGAGATTGGATATTAAGCTGGATTCAGGGCAGAGATGTTGATGACTCACACTGTAAGGAAGATTAGCTATAGAAATGAGGGGTAGATCTTAAACGTACTTGAACATATACCGCGTCGAACTCAACGGCGTTGAGAACTGCACCCATGTTTGCATCTGGGCAAGGGCACTGAGGGGCACTCGTGAAATAGTACCTACATAAATAAGAAAAGATTGAGAAAAGAATGAACAAATACATAGCCCATGAAAATACAAAATATGCTGACTTCTTGCTCGCCGCGTTAGTATGTGAGCGGAGCTGAGTCACGAAAGCAGCAAAGCCAGTGCTTCCACCACCTTCAATATCTAAATCCACCCCAAACAGAATATGTGAGCACTAGTGATGCTCTGAATGACCAACTAGAGCTAACCCGTCGAGAACAGCAGTGCCGAAGGGACGTGTATTGCTCGAGCCGCCGAGGAATAAATTCCAAATCGTATCCGCAAATGCTTTACCTTGAGCATCAGAGCTGAAGGTCGCAGCTCCGCTGGCCCCGCCGAGACTGAGCGTAACAATCTTGCCTGCTGCTTGACATGTCCGAATGCCAGCTGCAAGGAACTGGCAATTCACAAGATCAGTGCTGGGGAACTCTGTACTGCATACCTGATGGGAACGGGGAGAGTAAGGCAACACAAGAGATGCAGGAAGTTGATAATCACATTGGCTAAATTAATCTCCGGTTTTCCACCAATAGAGAAAAAGACATTGAGGAATGCAATAGGAATGGCATTTATCGTGCTGTCCTGTTAATGAGTCAGTTGTATGAGCATGGAGTAGTAGAATGAGGTAAACAAACACACCTGGCAATAAGTCGAGAGGGTCTTTTGGAAGTTCGCCGTGCCGGAGGGATGTGTCGCGCCGTATGAATTCTGGCCCCAGTAACTGATGTATGTCGTAAATCAGTACACTTGGCAACATGGTAAGACAAGATTCGGGTTCATACACTGCCAACTAATTTACATGCGTGATATTAGACTCCTGCAGCAGGCAGATACGGCAAACACGTACATTATCGGACCTAGTTGGATCAAACGCCGCCGGCTGAAGGGCGACATTGCAAGGGACGAGTGCTGTGAAGAGTGCGGAAAAACGTTTCAGTAAGACCATTCTGGGCAGGACAGGGTACCAACCGTACGAACCTTGAATATTTGAATACTGGAAAGAAGCAGTTGCAGCCTTGCTATGTGTATGACTACGGCCAGAACAAGTTGAACTCGGACTCAACGTGAGAAACATGGAGCTCGCCGAGTCCGACCCTCTCCGAGTCCGAGTCCGACCTATAGCATCGTCAACTTCAACGCATCAATCGCGGAGACGCGCATCTGTCTCCCATGACGAAACATTTTACAGGAGGATCAGGGATTCCTTGCTGCACAATGGCCCCTTCAAGTTCCCCGTAGACTCGGTTCTCAACTTCACAGCAGGTTCCCTGTCTGAAACGTGTTTCGAAAATTCTATCACATTTACCTTTCCTCCTCAAAGTCCCGGGCGCGTTCCCTAACAGCTGTATGCGGGCATTTCTTCCCGTTTACCCTTCGCTTTGCAACAGATACTACGAGGTCGTGTGTCATGCCACCTGCGACGCAGCGGTGGTGCCCGTGTAAGACATATCCTCACGGACTTTGCGGTCATTTTCCAAGCCTAATCATTCCCAGTGCGCATGGATTGGGGGGCTGTCTGAAGAGGAACACAGGCTGGGGTTGTCATGACCCTTGGAATTTCCATATAAAGTAATCTGTACATCGATTATGGCCTTTGACCCCTGACTTGGTCAAGTGACGTGACCTTGTACAACACTATTTGAGATCACGGTTTACGGCCCGGGTAACCGCCGCCACTAGAACCACTGTTGGATCCCAGTCTTCGATTTCGTCCATGCGTTCTGTCGGACATTATGCAAGTTCCAGGTTAGTAGCTTCACCGTGACTTGACGCGTTTTACTATTAGGTTCAGCCTTGAGGCCTTGAGGTATATCGATAGGAGACCATCGAAATCATCCGACCGCATGCGATGTAGGTGTCGTATCAACCTATTTTTAACTTTACTGCCAATAACTCACTCAATAATGTTCTGATAGTAGGCCGCCCAAGATGCCATGACAACATTTGACCAAAATACATTGCAAGTACGACGTTCAATGCTCTCGAGATATGCGAGTATACGGTATCTCCCAATCGAAGCAGCATGCTCATCCAACATCAGCAACGCGGCCGGTCATGGTGATTCTGGTGCCACCTTGCTCGGCATGAATGGTCATGGAAGACATTGTGAAATCACCGCCAAGTTCCGTCCAATGCGATCAGGGTGCTAATTAAATCTAAGTTTGGTTCCACAACCGATTCGTCCTTGCCATTTGCTCCGACGTATCGCACACCACCCCCCTTATCTCACCAGATCTCACTCCGCACATAATATGCGTGTATTCGGCCAACTTGATTAATGCATGATGCTCGACCAGGCCGAGATCGCACTCAAATTACGCGATCGTTCGACTTTTACTCCCCCTGGCGAGTCTTTCTTGTTCCACCATCATGGCATGCTCACCCGCGTCCCCGAGCCTTGGACATTCAGACGACGTCAAATCTGAACACTCGACGACATCAGCTGCCCCTATCATGGGCGAGGGTCGCAAGAGAAACAAATTGAAATCTGCGACCCTGGTGCTGACTTGTACGTTTGCCATGATTGTTAACGTACGAATCGAGATGCATCCCTGACCTACTATACTCGCTAATGTGTATCGGATTCTACAGACTGCGAACCCCACTTCTGTTGCCATCTCCCTCCCAACGATAGGCAGAGATCTCAATCTTCAAGAAACGCAATTGCAGTGGTTGGTGTCAGCATATTCATTAAGCGGGGTCAGCATTCTTCAGTCAATTCGTAGGATGCGTTTACGACTAGAATCCCTTGTAGGGATGTTTCTTAATTTTCTTTGGCCGGCTAGCCGATTTGTATGGGCGTAAGAAGATGTTTTTGCTAGGGCTACTGTTACTGGCAGCCGTCACGCTTGGATGCGGGTTTGCAAAAGGTGAACTGAGCATCTTGTCAACACGTTTAATTTGCCTTGACAAATCATGGAGCTCAGATAAAACTACGCTTATCATCCTCAGGGCTACTCAGGGCATAGGTTCAGCTGCTGCAATGCCAGCCTCGGTCAGTGACTGTTATGCTCGATGCGATGAACAAGCGTACTAGTATAACAATGTTCTCTCTCACCATCAGCTGGGTATCCTTGCTCGAGCATTCCCTCCCTCTCGCGCTCGTTCCATTGCATTTGCCACTTTCTCAGCAGGTGCACCGATTGGTGCCGGGCTCGGCATCGTTCTGGGAGGTTTACTTGTCCAAACCTCAGGGTAAGTTTTTTTCTTGTGTGCCCTGGTCTCTTTCGAAACCGACAATGATCAGGTCATCCTGGCGCTCTCCGTTTTATCTGTCGTGTGGCCTCACCATCCTTTGCTTAGTCGGAGGATCCATCTCAATCGACGCAGACATTCCATCCACTGTGCTTGATCGACGTATAGATTGGTTGGGGGCGTTCCTCATCACGGCCGGGTTGGTGTTGATCGTATTCGTGCTTGGTCAGGGTGAGATGGCACCACAGAAATGGGAGACACCATGTATGTTTCACTCCGCCTTTCCTTATTCTTTGAAAAATCGAGAATATTACAAGATATCATTGTCCTTCTCATCCTTGGCGTTTTCTTCCTCGCGACCTTTGTTATTTGGCAGGGGTACCTTGAAAAAGTGCAAAACGACCCACTTGCTCCGCATTCCTTTCTATCACCCCCCCCTCTGATGAAGATTTCCCTGTGGACGCGAGCGAAAGGCCGATTCGCAGTAATGATGCTCATCACGTTCTTAACATGGAGTTCATTTCTAGCCTGGGCATTCTGGGTACAGGTAGTTATATCTTCTCATGACGCGAGGTTTTTTATATATGTGGAACTTTCAGCTGTATTATCAAGACTATATTGGCTACTCTGCCCTGCGCACGACAGTGCGTTTGGTGCCTATGTTCGTCTCTGGTATTACTTGCAACATTGTCGTCGCATCCATTGTTGGGCGTGTCCCAATGATTTATCTCATTGGTCAGCCCATTGTGTTTCTCATCCTTCGCCTCTCGTAATTCGATTTATCCTCTCCTCTCTGACAGTGACAGGCGCTCTTGGCTCAACAATCGCATGTCTGCTATTCGCCGTAATCAAACCATCAGCACCATACTGGGCTTTTGGTTTTCCCGCAGCTATCGTAGCCGTCATTGGTGGCGATTTCGTGTATGCTTCTGGCACGCTATTCATTGCCAAAGTTTCGTTAGAACATGAACAGAGTCTTGCGGGGGCTCTGTTCCAGACCATGGCGCAGGTATATATATATATTGCTCTCGTTAGCACCATGCATGATACTGATGTGTTCGTTTTTCCAGTTAGGAGCGGCGGTCGGCGTTACAGTGACAACCGTTGTGTTTAATCGTGTTGCGCTGCATAATTCACCGACAGGCAATCATCGGCCGACGCTGGACAGCTATCAAGCTGCGCAATGGACCGCCTTCGCATTTGGCATCTTGGGTAAGAATCTCATCCTTCTATACGCTGTTGAGGGTCGTTCATAGTTTTCTTGGGGGGTAGCTACCCTTCTTGCCCTCATTTTTTTCAGAGGAGTTGGTGTAGTTGGACACCAGAAGAATGTGGTGCCTGTACTAGAAGAACATGAGGCGAACACCGACTCTCTGCACGAACCGAGTTTGTTGCCCAGGGTCTAATTCGTGGGATCCTGGCCGAGAAATGCACTGCCCGACTGTAACTATTGCCAGCGGGGGATGCGTCAGGAATTCTTCTGGTCGCTGAAGGGCTGAGGTCTGAAATAGCACGTAGCACACACACGTTTTATCAGGAAGCCTTCCCACGTTAATTCCGGATGTGACTTGAGATTTGTAGTGCTTGTTCGTGGCCGCCGTGTACTTAGGCTGAAGCAACGTATACCAAACAGTTATTTCAGCGATCAAATTTCTCAACGAAAGGTTCAACAATACAGTCTACTACACTGTCTGCAAGATGTTCTGGGACCGTAGTCGCAAGCGGTTCCTTGGTTGCTGGTGCATTCATAAACGCTGTAGTAGTCACAGCTGGCATCCTGAGCTTCGGCACCGCAGAATAATCCAACTTTGCCCCTGTTGCATGGACAATTCGAGGGACTGCAAGGCTGGTGGCGAAAAGTGCGTTGCATTGTTAGCAACGTCGCATAGCAAGGGCAGCAGAAAACCTACAGGCTTGTCAACGGCGTCGGGAGTGGCAGCGACCATGCTAGCGAGAACAATGATGGTGATTGTGAAGAACTAAAATCGGAATGATGTCAACGTTCAATTTCCTAGCCTGAAAGGTGGTTTACCCTCATGATACTATCCTCTGCAAATGGAAGTAAGTATTGCTTGTGGGATACTATGAAAAGTATGCTACAACCTACCGCTAAGTATACAAGCGAAGAAAGTTTCTTGGCAAACCATAGTGAGTTATAGTGCGGGATCATCCGGTGCTGCCAGCGTCCATATAACGCCTAGCATGCATCTTGGCATACAGGTAACTTGAATCCAGGTTTGGAGCATCTGGTGAATTCAGGATCAATATCACAATCAAGTTTAATTATGCACCGCCTCCGAATTGAATCCGAATTGGGATGCCGCGGAGGAAAAGTTATGGATAGACCTGTGACTGATGCCTAGTACATCATGATGAGCAAGCGTCGATGCAAGGCGTCCATACTTGTACGAGGGAGTCTAAGTTATGGACTTGAACTTTGAAGCGTGAAGTTTGATGGCTTATTCTCTTTCTTCCTGATTCCTCGTTCCTAGAAGTACAGGGAACCCGACTGCGAGCTCTATCATCATTCCTTCCGGAATTTCCCAGCCTTGTACCGACTTCTTGAACTCCCTTAGCAATGATACGACCTTGAAGACCTGTGCACCATCGTTGGTCGGCACAAAGGCTTATGACCTTCATGTGTGGCCCCCCTAAAATAAAAAAAGGTTGCTCAGAAAAGAACATTCCATTAGAATAAAAGATGAGTATCACTGTATCACAATTATTATGATCTAGATTTAATTTGGCAGTCGCAAGTTGAAACATACAAAAGGGCAAATTACAACCAAGTAATCCATGCTTGACTGGAGTCTAGGACATACTGAGCGCTATGATTTCCCCCATTCAAAGTCGGGACCTTGGACAAGTGAGCTGCGAATGTGTGGACACTGTGGAGTCATGGTGCGGCAATGGTACTGCGCATTTACAAATACTTGGTGGCTCCATGTTTGGATAGATTGGACCCCCAGTTGGGTTCCACGTTCAAGTTCAAGTTCAAGGTCAATGCGTGTCACAAGTATTGATCATGAAGTCACACTAATTCAACTTGAACTTTGCGAAGACCATATCTCATAAATTACAGTAAATGCTTTTGATTCCTCTCTCTAAGCATCCCTGCCATCTGGACCGGAGTCTTCAGCATTGTACATTCAAAAATAATCTTGACCGAGGCTTGGTTGTTGGCAGTCGGACTGATGCCTTAGCTGCAGAGGTCGCGGTAGCATGGACAACCACTCTGATACATAAAACGACTTAATGTGCCTATCTGGAGCCTTACCACTAGCCTGCCAGCGCCAGTGAATAACGGTTTGACCGATCATGAGCGCGCACTGGCCTTAACTTCAGCACTTCAATGTAATATCCTCAATGTCCCATGTATACCATGAGAGTAAGTTCTCAGTGCTAACTTGGCACTGCGAGCTTGCCCTCGTGAAATACACGTGTGGAGAACGTATAATTGACGATCCCACGAGGATCTAGCTCCCTTAGCTGCCTGCTTCCCACATGTATCTAGCCGCCTATCCGAGGATGACATCTCCTTGTCCGATCATCGCCAACGATCACCACCGGATACGACGCCCATCGATGGAGTAAACACTGCCAGAACGGCTTGCACGGATCACATCAAAATGTAATCTGGCATAGCGACGGGATCAAGGAGGCATAGAGCACACAGTGACTGCAGATACAGACGCTCATATGGATGCTACGAACTTCAGTCCCGAGAGGCTACCGAAACTGGTTGGTCTTCACGAAGACAAGCGGGCTATCTGGATCGATTGCTGAACTTGACCAGGCGGAGAATGCCACGGACAAGACTGTAAGATTGCGTCTGGGTCTGGACATGAAGCATACGGAAGGTAGTTGAGTCAAGGGTTCTTACCGGGGCCATGCTTCTTGTGGGGCTCGGACTGCCATAACACACTGGGACTATAGGCGGGGTGTGTTTCGTTTTGATATTACATACCAAATCCATTCCTAATGTCGATGCAGTTAAAGTTGCAGAGTACCAGCGGACAACATGATCCGCCAGAGGACAGGCTGCTTCCCTTAACGCAGAGAATTATTTGACAATTGAATGTCGAGCGGAAGTCGTTTCAAGTCGATGGAAATTGACACTCAGTGACTCAATGCACACGCCGTGAAACTTGATCTCTCGGCTCCCATCGCAAAGGTGCTCAGCCCCCGCCCAATCAGCTACGAGGGTGGTGATTTGCTGCGGGCTGTACGATACTTTGGGAAGTTGCTTGAAATCACTAAAACTAGGCGGAATTGAAGCTAACGGCATTATGTGGGCATTGTGCATGTTGTGGATGGGTATTGCGGACGAGCGTCAGGGAGTTTTTCATTCTTGGAGCCTCGTGGATTTACTTTTTCAGCAGTACACCCCATGAATGGACTATACTGACTACAAGCAGCCCCATACTATTAAGGACCAACATCTTCATCATTGGCCTATCACAAATATTAAATTTCTTCGATCTTATGATCTTCATCATCCTCGTCTTCAACCTTGACCTCCGTACCCGCCGCTGTACTCCCACTCCCGCTCGTTGTCACATGAAAGCCCTTCCCCACCTCACCAGGATCAACATCCTCCTCCAGCTCGGCCGGGTCAGCTGGCTCCACCCCCTTTAATAGGGTCACCAGCCGCTCAATGTGTTCGGAAACCTGCAAGCCCGGTTCACAATCAGCATCAATGAATGGATGAAAGAAAACCACACCTTATCGACCTGCTCAACCTCATGCATAGCCCGAACGATCTCATACACGCCATTCTCACGGAGATAATCGCGACCCCAGCGCGTATGGCACAGCAGCAGCAGCGTCTCGACGTGTGTGAGGCGCAGTGCCTGGTCTGGCTCCCGCGTTTTGGTAGGCGGGAGGAACTGTAGCGCCGAGGGAAGTTTCTCTTGGTCCTATCAAGCTCAAATATCAAAAGTAGGAATCGGCAGAATGAAGGACGTTACGGACATCAAGATCGAGCTCTTCTGGGCCGGCGAGGGGAAGTAGGATATAAGGCAGGGCGTCAATGCCAGGGGCCTCGGTAGGGGATGGGGGAATGGCGGTCTTAGATGATTCGGGGGATAGGAAAGCTTTGTGGCCTGGTGGGTAAAATGCACAATTCCTGTTGCAATATGAGCGTGGATATTGAGAAGTGCGGGAATGGGGATGGCACGCACTTGATCGTAGACGCGACGCCGCGGCGACGGATGGTGTCTTGGTGTTCTGTGAAGGGCACGATTTTTGCGAGGGGGTACTCGGGGGTGCTAGTGGAATCAAGAAAGTCGGTTGCCCGTGGTTGAAGAAAGAAGGTGCGGCCTGCAGGTGCCTGGATTATATCGGATTAGACGGTCTAAATCCATGAGGTGTAGGAGTTGTGTTCGTACTATAGTCAAGTTCGCGAAAACACTGGCGAGGAAATGAAGATTGCCCTTGCGCGTCCGTTTTGAAAGGTCTGCCTCGTCTGCCTGTGCGCCCTGCGTAAACGCATCTAGAAGCAGTGGCAGTGCGAGGACGTCTCGTTGTTCGGCTGATGGATAAGGTTCTGGTGCGGGGCTTGTCCTGCACCGACCTTGGATCGGGTAAAAGCCATTTGGGAGGTTCGGGGCGGGAATGATGGCGACATGGAAGGAGAGGAGGGCGGAGCACGCTGCAGAGGATGAGGTGAGATTTGAGAGTAGCATCGATGCGAGATCGGCGAGAATCGAGTTGGGGTTCTATAATGTGTTGACAAGTTATATTTAGTTGCGATAGTAGGTGGACCACCTTACGAGGATGTAGGAAACGATGAATGTCAAAAAGGAAGTTTCTGATAGAGAAGCCAGGAGTAAAGGTGAATCTGAAAGATTCACAAGTGCTCGGAAAGCATCATGGGCGATATTCTGCAGTGGTAATTAGTAGAATGGCAAATGGTGGATATCAAGTCATACCAGCTGATCTCTGCAAAGCAGCTTCAAATCTCTGATGATATCAGACTCCTTGGGTTTCGCCTGCAATCCTCCACCCTGTAGCCCCGAGAAAAAGATGTTCCTATGAGATGATGCAGGTGGAGTTTGTGGTAAGAGATGGGACAGAGCAATTTGTCGAACCTGCGGGTTGCGGTCGCGCAGAAAAGGCACGAGCTATGCGTCGTCGAGACATGAGAACCGATTTCTAAAGAGTTGGACGAATACAAACCTCGCGCAGCTGGGCGTCCATTTCCGAGTCTCTCACTTTGTAGGCACGTGATGAGATATTGGCGATCCGTAACACCGGCTGACCTCAGCACTGGACTATTATAGTGCCACCACCACTGGATACAACGACAAGGATACATGTCGTTATGGCAGGTTACAACCGGACGCGCTACGTCGAGGAACTGCTAGAGAGCACAAACACTCTTTCGCCCTCCTTTACTGTCCATCTGCACTTGGAATACTGGACTTTGAACAACGGATCCAAGTTCCTGTATAACAACCAAATTGCGGTTCGGGTTCATCGTGGACCATGCCATTCTTCAGCTCACGGTTTTGTATAGTCACTTTTGGACGACGTACGAGCGCACCGGATACCAGTGGACTTTCTTGAGCTGTTTGAAGCAGCTAGGGTGCCGTTCTACGATGGTACGACAGTAACAGTTACTACTGTGGCGTTTGCTTGATTCCATGCTTCGTACCTAGGTTGTATGATCGTGGAACTGCTGGACTACCGGCCACAACGGAACAAGGAACCCAGCCTCGAGAAACCAGAACGCACCCGTGCAGTTCTGCACCCCAACGCCGAGACGCTCTGGGCGGATATTTGCTCCCTAAACCAAAAGCATGGAGGAAAATGGTCAGATAAAGATGCACTAGAAATCGAGGCTCGACTACTGGTGAGCCATCTATCCCGATTTACGATGTCTTGCGAAGCCCCCTGACTAGCCACCCGACTAATTCAGCTCGCAACCTCGCCGCCTTTGTGTCTCGATCCCAACCCGCACCTCACCAGAATAGCGAACCACGTCATGCGTGTCTCGACTCCCACAGTGCCCGTTTCTCTAAAGAGAAAAGCGGCAGCAATGGACCCCGAAGAGGACGAAACCGACAAAGCCCGTCGCTCAAAGATCATGCAGTTCATGAACCCAAAGCATAACAGGACCTACGCCCCCACGTACGGATAGTTTCCATTTGTGTTATCTCTTAGCCAGTGCTGACGTTTCAAACGCATTGTATCGATTCAGATATCGGATACTCGACGCTCTCCAGATCTCACGACAACCTAAGCCAGGGACCCCCGAACCACAGACCAATGGCAACCATTTCATGACAAATTCGCAACTCTCCTCCACGAAGACCCCCACCCCATCCGAGAGCTATCCTCATGCCCACTCCCCTACCGATTCGGAAGACAAACCAAAATCAAAGACCGGTGACACACCGCAAACCGCATTCGTAACCCCAAGTGCCTTCACGCGCGCCAACGACGCGCATACTCCAATCTCCTTCCCAGTAACAGCGACACATCAATTCATTAGCCAGAACCCTCCCTCCCAGAATCCTTCTCCATCCCCAGGCAAATCACCCATGCAGCCTCAAGTATATCCCAGCGTCCAAGCAGCCACCGAGGCCGCGAAGCGGACTCCCACTCCTGCCCAGCAGCACTACCTTCAGCCCTCCCGCCCGCCATCCTCCCAGCCTCAGACATCCTCCCATCCTACACCACAGCCCCAGCTCCAGCATCTCGCATCCCAGCCCCAACCGCCACCACAGCCTCAACCACAGCCTCAGCCCATGTATCAACATGTCATACCCAACCAACCCTTCGCCACTTCCCCGCTCGCTGGCATACGCAATGGCAGCGTATCACCAACCAAAGCCGGGACTAACCCAACAGAGCTTTCCACCCCCCTTCCCATGTTGCAAAATGCAAACCCACAAACTGTGCCAAGTTACTCACATCAAATGCATCAGTTGCAGCTGGCACAGGTCATGGCGCAGCGCCTGAGGCCTCCTGCTAATGGGGCAGGTACCGGAGGGCACTCCACCCCAAATCATTCCAATAACCATACCCCATCACAATCGCAATCTCTAGCTCAAGCCCCGTCCCCGGCACGCGCCAGCCCACGGGTGACGAACAAGTCTCTCGCTGGTGCTGGAGGTGCACGGCCCTCCCCGCTCACACCAAGTGCCCAGTTACCCGCACCTCATCCCCAACAGCCGCTACCGCCACAGCACCAGCACCAACAGCAACACCTAGCATTCTCCTCTCAGTACAATGGCCATCTGCGGATGGGCATGCACAACGGGCCTTCACCGCTCCCTCAAGCCATGTCTCCGCACATGGTAAATGGGAACGGGAACAGAAGGGCAGGCACTTCCTCGCCTCTTCCCCCAACTTCCGACGGCCCGCAGCAGCCTCAACAGCCGCAGTTACACCAACTCCAACAACAGCAGGCCCAGCAGATCCATGGATACCAGCCCATGTACAGTTACGCTCAAATGAACTTTTCTGCCCATGCGCAGGCACAAGCACAAGCTCAAGGACGGGCGGCGGCGGCGGGGTACTGGCAGCTGGGCCGGCCCG